>QLOH01000287.1:0-600000 GCA_026901365.1 Sesbania bispinosa
TGTAGGAATCTCAACCAAAATGTCAATATACAGAAATTGAACTTTCAGCACATAGACAGAGACCGTGACCAGTAGAAAATGAACATGAAGCAATTGAAAAAAAAATGAACACGGATGAACATGGCAGTGTCCAGCAAACTTAGAGATTACCACACTGAGAAAAAAATAATCAGACACCACAAGCCCATGTTGAATCCATTTTAAGAGTGAGAAATAGATAGAGAAATTAGTATGAAGTTTTGAAGGACTCAAGCAAATTTTCAATATAATGAAACTGGTAGAAAACATTTTAATATGCAACACACAAATTTAATATCTGTGGTTCCAGCAGACTAACAATTAACTACCATTTACTATAGACACAACACTTGAAGTATATAGTTCTGCTAGCACCAATTACAACAGACTCATACCTCATCATTACATCACATCTAAGTAGGGGTGGGCAATTGGGCATGGACCATGGTTTGGTTCTAAATGAAAATTCAAACCAAACTAATAATATGGAAAACTGAACTGGTTTGTTTTTTCAGTGAACTGGTTTCCAACCAGTTAAAAACAGATTGGGTACAAAACCAGTTTCGGTATTCTTTGGTGTGTGGAACTCTTCACATGAGTCAAGAACACATCTAGACTCACTGGAATCTGAAATTCTCACTAATAAACAGTCTGCATGCCAAGTTTTCCAGAAATCAAGTTATGTATAATCACCAACTGATCTCCTAAGCTTCAGTTCACTTTACAATGCTATTATTTCATTTATAATTATATTCAAGTAGAAATACAAGTCCAATTTGATTACCAAAAAAAAATCCTCTAAGAAATATTCTCAACTCTAAACCAAAAATCTTCAAAAGCATACATCTGTTCTGTTCCCAAATATACATATGAAAGCATAAGTTTCCAAATTCCAATTAATATGATTATGAGCACCACGACGCTTCAGTCAAGCGAATTAGTGAGTCGTTCGTAAACATGAAGAGCAAGTTATTATGGAAGGAAAAATAGAGGTAAAACCTAATTCCATTTTTGGCCACTTATTACTTATAAGTAATAACTGTGATAAGCTCAACAACAGGATTACCAAAAACATCAAATGTAACATAAATAAGGAATGAATCAGACATTGTGAGTAAGACAGAGAAACGAGGGAGAGAGAGCTCACAATGGCAGTAGAGACAGAGAGAATTGAGATTGAAGAAGGGTTGAAGAAGAGCATATTCCACGACTTCGTGTCTAATCTGGAATTCACAATAGGATAATCTTTACTGGAACTCGTCGAACTCTTCAATGGTAACCAGGAAAAAAAGGCATGGAAACTAGGAACACGAACTCACAGGAACGCAGAGCAGAGCGAGACGAAGATTGGGTTTGCGGTTTTCAAAGTGGATTCAATCCAAAATGGGATATGAAATTTGGGTTTACCAATGAGAACGAGATATGTTTGATTATACAAACAAGGCTAAAATATATTTTCAATAAACCTTTAATTTCATACCGAACTTCACAAATCTTTCATTATTAATCTTCAAATTCAGCTAATTATATAAGTAACCTTTAAACTTTCAAATAGCTAATTAGCTATAATATTAGTCCTTCAATTTTCATAATATCACGTTACATTAACCCAGTTAAAAATTAATTTAATGGATATTATAAAAGTTAGATGACTATTTATGCATCTAAGGTAATTTAATAATTAATAAAAAGAGAAATGACACGTTTGAGGATAAAATTAAGAATTTACTCAACATATTTTTTAAGTTTACTTTTAATTCTTGGATTTTTTTTTATTTTTATATCCCTGAATGATTTTTTAAGTTATTTATTCGTCAGATTAATTTTGTTAAATGTTGATTTGCCAATCGAAAATCAACGTAGCTATGTAGATATTATACTATGTAATGATTATGTGACTTATTTTTTTATCATGACAACAAATATGATACTAGGTAAAGATTATGTGATACTTTTTTTAACAAGTGAGCAAGTTAGTGAATTTCTCATGTCGATTTTTAATATGAGAGGACTTATTTAGGGAAGAAGAAAAAGTCACAAAAAACTCACATGACTTGCTCACATGTTAAAAAAATGTCACATGATCAAGGGTGAAGTTAGAAATCGAGAGCAAGGGAGCCAATTTTATAATTTTTCTTAATCAATTAGTTCATCCCAAATGTAATTTTGTTAATATATATATATACACACACATACACCAAATATCACACACTTATAGTTTAAATAAAACATTTTATCACTAAAAAATAATAAAATTTAAAATTTATAAAAAATATAAATTATAATTACCAAACATTATAACTTTTGTATAGAAAATAAAAATAGAATTTATATAAAAAAATCTATATAAATATGTTCTTTTATGTTATTTTATATTAATAAACTATTTAAACCTTGAATAAGGTGGCTTATCAATTATCAATTTACTTATCAATTAGCTAATTTTATCAAACATAGCATAATCTTTCTTTTTAACTAGATTTCCATTATATCAATTTATCCATATAATATATATAATATACAAAAAATTTAAAAAAATCGAGGGGGCATGGCCCTGTTTCTCCAGGGTGTAGCTTCGCCCCTGCACTTGATCATTAGTTGGTGTCACATTTGCATGTTTATTTGGATTTCCTTTGATAAATCAATAATTAATAAAGTTGGGCTAACGATAAGGATGATTTAAAAAAATTCAATTGTAATAATGTAAAGATTAAAATTCTTTATAAGGATTAAGAGTAAAACTCAGTCCATTTACAGGACTTAAAATCATATTTTACCCTAAAAATAAATATATTAAATATTAAATACCAAAGAGAGGCCTCTCAAAAGCCTCTTAACAACAATGTTATCGGTCTCTCTTCTTTATTTTCCTTTTTTCTTTTCACATAGAACTTTGCATCTATTTCCTAATTAGCCAACAACATGCGGTGGGGACAGTGTGAATATGCTTGATTAGGGGGAAATTTCTTGGGTGCATACTCTCACTCCTTTCATTAAAATACACACATCTCAAATGTATTGTTAGACTATGTTTTAGTGAAGCATAATGGAAAAGGAGGTATTGAGTGAGTTAGAATAGAGTGAATTTGAATGGTGAGAAAAAAGACTTCTTCCAATGTATTCCACCTAAATTGAATGGTAAGAAAAAGTGAGATTGGATGTATGAGATAGAATCCATTTCACTATGTTCAGTTTCATTCCATCCTATTTTAAACTATCAAATTTTTAATAGAGTGAGTATTGGGTAACCAATCCTACAAAAGGACTAAAGATTTCCTTAAGCTCTATTTGGATTGGTTGTAGGGGATAGAACATAGTGGAACGAAATAGAATGTAGTAAAAATATCATATGTTTGTTTGGATATTTTATAGTCAAATAGAAGAAAAGACCACATTCTATAAAAAAATAGAACAAAATGAATTATAACATTTTTGTTCCTAATCCACCCTTATTTTCAGTGAATCCCACAACTCTTGTTTGAACTACAAAAGTCTTATGTTATCAACTATGCAATTGTCTCGGTATAAGATAGCTCTGAAATATGAATTATTATTACATCTACTTAATCATTCATAAGATCATGAATAAGATAAATGTCGCCATCAAAACCAAATTCAAATTCGGAAATTTGAATGGCATCATCCCCAAATCTTTAAGATTTTTTCTTATAATGGCACCTCAAATATTCAGCAAGGCCAAGTCATACGAATGAAACAAAAAATTCTAAGTTTTTATAATGGGAAAAGATAAGAAAACAAGAAACTTCATTCGAATATCCTTGAACAAGTTAACGCGTGTAACCTCATAATTTCTTAATCAAGGAATAATGTATGTTGAAAGCATTTTTTTTCTAATTATCAAAATTATTTTGTGACATTATCAATATCTGTAACACCCCCGGGCTTTCAAGCATGTTTTGTCCTCATTTGCACACTTTTAGGGAAATTCCCCAAAAGGTCACCTATCCCAAATTACTCCAAATCAAGCACGCTTATCTATGGAGTTCTTATGTTATGGGTTTTGGGAAAGAAGATGTGTCTTGTTGTTATATTTCTCCACAACAATTTTCTATTAAGATGTCATCAACTATACAGTCTCATACTTGCACAACCTCTGGATCACTCTCATTCGGGTGTGAGCTCGGTTCATCCATGTGTCCCTTTGCTTAGAAGTTTGCCAGGAGCCGCTCCTTGTCCGTGACTCTTTGAACCGAAGATCATTTCTCGCCCTCGTCAGCCTCAGGATCTCACATGCCCACCAGCTTCCGCTTGGTTCGTCCCCGAACCACACCATAATGGGAGAGGCTCAACTTTGATACCATTTGTAACGCCCCCAGGCCGCTTGCAAGAGTGATAAGGGTCCCCACAAACCAATACAAGTCTTTCCAGTATGCTTTGTCCTCACCCGCACACTTTCTAGAAAACTTCCCAAAAGGTCACCCATCCCAAATTGCTCTAAGCCAAGCACACTTAACTATCGAGTTCTTAGGTTATGGGCTCGGAAGCCCTAAACCCTAAATGCTAAAAGTCGATAACATAAGAACTCCATAGTTAAGCATACTTGGCTTGAAGCAATTTAGGATGGATGACCTTCTAGGAAGTTTCCCAAAAAGTGTGCAAGTGAGGACGAAGCATACTGGAAAGGCTCATGTTGGTTTATGGGGACCCTCATCACCCTACAAGTAGCCCGAGGCGTTACAATATCGATAACAAACTTAGACATATCACATGAATACATCAAATTATTCGCTTAAGTAAATCCAACGTTTTACATAAGCCCTTGATCAAATAAATAACAAAAATACACTCTGGAAATCCTTGCATGACTAAATAGTGGGAACTATGCTAAAACATTTGGCTAAATACAATATCAACAAATAACTGAAAAAGGAGCTATAGAGTTAAAATGGACTAAGGGATCCTATGAAAGTTAAAGTGATGAAAATCCTTCTTGGACACCCAAACCTCTTTAAATTCTGAATCAACTATATGCCCTGCATATCTAAAAATAGTCCACAAAACATGTGGTGAGACTAACGTCCTAGTGAGCATGATCATGCAAGTAGTGTAGGGATAGGCATACAAGTGTAAATGCATCAAGATAACACATATATAACCATCACCTCATCCACACATACAAGGGGTTATCCAATTGTTTATGGTGAAAATTCTTCAAGAGAAAATTTCACTCTTGATTTTAAAGATCAATATGGGACTTAGAATCGAGTCCTCAAAACGTACTTTTAAGAAGTAGGTTTATTGTGTCTAGGTTAATTTTAATGGTTTATTCATAACAGTTTGTGATATGAAAATAATCGAACTAAAATAAAGAAAAGAAGAAATAAAGAAAGAAATGAAAGAAGAAAAACAAAAGAACATAAACAATGAACAAATAATAAATAATAAAACTAAACTAAAATAAATTGTAAAGAGAGTAGATTGAAGAACATGAAGAATGTAAATTTGCATTAATTGAAATGGGTGGAATCACACATACTTTAATTTTCTCTGTTTATGAGTTTGTCACTTGCAGAATGGACATTTGATTTTTAGAGAGTTTTAGTAAAATGGAATCCAACCTTTATTATATTGAAATATCACCTATTATATAGGTTCCCATCCTAACAACTAATCAATACAGACATGACACATCAATAATTGAATCTGTGCTGGCATAATTACAATATGACACGTCTTCTAACAAACAAAAACTATCTTAACTTCTTAAAACTAGTTGTAATTGCTTCATGAAACCACATCTTCGATAGAAACTTCCTTAAATCCTCCAATATTTTCTAAGTTATCATGACTTGCAACCTTTCTCCTCCATCGATCTCATTCAGTTAAAATCCTTTTGAACCTTCGATCATTGTGATCGAGAAATCATCCCCTGTCAAAGCTAATCGAAGAACCTGAATATCCAAACATAACTTCTCTTCGATTTCCATACTTTTAAATTCTCTAACCTCTTCGATATTTTCAACGATAATCATCAAAAGAAAAGATTCAATAAAATATAAAATACCTTAATCGAAAATGTAAGCAAAAATCAAGAATTTCCCCCCTTTAAATCCAATCAAATCATTTCTGATTTATAATTATTTCAAATTACAAAGTGCTAAAAATTCTCTAAAAAATTAGTAAAAATTTAATTCGCTATACCAACACCAATCAATGCATAAGTCATTCATGAAGTGCTCCACTCAACATCGGTGGTCTTTTCACTATTACCTCATGACCAGACATGAGCTCATAATCCTAGCAATGAACGTCTTCCTTACGGTCATATTGGTAGCAAGTGCAAGTGCACGATTTAGGTAAGTAATATAAACGATATTGTCTCCACTGGGACTATATTGCTGACTAACAATTATCTACAATTTTGTTATCTAAACGTACCCGAACAAATTTTAAATCAATAAATATATATAAAAGATTTAGATAAAGAATAAAATAAAATTGAATTAAATAAAATCTAAAAGGAAATCTAATTATTAAATGAAATAAAATCAAATCTAAAAGCTTTCAGAAATTATGATTCACCGCAATGAGTACCAACAGATATGCAAAGATTACCCCTTTTATCAAATTATTTTATTTTGAAGGTGAATTATTCTAAGGTAACTATTGGTTCCTTTACGAATTTCAACAACGTATTTGATTAGACAAACCCCTACTTTCGTGGTAATTGAATTACTTCAAACTTATTAAGTTCTATTATAATTCAGTTAGCCCTCAAAAGATCAAACCTACTTTCGTGATTTAGAGTCTCAGGTCCAATTTTAGAGTTTCCAATATTAAGGTTCACCTTTCAATTCTTCCCCTAATATCTAAAGTCATGTGAATAAGAGGCTTAACAAATTACAAGCATTAATATTATCTAAAACTGAATCAAAATAAGAATAACATTAATTAAAAGGAAGAAATCAAAACATAATTGTCAATCCTGCATTGAGCTACTCCCAATTCCTAGAATAAGAAATCTCCTCAACCATATTTAAATGAGTAAACTAGAACTTTGGTCCCTGACTTTGTCAGCGTCTTTCACTTTGGTCCCTGAGATTATAAAAACCCTTCGTTAGTCCCTCACTTTGACCTCCGTCTTTCACTTAGGTTCAAACCACTAACGTCTGTTAAATCCTTGCTGAGGTGTCACTTAATAGGGACTAAAGTGCAAGATTTTTTACAATGTCAGGGACCAACCTGCATGGTGGTCCCTTATCTTCTTCTTTTTCCCTCTTCTATGCAGAATTCTCATTCTTTGTCTTCTTCGCTCTTTTGCTTCTTTATGCAAATTAGAGGGTTTGAAACATAAGCCTTCAAGTTCTCCCATATGATTTTCCGTTGCTTTAATCTCAGAGTTTCATAATTGTGTGGTTTTAACCTCACGCAAATCTGCAACATATAAAACTGATGATTTCATATATTTACCTTTATTTTTCTCCTACAGTGTTCACTCCATGATTATTATATAGAAGGTAGAATTAAACAAGTTACATAAGCTTTTGCTTGTGAGCAGAGTTCCTTGTTCATGAAATAGTACTTAAATAGAATTGTACAAAGGGGCCACGAAAAACAAATTCCCATCCTTCTTGAAACAAAAGAGGCCTACTCTACAACATATTTTCAACACAAGAAACCATCATAACCGGGTGAAAGTTATATGATAACCAATGCCAAGAAGGTTTCTGGTATATACTTACTTTGTCTAAGGCATACCCGTTGAATTGAACACAATAGCAACAATTTTACTCCTAACAGAAACAGGGTAACAAGACACAATAATGATTTATTATTATTACACGCGCTCTCTTTGTAGTAATGTAGGATTTCTTGTGGGAGAAAACATAAGAAGGACAATTTGAATATCACATATCACATAATATTTCATTTGAAAGAATATATCAATTATCAAGTATCAACTCAACACCCTGAGGTTAAAACCACACAATTATGAAATTTTGAGATTGAAGCAAAGGAAAACCATATGGGAGAACTTGAAGGCTTCTGTTTCAAACCCTCTAATTTGCATAAAGAAGCAAAAGAGCGAAGAAGAAAAGAACGAAGAAGAAGAGAAGAGCGAAGAAGAAGAAGAATGAGAATTCTGCAGAGAAAAAGAAGAAGAAGATAAGGGACCACCATGCAGTTTGGTCCCTGACATTGTAAAAAATCTTGCACTTTAGTCCCTATTGAGTGACACCTCAGCAAGGATTTAACAGACGTTAGTGGTTTGGACCTAAGTGAAAGACGAAGGTCAGAGTGAGGGACTAACGAAGGGTTTTTATAATCTCAGGGACCAAAGTGAAAGACACTGACAAAGTCAGGGACCAGAGTGCTAGTTTATTCATATTTAAATCAAAGCCAATAACTATGAGTTCAAACGTGGTGATTCAACAAAACAAAAAAGAATAGAGTAGAAAATAGAAAGAATTCTAAATCCTCTCTCTGAAGCTCGTTGTTTTGCTGAATCTAGTAGAAATCCAATGTTTTGCTCCCAAAAGGTCTTGAACTTTCGCTCTTGATCCTCCAAGAATAATACCACTCTTGATTTAATTTCCGAACTCCCTTAATTTGTACCTTCAATTGACTTTAATAATAGGGGAATGAAAATTGGGCTTGGCCCATAACCAATTAGTAGCAATTGAAAGTCAAATTAAGCCCACAATCCTTCTCCTACAAAATAAAAGACCAAAGCAGTCATATGAAATAAAATGAATAAAAAGTCCATGCTATCAATAATTAATATGCATGATTATGCTCAATTAAAATGTCAAATTACCTAGACACAATATGCAATAAATACACACATCACATATAGACCAAGCCATTTAACATGATCGATTATTAGCAAATAACATGACATGAGATATCTTTTTATCTTTCACATGACGGTCCAAGACTCGTGAGGCCGAAGCCAAACATGATTAATCTTTCATTCTTCATGTATATGAATATCTTGAAACATGTATAACTATGGAACATGTGGAAATCTTCAATGCTATGAGTAAAATCTTTTCATGAGAATTGATAAATGACTATAAACCTCTAGATCATGCATTCATGTAACATTGATTAAAAATCCCCTTTTCAATCCCAATAACCAAACCCTAAGGGTTTGGCCTCCCAAAATTTGTTGGCTTAATTGTTAGCGTCACCTTAGGATTCGATGGACTTAACATCCTAACCCATGACGTCTATAATGGACGGAGCCCCTTAAGCTAGATGCAGCTCTGGGAATCCTTAAGGAAATAAAATTGCGCCCTTGCTAACAACTATAGCTTTTGGTCTAGTGGTAAGCGCTTGATCCAACAAGTGGTATCAGAGCAAGGTCATGAGTTTGAATCCCCCAGCTGACACTAGGGGGAGATTGTTGGCATAATTGTCAGCGTCACCCTTAGGATTTGATGGGCTTAACATCTCAACCCATGGTGTCTATAATGGGTGCATCCCCTTAAGCTAGATGCGGCTCTGGGAATCCTTAAGGAAATAAAGTTGCGCCATTGCTAATAGCTATAACTTTTGGCCTAGTGGTAAGCGCTTGATCTGACAAAATCAAAACAATACCACATTCATACACATAACAAATGGATCAACCATCAATCATAAAACAAGTATAATCATTCACAATTTCATTCAAAGAAAGGGATTTAAGGAGGGGGATCATAAAAGGGATCGTGAACAAGATGCAAGTGAGTATGTGGATTACACTCACCTCCAAAGAACAACGTCCTTGAGGGGACATTAAGCTTCCTTCTCATTCTCTCGTGGAATCACTCCCAAGCTCTCCATCCTTCTTCTCTATTCTCTAGGGCAAACTAGGGTTTGGGGGAAATTATAAAAGTGGGTCTCAAATAGCCCTTCAGATCCTTTTAAAAAAATTGACTTGCGAATTATTTTTGATTGAGCGAAAATCAGACAGTAGCTCATTGCTTAAAATTCACTTGAGCGAGGGAGTTTCGCTTGAGCGAATTTCTGATTTTCGCTCAAGCTAAAGATTCTGACAACAAAACTGTTTGAAATTCGCTTAAAAGAAAACCCTTCGCTCAAACGAATTTCTTAGATAGTTTTCTACCGAATTCTGTTTAATATTTTCGCTCAAACGAGGAAGCTTTCGCTTGAGTATTAGAATATGATAAACTCACATTTCAAACTTAAATTTAATTACTTTATAATGTCATAGTGTATGGGACATTTGAGTATTAAAACATGATAAACTCACATTTCAAACATCCGCTAAATCAAATCCCAAACGTAGTTTTTCTTATCCTTCATTTGTTTTGTAAAGTTGTTCATTTATAGATTACGGATGCTTCTAATCTAATGTCAACATGTCATCAATACTGCCTGTATTATAATGGAAAATGAAATGATACTATTAGCTGTAAAGTGCAAAACAATTGTTAGTCACACCATTTCATGGGCTACTGCGTGCAGACTTAGTTCCAGTGCAACAATACCGACACAAACGTCAACGACAACTTGCCCAGAGGTTAGATAACTTGGCCCAAGAATGAGGATTGCGGACTTTCCGCTTTAAATACACAATAATTGATTCGTCCAAAAAACTCACAATAATGCATTACTGAAAGTCCAAGATTATTAGTCCATGACAACTAAAATATTAAATTTTGTTATCCACCAACATTTATGATTAGTTGACAAATTCGAAGGCTTCCACCGACCATATTAAGGTATATGGTGCCATGGTGGATTACTCTCCAATTTTTTTATAAGAAAATATAATTTGGATAATTTTTTTATAAGAGAAAAAAAAAACTACATAGAACCATTATAAATTTCACAAACAAAGTACATAGAACCATCGTAAATTTCATATCTTTTGTACATAAGATAGTTTTAACTTCAATTCCATCTTAATTAATTATTAAAATAATTATCTTCTTAACTTTAGACTGAAACAAATTTTAACCTTTGTCCTTATTAAATTTAAAATATTAATTTATATTTTTATTTAAAAATTGTACTCCCTCCGTCCCTATTTATAAGACCTCTTCTAGAAGAATTAGATGTCCCTTAATATAAGACCCTTTGCAGATTTTTAGGTAAATTAATTTTTTTTTTCTATATTTGCCCTTCATTAATATTCAACTCTTTTTATTCCCCATATATTGATGAGTGTGAATAATTAATGAAGTTTACCCATATACTCAACTACCCCATTGAAAAGTGAATTTTGGAGTCATCCATCATGTCATCATTAATGTTTCTAAAATATAGTGACTTTTAAATAGGGGTATATTTGGAATGCTATTACTTTTTTTAAAAAATCAATACATTAACTAACTTTTCTTAAACTGTGTGAAATGGTTGAGAGGGTCTTATAATAAGGGACGAAGGGAGTATTAACTAAAATTTTAATTTATTAAATAAAAACACAAAACCAGAGATTGGTTCACATTTTGTCCTTTTTTCTAATTTAATAACATAAAAAGTTATATATAATGTGATTTTTAATATAAAATATGTATGGATAATTTAGAATTGATACTGATAAAAGGTTAACAATTTATTATTAACCACTAATGAGTTAACTTCAAATTAACTAAAAGAGCAATTGTAATAATGGTCAAATTTTAGGAATTAATTAAGATGAAATTAAAATTGAAATTATCGATTTGAAAAGATATGAAGTTTGCGGTATCATATATTTTTCTCAAATTTTCAATCATCTTATCTTTCTTTCTTTCTTTTTTACAAAAATTTTTATTTTTAATTAAAAAATTGTTAAGAAATATTTAATATTTTATTTTAATTACTAAAATAATGATTTTTCTAACGTATGCAATATTGCATAATTTAATAAATCAAAAGTGAAAATATTTTATTGGAAATTATAACTATCACAACATTCAATGTATTGGTTATATGAGATGTTACATTTTCCAATAAAATCTTTCCACTTTTGATTTATTATCATGTGCAACATTGCACGGATTAGAAAAATCGTTAAAATAAATAGTATTAAACATTATTTGTAATCCCAATATAATAAATATTTTTTTCGTCTAAAATGTTTTACTTTTATTTTTTTAAATAATATTTTAGGGCACTTAATGATTTTTTTTAATTTTCATAATTGAAGTGTAAAAAATAATACATATGAATACACCTTTCAATGTTGATGTTTTGCGAACAAATGTCAGTTTAAGATGTAAAAATTTAAAATATTGAATAAAACTTATTTTTTTTAATCCTAATATTATGAAAATACTTACTTTTTATTTTTTAATAAGAGATGTAATAAAATATATTAAATAATCTTTTAACTTATATCTTTAGAGAATTCATTGACAAATCTTTAAAACACAATTACTTTTGGTTAAGATATTCTCTATTGTAATGTTCAAAATATATCTTTTATGATCAATACATTATCTTATTATCATAAAAAATGAAAATAAATACTTTTACTTCTTTCTATCTGTCACAATTTTTCTAAAAAAAACATTCCATTTTATTTGTCACTTTAAAACCTCAAGACAGGTAAATCACATTAATTACTCTTGTTCCAATTATATTCTTATGTCCAATTCAAAACAAATGAGAGTAATAACAAGAAGAATCAACAAAAAATTAGATAGTAGTAACAAATTGACTATAAACGAAAATATTTAGGCTTAATTGCACTTTTGGTCCCATACTATCATCAATCCGCGATTTTGGTCACCTATGTTTTTTTTTCGCGATTTTGATCCCCATATTATTCCAAATCCGCGATTTAGTTCAAAATTTTGGTCCCTCTATACCTCCCAAGTATGTGTTAGAGAGACCAAATTTGTGAATTTGAAATAATAGGATTATCAAAATCGCGAAAAAAAAAGTAAGGGGGACCAAAATCACGGATTTATGATAATAGGGAGACCAAAAGTGCAATTAAGCCTAATATATATTATATTTATTAATTTATGTGCATAAAATTGTGAGAGATTAAAAAGGAATAAAGAGGATATCAAATGAAAAACTAAACAATATACTCTCAACCTTTTTAAAATGTTGTATAAACCCAAATAAATTAAATTCTTTCTCATTTCTCAATAAAGATTTTGATACACGGTTGCAGGTTAATGAGACGAAGCTGTCCTCCATTGGATACTTTTCACTTAATCACTTCCTTGTCAACTTTTCTGTTTGGATTTCTCCCCTGCATATGCCTGCAAGCTTTAATTTTACTTTGGAAAATTCAAAATTGTTTGGTTAAGCTATCTCTGCTTTCCATCTTCTGCAGAGCATTAACTACGGAGGACAAAGTAAACGCATGCAGGGAGTAGAAAATAGGGGTTGTAGGTTGCTAGCTTTACAAATACTACACACGAATTTAATCATATACTACTCTGGACTTGAATATAAGCAAAAATAACTAAATTCACATATATTAAGAAAGTTGGTTAAACTCATTAAATTTTCTTGGTATCATATAAAAAGTACTTGCATTGCCTAAATTACCCTACATTCAATTTTATTGAAAATTGTTTGAAGTGGACCTACTCTCTTTCTATTGGCACATTATTCATTAAATAGAGTGGTTGTAAAGTAAAATCAAAGGGTATTTTGGGTTTATCTCATTAAATAGGGTAAAAGTAGTTAAGATTTGCTTATATTTTAATCCACCAAATATGAGTTTTTTTTGCTTATATTCAAGTCCGGAGGGAGTATTTGGTAAAATTAATTGAAAGCTTAAAGTTAGCTGAAAGCTAAAACACTATTGAATGTGTTTGGTAAAACTAGGTAGATGAAAATGACAAAATGACATATAAGGATATCATTAATTATTGAATATTGATAACAGGGTGGTTGAGAGATAAACTTATAATTAATTTTTAGCAAGTACCTGAAAATTGGAGCTTTTTTAAAAAAGCTACCTCAAGTACCTTTTTAAGAAAAAAAGCTAGTAGCTACCCAAAAAAGTTATCTTACCAAACTCAGTTGAAATGGTTTTAGCTATTAATTACAACTTTCATTTAGCTGAAATGTTTTACCAAACATACTATTAATAATTATCCAATGACATCATAGTATGAATAAATTAGACGTTTAATCATATTTCATATATTACTTGTTGCATTATGATTTTATTTAGGCATGACAATGAGGCGAGTCGGGGGAGAGTTTTGCTCTCCCCGTCCCCGCCCCCGTGAAAGTCGGGGCGGGTTTGGGTTCGGGTTTAAAGAGAGCAGATATGAAATTATGAAACTCAACCCCATCTCCACGAGTTTCCATCGGGTTCGGGGAAACCCACGGGAATTTCACCTTCTCTATTTTTTATTTTTTTCTATATTTTTTTATAATTTAAATATATATTTTAAATCAGTTATATATATCTAATATAATCTAATTCAAATAACATGTAAATATAAACATTGATAATTCTAAAAAAAATAAGAAACTTAAGAACTATCTTATATTTTAAGGAACATATATACATTTACCTTTATTATTTAACTATTAGCATATTAAAATTATTTAATTATTATGTCGGGGCGGGTTCGGGGGTGGATTCTTACACCCCCAAACCCTCCCCCGTTTTCGTTAAACGCGGGGCGGGTTCGGGGTCGGGTTTTACTTAAACTCGGCTAAAGCGGGATTTCCCCGTCAAAGTCGGGGCGGAGACGGATCGGTACCCGCGGGTTTGAGTTTGTTTGCCATGCCTAATTTTATTACTTAAAATTATATTATAATATATGTAATAAAATAATAAAATTAAATTAAATACATGATGTAATTAACTCTCCTACATTTCAAAATTTTGTGGTGAGGTTGATGTTTCAAAAATTTCAACAAAGTTGGCTAGACTGGGTGATCAAATTCATAACTTGATTATGTGATGGTAAAAAATGAGCGTAGGACAATTCGGTTCTTCGTTTACCGAAAAGGTGACGTTAGACTTAAATTAATGTATGATGAATAGTGGAAATGACTAACGAAAAATGTTAGAGAATAAATTGTTCGACGTAAAAAAAACCCTAGGATCAATTTCTGATTTTACTCATTATAAATACAAATTATTGCATATTTCTTTTTTTTGGTCAAAATTATTGCATAATTTAGTTAGTTATGTGATTTTGATATCTATATGCATGTGTTGGATCTGATCCAATTTTAATATCTCATCTACAGATCTACCCATCTATGAAAACGATGTAATAGGGAAGTTATTTGTCTCTGAAACGATGCGCGCCAATTGTGGAGTACATTACTAATAATTTAATGACTGTCCGTTTAATTTATAATGGTCTGGAATTGATTTTAGCATCAATATTTAAAAATAGTATAATTCATATATTTTACAAGCACGTTTAGGGGTGTAAGCGGATTCGACCCAACTCGCGAAACTGACGAATCCAACTCAACCCGGAGATATTTAATGGTTCGGTTAGGACAATTTCTTTCAAACCCGATCTGGTTTGGTTCGGGTCTCGAGTTTGCCTATGTTGAACCCGATAGACCCAACTCGAACCAAATCAGAAAAAAGTCCTAATCTTATTTTATTTTCATGCAAGGAGAGAACAAAAATAGGCGCAGTGGCAACATAAGCAGAGGTGGTTCCCCAAATCCTATTTCATATACTCCTCTCAATTTATTTTTCTCTATTTCTTTTCTTTTTTTTTATATTTTAATTTAATTTCATCTTCCATATTTTTTTAAAAAAAGGAAAAATGTTCATGACCCAATGACCCAACCCAACCCAACCCGAACATATTCGGGTTGGTTTGGTTCAGGTTACTCACCAAAAATACAAAACCCGAATCAACCCAACTCACTACCATTCTATCGGTTCGGACTTGATGTCACCCCAAACCCGATCCAACCCAATCTGATTACACTCTTAAGCACGTTGTACGAAAATAATTTAAAATCAATACTGTGGAATTAATTATCCACGATAAGCAACCGATAACCAAACCGGATATCAATAATTAATAAAAATTTTCAAAAATACAAAAATCAGATACTGAAGTAATAACCCATTAATGCTTGTCAATTTGTAGTGATTTTTTAGGATAATCAGGTCGGCCAATACATACATACATACATACATACACACGTGCACACACAAATATATATATATATATATATATATATTGATCTTCAGCGAACTTTTGGTAGATCCCAATGGTTGTGACGATGATGATTCCACGGTGGGGCATGTGTACCTGCAGGGACTCCGACGCTCAACGTAAGATATCGATTCAGCAGAATAACAATATATTGAATAAATGCGTACCTGGGGATATAAAATCCGGGGTATATAGAGAGAGAATTTGGCGGGACAGTCTGTTACGATGAGTAACCGTTATCCATGCGTCCGAGGTAACGCGCTGGTTTGAACATGGTGTCACGCGCCTAACATAGTCGAGATGCCGAGGTATGCTTGTGTCGAACAGTGTCAAGGTAAACAGTCGTAGTTGTATGGTGGTGCATTCGCGGTTGTATTAACTTAGGATAGCGCGATAGGGTCCCTTAGGATTCTGGGGAATATGTGTCAGGATGTCGAGCTCGTTTCCTCCTCGGTGGTAGTTATGGACTTTCCCCAGAATAATTGCCCCCCAAGTCGAGCATTTTGGGGTAGAAATGGTCGAGTTCTTCTGTGGCCTTCTCGTGATCTTCCGAGATATCGAGGTCGTGAGGATAGGGTTTTTCCGAGGTGACGTTTGGTCTTACAATTAGCGGTTATTTTTAATTTAAAATCCACGTCTTTTCCAATGCCCACCACGTGGCATAATCCAACGATATTGAGCCCATGGACCTTGTTAGTTGGCCTAATCCAGACCGTTCAATGATCTCCCGCGCGCTTATAAGGAGTAGAGGGGAAAAAGCGCTCGTTACCTTTCCTCTCGTCTCCTTCGAAAGCTCTCGTCTGCGTCTCCTTCCTTCAGCCTCCTGTGTGCACCACCACATTTAGCTTCTCTCAACTAGTGGGGTCTCTATCGTTGAGCTCTTCGTGGTCCTAGCAGCGTATGAATTTTGGAGTGGCCGATTTTTACGAAGAGTTCAAGACCATTGCAGCCAAAGTTTACGAAGGTACATATCTCTCCCCTTAACTCTTCTGCTTTTGGTAATGGTATGCACAAGGGCTGCAACTAAAGCACTTGCCGCTAGGAATAGGCGGCGGCGTATTGTTGTAAGTGATGAGCCTGAGGATCCGGACATCCCGGATTTGGTTCTGAGGGCGAGGTGTAAATCCAGGTCGGTGGACCTTTGAAAGATGCAACGAGAATCAGTGCATCAAACTGCCTGTATTCTGCAAAAATGGGTTTATCCCGCGATGCTTTCCGCTGGGTCCTCCGAGGTTGGCCTCGGTCATTCCGGGGTGACGCCATCTCATAAAATTAACGTAGTTATAGGACTTTTGGGCAGGTCCGAGATGGGTAAGCGGAAAGTACATACCTCTCCGGCTTCGCAGTTCCCCATTCCGAAGGCCTTGGCGTCGATGTCGTGGGTAGACATTGAAGCCCTAGGAACGTCGAGCATGTATACTTCCGCTGAGGCTTTGGAATTGGGTTTCCGAGATGTGGAGTGGGTGGAACTAGGCAAGGAGGAGGAATGGGACCTGACATTACCTGGAGAAGATGATAGGATTTGTTCCCAAGGTGACTTGGATGACAAATTCTTCATTCCGATGTACAAGAAAATTTTTGATGATTTGGGGGTGTGGATTCCATTCACGTGGTTCGAGTTGGAGGTCTTACAGCATCTCGAGGTGGCCCCGTCACAGCTGCATCCCAACGGCTGGGCGTTCATCAGGAGTTTTATGATCATATGCCATGCATTGGGTCTGGAGCTAAGTACCAGCGTCTTCTTCCACTTTTTCCGTCCTTTGGTGCAGAGGGACACCGAGACGAAGAGGTTCTCGTGGCTTGCTCTCCGCGCCGGTCATGGCGGAAAAATTCTTGAGGCCTACCAAGAGTCTTACAGGAACTTCAAGGACAAGTATGTCTTCATCGTCCCCAAGGGTGAGGGAAGGCAATCGATCTTCCATGATGACGGAAGGTTGATCATTAACCCGTACTGGAACACCGGGCATTTTCAAAGGGCGTCGAAGGCTTATACTGTCGAATTCAGCACGCTGACCCGGGGTGAGCAGTCCGTGGTGGGAGCTATTCAACAATTTGTGAAAGACCATGGGGTGTTGCAAAGTCAATCCGTGATCAGGCAGGGCGGCTTGACTACCCGGGAATTTCTTGGTAATAGCCGAGTCTAATCGGTACTCTCCCCCTTACATTAATGAATTAACTCTAACCATATTCGTTGTGTTTTGCAGTGTCGATGGCGGGACGTGCGCAAGAAAAACTTGCCGAGAAGCTGGCCAGAAGGCAACTCAAGGATGCACAGAAGAAGGGCGTGCAGTCCAAAACGTCGGGGTTGGAGACGAACGTCGTCGATCCCAATACGAGGAAGCGGCCTAGAGTTCAGATCCCGATTCCCCCTCCTCAAGATAAGACGGAGGGTCATGGTCTACCTAAGGGGGTTTCCTCCTCGTCCCATCAAGGCGATAGGGGCAAAAGTCCGATGATTTATGGTGCCGGGCTGCCGCCATCCAACATGTCCTCAGACGAGGTGAACAAACATCTGGAAGCCCAGGGGCAGGCGATGTTTGCTGGAAAATCTGAGGAGGAGATCAATAACCTTCTGTCCGCCGCATCGGAGTGGGGAATGAGATTTTCCATGATGTCCCGGTATTTCATGGGTGCATCCCGCGATCTTGCCGCCTTTGCGCCGATGAAGGCGAATTTGGAGAAAATGACGGCTAAGCTGGAGGCTGATGAGCTGAAGATGCTGAAGGCCCTTGCCGACGTCCGGCTTTTGTCAAAAGAAAGGGACAACCTGCTTGCAAGCAACTCTGACTTAGTGAAGCAGGTGAAATCTCTTACAGCTGAGAAGAAAAAGGCAGAGGAGCAGGCCACGACGTCTGGGGAGAAGGTGAAGGGTTTGAAGGAGCAGGTCAAAACCCTTCGGGATGATAACGAGGGTTTGCGACGCAAGGTGGAAGAGACCGAGACCCTCTGGGTTGATGCCGCGGACACGTACTTTTACCTCGCCATCAAGCAGATGAAGTTTTTGAATCCCGACGTGCAGCTAAACACGAAGGGAATGTCGACTCTATGCGCGGTTGACGATGGTAAGTGGTATGATGTCCTTCCAACCGGCAGGGTGGAGAGTGCTCCAGGTGACATCGAACCCACTTCTCCTCCATTGCATGATGACGAGGTGGCTCCTGACGTAGAGGTGAAGGGTCACGATGGTGTGGCCAATTCCGCAGAAGGTACCCCGTCTTCCAATGCTGAGATGGGGTCTCAAGAGTGAAGGGGCCGGGATGCCGGTTTTGAATTGTAATCTTTTATATTTCCGCTTTGTTTGAACAGACTTCGCTTTGGGCGGTTGCACTTGTGGCAATTTATCTTTTTTGAAATGATTATGGTCTTTGTTTTTGCTGCTATTTCACGTTCGATTTGTATTCATTATTTCGTTGTTCTTGCATTTTCACGCTCGGGGTTGAATCTGGCTCATATCACGCTCGGGGTTGTACCCGACTCAAACTACGCTTGGGGTTGTACCCGACTCAAATCACGCTCGGGGTTGTACCCGACTCAAATCACGCTCGAGGTTCTACCCGACTCAAATCACGCTCGGGGTTCTACCCGACTCAAATCACGCTCATTGAAATATTGGAAAGGCAAATTTTATTCCTGCAAAATTTGTTACATTGGAAAGAGATATTTACAACTTTAACTGTAGTACCTGCGGAGCTTGTCCGTGTTCCAAGTTCGAGGTATAGGTTCACCGGGTAGCGTCTCTAGTCGATACGCTCCGGTGCCGGTTCCCGAGACTATCCGGTATGGTCCTTCCCAATTTTCCGCCAACTTCCCTTGGGCAGCGTTTTTGTTGCCGACGTCTGCTCTCCGTAAGACCAGGTCACCGTCGTCGTATGCTCGCCGTACAACGACCTTGTCGTGTCGTCTTGCAGACTGCGATTTGATTGCTGCTTCTCGAACGAAAGCCCTTTCTCTGATTTCTTCAATAAAGTCAAGCTCCTCTCATAGTCTTTGGTTATTGAATTGCGGATCATACGCCTGGAGTCTGAGGCTTCGCTCTCCGATTTCGACTGGAATTACGGCGTCGACGCCGTAAGCCAACCTGAATGGGGTTTCCCCTTTAGTAGAATATGGCGTTGTGTAGTAAGCCCATAGGACGAGGGGCAATTGTTCTACCCAGAGCCCCTTCGCCGTGTCTAGGTGTTTCTTTAGCCCCTTGAGTATTACTTTGTTGGCGGCTTCGACTTGGAAATTGGTTTGGGGATGCTCGACTGACGAGAACCTGTGCGTGATATGGAAATCCGTCATCAGTTCGCGAAATCCTTTATCCGTGAACTGAGTGCCGTTATCAGTTACTAGGGTGTTCGGGATTCCGAATCTGCATAAGACGAAACGATAGATGAATTTTGAGAGATTTTTCTCGGTGATCTTTGCAAGCGGTTGCGCCTCTATCCATTTGGTGAAGTAATCAACAGCAACTGCGAGATACTTCAGCTGGCCGGGAGCCGGAGGGAATGGTCCCAGTATGTCCACACCCCACCATGAGAACGGGCAAGGAGCCGTGATTGACCAAAGTGGTTCGGCAGGGGCCCGGTGAATGTCGACATGTTGTTGGCATTTTGGGCACTTTTTCACATGTTTCAACAAATTAGCTTCCATAGTGGGCCAGTAATAGCCAGTGCGGAGAATTTTTCGGGCTAGTGATCGACAGTGTCACCTGAGATGCACTTCATCAGCGGCTGTGCGAGCCCTCGTCTATAAAGCTTCCCATCAATTAGGCAGTATCGGGCCCCCTGTCTTTGTGTTTGTCTTGCTAATCCGGGGTCGCTGGGAAGCGACCCATCGACTAGGTAACTCTGAATATCGGAATACCAGTATTTATCGGCCTCTACGGCTAATATCACGGTGGGTGCTGGGATGGCCTCCTGGATGACGGATTTATTGTTCCCGGAGGACCTTGTACTCACAAGTTTGGAAAAGACGTCAGCCCTTGCATTCCGTTCTCTGGGTATATGGTGAATCTCGGTTGCCAAGAAGCAGTGGAACAATCCTTTTACAATTTCGAGATACTTGAGGAGGAGAGGATCCTTTACTTGGTATTTGCCGTTTACCTGGGATACGACAAGCTGAGAGTCACTGTGGACCCGTACTCGCGATGCTCCCACCTCGGAAGCCATCCGAAGTCCTGCTATGACTGCCTCGTACTCGGCTTGGTTATTGGAAGTTGGGAACGAGAAACTAAGGGAATGTTCCAACACAACTCCCTGCGGGCTTTCCAGGAGTATCCCCCCGCCACCCCCCTTTGGGTTGGACGAGCCATCAACATGCAGCTCCCACCATTCCTCTGTCATTGGTTGTGCCGGGGTCAATTCTGCGATGAAGTCAGATAAGGCTTGAGCCTTGATGACCTGTCGTGGTTCATAAGATATCCCGAATTCTGAGAGTTCCACAACCCAAGATACCATCCTGCCGGCAAGGTCTGGTCGGTGTAACACCTGTCTGATGGGCTGGTTAGTGCGCACAACTATCTGGTGCGCTTGAAAATATTGTCGTAGGCGTCTTGCTGCCGTGATTAGGCTTAGTGCAATTTTCTCGACCTTAGGGTACCGCAGTTCCGGGCCTTGCAATGCCTTGCTGACGAAGAAAACGGGGGTTCTGTGTTCCATCTGATTCGCAGACCAAGGCGGCGGCAACGACTTTCGTCCGCCACGGAAAGATAGAGGTATAATACTTCTTCGGGATTCGACCTCGAGAAGACGGGGGGTGATGCGAGGATAACTTTGATTTGTTGGAATGCGTCTTCACACTCTTGGTCCCACTGAAACATGTTTCCCTTTTTAAGAAGGCGGAAAAGGGGGAGCGCCCGGGACGCGGATCTCGAGATGAATCTCGTCAAAGCGGTCGTCCTACCAGTCAACTGCTGAACTTCTTTGACTGTTGTTGGTGTCTTCATTTCGAACACCGCACGACACTTATCGGGATTGGCCTCGACCCCGCGCTCTGTGAGCATGTATCCGAGGAATTTTCCGGCGCGCACCCCGAAGGTGCATTTTTTAGGATTGAGGCGCATGTTGTACTTTCGTAGCTGGTCGAAAACTTCTCCAAGATCTCGGATATGTTATCCGTCGTACTTTTCGTGATCATGTCGTTAACATATACCTCGACAACCCTTCCGATCAAGTCTCGAAACACGGTGTTCATCATTCTTTGATAGGTCGCACCGACATTTTTGAGCCCGAAAGGCGTCGTGTGATAGCAGTAATTTGCCCCCTCTGTCATAAACGCTGTTTTCTCCTGATCAGGAGGGTACATTGGAATTTGGTTGTAGCCGGAATATGCATCCATAAAAGAAAGAAGACGAAAACCGGAAGATTGGTCGACTAAACGGTCGATGTTAGGCAGCGAGTAAGAATCTTTCGGACATGCTTTATTTAAATATGTTTAATCTACACACATACGCCATTTGCCATTAGGATTTTTCACAAGGACTACATTTGACAACTAAGTAGTGTAACCTCCCTAACGAACCCGACATCAAGTAACTCTGATACTTGCTGGGAAGCTGCCTCTGCCCTTTCTGTTGACATCTTCCGACGTCTTTGCTCCACTGGTTTGATCCGGGGATCGACAGAGAGGTGATGACAGATAACGTTGGGGTCCAATCCTGGCATGTCCGCCGCAGTCCATGCAAAGAGATCACTATTTTGGCGTATCAGTGTGCAGAGGGCCTCCTCATCCTGGGGTGTCATCCCGTATCCAACGTGCACCACTTGGTCTGCGGTGGTGCCATCTGAAAGGGTTTCAAATCGCCTTTCGGGGTTGGCCTTGTCTCGGTAATGTTTTCTCGGAGGTCGAGATCTGCGAGCATCACTCCGGCCGCTGATGGGTCCTGGACCTCCTCAGCTAGAATGCCTTTGTTCGGCTTAACGATCTTCAGAGATTCCTTATAGTAGGATCTAGCCATCACCTGATCACCACGGAGGGCGATGACTTCACCCTCATCACTCCAGAACTTCATAACGAGATGATTTGTCGAGATGATAGCCTCGATAGCGTTCAAAGTTGGTCTTCCAAGAATGGCATTGTAAGTGGTGGAGTAGTCCACAACGAGGAATCGGACCTTGGTTGTCTTCGAGAGAGGTGGCTGACCAAAGGTGACAAGTAACTCAACAAATCCATTTGGACGTATCTTGTCCCCAGTGAACCCGATCAGATAGGAACCTCTATATGGAAGCAGATCCGAATCAGGGAGGTGTAGGAGCCTGAAAGTTTTAGGAACAGGACATCGGCGGAGCTCCCCTGATCGATGAAGATTCTCCTGACTTCATGGTTTGCTACGAACGTCGTAATGAGGAGGGGGTCGTCATGACCTGGGATCACAGGGCCATAATCGTCATCCGAGAAGGATAGTGGCGGGAGCTTCCTTTTCAGCCCAGTGTGGATGTTTCAGGATGATGAGGAAGATGCCGACAGAACCTCCTTGAGGTGTTTCTTCCTTGAATTTCCCGATTCGCCTCCGCCAGCAAAGCCGCCAGCTATGACGTAAATTACGGGATGCTGTTGGGATGCCGGTTCCCCCGGTGGTGGTGATCTGTGCCTCGATGGACGAAGGTTGTTCACGACGTTCTTTCCGGGATGAGGTTGGTGGCGTGTGATCGCGGGATGGTCGCCTGGAAGTGGATCTTTCTCGTTGAGGTGATCGTGTCATGGACCTGCTGCGTCCCTGTCGGTTGGGGATTCCTGTCGACGATCTTCATCCCTATAACTCCTCCTGTGGTCGTCATCGCGCCGGGATGAACCTTTGTAGTCCTTTTTAAATCTGTTTAGCTTTCCACATCGGATGAGTTCCTCTATGGCGTCTTTTAAAACCAGACAATGGTCCGTGCCATGTCCTTGCGACTTGTGGTATCTGCAGTATTTCGGCTTGTCGGTATCTGGGCCCGCCTTCATCGGTCTCGGTCTCCTCATCTCGGCCTCAAAGAGTTCGACATTCAGAATCTCGTTGAGTATCCTCCCCCGGGGCTGGTTCAGGGGAGTGTAAGAAGTGCAGCGGCCTAAGGGCTCCTTGTCGCCCTTGCTGTCCTGCCGGCCCTCCCTTGTTTTTCTGCGTCTGATCTTTCTGCGCCGATCCGGGATTTGCGTCCTTCGCCTTCAGGGCAAGCTCCTCGTCCTCGAGGCTGATGTACTCCTCTGCGCGCTTAACAACTCCTCCATTGAATTGGGTTTTCTTTTTGACAAATCGATCCAAAACGGCGAATGAGGAATGAGCCCATCCTTGGCCAGCATGAGCTGTACCCTGGGTTGGAGTCCTTGTACCAGGAAGGCCTCTCTGGTGAATCTGCTGATATAATCTCGAAGGGATTCCGAGGTCCCTTGCCGAATCTGTTTCAAGGATGCCTCGGTCTTTGGCTGTAACTTGCTGGTGGTGAAACTAGTGATGAATTTGCTCCTGAGATCGGCCCATAGTGTTGATTGATCGCGGTGGTAACGTCTGGAACCATATGAGGGCGGGTTTTCTTAGAGAGAGTTGGAAAACCCTACACATGATGGTCCTGAAGCATTATGAATAGACATTGCCGATTCGTATATGTCGAGGTGCTCCAAGGGATCTCCCATCCCGTCGTAAAGTTCTGGAACGGGGATCTTCTCAAAACGTTTGTCCACAGGGAAAAGCATTATGCGTTCCGAAAATGGCAAACCCGACCTGAATAACCTCATCGTCGGTGGCATTGTGAGATTCCTCGTAGATGTGGGTAACCCTATCCCTGTCCCTAGGACGGAATTAGAGTGTACTGATTGGGCTGACGCTTTGTGGTGAGAGTGGCGGTTGACGTGACAACGTCAGACGACGGTTAGGCGGGTGGCGAAACGTGGATTTCTTGATTTTGTTGAGCTCCGGATCCGTGGCGCTGCGAAGGGTTGCGTTCTGAAGCTGGAGTTCCGCGCAGAATCCGATGATGCATGACCTCTGCTTGCTTTTCTGTCTCGATCTTTTCAAGGAGGAGGGCATATTGCTCGAGTAACGCCTCTTGACGGCGGATGACGCTAATGAGTTTTCCCCGTGAAGGCTGATCCTTGGGGGAAGATGGCGAAACAGTTCCTACTGGCGGTGGGACTGTGGTCCTGGTGCGGGTCGTCCCCGGATGCGGTGGTGGAATTCCGACAGTGGCGGAGAAACAACTTCGGTCGTTGCCGAAAAAAAACAGCAGGGATGATGGTAGAAGTTGACGAGAGGGGCTGAGCCTTCAGTAGCGGCTATTGGGGTGGAAGAAGTGCTCCTAGTTCCCACCATGATTTCTTGAGAGACGAGCGTGGAGGTTGCAAGAAGGATTCAAGATTCTGGGTTAAGTGCCAAAGATCGTAGAGGGAAACTTGTCTTGACCAAGATTTCGTGTTCCCCACAGCCGGCGCCAATGATCTTCAGCGAACTTTAGGTAGATCCCAATGGTTGTGACGGCGATGATTCCACGGTGGGGCAGGTGTACCTGCAGGGACTCCGACGCTCAACGTAAGATATCGATTCAGCAGAATAACAGTATATTGAATGAATGCGTACCTGGGGATATAAAATCTGGGGTATATATAGAGAATTTGGCGGGAAAGTCTGTTACGATGAGTAACCGTTATCCATGCGTCCGAGGTAACGCGCTGGTTTGAACGTGGTGTCACGCGCCTAACATAGTCAAGATGCCGAGGTATGCTTGTGTCAACAGTGTCGAGGTAGGTAAACAGTCGTAGCTGTATGGTGGTGCATTCGCGGTTGTATTAACTTAGGATAGCGCGCTAGGGTCCCTTAGGATTCTGGGGAATATGTGTCGGGATGTCGAGCTCGTTCCTCCTCGGTGGTAGTTATGGACTTTCCCCATAACACACACACACACACACACACACACATATATATATATAAAAGAGGAATATCAAATAATGGTTTGTTGCATTTGAAGTGAAATGTGATCCTAAGTGGACTTTACTTGCAAGGTCAAGGGTATGGGTGGGAATAGGCGAGTCAGCCTGTCAGGGACCTGCGACTTGGCCTATTTTATGCTTGACTTAACTCGTTATTAAAAAGGACACACTAGGGGTAGCAAATGGATAGATCAGATGGATTTGGATCAGGATTATAATGGATGGATTGAAACATCCATTAATCCATTTACGATCCATTAAAAATATATTATAAAATCCAATCCATCCATGACCCATTAAATAAAAACTCTCCAATCCATCCATTAACAACTATTTTATGGATTATTATATATATGGCGGACTTTACTTGCAAGGTCAAGGGTAGGGGGTGGTAATAGGCGAGTCAGCCTGTCAGGGACCTGTGGCTTGGCCTATTTATGGCCTGATTTGGCCTGACTTACTCGTTTATTAAAAAGGACACACTAGGGGTAGCAAATGGATGGATCAGATGGATTTGGATCAGGATTATAATGGATGGATTGAAACAATCCATTAATCCATTTACGATCCATTAAAATATATTATAAAAATTCAATCCATCCATGACCCATTACATTAAAAACCCTCCAATCCATCCAATTAACAACTATCCATTTACAATCAATTAAAAATATATTATAAAAATTCAATCCATCCATGACCCATTAAATAAAAACCCTCCAATCCATCCATTAACAACTATTTTATGGATAAATATAAAAAAAAATCCATTCTTATTTTTTTTTATATTTTTTAAAATATTTCCTTTTCTAATTTAAAAATTTTTCTCTCTACATTTTTTTTTCTCTCTCCCATCTCCCCTCTATTTTTCTAAACTTTGAGTTATACATGTGTTCATTAGTCTTAATATTAAATACGTAAAATATAATTTTTTATTTTATTTTTTTAAAGTCATTTCCCGTGATATTTAATCGGAGAACAAATATCACAATTTCTAAGATTCATAACAACAGTAACTTAAATCTAAATTGGGATCGGGTGAATCAAACTATTCTTTATCGTTAAGTTTGCTACAGAAAATAATTATATGATTTGATTGTGAAAATTTGTTTTGTGTTGATAAAAATTTTAATGAATTGAATAAATGCATGCTTCAAAAAAATCTAACAACCGCAATATTACAAAATTTTAAAATCTAAGAATTAATCAAAATATAAATGACCTTAAA
The DNA here is from genome assembly GCA_026901365.1 of Sesbania bispinosa. Classification (NCBI taxonomy): domain Eukaryota; kingdom Viridiplantae; phylum Streptophyta; class Magnoliopsida; order Fabales; family Fabaceae; genus Sesbania; species Sesbania bispinosa. The sequence continues at coordinate 27,205 of QLOH01000287.1, forward strand.
TTAGATACAGAGATATCATAAAAAAAATAGATACAGAGACTGGTTTAAAAAATGATTAAAAGAAGTGTTTGGAATCGTTTAAAGGATAAATGTGTGAACTATCTAAATAATTTTATTTAATTAAAATTTATTTATCAAGTCAAACAAAAAATAAAGTTAATTTATATAAACATAAAAATACACTAATAAAAAAACAATATCAATAATTAACAATAACAAAAAATGTAATATATAATTTTTTAATGAAACTTAATATACAGTGCTTGTTGGTTTCAATCAATGTATAATTTTTTAATGTAACCAATAATAAAAAAAATAAAACAATATATAAATACTATTTTTAAAAAGAAAAACACCATGAAACCAATTCTCAATCAAATGTCAGCTCACCCTTCAGGTATAAAGGTATAAATGAAATCAACATGTACACAGTGAGGTTAATCAATCAGCATCGCGAAGTTGCATTTCAAATGGGCGCAATTTCATTGCTTTGCAACAATGTTCCTGGATGAAGAAAATGAGAGAACTGGAAAGCGGAAGATTACCCATCGAGTCTATTAGATTTAAGTAAAGTGATCCATTGGATTTGAAGTTTGGGAAAAAAAAAATTTTATTCTATAATTTCGGTCAATTTTAGTCTTCGTTAAATCCTGTGTTTTTTGTCCTTAAATTTTTAAATCCCCAAACCGTGGTCCCTGTATGCCCTTCATTGAGATATGTTAACCTAATGAGCTGACTAACAAAACTTTGTATATATTGATTCCTTAATCCTTCGGGCATGTTCTATGTATAAAGTAAATTATAAAATGGGGAATTTATTTTTAAAAGATAGAAGACGTATTTTTTCTTATTTTTTAAAAAAGAAACCCATTCTTAAAAAGAATTATGTTAAATAGAGGAATTTTTTTTTATAATTTTTTTTTACTTTTAATTAGTATTTATCAACTAATAATTAGTAATTTATTTGTAAAAAGGAAATATTAATAATTAATAATATTTTATAATAATAGCTTAATTGCACTTTGGTCCCCCTACTATCATCAATCCGCGATTTTGATCCCCCTACTTTTTTTCGCAATTTTGGTCCCCATATTATTCCAAATTCGCGATTTTGGTCCCTCTAACACATACTTGGGTGGGATAGGGGACAAAAAATTTGAACTACACCGCGAATTTGGAATAATAGGGGGACCAAAATCGCGAAAAAAAAAGTAAGAGGACCAAAAGTGCAATTAAGCCTAATAATTATATATATACATATATTTTAAATAGGGTAAACTAAAAGCAAATGCTTTGGTAGTCAGTGAATGGCGGGCTAACAATGAAAAATAAGTACTCCAACCATAAATTAAGAAATAAAATTAAAAAAACACACATTTTTTTTTATGTGAATCAAGGGGAATCCATAACTAGAGATTAATCTTTTTTCTTGTGTAAACCATAGGTATCCCCTATTGTCAGAGACAATCCTATTCGGGGCTTGAGATTAATCTCTTTTAAGACGTAGAGATTTTTCAAAAAACACACATTATATGTGCAAGAGATAATATATTTATATAATAAAAATATACAACAATCCATACAATATTTTTTCCTCTATCTTTCTATCAAATATTATTATTAATCACATTTCACATCTTATCTCTTTTCTATTTTTATCTATAGTTGTAAATTATTTTTATATATATTATTAGAGCTTGTAGCTTGTCTACGGTGGACCATGGTCCATGTGTGGTCCAGAATATAAAAATATAGTAATTTTAAACTTCTGACCATCAAATTCAATGCTCATTTTATTGATAATTGATATTAATATGACTTTTAGTTACTTTTATCAAATATTGGTTGAAAAGAATAGAAATTAAATCAATAGTACCATATAAGGTAAAGTTTCCCTTTTAAAACTTTAAATTGATAGATTTTTAATAAATTAGCAGGGTGGGGATCAACTTACTCCAGGAGTAACTCTGACAAAGTTACTCCGCTAAATAACTCTTTATAGAATGTGAATTTAATTAATCTAACCGTTGAATAATGTGATATTAATATAATGATTATGCATATCAAATTTTAGATCAATTAGACATTCATAGGTATGTGATCTTAGAGTTGATATTTACTTATATTTTAAAAAGTATATTATACGTTAAACTAAAATGATTTGATGAAACAACAAATAATTTTTAAATTTTATGAAATTTTGTAGGCTTGACCTATTTAATGAAAACTTTAATTAATATGACGGTTGGATTGATCATATGACCAAAACCATTAAAAAAAATCCATTTACTTTTAATAACTGAAAAAATATAAAGTGAACTAGGTTAACCAAATAAAATTTGGTCCACCATAGAATCGTTGATATTATTATTGTATAAAACAATTTCTCCAAATGAAAGGCTGGAAAGTGACTTATAAGGTCTTCTCTGCGGCTAATTTATAACTTTATATACTTTCACTCTCAAAACTAATATATATTACGGTCATAATTTCATTTGAATTAAAATTATTACATGCCCTTGTGCTTGTGATTAACTTAAAGTTGTGAATATTACAAATCATTTGTTGATAGTATTTGGGTGTAATTTGATGAGCTATAGCTGCTAGGAAGAATTTAAATGAAGTTTTGTTTACATGTATTCTTCAATACTTGATTTAATTTTTTTTGAATAAAAAGCTCCTAAAACACCAAGAGACAGAAAAAAAAATAAAAACTAAAGACCTCTCTAGACAGAGACCTAGAGTGATCATGAGCTTAACATTTAGATATATATTCACATTATGAAGTCAACTCTTTTAATAGAATTTTCTTAATAGAATTTAATGTATATATACAATACTTTAACTTGAGATCTTAAAAGGAATTAAATAGGTGTCATTTAAATCAATCATTCATTAAATGAAATTAATGATAAAACTTATATTATTGATCATATTCTAATTTATAATACACAAATTAAAATGTATATATAATGTAAACAATTTGAATTCGTGTGTGAGAAAGCTCACGCCAAATCCGATTTGAATTCCTGTAGCAGGTTATTTGAATCCAATGTAACCGTAAAATATATGATAAGCCATTAATTACCTTAGAGATTAGAGTTATCCCTACTCAACACACATATATATATATATATACACACACGTCTGTATGTATGCGTGGCTTTCTTTTTCTCGTTAGTGTAAAATATATGAAGATTAATGAAGTTTGAATACAATTTTCATCCAAACAACTGAAATATATGTGTGGCTAATTAATCTTCAATTATCATCTCAATTCATATATATGGCTACTGTTATTGGGTATTAATAACTCATTTTCGGTTTTACCACGTAGAACATTTTACTCTGTGGTTACATGAACAGGAATTTGCATGAATAAATTTGTTGCCATTGCATGCCCAATGTCTATTTATTCGTTTGATTTGATGTTTACCTAGCCATTATGAACATCTATCACTGCTAAAGTGTTCAAATAGAAAAATGACAAGTGCAGGCTATAATTTGATGTGCCTTTATGTGATGTTCACTAGCCATTATAAACATATCCATGCTGCTATATATAATGTGAAAATAGCAAATGACAAGTGGCAATATTTAATCAGTTTGATGTGCACAAGCCATTATATATAAACTAACTTGAGTAAGAATTCGTTTACAGTACGTGTCAAATTTTAAGAATTACATCTTTTAATAATTTTTAATAAAATGAGAATTTAATCAATCCAACCGTTGAATTGGAAAGTTTTTATAAAGTAAATCAACCTTATAAAATTTCATAAAAAACGAAAATTAATAAATATTTAATCAAACTAATTTATTTTTACGTATTATATATTTTTTTAAAATAATAAAAGTCCACTATTAGATAACATACCTATAAATGTCCAAATTATTTAAAATTTGATATACATGATATGAAGGTAATATAATTAATTCAGCGGTTGGGATTAGTCAACATTCTCAAATTATTAAGAGATGTAAAAAATCATTAAAAAGACTATTTGGCAAGTTTTTTTCCCCCTTTTGTTAGAACTATATATCCGGCAAAATTTGATGGTTATGTTTCATTTCCATGCCAGGAACTTCCGATCACTGCAAAGCATTCCACAATATTAAAGACGAGAAAAAGAGGATGGTGGTGACAGTGGTAATACTAGTACTACTAACGCCGGCCATTAATGTCATTCAATTTCACGCTATGTCCGCGTGAATTTAATGCTATCCAACCGTAAAAGCTTGGCCCTAATCTCTTCCTTCTACAACTATATCTAGTTTGCTCATTTCAGAAGCTCCTCATCATCCACTCATTTTCACACACCATTAGACTAATATATAGCTGCTAGCCACCATAATTTGTTGCTTTCATGGCATTTGGGAGCTCATTATGAATATTGGGGGCATTGGTTGTGGTTCTGCTGGGTTTGTGGAAGTGTGGAGTTTGGAGCTGAACCACAAGTACCTTGCTACTTATTTTTGGGGACTCTTTGGTGGATAATGGGAACAACAACCAGCTCACGTCTTTGGCCAAAGCTAATTACCTCCCCTATGGGATTGACTTTCTGGTGGACCAACTGGAAGGTTCTCCAATGGAAAAACCACTGTTGATGTCATTGGGAGTTTGCTTTATTTTAGCGTCATTCAGTTAATTTAATTTCCAATGAATAAATTTGTTTTTAAAACTTAAGATTGCTCCTAAAATTAATGTTTTTCTTTAAAAATTAATTAACCTAAACATGCATTCTTAATTACATACTTCAGCATATATGCTTGCTGTAAGGATAACGTGTTTTAACTAAGTTTTACATGTACTTTATGATCATAATCGATCAGTCGTGATCAAAGGGTAATTAATAATAATTAAATAGTCATAAAATAAAATCCACTTCTCAGCCCTTTATCTAACTATTTATATATGATGTTACGTATGTCTGTTTCTAAGTAGGCACAAATTAATACTCTTTTATTTCTATTCACATGTATTATTACATGGCAATACATAAATTAAGAAGTATAAATAAATATGTTAAATTACAACTAATATATTATTTATTTTTTCTCTTTATTTATTATTTTTTTATGATAAAATTAGAAAAAATAATTAATACTCTTTTAAATTTCTAAATAGGACATATGAATAAAAATCAAAGAAAACTAATTTTAAATAGGACAGATAAATAGGAGCAGAGATGGTGATATCAACAAGGGTGGAAATAATTAAGTTAGGTTGAGTTAAGCTTTTTAAATCCTAAATCTGACTTACTTCATAAATTTAAGGTTCAAGACTATTTTATTTATTTGATATAAATTTTATTTAAGATTTGATTTAACTAATTACTTAAAATTCTAGCATGACTTATTCAAAAATATACTTTAACTAATTAATTAATGCTAAGTCACAAAATTAAATAGAGAACTAGTAATAATTTAACATGATATATATACTTCCTCCATTTCTTTTTAAGTGTCGTTTAGAGTCTAAAATTGTTTCTAAATAAGTGTCATTTTTCACATATCAAGACATAATAAATGCTAATTTTCCTACTTTATCTATTCCCAAATTTATTAAATGGTGGAGTATTTATTGCATATTACTAGAAATTTGTGGAGGAGTTTAAATGTTTTAATGTGAGAGAGAAAGAGGTATATTTGTAAACAATGAAGCTAAAAGACACACTTATGCATTCATTAATCTATATGTAAAAACCTTAAACGACGCTTAAAAAAGAAACATAAGAAGTATCTACCAATGAGTTGTTGCTTCAGCGGTGCATTCTTGAATTTCTCTTAAACAAGGCTTTGGTTTCTAGCGTTATGTTTAAAAGACTAACATTAAAAGAGCCTAGATCCACCATGATGTGACATCCTGATAAATATTCCTTTCAATTAACATATATCTTTGTGTTTATTGTTTTAAATGTTTTCAACCGATCAAATAGGTTGAATGACAATATTAAATGTTAAATTCAGACAAGCAATTCTAGCTACCACAACTCATTATTCCCCAATTAAAGCAATGGCTTTAAGAAGCACGACCTGACTTTACACTATATAATCAAGGAAAATAATAAACAAATAATAAAAAGTCTGTGAAGTGTGACCAAAAACAAAGTAGAATAGTGCATTTGGTACTACTCCCTCCATTTCATATTGATAGTCGTTTTAGCAAAATAAATTTTTTTCATAATATGAGTCGTTCTCTAATTTCTATGTGAGTATTAATGTTAGTTTTCCATTTTTACCCTCCCACTTTTATGGGAAAGAAACTTAAAAAACTGTGCACCACACTACTCATTAATATATTTAGGTAAAATGAAAAAAAGTGTGTAGTAAATTAATAAGGGTAATTAGTAAGATTACTATGTCTTTTAAGTCATTTATTATTGTTTTTAATTTGTGTGTAGAAACCTTAAACGACTGTCAAAATGGAATGGAGGGAGTACTTTATTGGAGTTACTCCATTTCGGTTGTGTGCCTACCCCTTAAATTCCATGCACATGAGTTTGTTTGACTACTACATATTGAGCCTACAATTTAAGACAGCAGTTCTTTGAGTAAGTAAGAGCCAAATGGTAGAAAAAACAAAGCAAGTAAAGAAAGAAAGAACCGACACACAGAAATGCTTGATTTAGTGAAAAGAAATTAACAATTAAGGAGAGGGAATTAAAGTAGGAGTTATTCTGGTAGATAGAATAAAATTGATTCTTTCCATATGCATGTAACTAAATTGTATACATGAAATTAATTACCTTTTACTCTCGTTCGTCTAAATTTAACAGCTGAGCTTTTGGGATTCGACGGTTATATACCTCCCTATGCAACAGCCAGAGGCCAAGACATACTCAAAGGAGTCAATTATGCTTCTGCAGCTGCTGGAATTAGAGAGGAAACTGGACAGCAACTGGTACCATTTTCTGCTTCTATTCTATGGCATATATATATATATATATATATATATATATATAGTTTTTTCTTTAGTTTATTTGATGTATTGGTTATAACCATATTAATTTTTTCTATTTTCTATATTTGTTTCTACTCTGTTTTACAGGGACAACGTATTAGTTTTAGTGGGCAGGTGCAAAATTACCAAAGGACAGTGTCCCAGGTGGTAAATTTACTGGGAGATGAGAACACAGCTGCAGATTACTTGAGCAAGTGCATTTATTCAATTGGATTGGGTAGCAATGATTACCTTAACAACTATTTCATGCCTCAATATTCTAGCAGCAGGCAGTACACGCCACAACAATATGCTGATGTTCTTATTCAAGAATATGCTCAACAACTTAGGGTTAGCCTCTGCTTTTCTCTCTGTTTTCCCCCTTTCACTTAATTTCACCATGTTCAATTACCTTTCACATTAAATAATTATCCAGTTAGAGCTTTGAATGGCCTTTTTTTGTTACCAAGTCCAATTATAGTATTAATTAGGGGTATAGAAGCATATTTTATCATAACACCTTTAAAATGGTTAATAAATAGGTTATATGCCAAGTAAAACCAATCAATATATAACTTTATGATATTAAAATAAAAATCCACTAAATATATAACATTAATTTTATTATTATTAGTTAAATATGTTGTTGGTTGATCAGGTAAGTCTGAACTTTTATAATTAAATAGATTTTTAAAATCTTTGCCTAGCTTATACTGGTAAATAGGCCTAACTCAAGTTCAACCCATCAACCTCAACAAGTCCTCTAACACCAAACCGTGGTTTGTCACATTGGAAGTGATTGGGATATCAGGGAGACTTACCTACAAAGTTAGGAGTTTGAATCCTGGAGTCACCACTCTTGGAAAAAACTTTATCTAACGATCACATTGGCCCGAGAGTTAAAGCTATAGCTTTTATTACTCCTACCAATTTCTAGTAGTGATATATATAATAAAAACAACAATAAGAAATCAAATGATATGTTTGAAGTATGTGCAGGTTAGAAGCTCAAATAAGGTTTACAAATTAAATTAAGCTTAATTGTTTATGCTTGTGATTCAGGCCTGGTATAACTATGGAGCAAGGAAAATGGCGTTATTTGGGGTGGGCCAATAGGTTGCAGCCCGAATGAATTGGCCCAAAACAGCCCAGATGGTAGAACAGGTGTGGAAAGAATCAATTCTGCAAACCAATTATTCAACAACGGATTGAAATCTCTGGTTGATCAACTAAACAACCAGCTTCCAGATGCAAGATTCATTTATGTAAATGTTTATAGTATCTTTCAAGATTCATAAGCAATCCATCATCCTTTGGTAATTATTCTTTGCACAAAAATATTTTCTAGCTATAATATATATGTCATTTTTTTAGAGTCAAATTTTAGATATAGTTCATGCTCTTTATTCCCATGTGATCTTCAATTTTCAGGTTTCAGGGTGACAAATGCTGGGTGCTGTGGGTTGGAAGGAACAATGGTCAAATTACATGTCTGCCCTGCAAACCCCATGTGCCCTAACAGAAATGAGTACTTGTTTTGGGATGCTTTCATCCAACTGAGTCTGGCAACAGTATTATTGGTAGGAGAGCTTACAATGCTCAATCTGCATCTGATGCTTACCCTATTGATATCAACCGTTTAGCTCAAGCCTAAAGGTCTAGCAATGGCAATAAGTTGTGCCAGTGCTACTATTACCATATTGTAGTGAGTTGTTTCTGTTAAGGCTTATAAAAGAGTGGTCTTAACTTTTCTTTTGCTTTTCTGTTTTCATATTTCAAATGTTAAGTTTACAAGTCTAAGTGTAATTTGTCATAAATTTTGGTGAGATTTGCATTTGATAGTGAATGCTACTTATTGGAGGATGAAAATTTTCATCTAAAATGAATAAACTGTTGAGAAATTATTTGTTTTTAGACTTCCTCAAAGGAAATGTTAAAATGGAATTAATTTTTTTGATGAAAATGACGCCAGAATCTAATATTAAATTTTATTTAGTTTATTCTTCATTTAAATGATAAAATGGTTAATAAGACTTGGAGTCGGTTTGGAAATTTTTTCTAGAAGTACTTATGGGAGAAGAAAATATAATGAATTAGAAGAAGGTAAAATGAATTTAACTCCTTTCATAAGTTACTTATAAAAAAGTTAAATGAGAGAACTTATAAAAAAATTGGAGTAAATTAGCAAATCAGTCCCCTACTTTTTTAGAGTCGTGCAGTTTATGACACAATGTCACTAAACGTGACACGTCATAAAAAATTTAACGGGAACATACAGTTACTATAGTGACAGAAAAAAGCAAGAATTCGGTGGATTATATTGCATTTTTTTTAGTTTTAGGGACTAAACTGCAAGACCCTAAAAAAGTTAGGGACAAATTTGCTAGTTTACTAAAAAAAAAATTGAGTTACAATACTAATCACACTTATGTGGGAGGAGTTGAATTCATTTACCTTCTTCATTCATCTATTTTGTCTACCACACATATTTCTAAAGAAGTTTATCTAAACTAACCCTTGATGTTACAACAGTTTAGACTTACTATGTTAGACAAATGTAAAATTTAATTCACCTCATAAATCTTTCTTAAACCAATGAGGCAAACAAAGTTAATAACAGTGAACAAGCACGAGATAAGAGATATAGATATAGATAATAGATATACAATTTGATATCATTTCACACTATAGCCATAAAAGAAAAATTGCAAGGAATGGAGGACATAATAAATGTGGTTTCCGTCTACAATGCCTCTCCCTACAAGTACAATATGTCGCAGCCGTGCCACTCCCCTATCTACCATTCACTATGCCAAAAAAGCTATTTAAGGGCGCTTCCTGTAGCATAAAAGGACGCTTCCGTGTGCCCTATAGAAACTGCTCGTGTTTGGGTCGTTAAAAAACAGGGCGTGCTCAGAAGCGCCCTGACGGAAGGAAACGAGGGCGCGTTTAAAAACACGGAAGCGCCCTCTGCAAAGTGTCCTGGAGAGGAGGGCACTTCCTTGAGCGCCCTGGTTGGCCAGGGACAAGGGTGCTTCCTTGAAGCGCCCTCCATATGCACAGGACGTGCATTTGGAGGGGCGCTTCAAGGAAGCGCCCTTGTCCTGGCCAACCAGGGCGCTCCAAGGAAGCGCCCTCCTTCCCTTTTTTATCTGCTCTATAATTTGGATGAAGCTGTGAATACAGTATTTCACACCTGAAAAACTCCATACAACAGCCATAATTTCATCCTTGAAATTAATGTCAAAAGTTTTGAATTATATGCTTAACATATACAAACATCCTTAACCAAGACTAAGTCTAGTTATTAACCTATAAAAAATTTGGCAGAGTTTCCTCTGTTTTACAAGTTTTCCCAATTTAATCAAACACCTGTAAAACTCCATACCAGCAGCCAGAAATCATGTCATGAAAGTAATGTCAAAAGTGCATAGAATATGCTTAACAAACAACATCCTAAACCATGACTAGTCTACTCATTATAAGCTAAAAAAAATTTGGCAGAGTTTCCTCTATTTTTACAAGTTATCCCAATTTATCAAACACCTGTAAAACTCCATACCAGCAGCCAGAAATCATGTCATGAAAGTAATGTCAAAAGTGCATAGAATATGCTTAACAAACAACATCCTAAACTATGACTAAGTCTACTCATTATAAGCTAAAAAAAATTTGGCAGAGTTTCCTCTGTTTTTACCAGTTATCCCAATTTATCAAACACCTATAAACTCCATACCAGCAGCCAGAATTCATGTCATGAAACAAGTGCTTGTCATTAAAGTATATATAACATCAATCAAAGTATACAAAATTTACAGAACTTATCATTAGTAAACATCTGTGTGCAACATTTTCAGAGTTAAAGTACATGTGTAATTACTCACCATCAACAAGTACAAAATCAATCACATACAGTGGTTACAACATGTTTGACCATTCTTCTCTAACCTCATCAAGTTGCTGCTCCGTAGTGTAACTTGGCATCGGTATTGAGCAAATTACTATATAAAACCCAAAATTTTATTTCATTAATAGAAGATCTAATGGGGATAAAAATACTTGTATAACAATTTCAAATTACAGCTCTCTTGATTATAGTGATTGCATTTGGATGGCTTATCTCCTTCATGAAACGCATAACATAAAGGCCACAATCATGTTGTTAGTTTGTCGTGGACACTACAAAAATAATTTATAATCAAATCAACTTACGTAATGATAAGTTACACAAGAAACACAAGAGTTCGCGCAACATTACCTGTATGCGGTACCAAAATGGGATCAGGTAGAATCATATTCTTGAAGTTTGAAAACCACTTACGTTCGATATTCTTTAAAAGATCTAAACCAATAAACAATAATATTATGAGAACTCTAATAAACAATGTAAGTGTGATTGTATAATGTTACTTAACATAGAAAACTTACTTATAATCAGAGACTTCATCGTTTCGTAATGGGTAGGGTCTTTTGCACCAGGAGTCCAAAAAGTAAACCTTGCCCAAATCAACCAAACTCAAGGCGTATAGAACCCAGTGTTGCCTACAATGATATTGTCAAATGTGTCAAACAGACAATGTTTTATAATTAGTTTATATTGATATATTAACATATACGTCACATACCTGTTATGATTGTACGGAAGTAGAAGAACTTAGCTTGCCCTCGTTTGTTGTACAAGATCCCCTGCCCAGCACTTTGTCATGCTTACTTGATGAAACAAAAGGTGTGGTTATTTTTGGACCAATGAACACATATCTATCCCGGCGGCCAGTTGGAACCAATATCTCCTTATACAAGTAACTAGGCAATACAAATTTGGATATTGTTAACTAATTTTACAAACTTATCATTAAATGAGAATGACATACTATGAAATTTTAAATTCAAAATACCTAGAGTAGATGTTTATGACAGTGGCATCTAACCAGTCACGATACAACAAAGCATGGAGACTATTTTCTTCAATGTATGTGTTCACTTCATCCTCTTGAATAATTCCCGCAGCTATGTTGCAGGCAGATGGTGGAACCACTTCCTTTAATCTTTACTGAATAAACATTTCAAGTAATTGCAGGTTCATGCCGGGAGGATTAGTGGGTTTTGAGGTGACCACCCGTGGAGTACTTTCCCTGATTGGAGACTTATGAATAGGTGGATTCATTGGAATGATGTGTCTCCACAGGTGTGCCGCTGCAGAGGTCTGGGGAGTCTAAAAATACACATATTCAAGGATGTAGTAATTGTAAATTGAACTTATATAAGTAAACTTTTACACAAATAAAACTATACACATACCAATGCATCCAATCCAATATAAGTACATGGCCAAGCCACGAAACACCCTAACGCATCCGCCACAGTATTCAATTCCCCAAAGATCTGGTATGGAAGGGGAGCATGTGGGTCAGTAGCGACTTGAACCATCACCTTCAATTGGTCGGAGGGAAGTGGGCAACTGTGTAACATCTGTCCGGTAAATTGTGTGCTTGCCCCTTACCAACCACTCTCAAGACAAATGTCTCCCAAATATAATATGCATTGAAAAATGCCCTAAAAAATTGAGGTAAGTAAATATGTTTATGGATAAATAGTGTGGAAAAAACAAAATAGTTAACAAAAATATAAACAATTAATTACCACAGGAAAGGCGGTCTGGGAGATGTGTTAGAATCATGCATGCTCCGTTGTCTCGAAAGTTCTTCAATCATTCTTGTATTTGGGCAAGTTGTTCTTGTATGGTTTGATAACCATCGTGCATTTCCCGGTATTTCTCATACATTTCATCATATTTCTCTTTAAAAACAACATCTTCTTTGGGTTTAGGCGAACGTTTAAAATATTGGCCAGGATATACACCAAAACCCATACCCCGAACACGTCCCTTATATGTGTCTTTCTTAAGAACCTTGTCGAGGACTTGTCTCTCATCAGAATTAGCAGATTCATCGGCTTGGGATAATATTGTTCCTGATAACAAAAGTGAAAAACATAAACTCAATGATTCAAAAATAACCCTAAATTTAACACATAATAACACTAAATATATACTTACACATTGTGTAAAGACCTCTTCTATGACTTCATTACTGACATTTTTTTTCTTGTTTATCCGAGCGACTCTCCACAATGCATGTCATGACACTTCGCCAGACTCTTCGCCCGCTTCTTTTATCTGTTTACATTAAGTTACTCACTATTAGTACTAACAAATAACACAGTTTTGGTATTTCATGTTAATGACAATACTCACAATTTGTTGTTCAAGTCGAGCATAACCCAAGCGAGAGGCTCTATATGGATATTCGGGGTTAGATGCTCTTTCCTTGTTTATCTTACTTATTTCCTGCAATGAGTTATATATACAAGTATTAAACATATACTTTAACAAATTGGAATTAAAAAACATGGAGCATATGGTTGATTATGATACCTTAAAACGTTCTTGTGTTCGTTGGGCAACGAAGTATTCCCATTGCTCTTGTGATATTATCCTCATATCTTTTAGGAGGATGCGGGATTACTTCTCCGTTCTCATCAAATACATGGTTGGTGGATAACATAGACCTGAAGGATCTTGCTCTTTTACCAGCCAACATGAGCACATACCTCTTGTGGGACTCATCAATGTCAAAACATGACTACATAGAAATCAAAACAAATTACCAACATATTACTTTAGGTGTCCTTAATTATCTTAAAATATAAAGAGGGGACATAGTGTGTACCTTTATATCCTCCCATATCATGTTTATATGGAAGAACTTCTTCATCCTTCCATGTCTAATGGTAATTGGTACCTTTGCTCGAGCAACTGCACCAATATAACTACTGAGTCTAGTTCCTCCGGGATTAACAGGCTGACCCCTGTCATTCCATGCAACCTAAACAAAAGGACAAAGTATATAAACTTAATTTGATGTTAACATAATTTGATGTGAACATAATTTGATTAACATACAATTGGTTACCTGTATTTGTTTCCTTTATTCCGCTCTTTGATGACTTGGGCCATAATTGTTGCCCCACGTCTGTGTATGGAATCCATGTTATCATTATCTGATCCTGACATGATATCTGCATGAGAAATATAAGTCATTAATTGCATAAACTGGACCAGTAAACAATAAGACAAAATAAATATGGAGCAATTTGAATAAGTAAAAACATACGTGGCTCATCTTTTTCTTTTTCTAGTTAGTTTGACACTAGTGGGAACATTTCTTAGACGAATTGATGGGTTAACCCAAATACCCTCATTATGGTCCGCTCTCAGGTACAACCCATCATCTGTTGTTGAGTCACCATGTAATAACTGTGATGTCGTAACAAAAGGATCATCTTCAACATCATCCCCTTGATTTTCATCCAGATTTGGGTTGTCATTGAATTTGTTACTTAACATGACTATGGAGCAATTCACATCTGCGGGATCACTAACATAGAAAACTTGCCGAGCTTGGGATGCTAGGATAAATGGCTCATCTTTGTAACCTTCCTTGCTAAAATTAACTTGCATGAAGCCAAGGTTATCGACCCGAACACCAGTATTGTTGTCAACCCACTTACAACCAAACACAGGCAACCGAAAGTGAGTATAATCCAATTCCCATATGCGATCAATCACCCCAAAATATGACATATTAGCATAAACTGGATTTCTATCTTTTGCACTTGACATGTGCAATGCTTGGGCAATTAAAGTCACACCACTGTTTTGGACTGTTGTTCTATCATCATGGGCCTTTGTGTAGAAAGTGTAGCCATTAATCAAGTAAGCCTTGTATGATATTACATTCAAACTTGGGCCATATGCTAAAAATCTTAGTCTAGTAGAGACTGAAGTAGGATTATGGTGCGCTTCATGAAAAATCCTCGACTGAAACCATGAGATAAAGCTTCGATTGTGTTCCCTTGTGATCCAATTATCTCCTCGGTTAGGATTCGAGTTCCGAAGTTCTCCTTGTGAATTTCAACATACGGCTCTACCTCATCATCATTGTGCAAGACAAAGGTGTGCTTGAACCCATTCCTCTCTTTGAATACCTATGACTTCATTTGCCCCAATCCCTCCTGATTCCGAGCTTGTGTTGTGTCCAGAGATCGGAAGCCCTATGGAGTTCACACCACTAAGGTATTCTGTGCAAAACTCAACAGCTTCTTCAACAATGTACCTTTCAACCATACAACCCTCAGGCCTTCTGCGACTTTTAACATACCCTTTTAATATCTTCATGTATCGCTCAACCGGGTACATCCATCTCATGTAAGCTGGTCCACACAATTGAGTCTCACGAACCAGGTGAACTGTGAGATGAATCATTATATCAAAAAAAGAGGGGGGGAAATACATTTCTAGCTCGCACAGTGTTACCACTATCTGTCTTTGCAACATGGGCAACTTTACAGGGTCAATCACTTTACTGCAAATAGCTCTGAAGAAATGACACAATTTAGTTATTGTAACGCGCACTTTGTTTGGAAGAATGGAGCGTATTCCAACAGGAAGCAGATGACCCATAAGAACATGACAATCATGAGACTTCACACCTTTCAACCTTTGTTCTTTCAATGATACAAGATTTCTAATGTTAGAGGAGAAACCCTCTGGGACTTTGACTCCTGCAGGAACTTGCAAAAAACTAGTTTTTCTTTTTTGCTAAGAGTATAAGCCGCCGGAGGAAGATATGTGCGTGAACCCCTTTTTTCTGGGACCAATTCTTTCCTTATACCCATGGCAAGCAAGTCCCATCTCGCATTTATCCCATCCTTGGTCTTGCCTTTGACATTCAGTAACGTGCCGATAACACTCTCGCACACATTTTTTTCTATATGCATCACATCAAGGAAGTGTCTAACAAACAATGACTTCCAATATGGCAACTCAAAAAAGATAGACTTTTTTTCCAACCTCCAGTAACAAGTTGCCCGGCAAAGGTTTGCCGAAATTGTTGGTCAGGTTACCCACCTTTTCCCACAACTCATCACCCGTCAATGGAGAAGGTTGCCTCCCCTCCTCGGTCTCACCATTGAATGCTTTCTTCCATCCCCTATAACGATGGGATAAAGGCAAAAACTTACGATGACCCTGGAATACATTTTTCTTACAATGCGCTAAACGCATCCAGAAGTATTTTCATCACACACAGGACATGCACACTGACCCTTTACACTATAGCCAGACAAATTACCATAGGCCGGAAAATCGTTAATCGTTCCAAACAACATTGCCCTCAACTGAAAAGATTCTTCTTTGTAGCCATCATAGACCTCTACTCCAGTATCCCACAAAGCTTCAAGTCTTCAATCAATGGTGCCAAGTACACATCTATATCATTACCCGGTTGTCTGGGCCCAGATATCAACATGGACAACATCATGTATTTGCGCTTCATACAAAGCCATGGAGGTAGATTATATATCATCAATAACACCGGCCATGTGCTGTGGGTACTAGATTGGACACCATGCGGATTCATCCATCTGTTGATAAGGCAAGTCGAAGATTTCTTGCTTCCTCCCCAAAAGAGGGGTACTCATCATCTATCTTCCTCCACTGTGGAGAATCAGCGGGATGCCTCAACATGCCATCCTTGACTCGTTCATTTGCATGCCATGTTAAGTTCTTTGCATCGATGACACTACGGTACATCCTTCGAAACCTTGGAATTATGGGGAAATACCAAACCACCTTTGCTGGTGAAGTCTCTTTCTTATAACGAGACTCATTGCATTTAGGACACACACTTAATGATGCATGCTCATTTCTGAACAAAATGCAATCATTGGGACAAGCATGAATCTTCTCATAAGTCATCCCAATAGAACGATCTTCTTTGCCTCATAAGTTCTGTTAGGCAGCACATTGTCCTCCGGCAACATCTCCTTTAGCAATGTCAGTAAATCTGTGAAACTCTTGTCAGACCATCCATTTGATGCTTTTAAATTATACAACTTCAACACCGCGGACAACCTTGTGTACTTGGTGCACCCGTTGTACAGTGGTTTTTCTGCATCACTAACCAGGGTATCAAACATCTTTGGGCAATCTCTAAGGTCCTCTTCAACACGTTTCGAATATCGTCAATTCTGTCACAATCATCCCATCCGGTCCCAAACTCATATCACTAGGTTCACATTGACATTATTCTCTCCCTCACCACTATGTTCAATTATAGTCTCACCATGGTATGTCCAACATGTGTAACTCTTATCAATTCCGAAACAGAAAAGATGGTTCCTCAACTC
Source organism: Sesbania bispinosa (assembly GCA_026901365.1). Taxonomy (NCBI): domain Eukaryota; kingdom Viridiplantae; phylum Streptophyta; class Magnoliopsida; order Fabales; family Fabaceae; genus Sesbania; species Sesbania bispinosa. The sequence continues at coordinate 44,396 of QLOH01000287.1, forward strand.
CGCTACACTTAGTTGCTTAGAACAAAAACACTTCGTACAAGGACACACAATTTTCTAGGATTTGTTGCATGGTCAACGGCAAACTTATGAACATTTCCACTCCTTCCTCATACTCACTTGTAAACGGTTTGCAAACATCCAAGAACGATCCATATTCTATAACAAAAACAAAATCATTATAATTTACTAAAACAACCATAATTTATTGTAATGACAAATTTTTACTACATGCATGCATAACTAATTATTCTAAAAATTTCAGCAGCATTTCGTTTATTTTTTTAAGTATCACAAATTTATGCAACACATTTCCAATCTTAATTATCAATTACATCAATATGAATAATAATAGTTATATCACACATATTTCAATAAAAAATATGATTCAAACAAAAGGGGTGCAACTAGAAAAAACAGTGGTGCAGCTAGCAGAAAAATGATGTAGCATGCAGAAACAGTGGTGCAGATAGCATAAACACTGGTGCAGCAGAAATAGTGGTGCAGTTAGCAAAAATAAAACAAAAAACTCATGCACAATGGTGTGGCAGATAGCATAAAAATGGTGCTAACAGTAAAACAATTACATAAAAATCAGAAAAAATGCAGAAAATGAAAAACCCTAGCTAGCTAAACTTACCTTGTTGCGCGTGGCCCGAGGAAGGAGACGGCCGGACGAAGATGGAACGGCCGAGGAGGTGGGAACAACTAGCTCTCCTTCAACTGAACTGGACGACGACGCCGGAGGAGGAGGGAAGGAACAGAGGAGGAGAAGAGGGAGGAGGGAGACGGCGGTGGAGGGGGAACGAACGGAGGGGAGGAGAGGAGAGGAGGAGGGAGGGACGAACGGACGGAGGAGGAGATGGAGGAGGAGGAAAAGGAGACAGAGAGGGAGGAGGAAAATGTTTTAGAGAGAGAGGGGAAAAGGCGTTGTGTGTGACGCGGGAGAGAACAACAAAAATAATTGGCCTCCCTCTTATGGGGAGGGCGCTTCCTGGAGCGCCCTGGATAGCAAATAAAATAAAAATAAAAACGCAGTTAAGGGCAGGGCGCTTCCACGAAGCGCCCTTAATTACCAAATAAGAGGGCTCTTCCATGAAGCGCCTGAAAATTAATTTATAAAAAAAAAATTTAAGTGCCCAGATAAGAGGGCGCTACAATGAAGCGCCCTGGAAGTTAATTTATATAAAAAAAAATTAGTGCCATGCTAAGAGGGCGCTGCACATTTTAATTTCAGGGCGCTTCCGCCCAAATTTGAAGCGCCCTGAAGGTAAAACGTTCATTTGAAACACTTATTTACACGGAAGCGCCCTAAAGTAAGTGCTTTTATATCCCAAATTTGCATAGTGATTGGATATATTAATAAACAAATAAATGGTGAGGATTCGTTATGGGCAACCTAATGCAATAATATTTCAATTGCATACATGGTCCTTCTTTGTTTTTAAAAATTGTCTACTAAAACGAACAAAGTATTATTCGTGGTCTTTGTGTTTTATATCCAATGTGGCTGCGTATGGGAGGTGTTGTGTGACCACTGTTATCTCGCCTCTGTGATTGAATGCATGTATTAGGTGAGCTACATTACCCATTAAGTCTATTATATATGGGCAACCCAATTGTTCTTAGGGTAATGATTGTTCAGAACGTTTGACAAAAATATATTTACTTGATATATTTTAATATAATTAAAAAGAAAATTGGACCTTCTGCATTGTCTCACTATCATTCATGAAAAAATTGTTCTCTTCTCACATTTAATCTTCACAAGTCACAACTTAATGTATGTTTGACTTACCCCAAAACCACATTTTAAACGTGTGAATATGAGCAAATGATACAGTTGTCCGGATCCACGTTTAAAACGTGATTTTAGGGTAAATTAAACACACTATTAATTTCGCCCATTTATGTGCCCTAACAAAAACAAAGTTTCCATACAGTATCATTCTATATATACAACACATAAGTTATATCGGCTAACCTTCTATTCCTTAGTCTGCCTTAGTTTCGAATATAATGAAATACCTATAGAGAAATCGTGATTTGTATTAATTAAATTGATGAGATACAAGGCTATTAATATACAAAGATGTGTAACAAAGCTAGTTGAGAAAATAAAGGGAATTATACAACAAGTCGTAACAACCTAAAGATAACAACAGGCCATAAAAACCTATACTAACAAACTGAATAACTCTATAAGGGTAAGTTACAAAGGTGATAATACTCCAACAAGCCCCGCAAGATGGAGGCAGATTCAACGATTCCAATTGGATTGAGAAAATTATGACGTTGAGCATATAATGGTTTAGTTAACAAGTTTGCAAGTTGATGACCGGAGGGAACATGTGAGACCTTGAGTTTGTTTTAAGATACCAAATCATATATATACACAAAGTGATAGTCAATAGCTAGATGTTTCATGCGAGAGAGAAACACGGGATTGGAGCATAGATAGGTTGCACCAATATTGTTTGAATGGACAACTGGGACTGAGAATAAAACGCCTAACTCATGAAGAAGTTGCAGCAGCCACGGGTAGCTCAACAGTGTGGATACACATTGTTCTATAATTCCGCCTCAATGGATGAACGATCAACTGTAAAATGCTTTTTGCAGGACCAAGAAATAGCATTAGGACCAAAATAAACAAGATATGCACATGTTGATTTAAAATCTCCTTTGGCCACCATCCCTGTCAGCATCACAAATGTTGTAAGAGATAGATTGTGAGATTTTGTTAGATGCAAAACCATGATCAATTATGAGCTCCAGGTAGCGCAAAACGCGCTCAAGAGGCCTGCAGAAGAGTAGAGGTGGGAGCTTGCATGTGCTAAGACAACTTATTGACAGGAAAAGCAATGTCAGGTATATGGTAAGAGAGAAATAGTGAAGTATTAGGTTTTGAAATGTCAAATGCAGCGAAAAAAACTAAACTTTTAAAATTTAAATATATCCAAACCCTCCAAGGATCCATGCAAAATCCATAAATCGTGTTATAGAGTATACCTTATAGTACTTCCTTTTTGCCAAACCACGGACATGCAAGAGTAGCTATGACTCCACCGGTATCCACACGAACGTGATACTAAGACTCCCTTTTTCGCAGTGTTAGTGGCAGCGAAGGGATGGTTGCGTTTTTTTCACTATGAAGGGGTGGTAATATGATTTAGAGAATTTTTTTTCTCTTTAAGGGTTTTTGAGTATTAGAGTAATCTCTTCTTTTTAGCTACCAACCTATACATTTTATATATTGTGGTGGCTAACCCTCATAATGAAAATTAGGCTTTAGTGATACCTACCCATGTGTAGGTCAAAACTAATGGGTTGACCCATTTAGTCTTACTAAATGAGCTTTATATCACATGGACCTTTAATCTAATTAAAAGTCCAATTAAAATCATCACTACAAGAAAAAACGCCTTTAGCGACGGACTATAGGTCTTCGCTACAAGCGAAAAGCCGTCGCTACAGGCTATGTAGCGACGACTTAGCGACGGCCACATGGACGTCGCTATAGAGCTTGTCATAAATGCAGTAGAGACGAGTAAAGTAAGTCGTCGCTAAAACCGTCTCTAAAATCATGGTCGTCGCTACGTATTACTATTCTTTTTAATTTTTTATCTAGCGACGACCTCAGTGACGGCCAAGGCCGTCGCTAAAGATAATTTTTATAAATTAAATTTATTATTATTTATTTTATTTTAATATTTAGGGTTTATTATTTATTAATTTTAAAATTATAAAACAATACTAAATACTATATCACACATCGACATAAGAAAAAATATAAAAAAAAATATATACATAGTTTGTTCAAACATAATACAATAAAAGTATAAAAAACATAATAAAAAAATCAATGATGGCGGCGACGACGTTGGTGTTGTGGTGGGGTAGGATCCTCATCCTCATCCAATGGTTGCTCATCTAGGGTGGCATCGTACGTAGTGGGGGTGCGGCTGAGCCTGAGCCTGAGCCTGAGCCTGAGCAGCAGCCTGAGCCTCCAGCAACTGTTGCATCTGTTGTCGGAGTCGTCTTAACTCATCCTCCAACTATGCAGCCTTCGCTATAGACTGGAGAGACTCCAACCTTGCTTCAATTACTTCTTGGCGCAGTGCCTCCTCAGTTGAATGCCGTGACCCGGACCCGTCACTCCCGCTCGTATGAGCCCGAGACTCCTAAGTGAGGCTGGTCACACCTTGACGAATGTTGGTTGCGAAGTCCCCAGTGGTATTATTACATAATATACAATATATGGTATGTTAATTGTAAAAGGCATTTTTATTATATTAATTAATTAAATGCTATGTACTAGCATATAATATACACATTAAATAATACATTTCATATATAAATAGTAATGATATTAAATATATATCTTTAAAATTAATATTAATGGTATTATTACATTGAATATATTACTTAATTAATTTTATATATTAGAAACATTCTATGTCTTTTATTAAACATTATATTCTTTATGATTTAAAATAAAAATTGAAATGTAGGCTCTCAGATAGGGGTTTCAAAGGTCCTCCTATACATGGGAATGGCATGGTATCCGAGAAAGGCTTGATAGAGCTGTTTGCAATTCTCCTTGGCAGGTTTCTTTTCCAGATGCAATTGTGCTTCACCTTCCATCCTTTAAATTTGATCCAGGCCTCTTCTAATTTGTTTGGACTCTATGGTTGTTTCCTTGGAGGGCAAAAAACCATTTCGCTTTATGGCTAGTTGGATGGTAGACAAGTCTTTCCCTGCTATTGTTACTGAAGCTTGGGGACATGGGGATATTTGGCAGAACGTTGTGCAAAAGTTTCAGGTCATTGCTGCTAAGTGGAATAGGGATACATATGGAAATATTTTCCATAGGAAGAATATTTACTATCTAGACTTGAGGGGATCAACAAGAAGCTCACTATGCGCTTTGACAGAGGTCTGGATAAACTTAAAAATAAATTGTGGAAGGAGTACCAACAGCTTCTAGACCAGGAGGATATGCTTTGGTTTCAAAATCGCGTTCTGAGTGGTTATGCTTTGGAGATCGAAACACCAAGTTTTATCATTTGTCCACAGTGGTGCATAAGCGGCTAATAAAATTCTTGGGCTGCGGGATAATGATGGGCTTCAAGTTACTAATCCTCAGGCCCTTTGTGATCTAGTTTCCTCCTTCTATGAGCATTTATATACTGCGGAGGGGGAGGTGGTTCCTGGACGCTTAGGAACCATTTTCCTAAGTTGTTGGATGGTGCTTTTGACCGTATCCAAGCAAGTTTTTCAGCTGAGGAAATTAATCAGCCATTTTCTCCATGGGTTCTTTTAAGGCCCCTAGCCCAGATGACCTTTACCCTATTTTCTTCAAAACTTATTGGGATTCTGTGGGCCCATCAGTTTGTGATCTTGTGCAACAGATCTATTTTATCCTAAGCTGGTACGAGATATAAATGGTACCCTCATTACTCTTGTTCCGAAAGTGGACCATCCGGAGACTGTGCGTCAATACCGACCTATTAGGCTTTGTAATGTTTTTTATAAGGCTATAACTAAGCTGATAGCTACCAGATTGAAGGAGCATATGGATTTCTTAGTTTCTGAGAACCAATGCAGTTTTGTTCCTGGAAGACATAGTACAACCATGAATGAAGTGCCATGCCATTTCCTTCTTGCAACTCAAACATTCACCACACCAACACGTTTAACTAAGAACAACGTACTCGCGTACATTCTTCACCTCCATGAACGGCCAAACAGAGTCATAGTCTGACCACACAGTCGTCCACTCATAACACTGCACTTAGCCCATTCAGCAATGCATCCTCCCTCTCCATCCCCTTCCTCAATCATGCGTGGAACCCAATTGAATTAAACCAGCCTTTTTGTTGGTCGAAATTAACCAACCTTTGTCCACGGATTCATTAGCTGATAAGGAGAAATTATAAACAAACATCATGATGCCTATTTTAATTATAATCCAGGGCAAAGCTTGGCACTCAATCAATAGATCTTGTGCATCTCTTGCAACACGTACATCTGGAGGTAACATCTCTTTAATAAATTTTGTCATTGTTGCTGCAGGGAAATTAAAGCTTCAGTAAACAATAAAACTATGATTTATATATACAACCAATTAAAAGTGGAATTAAAATAATAATACCAATTAAAAGGGATATTAAAATAATAATAAAAAGATATAATAGAATCCTTATTGAAATTATTTTGAACTTTTAATTGATTATGTGATTACTAATCCAACCAACCAAGAAAAGGATAAAAAAGAGAGACATGATTTTATCATCACATGTTCATCCTAAGAATAAAATTGTGAGACTATGTAACAATAAACACAATTTCTCCTTTTCCAAAATAAGTTTTAGAAAATACTAGTTCACTCTAAGGTCAATCCTCCTTTAAGAATTTCCCTGATATGACATTTCACGTTATGTTTCTTTCAAAGGATTAGAAACACTTCTGGCCTCAAATGCTCATGATAATTTTTGCTTCAATATTGCCAACTTAATATAATAATTAACCAGGCAAATTGATACCTTAAATACCACAAGAAATTGCAATGGCCATTTCTTTAGCCAGTCCTCATATTGCTTTTGTTAACACTCTCCATCAACATAATGAAGTTTAAATTTAAATGCCCTTATTAATGTTAGAACACCAAGACATTCCTTCACGGTTAAACCTTAGACTTCAATTTATGTGATGATGACTGTGTCCTTGACAAGATTTTAAAATTGTTATGGGATAATTATACATGGTTTAAGTATATATTTGGCCCTCTAATTTGAATAAAAAAGTTTTAATCATGTTAGTTCCCTTGGTATCAACTTTCAGTTGCAGCAATATTGTTCAAGATTTAGATAGTTTAGAAGAAAAGCATACTTGATTAATTGTGGCGATGCAAATGGATGGTGGAAGATTGTTCACAGTGAACACTGACTATGTCAGCCCCTACCCTTGATAAAATCTGGCACTCGCTGGAGAGGAGGATGCATCGCTGAATGGGCTAAGTGCAGTTGTTATGAGTGGACGACTGTGGTCAGAGGCTATGACTCTGTTTGGCCGTTCATGGAGAAGAGAGAGAGGACCAATTTGATGGGTTTCCAATCTTTTGGGCTGACTGGACAGGGACCAAATGAAGACTTTCAGTCTTTTATGCCACATCAGCAAGTCTGTTAGCTTTAATAGACTTGGGTTAACGGAAGGACTATTTTGACCGAAGGTAGCATCATTCAGGGACGTTTTTACAATTTTCATTCTTTCAAGGGACCAAGTTGACCGATGAAACCAATCTTGCAGGGACCATTTTGAGGGTTTACTCGTAATTACAGTTATCGAATTTAATTACTACAATAATTATCGTATTTGATAAATTAGATTGTAATCTAAAAGTAAAGTATATATAAGTACAATATTTATTGTATAATATTTATCTATTTATTTATAGAACATATTTATATAATACAGAACATATTTTTAACAATATTTTTATATTATCCATAATATATTTTTTCTATATTTGATTACTAAACCTTAAAGAATTTTAAATAACTCAATTTTAATTATACACAGTTGAAAATACTTAATAAATAAATAAATTTGAAATTTGAACTTATTCTAATATAGAAATATATAAATTATAGAATCTAATATCAACAACTTTGGTAAATAATTATTGTACACATTTTCTAAGGTAAATAAATAATTATTATTAAATGAATTATTATGTTTTGTAACAAAAAATGAATTATTATGTTAGAATAATTATATAACTTAACTGTACATTTATAAGTTACTATTAATTAATATTTCGAATTAGTATTTATTGTAAAAGTTGATAATATACCATTTCATATAGTAAATTTGACTAATACTATTAGATGCACGTACTCATATATCATATAATATACAAATTAAATATCCTAGTACATGAGTTAATTTCATATATACAAAGTAGATACTATTAAATGTGTTCATATATCTTAAACTTAATAATAATATTAATTTCATATTTAAATATATATAGTATTAATAAATAAATATAATTTTATATTTTATATTAGTATTTTAAATTATTTTTATACAGTAAAACCTCTATAAATTAAATAATGTCGGGACACATCTCACGTAATTTATAATTTAAAGAGATCTTTTTCGATTCAAGTAACCTACATTATTCTTCATAAATAAAACCTATACATTGTTTTGACTATTGAATATGTTCCTGTACAATGAGACTAATTAAATATATAATACATACTCCGCCTAAATAAAACAAAGTTCATTGTATTGTAGTATTAGTTAAAACTTAATGCAAGTTCATGTATGATAAGGAAATCAAACCACTATATAAAACCATCATAGCGGAATATGATACAATGTCTTTGCAACCAATTACGCGGAAGGAAGCACTAATAGCAACGACAACTCTTCGCAATTTTTTGTTGCAAGTACCGAAGCTTTTGGATGCAGTAAGGAAAGTTGGAGATGAAATACAACTAGATTTAAATTTTAAGAAGAAGCAAACAACAATAGAATCATATTTTACTAAGTTGTCCTAGTTATATTTGTAATTTTATAAAATTATTAATTTATAATATTGAAGGGACCATAAAATTTATATAAGGGTCTTCCGAAAAATTATTATCTTATTAATTTATCAAAATTATTTAGACCATTGGGCCCAAGTAGGGACAGAGAAAAAATTATTATTTTAGATATGTTATAATTTATTGAGTATTAATTTATAGATTTTCTACTGTATATGGACATTTTTGGTGTAAACCATAGGTATCCCCTATTACTAGGGGTAATCATATTCAGGGCTTAGTCACAGTTAAGGCTTCTCACTTCACCCCTCTCAAAGAATGTGTTTAGTGGGGATCGAACTCGTGAGCTCTTCCCACAATCACAGCCTGCGTCGCCACTGGGCTACAACTCTTTGGTGTATATGGACATTTAAATGTGTGTTTCAAATGTAATTATCAATAAATTGTATTTACAATTAATGTATATAAGTATGTACTTATAAATATTAAAAAAATGTCTTTACTTATATGTTTTATTACTGATATAGATTTTATATATTAAATTTGACTATTATATTAATGCTATGTACTAACATATAATATACACATTAAATATTAGTACATTTCATATAAACAATATAATAATAATATTAAATGTAATATATATCTTTAAAACCAATGATAATATTAATATTAATTCATATCAAATATATAAGCATTAAATAAATAAGTTCTACTTTAAATTGTATCATTATTTTAAATTATTATAATATATATGGCCATTTAAATGGGTATTTCAAATGTAGTTATCAATAATTGTATTTACAATGTATATATCTACTTATAAATATTCAAACAATGTCTTTACTAGTATATATTAACCCTTTTAACAATATACATTTCATAAATTAAATTTGACTAATATATTAATTGTTATTGTATTAGCATTAGTAGCATTATAGACATTAAATAAGAGTACCTTTCTTTCATATATACAATGTAACAATAATATTTAATGTATCTATATATTTAAAATTAATAATAATATTAATTTCAAATAAAATATATATAGAATTAAATAAATAAATACTATTTTTAAATTTTATCGATATTTGAAATAAATGTTTTATGTATGGACTTTTAAATGTGTATTTTAATGGTAATTATCAATACATTGCATTTACAATGTATATTAGTAACTAATAATTATATATAATATTAGAACAATATCTTTACTTATATATATATATTTACTAATATATTATATATATATAATTATTAAAAAATTAACTAATATGTCCATATTAGTATACTATGTTACTAATAATTTATATAAATATTAAAACAATATCTTTACTTATATATATATATATATTTACTAATATATATAATTATTAAAAAATTAACTAATATATATGTCCATATTAGTATACAATGTTAATATACAATGTATTAGATATAATTACAATGTATATTTACAATGGAAATATTTTAAATCTCGTGTATTGTATACACACAATGGTAAATTACTTACTATTTAAATAAAAATAAACAAGCATTGCTTTATTAATACAAATTAAATCAATTTATTATGAAAAATAACAAAAAAATAACTCAATTTAAATTGTTTTTGTCTAGCAATTCATATTTATAAGGGAATATAATTTATACAATGTTATGTCAAAAATTTTTTTTTTTTGAAAGGAATGATAATTTTATTAAGAAGATAAAGAATGAGATACATCATCACTAATTATTTGTTCTAGTTCAGAAGGATAATCCTCTATCCAATAATGTTCCTTCTAGGAAAAAGCTAAATTTGACAACCTATCTGCTGCTCTATTTCTATTTCTAGGAGTGAAAAAAATATTTATACAATGTAAACATTAAATAAATAATTAATATGTATCATTGACTATTTTTTTATATATTAATTTAATAGATATTCAATATATACGTTGACATTTATTAACTTACATATTATATATTATACATTGTATACATTAAGTCATACGCATTTATAAATTATATTATCATATTATTATAATATTATACTAAAGACAATATCAGTGTGTTGCACGGGCTTTTATATTTTATATTTATATTTTAAAGAAATGTGTTAAAGTTATTTTAATCTAAATAAAAAAAAATATAATAAATAAAACGGTTTTTCTGCATATTTATCATGTTTAACAATCATATAATATTAACATTCTTTATAACGTTATTATTAAAAATATTATATAACAAGGTGTGATTATTTTGATAGAGAAAACTCATTAAAAAATAAAAAGGTGGATATATTTTACTCGCATACATGTGAAGTATTAAATATATGTCATTTAATTGGTAATGTGATAATTATTGTAGGCATTTAATACCATTTCAAGTGAATTTTACAAAATAAATATATATATATATAAATATAATATAGATATAGATAATAAAATATTTCGGGATAAGTCATTCAAGGAAATTAATTAAATATTTTAATAGTTTTTCTTAATTTTATTTATAAATTTGATATAAAATATTTAAAAATTATTATATATATTTATATTGATAAAAAAAGAGATTAACATCAATAAAATTTTATTCTTAATCGAGTTATGCATTAAGAGAATAATTTAATATATATAGTATATAGAGATAAATAGATAGATAAATAAATATAGATAATAAGATATTTCTGGATAACCCATTCAAGGGAAATAAATTAAACTATTTTAATAGTTTTTCTTAATTTTATTTTACAAATTTGATATAAAATATTTAACAAATTATTATTTTTAAATTGATAAAGAAAGAGATTAACATCAATATGATATTTACATTTTATAGGATTTTTAAATTGAAATTTACACCGATAGAAAGGAGATGAAAAGATGAAAAATTTTATTCTTAATAGAGTTATGCATTTAAGAAGAAATAATTTAATTGATAATATTATAGGCATTCAATACTATGTGCAAGTGAATTTTACAATATATATAGATAGATATAGATAGATAGATAGATATAGATGGATATAATATAAAAATATTCTAATACAATAAAGGGTGATTATTATTTTTTTGTTACGTTTGATTATTATTGTTATATCTAATATTTATATTCATAATATTATTATTAGAATATGTATATGTATTTACGCGTGCATGCGTACATGTGTTCGCTTGCGTGATATAATTAATATTTGATTTCACTAAATTTTATCTATTTCAAATTCACTCAACTTATATATTGTAAAACATTTAAAATAATCCTTAAAAGTCTTTAAATAATATAAAATTTCTAATTTAATAGACAACTTAATATGTACATTGGCATTTATTAACTTACATATTATACATTATATACATTAAGTTATTAAGTATGTGTATTTATATTATCGTATTATTATAATATTATATTATAAAATGAATACAATAATATAGTCAATGTTCTAATACAATAAATATTATTAAGGTATATTATTTTTATATTTAATATTATATTTTTATAATATTATTATTAGAATATGTATGTATGTATGGGTGCGCGACAAGCGTGTATGTGTGCATGTGTGCGCGCGTGTGGATATATTAATATTTAATTTCACTAATTTTTACTTGAAATTGATTAACTTATATATTGTAAAATATTCAAAATAATATAAAATTACTTAGAATTATTTTATTTGTTATAATAGAATTTTTATAAGGATTATTTGATATTAAAAATATGAATTATTATAATTTTTAAACCCTTTAAATAGGAGCAATTAACTCGATCTTCTAAGCCTTGGTTTTCTCTTCTAAACACGATCCTTCTCATTGTTCTCTAAGAACTCATATCAATACCATATGTACCTTCACTAACAACTCAAATTCCAACACCAACGTGAACAATGTTCCATTTCAAACCCAAGAGGACTTTCTCTTCAACTCCGCCAGTGACAACGAAGATGACGACTACTACATGGAAAGATATGGAAGTAATGCAGAGTTGGTGAGACAAGAATCAAAGCTGAAATGGAGATCATCAACATCATTGTTAGTGGAAATGGAGATTCCCTCAATCCAAATTCTGGCCAAGCTGTCACCGTTTGGCAAACACAGTGTTTCGTTGGGTTTCAAGATGAAGATAATGAAAAGATGTCGAGTGTGGGAGTGGCATGGCCATATCATGGTCTACGATAGAGAACATGGCTCCTCGCTTGAGTATATATATGGAACTTACTTCCAAAGATTTTTGCCCATTCCTCTTGTTGCTGGTGGAGGGAATTGACTGATACCAATGAATTCTTGAAGATTGATTTTTTATCACAACATCAACACACCCTTATTATCATCCTAATTTTGAAATGCATATTTAGTTTTAAAATTTAAGTTTGATGCAATTTCAATAATTAATATATATGTATTATTATCTAATTTTATGTTATTAGTATTTTATTTGATGAGTTTGACTATGTTAATCATTATATGAGTTCGCTTAGTATAGCTTAATTGAGTTGCTTAGTATATTTTAATTGAGTTGTTTGGAGTTTTCATACATATATAATTAATAAAATATTTAAAAGCCAATTTTTTTTTGTCATAAATGTTTCATCTAACACTATGCCAATTTGGGATATAAGAGCACTTACTTTAGGGCGCTCCCGTGTTGGTAAGTGTTTAAAAATGAACGTTTTAACTTCAGGGCGCTTAAAATTTGGGCGGGAGCGCCCTTAATTAAAATGTTAAGGGCCGCTCGGAGCGCCCTGAATTTGGTGTTCCATTCTTTATCAGGGCGCTCCTACACGTGCCCTAAAATGACAAAAATTATTTATTTTTTTAAAAAAATTGTAAGGGCGCTCCAGGGAAGCGCCCTCGTATTAAGGTATTAAGGGCGTTTCCTGTGAGCGTCCTCCCCTTAGGTGCGTTTTTTTTTTATAAATTGCTGTTAAGGGCGCTCCTGGAAGCGCCCTCCCATTAGGGCGCTCTAGGGAAGCGCCCTGCTTTTCAAAGAACTGCACGCATTTAATATTTTCGTTCCCCCTCTCTCAGTTTCATCTTTCTCTTCTCACTCTAAAAGACACGGCACTCTCCCTCACTCACTTGAGAAACCCTAACTTCATTCACTCTCTCCATCACTTAAAATCTCCGACCGCCCGCGAAGGGGCCACCGTTCGTCCTCCGTTCAACCTTAAATCCTCCGTCCGCCGCGAAGGGGAGCACCATTCGTCCTCCGTTCGCCGCGAAGCGCTCATTGTCCGCCCGCGAAGTGTCGTCGTCCTCCGCGGCTGCTGCAGCTCCTCCGGTCCGCCGCGCCTCGGCCGCTGCAGCTCCTTCGTTACGTTCTCCATTCAACCGCCGCGAGAAGCTCCTCCCGCCAAGGTCCTTCAAAAAACCACCGCCCAAGGACATCTTCTTCTCCGATCTGCACAGTTTTTTTTTCTTCTGAAAATGTTGTTTCTCATGCACCACTTTTTCTGCTATGTGCCACACCATGTGCCTGAACTTTTTTTTTCTGCTGATTGCACCAATTTTTCTGCTAACTGCACTAGTTTCTGCTGCAACCATTATTTGTGAGTATTGTCATTAACATGAAATACCAAAATAGTGTTTTTTTAGTACTAATAGTGGATAACTTATAGTAAACAGTTAAAAGAAGCGGGTGAAGAGTCTGGTGAAGTTTCACGACATGCATTGTGGAAAGTCGCTCGGATAAACAAGAAAAAGAATGCCAGTAATGAAAGAGTAGAAGAGGTCTTCACACAAGAAAAATCCAAGTTACACTTACATTGTTTAATTAGAGTTCTCATACACATTATTTGTTTTATTGGTTTAGATCTTTTATGAATATCGAACGCTAATGGGTTTTCAAACTGCAAAGAATATGATTATACTTGATCCCATTTGGTACCGAATACAGGTAATGTTGCGCGAACTCTTGTGTTCTCTTCGTAACTTATCATTACGTAAGTTGATTTGATTATAAATTATTTTGTAGTGTCCACGGCAAACAAACAACAGTGATTGCGGCCTTTTTGTTATGCATTTCATGAAGGAGATAATCGATCAAAATGCACTCACTATACCAAGAGAGGTAATTTGGAATTGTTATAAACAAGTATTTTTCTCTCCATTTAGAACTTCTTTTAATGAAATAAAATTTGGGTTTTATAGTACTTTCCTCAACACCGATGCCCGACTTACACTATGGAGCAACTTGATGAGGTTAGAGAAGAATGGGCAAAACATGTAGTAACCACTTGTATGTGATTGATTTGCACTTGTTGATGGTGAGTAAACACGTGACTTTTACTCTGAAAATGTTGTACAAAGATGTTTATTAATGATAAGTTCTATAAATTTTGTATACTTTGATTTGATGTTATACTTTAATGACAAGCACTTGTTTCATGACATGAATTCTAGCTGCTGGTATGGAGTTTTACAGGTGTTTGATAAATTGGGATAACTTGTAAAAACAGAGGAAACTCAGCCAATTTTTTTATAGGTTATAATGACTAGACTTAGTCATGGTTTAGGATGTTGTTTGTTAAGCATATTCTATGCACTTTTGACATTACTTTCATGACATGAGTTCTGGCTGCTGGTATGGAGTTTTACATGTGTTTGATAAATTGGGAAAACTTGTAAAAAAATGAGGAAACTCTGCCAAATTTTTTATAGGTTAATGACTAGACTTAGTCTGGTTAAGGATGTTGTATATGTTAAGCATATTCTATGTAAAACTTTTGTCATTAGTTTCAAGGATGAAATTCTGGCTGCTGGTATGGAGTTTTGCAGGTGTTTAAAACTGTGTTCACAGCTTCATCTAAATTATAGAGCAGAAAAAAAAGGGAGGGAGGGCGCTTCCTTGGAGCGCCCTGGTTGGACAGGACAAGGGCGCTTCCCTGGAGCGCCCTCCAAATGCACGTCCTATGCATAAGGAGGACACTCCATGGAAGCGCCCTTGTCCTGTCCAACCAGGGCGCTCCAAGGAAGCGCCCTCCACTCCTGAAACTTTGTTGAGGGGCGCTTCCGTGTTTTTTATAAGCGCCCTCTGTGCCTTCCGTCAGGGCGTTTTTGGACACGTCCTCCTTTTAAACGACCAAACAAGAGCAGTTTCTATTAGGGCACACGTGAGCGCCCTTTATGTTGCACGGGAGCGCCCTTAAATAGCTTTTTTGGCATAGTGTAAATAATGAGATCTTTTCAAATTATTAAATGTCACAACCCACATGAAATCTATTTATTACTCTAGTAATTTAATCAAGTGATAATATCATAAGTAGCTAATTAACTCAACTAAAAAATATTGTTCATTTAATTATTTAAACGATTAAAAGAGTAAACCTCTAATTAACAAATTCAAGGTTAATAATAATAACAATAATAAATAAAAAGTAAAAAAAAATATATTTGGAGTTTTCATTCATATATAGTCAATAAAATTTAAAAGACAATTTGCTTTGTCATAAGTGTTTCATCTAAATAATGAGATCTTTTCAAATTATTAAATGTCACACACCCACATGAAATTTATTTATGACTCTAGTAATTTAATCAAGTGATAATATTATAATTAGCTAATTAACTCAACTAAAAAGTATTGTTCATTTAATTATTTAAATGATTAAAAGAGTAAACTAATCAACAAATTCACTATCTTAATTAGTATAGGTTAATAATAATAATAATAATAATAATAATAATAATAATAATAATAATAATAATAATAATAATAATAATAATAATAATTGGGTGGTGATCAACTTACTACAGGAGTAACTTTTGACAAAGTTACTCCATTTAATAACTCTTTGTAAACATTTGGTTTTCATAAAGCCAACCGTCATATTAAAAGTTTTCATTAAGTAGATCAAGTCTATAAAATTTCATAAAATTTTAAAATTATTTGATGTTTCATTAAATCATTTTAATTTAACATACAATATACTTTTTAAAATATAAGTAAATATCAACTCTAAGACCACATACCTATGAATGTCCAATTGATTTAAAATTTGGTGTGCATAATTTTCACATTAATATCACATTATTCAACGGTTAGATCTGTTAAATTCACATTCTACAAAGAGTTATTAAGCGGAGTAACTTTTCCAGAGTTACTCCCGAAATAAATTGATCCCCACCCATAATAATTAATAAAAAGTAAACAAATATATGCATATCGGTGAAAAAGCACTAGTACAAAATATGGATTTTTGAATGACTTTTTAAATCGGTTACTTTGTAGGCGATTTAAAAAAAAAGGTGGTGGTATTTTTGAAATTATGAGATGTTATTCTAAATCGGCTTCAAAAGTATCTGATTTAAAAAACATTTTTAAATTGGTTAATATAGTCACCAATTTAAAAAGTTTAAGTAGAAAAAAAATATAATTTGTTAAATTTGTTTGGATCGGATGTATACATAACCGATTTAGACATTGAAAATAAAAAATTTTAAAAAATAAATCTAATAAATAAAATTAGAGTTTGAGGGTTTCTTTATTTTCTTTACCGTGTTTCTGCACTCCATCTTCGTGCTCTCTGTGTCCTTTCCCACGCACTTCTCCCACTGCTCCGTCCAGTGTAAAATAGCATCGTCACAGTTCCATTGCTTCCCACAACGCTCTGTCGCACATTTGTAGTTCTATTGAAATAGCTTCGTCGTCTGGTCATTGCTCACGACATTTCATTTGGTGAGTAATCTCTGTCCTTCTCTCTCTCTTTTTGTAACAATCCCTAACACAAATGAGTATGGGAATAGGGGTTAGGCAGTGAGAATGTAATATTGTTTCTGGGTAATAAGGGTTAGGGGTTAGGTTTTCTCTTGACATTGGGCATTCTATTTTCACGCTTTTTGGGCTACTATTACCTCTTTTGGTATTGTTCTGCTTGTATCTCTAATGTAGTATAGCTGCAGGAAGTAAACTTTAGGTTTGGGTCTAGGAGTATGTCTAAATTGTCTTATATGAAAATTTTGGCAGGTTTGGAACACACACCTTTTGGACAACGAGAGAGATCATCTTATGCAATTTCTTCCTGGTGACGTAGAGCCACATCAAATTGTCCAAGAACTACTATCTGGGGACAACTTTCACTTTGGAAACCCTTTCATGAAATGGCAAGATCTCTCTCTCTCTTAATATTTTCACTTCAGAGATTGAGTCTATTGTATTTAGCATGTGTATGGCTGATTTGATTGAATTTATCTTTGCACAAGTAAATATATGCTAGATGTGATAGTTTCTTAATTTGGATGACTGATGGGGTATTATTATTCATTGATGTAATGTGCTAACCAGATTTATTATCTTTTTGGGTCAAGTTAACCGAATTTTCCAACTGCATATTTTGTTATTGATCCTGTTTGTTGGATTTTGTAAAATTTGATCTAGATTTAATCATATCTTATGGCATATTGACAAGTTTTTAGTTTGGTTGAATTTCCACAATTTTGTAATTTCAGGGACCTAATTTGGCTGTATTTACTTTTCATGATTATATTTTACAATTTATGTCTATTTGATTGATGAGCATTGAACATCAATAGTATTGTTATGGCATTATCATATGTCAATCTCAGCAATTTTGTTGCCTAAGTAGTAAAACATGGAACAATCTTTTTGTACTTCACTAGTCATTGATTAAAATGTGATGGCATGTAGATGAAACGAAATGTGATGGAAAGCTTCATCATCCAACTGATTCTTCACAATGGAAGAGAATCGATTGTATGTTTTCGGAGTTTGGTAATGAGCTAAGAAACCTTAGGCTTGGACTTGCTATAGATGGAATGAATCCTTATGGTAACTTGAGTAGCACACATAGTTCATGGCCTGTTCTATCGGTTATTTACAACCTCCCGCCTTGGTTGTGCATGAAGCGCAAATACATGATGTTGTCACTACAACATTTAAGATTATAGGCAACAATAAAAAAGTGTGGCCTTAAGTAAAAAAACTGTGGCCTAAATCTAAGGCCATGGTTTAGCCACGGTTTCCATGACATGGTCTAAGTGGCCGTGGTCTATACCAAAAGGCCACGATTTTTTGTTTAGGCCACACTTTCCAGAAAACCGTGGACTAATGTAATGGAAAAGGCCACGGTTTTTTTAAGCAGTATGAGGCAACAGTTTTTTATAATTTTAGACCATGCTTTTAAAAGTGTGGCCTAATGTTTAAGCCACGGTTTTATAAGTATGCTTGAGGCAACAATTTTTCATTTTTGTTTTAGACTACAGTTTTATGAATTGTGGCCATATGTTTAGGCCACAGTTTCAGACAACGTTTTTAGTTTTAATTTTAGGCTACGTAAAAAAGTGTGGCCATAGGCTTAGGGCACGGTTTTTACAGTATTGTTCGTATTTAAGCCGCGGTTTTTCAGTGTGGTCATATTAAGCCACGATTTTTATAGTGTGGTCTTTTATTAAGCAACATATTTTGAATTCTTTATACTACAGTTTTGAAACACCTATAAGTTCAGTTTTAAACCACAATTATTTGCCTGTGTATAGGCAATTGTATAATTGTAATAAAAATTCAAAGCAAGTAATCAATCCATCCATCTAAAACTTGAAATCAATATCTTCATAAGAAACAATTATATATATTAAAATATAAATGTGACACAATAAAATGTGTAAATTAAACACTAGCATAGTCTTACACCAATTTTTGGTCAAAAGTGAAAAAAAATACAAGTTCAGATAATAGTAATTATGATCTCATTCAAAACAAATCATCCAAGGTAAATTGTATTCGCTTCTGTGCATCATTCTTGTTCTTCGTCTTCTTCTTTAATACCTTGGGAAAAATGTTCTTCCTCTCCATGTTGTAATTAAGAAAACATAATATACATAAGTTATAAACAATTTATAAACAAGTTATATATATTAAAATAATTAAATTAAAATTAAAATTATAAATGAGTAATCTGTAATTTAATTTAATTATAAACAATTCATAATGCCATTAAAAAGTAGAACTAACGTGCAAATTCTATTATATAATTCTAGCTATAAGCTATAATACAAGTCATTATTAGCATAAATCATATAACAATACAATTGCCTAGCGATATACTATAGTAAACAAAAATAGCGGGATAAAAAAATAAGAAAAAATGATGAGTAGAATTTAATTTAATTAATATAAATGAAATGTGAAAGTGGGATTGAAAAGAATTGGATAAGATGCAATTGGTATTTCAAAAAAAAAAAAAAACTCAGAGCATATCACCAAGAATATCTTAGAGTGATCAAGTATTTTAGAAAAAAAAATCTGACTCCCTCTGTAGAGTACTTCCAGTTGCAGAGAATATCTTGCTACATGAAAATTTCATGCCTATATGTATGTCTTGTCTTCCAATATCTTGCTACAAGTGGTCATAAGAGCTGAGCACCTTCTAGTGTCATTTACCAGTTTAAATATTAGGAGCTCAACATCCACTTCATAAATTGTTTGGTATTATAGACTCAAAGAACTTAACATCTAAACTTTACGTGTGGATTATTTGGGCACCACACACAATGTTGATTCTTAATCTTAACCTAATTTCTAATTTTGTAATAAAAGGGGCTCACACATCCAGGTTATTGGTCATGCACAAATCACAGGATATATATGCCAAAGTCATGATACAAATAAACCTAATAAAATTAATAAAACTAATTTCATATCTTGAATCTTGCTCAAATCCATATGAAAAGAGGATTTTTTAATAAAACTAATAAAATTTCATATGTTTCAAAGTGAATCAAAACTGACACCTACTATGTGGGAAAAGAATCTTAACACACCTATCTGCTGGCTGGACCATGTAGTGTATTTCTTAAGTGTCTAACATTACTAACTTTGATTGGTGTAGATCATTATGCTATGGAAGTTGTACTTAAACATAAATTTTGAAAATGGAGATGGAGAGTCACCTCATCTGGTTAGTGTGTGCAATCTTTTTCTTCCGTATAGATCTCATAAAGTTCTTCATGAGACCGTGGCAGTAGCAGCTTTATGGTTTTAAAAGCCACAACAATAACCTGCAGCAAACAAAAATGAAAAATTATTTCCTGCCTTATTATACATTCCTTATTCAATGAGGAAAGGCAATTAGAGAGATTATTACAGACCTGGTCAATTCTCAAGATGGGGCTTTCACTAGGTGTTTTGATGCGGTAAAATGGCTTACCAAGAGCAAGGATCACAAAGCCAATGACTGCTATACCTCCTTTGACACAACTTGACTTGCCACAACTTGACTTGCCACATGCATCAGGGTGTAAATGGTTTGAAGAAGCTTGAACTGTGAGCATTATCAAAGCCTACAAGAGTTCAAATCAGAAACAAACTTAACCGTTGTCATTGGGCAGACCATTGGGGTTTGGAGTTCTTTTAAAAAAATATATATTATTCTTTAACAATTACCACTTACCAAACCTTCGAGTGATCCAAAAACCAAGCATGTGGTTAATCTGTTCAAGTATGTATCTGAGATGAAGCCACCAACAAGGAAGAGCAAGAAAGTTGAACCCATAAAGTTTGTCAGAGTGTTGGCAAAGCTGGACAGATCAAAGTGCATCACCCCATAAAAATATAGGTGATAGCTACATGTATATTTAAAACAGACATAGAAAACATGTATATTTAAAACAGACATAGAAAACTAAACACCATCTTTTTAAAGTGTCTTAATTACACATAGAGAGAGGAGAAACTGTATATTGAAATATTAAAAATAATATTCAAACTGGAAGCTCAAGATTTTGATAAGCTAAGACATTGCAAACGTAATGGCAATAAGCTATATCAATCTCTTTTTTTGTCCTGCTTTTCATGAGACTTGGTCTCTAACACTCATGTCTATACTAAAATTCTATGTCAAGTAATAGTACAACTAAAACAAAACCATCTTAATAAGACTACATACATAAGAAAACTCCCAACATAATAAGAATCCTAATATTCTAACATGAAACATACCAGTAATGTTCCCTCAAGGCTGACAACAGTGGGTGTCACAGATAACGTTATGAAGTATGGAATCAGAATCCTATGCATATGCAAAATCACAAATACATAGAAAACTAGTAACTTGAGCCTTAATTCAACAACTATGTTTAATGACTCACATGAGGTCTTTAGTATTCACAATTCAATTAATTTCCCTTTTCTCTGTTAATTAATAAGCCATTGTGATTAACTCCAACAAGATTAAGACCTTAACCATATTTAAGAAAACCAATAGAAATATAGCGTCACTAATTGAAGTGGATAAATTAAATTCCCCTACTGTGTGCAGTCTCTTCAGTGATTTACTCCCGCTGAAGTAGGAGAAGTAATTAGAAACCCCAAGAAAATAGAGAGAGAGAGAGAGTTTGGGTTGAGTTGCACAAACTCCAAAGATATGCTTAGCTGAGCTTATAACATGATGCTACGAACTGCATGACAGTTTGAAGCATTGTCCAGTCTCAGTATCTACAGTTTATATATTTGTGATGAATGCAAACTACATGAAATCCCTGAAATAAGCCTTTGTATTGCTGCAAAAAAAAGGACCTTTAATGTTTAGCCACTAGTCAGTTAGTCTAAAAATCCTTGTCACAGTTAGCACATACATACCACATTAACCAATTTGGAAGCAATGGCTTCAATCTTCTCTAAATAATCATTCAACACAGCCTTGAAATCCTGCATGACCAGAGTATGTACACAAACAAATGAATGCACACATATTCAACAGAGAAACACCTTATAAGTAAGTGGAATATACAACTTTAATTATAAGTTACAAAGACATGAGAAGGTCATATATTACCAATGATCTAGTGAGAAGGAGAAATAAACTATCAAGTCAGTTACTTTTAAAGAAATATAATCATTTCTACAAGTCCAAGATCTTATAAAAAAGTTGGGGGGAATAAAACTTATATTCATTGAGTCATTTTCAGGGGAACTCCCTGTAAATACCAAAATAAGCGCAAAACTTATATGATGACCCATTGAGATATCAACTCGGCTAAGGATCCAAATCTACGGAGGCTAGGTTGTAACAGAATGTTGGTTTTGAGTTGGTATTATAAGGAATCGCTTGGGTGAAGGGTACACCATTCATCTCTCCAACCAAACAATTACCGATGTGCTTGTCTCCTTCTTGTTTCTAAGGTTTTTCTCATGTTAATTAAAGGTTATGACAACAAATATATTTTGAAAGAAAAACATAAGTTACTTGAATGGAGAATGGACGCAGTGCGACACCACCGCAGGAACGAGAACGGACGGGCGAAGACCACCGGAGGGACGACCACCACCACGTTGTCCCAGACTCGGGTGATTACGAGACGAACAAACGCAGGTGATGATGACGAACAAACGAACGTCGCGGAGCTTCCTGATGACGAAACGATTGACGATTGATTATGAATGAGGCAGATTTTTGGGCTGATTGATTACGAACGCGGATTTTTGGGACTGTCTGAGACGAGGTTGAGTGATTACGATCACCGATTTTTGGACGAAGATGGCTTGGGGCTGAGTTACGAACGCAGGGAGATGAGGGTTTTGTGTTTCTGACCTAGAATTTGGGGGAAATGAGATAAGGGCTCGAAAGTTTTTCTATTTTATTTTAGTATATCCCGCCGTGTTTTAATTTTCCCGGTTTAATTCGACTTTTAGCCCACGATTTTGTGTGTGGTCTGATCATTTATTTATACGCAACGGTTTTGAAACTATGGCCATTTATGAAAAGGCCACGGTTTTCACAAGATCTTTTTAAAGGAGAGAATTTCGGTATATTACCACCCACTGTTTTAAAAACATGGCCTATTTCATATTTAGGCCACGATTTTTAACCGTGGAGGATAAAGCGTGGTCTAAACCACAAAATGTTGTAGTGTGTCTATGATGATTTCAGGCCCAAAACAACTTGAAATGACACAGACATTTATCTAAGTGATGGTTTTCTGGCAAGCAAACCAAAAATCCAGTAGTATAATAGTAAGAAAAGTATTGTATCCACAGGGAACGGTCAATTCACGTATACAATTGATCTAATTATCGAGGGAAAAAAATGGGTTTTGAGAATATTGTTGTGCAAAAAACGTAAATAGCAAATTAATAATCAATTGGATTTAGAAAGGAAGAGTTAGAGACACTTTACTTGGATTAGGATTGAACTTCATCTCATCACACCCCCTCATGTATGTCGAGACTACCTATTATTTATAGGCTTTGAACTATAACACTATAGACAAACTATATTGTTAAGACCTCGAGTTACCAGGTGCCACTCACACTCAAAGGTAATCCATACGGGTTCTCCCAAGCGACAGACTTACCCTCGACTTATTTTGCTTTCTTTATTCCGTTTATAAAAGAACTAATTGATAAACGAGGCCTACTCCTCTGGACGCACCTTCGCTAGAGTACTGTCACTACTCATCACTCATTAGAATACATCCACGTTTCGCTTCCTGGATTGACAATCAACTAATTCTTTGCTATCGATCCATTAGACCATGCCTATCCTTTAGATGCTCTTCATTAAGATACTCACACTACCCATCAATCATTTGCAACACCCATGTTTCAGTCACTGGTTAACCGAGTATTCTCATTCACTCAGAGGTTGAGTTTCCTATGTCTAGGCTCCCCCAAACTCAATCCTAGTCGTAACGTTAATTACAAACTAGCCTACAACTCCGGCGCAAGCGCGGAAGTTAGGAATTAAGCACAGAACAAGATTACCAATATTATAGCTAGGGAACTGCATAAATAAATAGATAGAGTTCAACATACACTTGGGAATGGAATCGATTACATTCAATCCTAATGGAGAGTTAACTACACAAGGTAGCCATACAAACCACGAAGATGCTGTCACCATCTTCAATCCTTGTGAAGCGCTCCTCCTCTCCTACTCTAAAATTAGAACTGGTGCATTATCACTGTAATATAACTGAATTACAATAATCATGCACACCTGATCTGGTGCAAGAGGTTCCTATTTATAGGCTAAGGAAAGACAAAGAAAATTGGGGAGAAATCTATCTAAAAAACGGCAACAGGGCAAGAATCAGCGTGATCTGCGCTACAGCGCAGGATGCAGCGTAGGTTCCAGAGAGCTTGCGCTTCATCCTGCGCTGTAGCACAGGTTAAAGCGCAACATGCGTCCTGCAACTCCAAACTTTCTCTTTTTAATTTGATCTCTCCCTGAGACTGGTTTTGGCTGATTTGTCTTACCTTGTTTCCCTTTATTTGATGAAATCTTTTTATTTATTGAGCATCTTTGATTTATTTGGGAAGGTTGTCTGCAGAATCCTTGTTTGATTGGCAGAGATATCTTCATTAATGGCTCTCAGATATTCTTCAAATCTTCATTATTGCTCACAAATAATCTTCCAATCTTCATTAATTGCCTTCAATCAAACTTCAAATCTTGCAGATATCTCCCTTATTTAATGTTATCCTTCCCTCAAATCAAATCCTTGTAATATTCTGCAAAAATCAGCAATATTTATATCAAAATAGCATCAAATTCAAATATAAGATTAATAAATACAATTTATCTAATATTTAATAAAAATGGATTAAACTGGGGCAAAAATATCATTTTATCCTTGATAAGTGAACTAAAAAGTGCTCTAATTTATCATATGATTTTCACTTATCACTAAGCCCCTTGATTGATGACTTGAGAATGTTGTGGGAGGAAGGTGTGGATGTGTTTGACAGGCATTGCCATGAAAATTTCAAGATCTGTGCCTTGTTAAATTGTACCATAAATGAATTTCCATCTTATGGGAACTTGTCTGAATATAATGTTAAATGCCATAAAGCCCCTATATGTGAAGAAGGCACATGCTTGACAGTTGTCGAACCTGCACAAAATTATAATTATAATTCTCCGATCTGCAAACTACTTGTAGTAGAATGATATAAACCGGGTTGAACCCTGAAGATCCACTCAAATTAATCCTTCTTTGTGGGGGTTTGATTGATTGGAATAAACTGAAGAAAATAAGATCAAGTTAAAAGCAAAGGTTGAATCAATTCAAGACAATATCAATCCAAGGAATTCAGAGGCTATTTTCATGGTTAATCATTGGTTATTAATAACATGCATTCAAGAGATTAAATCTATCAACTTAGAATCATGTGGAACCCTTACAATGATCCCAGATTCACTACTGAAATAATTTCCAGAATTCAATTGATTAAGATTAACAAGATCAAATAACCACAAAATTTTATGTTAGATCCAAATCAATTTTATAATCGGAACCCAATTGAAGTAAATAATTAAATGAACACCTTCAATTTAATTTCTTACTCTATGATTTTTAATCGTTGTATGATGATTAACCAATCAATAGTACAACATACATCAATAACAAATTTCATAACCAAAACATGTTAACCAATCAAGCTTTGATAAAAGAAATATGAAATTGAAGCAAGTGGAGTAGGAAAGCAAGGTAGATGTAATTCAATGAGCATGCAAATGAAGATCAAACCTCAAAACCAAGATGAAAATAAGCTTTACTTCTTGAATTGAATAAAAACTTAGCCTTCCATGAAGACTCTACCAAAAAGATGAACAAAAGTAAATAAAACTCTTAGTAATTTCTACTACAACTTGGATGCTCTTCTCCTTAGCAAGCCCTCCTATTTATAGGAGGGGAAAAGATGTCATTCCAAATATGATCACTCAGCCATGACTAAGCATGTTTTCTCCATAAATGGACTTATTGATCAATTACCTAATGCATTTGTCCATTACTTCTAATTATTCACCTACTCTAGCTATCATGCACCAACTTGTCTCCCACTTGCACCGAGTATATCATCCTCAATCTGGCAGAATCCAAGAGAGTTGTCTTCAGATGAAATCAAGCTCTGGATCTTAGCTTTTAAATGCTGTTTGGTTGAGCCTAAAAGGAGTTTTCTAGCCCAAGTTATGGCCCAATCATTGAGTGCTGGTCAGATTTTTATGTAATGCTGACTATTCTGTCTTCCAAGCCCATTTTGACCCACTATCGATTCGATTTAGCTTTTGGGTTCTTCATCAAAGTTGTAGGGTTTTTTTATCTTTTCTACAATATAAAGTACATAATTTTTAGATGTCTAGAACTCAAGTTATGCTTGAAATATGAAAATAGTGTAATGCTGAAAAAATGTAATTAAGCCCAATATGAACCTGAATTGACATAATATGCTTATGACTTGTTAATTAAGCATAAAATATGTATTAAAAGGTTAAATTTGAGGGATGACTATTGTGTATTATTTATATTTATCAATGCTACCATCAGTTGTCTCATGGAAAGAATACTGTTTACCTTGGGCATCGAAGATTTCTCAGACATAATCACCCATACCGTAGATTGAAAAAAGCTTTCAATGGATTCCAGGAGAATGGAATTGCTCCAAATGGATTAACTGGAGAGCAAGTTTATGAACGGGTGAAGGACATTAATGTTAGCTTTGGAAAAAAAAACCAAAATTAAAGCTACTAAGAAAAACATATGGAAGAAGAGGTCGATTTTCTTTAATATTCCATATTGGCGTAGCCTTAATGTCAGACACAGTATTGATGTGAAACACGTGGAGAAAATGTGTGTGACAGTGTTATCGGGACACTCCTTAACATGCCAGGCAAGACAAAGGATGGTGTGAATGCTCGACTAGATTTACTTGCAATGGGTATACGAGAGCAATTAGCTCCACAGTTAGTGGGTAAGCGGACATACTTGCCCCCAACATGTCACACTTTGTCAAAAAAAAGAGATAAGGAGTTTTTCTGAGTGCCTACGTGGCGTGAAAGTGCCACAAGGTTATTCTTCTAATGTCAGAAGTCTTGTCTCAATGAAAGACCTCAAATTAGTTGGCTTAAAGTCTCATGATTGTCACGTCTTGATGCAACAATTGTTACCGGTGGCTATTCGTTATATTTTGCCTAAAAATGTTAGATATGCCATAACTCGGTTGTGCTTCTTCTTCAATTCTATATGTAGCAAAGTCGTAGATCCTCAGAGATTAGATGAGTTGGAAAATGATGCTGCTATTATCTTGTGCCAACTAGAGATATATTTTCCTCCTTCATTTTTATGACATAATGGTTCACTTAATTGTTCATATTGTGAGGGAGATTAGGTTATGTGCTCCTATTTTTTTACGGTGGATGTATCCAGTTGAGCGACACATGAAAATCTTAAAAGGGTATGTAAAGAATCCACACTATCCTGAAGCATCCATTGTTGAAAGTTACATCGCAGAAGAAGCTATAGAGTTTTGTTCAGAATACATGGCAAAAGAAGCTATAGGGCTTCCTAAGTCTCGTCATGAGGGTAGATGTGCAGGTAAGGTACACGAGGTGTAACTATTAAGAAAACGCATCGAGAGGAAATGCTTCAAGCACATTTATATATCTTGAATAACACCGATGAGGTTAAACCTACTTATATACTCACAAAAACATCATTAAGGATAACAACCCCGTATGAATGAAAAATGGTTGTTGAACGAGCATAACAAGATTTTCTTAACCTAGTTTAGGGATCAAGTTATGAATGATGATATTGTTTCTGATACATTAAAATGGCTAGGACATTGACCTAACTTTTGTAACGTCGTAATTCCGGAAACCTAGGAACAATGCCCGTTGGAAGCACATTCCTAAATTTCTGAAATTATTTTCGCGACATTACCGATATCGTAAACATACAACACATGCAAAGCTCAGGTAACCAACTTTTACTTAAGCGAAACTTTCCAAATATACAGTTATACAAATAATTTCCATTAACTAGACATAATACAACGTGATTAGCTAACTCAATTTCTATCCTCCTTCCTATACAAAAGTCTAGCTACTATAACTCATATAACTTCTAGGTGGCAATTATTCATCCCCAGACTCAAGTCTACCTTTCCATGCTTTAGTTGGACATCCTGCATAACCAAAATGTTCCACAAAACGTATGGTGAGACTTACGTCCCAGTGAGTGTGATAAAGCATACAGTGTAGGGTGGCATACAAATGAGATGCAACAGTCAACATACTCAACAATTCCAAGACATGAACAAGGATTATGAAATTATGCAAACATGACTGTGATGTGTTTTTACCCGACACTTGGGGTCTTTTCTCTAGCTGTGACTGTGATTGAGCGCTCGACCATGTGATCAAGGACCATACGATTAAGTCTTATTATCAATGAATAATGATGCATGTTGTCATTTTTAGCTTGAGAACCCCCATCTCCCTCTTGGCCGAGAGTTCGATATGGTTACCTCATTCTTCTTATAAATAAATGCCCAAAGGCCTGTGATGGTCCGGAGACCCTATGATGGTCCGAAGACCCTGTGATAGTTCGAAGAATCTATGACATATTCATTGATGGCCATTGGCCCATGAATGCTTGGAGGTATTAAAAATATATCCATGAGTATGAATGACATGATGAATACAATAATTAATCCATGGAGATGGTAACTTAAAGACCTAGGTATATTCTAGGGTTTGAGCATATCGACACATACCATTCAAGCAACCACTATAATCCAAAGAATCAACCAATAACACTCACAAACAAGGTAAATAAGCAAGGGGAGAGAAGAATAGGGAGCATACAATAGGGCAATCAAAATGGACGTGAGTGGGTGACCACACTCACCTCAAGAGTAGGAGAAATTGGGAGTGATGGAGGGGTGGATCCAAGCTTCCTTGATGACCTTGAGGTGGTGGAGTGGTTCTTCCTTCTTCCTCTTGGCTCCAAAAGCTCCTCTCTCTCTCTCTCTAGAAGTGAAGGGATGGAAGAAAGTGAGAGAAATAAGCCCTAACAGTGTTTTTATGGAGTTCTGCTCAAGTACCCTCGCTCAGGCTCGCTCGAGCGAGCCCTAAGCAGAATTTCCATCTTTCGTTTATGTTTTTCAAGCTCAGGCCTCGCTCGGGCGAGCTCTGAGCGAGAAAACCAGAAAAATTCCCTGATTTCTGCTGATTTCCTCGCTCAAGTGATAGATTTCTCGCTTGAGCGAGAATAAGCCTGTTTGAAGGTGCAAAAGAGATCGGAATACTATCGTATTATATATCAAACTGAAGCCCCGAATCTTACCTTTCTAATGCAAGTGGAAACACCTCAATTGGACACCTAAAAATCTAGATATTATCGAATTAATGCACCAATGTCATTAGGCTTAAAACCCAAAATTAAGCAACAACCTTGGTTGAAGCCCAACAGGGCACACTTCACATGAACCATGATGTAAATCATCAATTCATTTCAATAAGGCTAAGGTTAAGGGTTCTAAGTTTCCATGAGACTATGCCCATCCATTCCCTTGTTCATTTCCATAAAATCACCTTTCTACCCCGGTTCCTTGAGTCTACGCCTCTCCTTTCCTTCCCACCAAATTGTTTAAGCTTAGTTCCTTCCGTCTCAATCTAATTCCCTAGTTCCAATGTATCTACTTCCTTCCTCACCTCTTCACCATTCTAGCCTTTCCACCACCGGGTGTGACTCCTCCTAAGTTAACTCTATAGTTATGTTTGGCTTAATACTTGGTTTTCCCTTCTCGATTCCCTTAAAACTCATAACTCTTAACCGATTCCCTAACTCTTGCCTTATTTTCCCTTCAATCCCCTAGGTCCTCATTTTACTTCTAACTTCCATTCTTGAAGTGGGATTCACAACCTAAGGCTTCCACGGTATTTCTAGATTCTAATTTTTGGGATGTTGCAACTTTGACGTCATATATTTGACTGGATATGATATCAATAATTTTTCCTTCTATAAAAAGTCCCAAGATGACAAAAGTACTATGCAAAGTAGTGGGGCTATGGTTGTTGCTGAGTCCATGCATTTCTCTAGCTCCAAAGATAAAAACCCTATCATAGCATCCAAATGATCTTATTTTGGAGTTATTGAAGAGATTTGGGAGGTTGACTACACTAAATTCAAAGTGCCTGTGTTAAGATGTAAGTAGGTTGGCAATAATAGCGGTGTACAAACTGATGAATTAGGGTTTATATTTGTGGACCTTAACAAAGTAGCTTATAAGGATGATCCTTTCATCATGGCATACCAAGCAAAACAATTGTTTTATGTCAATGATCCTTCTAACAAAAGGTGGTCAGTGGTTCTCCAAGGAAGAGACATGTCTGCTAATGATGAGATTGAAGATTCAACTCTTGAAATTTCCAATACTTCTCCGTTCTCATCAAGAATACCTACTTTAAATGAGGAAAATGAAGTGGACACAATACATGCCACTCGGTATGATCATCGTGAAGGGATATGGGAGAATATTCCTACATTACTATAAAAGTTAGTTATTTATCTCATTTTGGAATTTTTTTATTTATTATTTCATGATGTTTATTTAAAATATTTCATTGTTGACCTTTATTTTCTTGTCTTAACAAGCATATGGATGATCCATCTGGTAATCCTCCTTCACAAAGCGGGTTAGATACGCAACCTACCAAAAGAAAGGGTGGGCGTGGCACCAAATTAAAAGAATTAACCCTTCATCACAATGTTGATCAGAAGATAGCGATTGAGTTTGATCAATTGACTGGAAATCATTTAGGGCCAAACAGGAAGACATTCAAGAGTTATGTGGGCCTCATTGGACACAGTAAGGCCGATATTCTGAAGAATGATTGGGAGGATTTAGAGATGAGGGTGAAGAATCATATTTGGGAAAGTATCACGGTATATAACTAACTCTCTTTGTTTGTAACTATTGTATTTCTCCATATTATTACCATAAACTAACTCTTCTTTTTGTCACGTAATGTAGCTCACCTATGACGTTCCTAATATTGAGTTTTTGAAAAGGAAATGGATTTCCTTTGCTGGGGAATGTTGGAGGGCCTTTAAGACCCAACTGACTAGCATATACATCTATGGATCCTTGAAGGACAAGTATCCCTGTGGGTAGTATAAGTTCCTCGATGAAGAGACATGACAAAGATTTGTTGAGAGCCGACTAGACCCTGCCTTTCAGGTTAGGGAGATTTTTAGTTGTTTATTTGGTATTTGCAATTTTCTTCTATCCTGATTGAAATGATGATTTATTTATAATAGGAGAAAAGAAAAATGACTCAAC
Organism: Sesbania bispinosa; assembly: GCA_026901365.1. Taxonomy (NCBI): domain Eukaryota; kingdom Viridiplantae; phylum Streptophyta; class Magnoliopsida; order Fabales; family Fabaceae; genus Sesbania; species Sesbania bispinosa. The sequence goes on from QLOH01000287.1 coordinate 76,021, forward strand.
AACTTCAAGCAAAGAATGTATACCCTCACAGATTGTCTCGTGGGGTATATGAGTTGCTTGAAGAAAGAATGATGCAGGAGAAATTGAAATAATGTCAACAAGCATGTGAATCAAACCCATCTGAGGTTCTTTCTCCCCCATCTCCACAATCACGCCATAAGAAATGGAATAGGGCGCGACTCAAAAAGTCTGGAGAATATACAACTGAGGAGACTCGATGTGTTGCTAAGAAGATTGTAAGTAAATAATTCAAAAATGTTTGTAATGGTAACAAGCTTACAAGTTCTTAATATATTTGTGACTAATATATCATTGTAGGATTCTCTAGTTGAACAAAGCTCACAAGGAACCTTTGTGTCAACTGGACGAGATGATATCCTCACCACAGCCATTGGGCGACCGGAGCACCTTGGGCGTGTCCGAACTGCTGGTAGAGGTGTGGTCTTCGCCAGTACTTTGGACCACCATCATGCTTTGGCCTTGGTGCAATAGTTGTCACAAAGGATGAGTTAAACATGATAACAAAAAATATAAAGCAAAAGCTTAAAGAGGAGTTTAGACAGCAATTGGCAGAAGGCCTGACATCTTTAGGTAATTCCCAGGGTAACACGAATCCTAAGCCATCCCCTTCTTCTATACACATAAGCACAAAAGGGAGTTGTTCTCCTGAAGTTGTACCAGAGGAGGATCAACTTCAAATCCCAGAATTGTGTGAGCTTTATGTTGAGGATCCTCTCCATCTAGTTGCAACTCACAATGTTTACAACTTGGGGCCAACTATACACCACAAGCAAATAGAGAATGATAAGGTGAAAGAGACTTATTTCCTTGTTGTTGTTGTTGCAATTAAACATGTAATTTATTTATTAGTTTAGTAGTCTTTGAAAGACTATATATACATGTAATGGATAATGACAAAGTTACTTATATAGGTGAGAGTGGTAGTTGAGAAGGTGCAAGATGCAAATGCTAGAGTCCCTGTGCCCACTGACAAGGTTCAAACAGTGGGGTAACCCCTTAATCATTTCATCTTATGGCCGAGAAGACTAGTGAAACTTGTTTTAGACAAGGTATTCAAAATCAAATATTTACTTTTTTTATTTTGTCATATTACATTTGAAATGTATATTTTGTTTACTATTGCTTTCTCATTGTTGCTTTAGGAAATTCCTAGATATGATAAGGATGTTCTACCCAAAGAGGGTCAACCTCAAGTTGATCCGATTACACGATTATGTATCTTGGCAGTAAAGTGTACAGAGAAACCTATAGAGCTTTCTGGAACCTGATGTGATATGAAAGCCCAATATAGTCCCCTTGTATATTTACTCTAATGATATTATTGAGGTTGTTTTGGGTAACGAGAAGCTTTGCATAACAGTTTTACAATTATGGTTAATGTGAGTAAATTTTTATTTGTAGGTTGCTGAACTACATATGAAACTCTTACAATTATCATTTTTTTAATATCATAGTTATTTGCACCGACTCTGCATCTCAAAGGGGATCAGTGACTTGTATGGATTCATTGACCCGTTCTTCATTCAAAGCAACGTGAACAAAGAAGGAGACATTCAAATGTACATTTAGAGTGTTATATGTGACGGAGGAAAAGAGTGTTACCTTGCACCTTACCTTGATGAGTAAGTACAAGTTTATAAGTGATTAAAAATTATGTGTGAATTTGACTAATTGTTACTCAATTTTGCAGAGAACATTGGCAATTGATTGTCATTTGTCCTAGGCAGAATCTTGTTGTCTTTTTATGCTTATTGTGGAGAAAACCTAAGAAAGATATCACTCGCCTACTTGATTTGTAAGCTTTAAATTGTATTGTATAAAATTTGCAAATTGATATATGATACTATATAATTATTAATGTGCTTTTGATATTTTTTTTTATCTCAGAGCTTTTGATACATGGTATGTCTTAAATGGTAAGCGCTTGACAAATAGAAAAAAGATAACATGGATTTGCCCTCGTGTGAGTAGTTTAAAACCCGAGATGTATCAATTATAATATTAACTATAACATTGACTAATTATATTCACTTTTCATATTCATTGGTAGGCTCAAAAGCAAATTGGGAACACAAAGTGCGAATTTTATGTCATGAGGCATATGTTAAACATTGTCTGGGCAACCATTGTTGATTCATGGAACGAGGTAATTGAATTTTTCAAAAGTGAAATTGGTTATGTTTATTTCTAGTTGGTGAGCTCAGTTTTTGTGTAATTTAAACTTTTAGAGATTCATAATTACGGATCCATTTTCTCAAGAGGAAATTAAGGACATTCGGATACGTACGTTGGTCAAATTTTATTGATCAAGTTACTAAAATGTGACTTTTCTTTTGGTTTTGGGGTAGTTGATGACCTAGTTTTTTTGGTAAAGACATTCAGATATGTTGGTCAAATTTTATAGATCAAGTTACTGATTTGTGACTTTTATTTTGGATTTGGGGTAGTGGATGACATGATTTTTTTGGTAAAGGACTTGACATAGTTTCTGATATTTATAATGTTGGATATAGTTTATGATTTTGTTTGTAATGTTGGACTGTTTATAATGTCTATCTTTCATTTTGATTTTCCTTTGCTGTTGTTGTGCCTCTAGATCTATTATTGTTGCTGATTTGATAACAGGTTTGAATGAATTTAAGGGACAGACCTAAAAACAAATGAATCCAAAAAAAAAAACACCGTAACTTTCTAGATCGGTTATGAACCCGCCTGATGTAATAAATAACTTTTTAGATCGGCTGGAAATAGAAGCCGATTTAGAAAGCTACTATCTAAATCGACTAGTGCTAAACTAGATTTAGAAAGTACATTTTTAAATCGGTGTTGTCATTAGCCGATTTAGAAGTCATTTTCTAAATCGGCTACTACTTCCCCGCCGATCTAGAAAGTGAGTCAACATGAAAATTTTACATATTTTCTAAATCGACTTTAGTATGCCGGTCTAGAAAAAAACTTTTTAAATCGACCAGGAACCCGATTTAAAAAGTGATGACTTTTTATATCGGTTATATCTGTATCGCCTCGTCAGCCGATTTAAAAAACTTTTCTTTTACCGATTTAAAAAGCATTTTTTATACTAGTGAATATTGAAAAAAAAAACTTTATATGGAGAGTACGTATTGCGTGGTCACTTTTTCTTTGGGATAACAATGGCCTATGAGAGAGAAGGATAGGTGAAGAAAAAAAAAAGACTAGTAAGGCTTTCTCTTACTTTCCATTATCATGTAATAGATTTTAGAGAGAATATAAAGGAATAAGGTTTCATAATTCGCCCAAGCTCCTTTTCACAAAATTTATGGTGAGTATAGCTTGTGGAAAACTCCATTAGCTAGGATATGATCCTTTTCATTTCAAATGTAATTTATAAAAAAGTTTTTCAAAATTTAAATTAGGTAATTTTTTTTTCATATTTTCTTATATCTTACATTAGTTACTATAGTAATAATTGAGTTATACATCTTTTTACTATCTCATTTATAACAACAAAATTCATAGACGTCTTTGCACTTTCTTTAATTATATCTTCAACTTCCAATGTCTTTCTATTGTTTAACTGAGTCTTTAAGGAGCTTATATTTGATAGAACATTATTTCTTTTTCAATGATTTTAGTGTCTTTTATAAACTTCACTTATATGTAATACACTGTGTTCAATGCACCATTATGCCACAATTAAATTGTGACTTTACATATTTTCCTAATTTTCTGTATAATTCCATTTAAATCTTATATAATTATACATATTAGATCAATCCATAGTTTATTATATCCTTCATCTTTTAACAGTAGATGAATGGTATAAAAAATAGTAAAACTTATTATTCTTACAAAATATATACACTCCTCGTACATCATATATAGGGGTACTCACTAGTATATTATAATTAAAGATAATGTATATACATTGTATATCATATTAGATAAATAAAGTAAAATAACGATAAAAAAAGAATAATGCCAAATCTTCCAAATACATTGTAAGCTTAATATATTGAATGGTACGTAGTACAGTATATTGCATAAAAAATGAATTTTGCATGGTGGTTGTTTATTCATGTTATAAGGAGGATTTGTGTTCAAATTCCACATATGATCCTTTAAAATTTTAAATAATGGAAGTAGAAGCATATATGTATTTAATAATGCAACACTTTCCACAATGAAAACCACTTTTTAAAAAATGAACATCGATCACAAAATATATAATTGGTGTATGCGAATCGGGGATCACATCTTAAGTTCTAATTTTATCTATCTGTATTTTCAATAATCAATACATATTTAGATATACTCGACACAAACAAATGATCCAAACAAGCAAAAGGATTTGTGCATGGTGGTTAGAGTGATCCCTATCCGTGAAATCACAGGTCCCAAGTTGTATCCCTAGGTTTAGAATTTTTTTTTTGTACAAGGTTTAGAATTTTTTGAACACTCTTTACCCATTTTTTTAATTGGATCCTCCTAAGAAAACGTAAGTTAAACCATTTTTTCATTGGGTATACCATTGTTAAGTTGTCAAGGGTTAAAAAATGCAGGTTGTTCACGCAATTTCTTGCCCATAGTTAATCATATAACACTATTTGGAGTAAACCCACAAATTGGTCCGTGACTTTTTTCGCATCGGGCAGTTTAATCTTTGTCTTTTAAAAATACTCACATTAGTCCCTGACATTCTTCATCGTCTATCAGTTTAGTCCAACGTCACATTTTCCGTTAACGGAGAACTGAGTTGTCAAGTTAAGTGACACATAGGATCCAAAAAACCTGCAAATTAGTCTCTGACTTTTTTTAACATTAGACAATTTAGTCCTTGACTTTTAAAAATGACTTTATTAGGGATTAAATGTTGTAGAAACATGTGACTCTCTTATGAACTCTAAAAAACCTTTCAAAATACATTCATTTCCATTCAAAAAGTGACCAATTATTCTCTCAAGGATCAAATATGTTCATATTAAACCTCTTTCTTTTAACTTCTGGTCTTGTTCTTCTCTTCCTTGTTTTAATTTATGTTTTTATTTCAATTAACATATTTATTAAAGGAAATGAACCCTCTTTAAAAGGGTCCATTTCCTTTAACAGGGTTCATTTCCTTTAAAGATTAAGTTTGTTATTCTTATATTCTTCTTTCATTGTCTTTGTGTTAATCATTTTCATATGGAGAAGCACAAGTCTCGTTGGAATACAAGTCCCTAATTCTTAAGAGGGTTCATTTCCTTTAATAAATATGTTACTTGAAATAAAAACAAATCAAAACAAGGAAAAGAAGAACACAATTAGAAGTTAAAAGAAAGAGATTTAATATCAACATATTTGATCCTTTGAGAGAATAATTGGTCAATTTTTAAATGGAAATGAATGTGTTTTGAGAGGTTTTTTAGAGTTCAGAAGAGAGTCATGCGTTTCTACACCATTTAATCCCTAATAAAGTCATTTTTAAATGTCAAGGACTAAACTGCTTGATGTTAAAAAAAGTTAGGGACTAATTTAAAGGTTTTTCGGATCCTATGTGTCACTTAACGTGACAACTCAGCTCTCCGTTAACGGAAAATGTGACGTTGGACTAAACTGATGGACGATGAAGAATGTCAGAGACTAATGTGGTCATTTTTAAAAGTCAGGGACTAAATTGCCTGAGGCAAAAAAAGTCAGGGACCAATTTGTGGGTTTACTCCACTATTTGATTTGAGAATCAAAGCAAATTAAGCATGACAAGTTTTTGTCAAAGATTTTTTTTTGTGAGTGAAAATTTAGGGTGAGGTTTGTAGGCTGCACAAATCCCTTTATGGTCAAAAGCAAGCAAGCAGGTAATGGCACAATATCTTATCTACTACTCTTCTTTCACTCAATTACAAATAATATTCTGTAGATCAAGCCTTGTTTGTTAAATCCACTCCTATATACTTCATTTACTGCTTTGTTGGTTTATGTGGATTATATTGTACTAGGTGGCAATGATATGGTTGAAATTGCTCTCATGTTAAACAAACCTTAGATGACAAGTTTAAAATCAAGGATTTGGGATCTCTTAGATATTTTCCAGGCCTTGAAATTGTTAGATCCAAGTCAGGGATTCACATGAACCAGAGAAAATATGCTCTTGAACTTTTGGAAGATAGTGGTTTGATTGGTTCTAAACATGCTAAGACCCATTTTGATCCATCTAACAAACTCCAAGTTGATCAAGATCAACCATTTCCTGATGTTGTTGCTTATAGAAGATTGGTTGGGAGGATCTTATATCTTACCATCACCAGGCTAGATATTGCTTATTCTTTACAACAATTGAGTCAATTTATGTCCGATCCCCTGGATACTCATTACAAAGTTGCTCTTAGAGTCCTTCATTATCTAAAGGGACCACCTGCTCAAGTCTTGTTCTTCTCCACATCTTCTGAACTCAAATTGTTGGCTTTTGTCAATTCATATTGGTCCTGTTATTTGGATACCAGAAAATCTATGACTGATTTTTGTGTCTTCCTTGGTTCTTCTTTGATTTCCTAGAAATCAAAGAAGTAAACTACTGTTTCTTGCTCTTCATTTGAAGCAGAGTATAGAGCATTGGCTAGCCTCACTTGTGAAGTCCAATGGTTGCATTTTCTCTTCACTGATCTTCATGTTCCCTTGGTTCCAACTTCATTTTATTGTGATAACCAATCTGCAATCTACTTGGCTCACAATCTAGTGTTTCATGAACGGACTAAACACATCGAGATTGATTGTCATATTGATCATGAGAAAATTCAGCAAGGCTTAATTCATTTGCTTCAAGTTTCTTCTTCAGCCCAACTTGCTAATGCATTCACCTAACCATCATACTTCATTTGACATTTTTGTTACCAAGTTGGGGCTTTGTGATCTCCACCTCCCAACTTGAGGGGGGCATTACTAAATATAAGTTTATTTTTGATTGGTTGAATCAACTAGTAGTTAATTTGTTAGTAGTTAGTTGCAGTTTGTTATTTTCTAAAATTAGTTTGTTGTTAGCTCTTTAGTCAATTTTCTTTCTTCCGCTGTATTGCTAGCTCTGCTTTGAGTCTTAACTATATATAGCTAATGACACTCTGTTTGTAAAACTCAATTCATTCAATTCAGGGTCTGTTTGGATGAAACTTTTGTAAAAGTACTTCTAGGCAACAAAAAAATAGAATGAATCAAAGAGGTCAAATGCATTTAACTTCTCCATAAGTTGAAATTAGTCTTTGTAGCCCACCTATTCCAAAAGCTCTCCCATTTAACTTCTCCATAAGTAACTAATTTCAACTTATGGAGAAGTTAAATTCATTTGACCTCTTTAATTCATTCTATTTTTATCTTCTAGAAGTTCTTCTGTAGAAGTGTATCCAAACTGAGCCTCAATACAATGAGAATTCTCTCAAAATTCCAACATCAAGATGTTTATTTTCATGGAGGCGTATCCACCTTTGATATGGAGAGAGATAGAAAGAGATGTACGTGAGAGAAAATTACATATATGATAGATGATATATATGATAAAAAAACGAAAGAAAGAAATAGCAAGAAAAATAGATATAAAAGAAGTTAGGTATGTTTAATTATTAATCATGATTTCAATGCAATAACAATATTTTAGACTCGTGTAAATCTAGATGAGCAGTGCTATGCCTTGTGAAGGAAAGAGGCGCCAGAAAGCACGAAAAGAAAACACACACACGAGGCATGATCAATTGACACTAGGTGTCAAACTTATAGAGTTACACCACTTAATATCTTTTTTATCAAATGAGATTTTGACCGATCTAACTGTTGAATCATATTATATTACATTTATGATCATGTATATCAAATTTCAAATAATTTGGATATTCGTAGGTATGTTATCTAATAATAGACTTTTACTTATATTTTAAAAACATATTATACGTTAAAATAAATTAGTTGGACGAAATATCAATTGGTTTCTGATTTTTATGAAATTTTATAAACTTGATGTATTCTATATGAATTTTCAATTTAATGTTGGATTGGTCAAAATCTCATTTGATAAAAAAATATTAAGTGGTGTAACTCTACAAATTTGACACCTAATGTTGTCCCCATATATATATATATATATATAGTTTTGCTTTTTTAAATAAAATACAAGAGTGGATGATCAATGTGATAATTGAAATGATTGAAATGATGAGAAAATTAAGAAGGGAGAGGAAATGAGGTGTGAATAGTTGAAGTATAAAAAAATCATAACTGTAAACGGAAGCAGAGACAAATTATTAATCATTTTCCAATTTGCACTTGGATTGGAGAATTCCCTTTCTTTTTAATTCAATATCAATATCACGTTTTCATTTATTAATGGAAATGGAAGAAGCATAGATAAATTAAGCTGTCCATGCTTGGTGTTCAAGGATCTCAAACAACAAGATGGAGGAAACCTGCACGGAAATATGTTTTTTTTTTAAATAAAATACAATTAGAGAGGAGGAAACATGTGTTAATTAAAATTATGATAAAAGAAGAGAGAGGGGGAAAGAGGTATGAATAATTGAAGTATAAAAAAATCATAGTTGTATTCTTAATCATTTTCCAATATGGATTTGGATTAGAGAATTTTCTTTAATTTCTTTTTAATTCGTTATCAATATCACGTTAACTTTCATTTGTTAATTAAAGGAAATGGACAAAGCAGAGACAAATAAAGCTGTTCATGTTCAAGGGTATCAAACAACGAGTTGAATGGAGGAAAATACAAAAATAAATAAATAAATAAAATAAAAAAGAAGCTAATATTCACACGTTCTTATTACTTTGTGTTCATTTGGTGCAAAACTGATCAAATAGATGCTCTCATCTCATCCAACTGACATTTTGTGTATGTATATTAATAACAAACTTGCCAAACCCGTCATATATCCTTCATTGCAATATTCATTATTCTTATGACTTTAACAAACATATCCTCCAATATTTGGTCATAAAACTGTGTCACCCCACCCTATATATACGCCCCCCATCTTGTGCTTCCATACATACTCCTTAGTTCCTGGATCATAACCCAAACTCTTTTGCTTCAGAGATGACTTTTGAGACTAGGCCATGGTTAGTTCTACCTCTTCTTCTCCTTATTGCAAACTGCATGCAACATTATTCTGTCCATGGAGAATCCAAAGTGCCTTGCCTCTTTATCTTTGGGGATTCTTTGTCTGATAATGGAAACAACAACAATCTTGTAACAACTACAAAATCTAACTACAAACCATATGGCATCGACTTCCCAACAGGCCCAACTGGAAGATTTACCAATGGACCAACTGCAATTGACATAATTAGTAACATTCTCTACACTTAATCTCTTATCTCTCTTTTATCTTGAAGATGTTTTGGGCACTTCAATTTTTTTCTCTGTAATTGTTTTGATCTTGTAAAATAATTAATCAAACTCAAAATTTAGATTTCTAAATGTAATTATTCATAAAATTGGAAATATGAGTTTTTCACATGCCAGGATTAAACTAAACATAATATAAGAAATTATATTTAATAACATGGAGCATTCAACATGTGCTTTTTCAATTTTTTTTCTTACCCCAATTTTTTTTTAATGTTTCATTAATGTTGCAGCCCTACTATTAGAATTTAAGGATTTCATCCCACCTTATGCAAACATTAGTGGCTCAGACATACTAAAAGGTGTGAACTATGCATCTGGTGCAGCTGGAATTCGCGTTGAGAGCGGCAAGCATATGGTATAAATTAAATCAATAATAGCCTTTAATATAACCTCATTTTTTTATCTTTAATTAATTAGTTCATGATATATTTTATAGAGGACTTGTGTTTCAATCTCGTGCATGCCACTAATTAAATTGGTGTTATGCATGCAACGCAGGGTGATGATATAAGCTTGGGATTACAGATAACACATCATTTAGACGTAGTATCTAAAATTGCTATCAAACTTGGAGGTCTTCGCAAAGCTAAAGAATACCTTAATAAATGCTTGTATTATGTGAATATAGGCAGCAATGATTATATAAACAATTACTTCCTCCCCCAATTTTATCCAACAAGCTACCTCTATAGCCCTCAGAAGTATGCGGAAGTTCTTATTAACCAGTTATCTCTATATTTACAGGTATTTCTTACAATTTTTCTACATTTTTTCATCTCATCGTATAAATTATTATCTGGGTTGCTTCTAGTATCATATTTCGATTTAAGTTATTGGATTTGGACCAAAAACAAGGCCAAACTATTGGATCGAGTAATTAAGGAAGTTAATATATATATTATTGTTATTGTTATTATAATATTAGGTTTGTTTATGATATTTTTGAATAAATTTTCAGGTTAGATTAATTTTTTAATAAAAAACTACATTAGAAATTTTAAAAGATGTTTATGTTATAAACATGATATAAATAAGTTTGTAACTGAGAAAAAGTCTAATATAGAGTCATGACTTTATTCTACAAAATATTTATGGATTATTTTAGGGTTGACCCTTTTGAGTTTAGTACTCGTATAGTTAATTTTATTATATAATTAAATAGTAAATTTAATTTTATAAAATATATTATTAAATTTTTTAATATAAAATTACAACATTTTTTTCTCCATAATCTTATCATTACATGTTAATTACACTCCTCTCTTTTCTATTGTCATCTCTTTCTTTCTTGGTTGTATAAAATATAAATTCTTGTAAAAAAATAGGTTTTAAATATAATTTGTCTTAAACCTTATTAAATATTAGTAGGTTACTAGTTTTTTTTGCAAGACCATATGTATCATCCAGGAGAGGTAATCCTGACCTCTATGGGCGACAAAACTCTCTCTATCTGAGTATTTAACACAACTGCATACACATGACTCGAATTCGAAACCATTGGTGCTAGAGCATCCCCTACCAACTAATCCACGTGCTCGGTGGTAGTAGGCTACTAGTTTTAATTAATGATAAGCGTACAACTTTATTTCTTTATAGGTCATATTAATATTTTTTCTTGAAATGTAGCTTATCACTATGATTTGTTTATTACGCAATTCATCAAATAATTGAGTTAGGATTTTGCTTTAAGATGTCTACGACTAGGCAAACAAGACAAACTCTAGAATTAATGGGTTTAAACTACTGATATATAGATTTTATTTATCAGCCAAAGAAAATTTATATGAAAAACGTATAAGGGTAGCCCTAGCCCAACCCAAATATACTTTTTCTATGTAATCAAAATAGACCATTCCATATACTACAAAACCGCACTAAACATCAAGCTTTTTTAAGTTCTTATGAGGGATTAGGTCGATCATATTGAACAAAATGATCCTTTACACATTGATATATGGTAAAGCCACTTGAATATGCAAAAGCTATATATTGTTGGTTACGTCAGATAATTTCCTCCGATTCAATGCTGTATATATGCAAAAACTGACACCTTTGGAGGCACAATTTTAAACCAAAATTTGTTGAAGAAGCCAGGGCCTCGTGATTCAGTTGGGATTTGTGTTGAGAATTAAAAATAGGTTCCTCGTGATCAGTTTTCACGCATTAAATTAAATATATAAAAAGATATAAATTAATTAAGCATGAAGTATGAATCCGGCTTAATTAGTTTACCTTGAAAATAGAAAAATATATATCCATCAATACAAACATTAATTTGAATATATATCCAGCTCAAACTCCCCCAGACCACGCCAATATGACTGAGAAATCAAGATTGTATGGTATAATAATTAATAAAAATATGGTTTTTTGGAAGCAGAATTTGCATGATGTTGGTGCAAGAAAGTTCGTGACGGTTGGGGTTGGACTTATAGGTTGCACTCCAAATGCCATCTCTACTCGTGGGACAAATGGATCTTGTGTTGAAGAGGAGAACGCTGATGCATTCATTTTTAATGACAACCTTAAATCTCTAGTTGATCTATTCAATATCAAGTTCTCTGCTGATTCCAAATTCATCTTCATAAATAGTACAGCTGGAACCATTGACCCTTCATTTGGTAATTAAACGTTTAATTTGCTTAATTCATTTTCTTAATCATATATATATGCTAGCTCCATTCTAGATAGATAGATTAAAACAATTAATATTAATTTGATCATATTCCATGGTGCAGGTTTCACAGTTTTTGATGTTGCTTGTTGTCCAACGGCTGATAATGGATTGTGTATTCGTGATCAAATGCCATGCGAGAATAGAAATGAGTACGTGTTTTGGGACGAATTCCATCCCACAACAGTTGTGAACCTGCTCACTGCAATCGCTTCATATAATGCTTCTAATCCAGCTTTTACTTATCCAATGGATATAGAGCACCTTGTTCAATCCTAGTAAATCTCACTTGAAATCACACCCTCATTTGCTTAATTGAATAAGTTGAGGTTATCATGTGTAATTCATCTTGAGCAGAATAAGTTGTTTTAAATCCAACAATACATATATGTTATATATATAGTTTATGACACTACTGAGATTTGGTTAATGTTAAAAACAAATATCATTAATAGTATTCTTTTTAATACATATAAATTCTAGAACTCAAGATAATTAACATACAGTACAAGGAAAATCGATTTTTAACGAAGACCAAAGGCCGTTGCTACAGAGGTAAAACCGTCGCTATTTTATATTTAGCGACGGCCTAGTGTCGGTCAACACGTCGTCACTAAAACACTCGTCCTTAATGCAGTAGCGATGACGTTTTAACGGCCGACGCTGGGTAGCGACGACTTGGCCGTCGCAAGTAGCCGACACTAGCTCCATGGCCGTCACAACATAGCGTCGTCGTAGGCCATCGCCAACCGACACTCTGTAGCGACGACGGTTGCCGTCAGAAGACTTAGTGACGGCTGAACCGTCGCAAATTATATATATTTTAGTATAGCGTTGGATATTGGATTTTTTTTTTGAAATATTATTTTGTGAATTAAAATGATATAAAAAACGTGGTGAACATAAAATAAGATTATTGTTAATTTAGATTCTATATATTAAACTCCAAAAAATAGTACACATTAGTATTAATATAATTATACATCATTTTTATCTTCTTGATCTTCATCTTCATTGTCATCGCACCCATCTTCTTCATCCTCATTTGATGGGATGTCTTCATTCTCAGATCCATCATCTTCAACCGTTGATTCAGGGATAGGCCGTTATTGGTTCGTATCGATTCTTAGCTAAGCCCAAAAATTGTTCAATGTCTACAACTGGTAAAACATTGAACTAACATCAGCCTGAAAAGGCACTTCATCGTCAACCCCATCAGCTTCAACATGAACCCTTGGTTTTGTTGTGATTGCCACAATCCAACCTCATAAGTCTTTACATGATTCTAGATAGGGTTTGTCTATGGTGGACCATGGTTCACGTGGTCCAAAATGTGGAAATATAGTAATTTAAATTTCTAATCACCAAATTTAACTCTTATTTTATTAATAATTGATATTAAAATATTTTCCAATTGCTTTTATGAAATATTACTTGAAAATAATAAAAATTCAATCGATATTACTATATAATGTAAAATTTTTCCTTTTAGCTTTAAATTGATATATCCTCAATGAAACTAGCATATGTTGTATTGTAAATCCATATTTTTCTTTAAATTAAACTCAAATAGTTATATAAAGACTATTTAATAAAAAATAAAATAATCTATTCATCTTTTGTAAGCAAAAAATGTAAGTTGGATCAAACCATTCACAATAGAAAAGAGGAATCATGTTACTCAAACCAAGATACTCTCTAATTCATAGATATGGTGGATGATGCCGTAAAAGTCATCTTCACCGCCATCGTAAGTCCTTTTACATGCACCCCACAATTTTTGTGGTCTTTTACCCTCACGTCATTCCTTTGTCTGAAATCTGTAGCCATTAACAAAGTATGTGTTCCATGATTTTGTTTTAGAGTTGGGTCCCCAAGCTAATGATTTAACTTCATTGTTGGTCACCCAATTTCGCTCATCAGGAACCTAATCATAAGAACCATTTAAGATTGAAATCTTATTATTGAGTAACCCAAACAAGAAAAATGGATGATCAAACTTACATAGTTCCTAAACCATGTTGGAAAGTATGCATGTATTCGAGCAGAAGAATCCCGATCATCGATCGAGTGAAATTGTAAGAATAAGTTGAAATAGAACAAATAATTAATAACTCATTCATTCTTAAACCATAAACCCTAAAAATAATAAAATCATTACCACTTACTCAAGGTATGGTTTAATCTCATTGCAGTTGATTAGTATATGTACATGAACTGATTTCCATTCATCGTCACTTAAATAGTGATCACTAGAAATTCCTGCAGGGCGTTCTGACTTGTTCAACATTGACAATATAGAATTGCCGCATTGAAATCAAATTTGAGGATCACTCCTCAATCTAGTGTTTGACAACAAACTTACGTTCTAAAAGTAGTGCGAACAAAAATATGTGGTTTCCCGGTGTAAGTGGAATGAGCATATTGAGCCTTCCACCCTAGCCAAATTACTTACTGATCGTTTCCCATCTCCCATCATTCTAAAAAAACCAAAAAATGTTACTTGACTTAGATTAAAAACAAAATAAGCAATAATTAAAGTCTTATTAACTAATCTTTCAAATGGATACATCCACCGATATAGAACTGGACCCCAAGTCTTGCTTCCATAGAAAGATGAATAGGTAGGTGCTCCATTGAATCAAAGAATCCCGGTGGAAAAATCCTTTCCAATTTGCATAGAATGATTGGTATATTTTGTTCCAAGCTAACCACATCATCCATCCTTAATGTATTACAACATAAATCTTTGAATAATCGACTTAATTCAACAATTGGTTTCCACGCACAATCTAGCAAGGATCGAAACGAAATTGGAAGTAAAAACTCCATGAATACATGACAATAATGACTTTTCATCCCATGCATTGTACCCCTACTGATATTTGCACATTTTGCAAGATTTGAGGCATAACCATCCAGCAATTTTAATTCTGAAATCCATTTACAAACCAGTTTTGCATCTTTTGGTTCTAAAGTGTAATTTGCCTTTGGTTTTCCCATCAATTTCCATTATCCAAGTCAATCAACTCCAAGTCACCTCGCGCAAATAACACAGACACATCAATCATTGCCTTTACATTGTCCTTGGTTTTACCCGTAACATTCATAACAGTGTTAAATACATCGTCAAAAGAAATTTTTCTCTATGTATGACATCAAGATAATGCCTTAATTAACAAGTTGTCCTTCCAATATGCAAGGCCCCAAAATATACGACGTTTAACCCAATTATGAAACTGCCCATACCCTGTAGTATGGAAAAAATACCATCTGTCACCTTTGGAAAATCTTACGCAAATTCCCAAATTTGAGGCCCTGTCAACATACAAGGTGGTCCATCATACTTAGCCCTGTTTCTCGTAAACCCTCTTTTACTCCTTCTGAAGGGGTGATCACTTTGCAAGAATCTACGATGACAATCAAACCAAGAGTCTTTTCCACCATGCTGCAACGTGAAAGCTTATGTGTCTTCCTACAGTATGGACATGCTAATTTACCCTTTGTTTGCCAACGAGATAACATTCCATATGCCGGAAAATCATTGATAGTCTACATCAAACATGCATGCATGACAAAGTTTTGTTTCGTGGAAATATCATACGTCAAAACATCATACCTCCACAAATGATGGTGATCATCAATCAAAGGTTGCAGAAACACATCTATGTTTGATTTTGGGTTAGTTGGACCGGGTATTAGACAAGTCAAAAACATATATGGCTTAGTCATGCACATTTTCGGGGGAGATTATATGGTTTAAAAATTACAAGCTAACATGAATACGGTGAAGTCGAAGCTTGAACGTAAGGTGTAAACCCATCAGAACATAACCCCAATCTTACATTTCTTGGCTCATTTGCAAAATCAGGATACACATTATCAAAGTGTTTCTATTATTCCCCATCCGATGGATGACACAACAAACCAGAATCATTCTTGTTCTCATGATTCCATCGCATTTGTGCAGCAGACTCTAATGACACATACAATCGCTGCAACCTTGGAATAATTGGCAAATAAAACATCCACTTCACCGGAACATCTTTGTATCTTCCCACTACAAGAAATTTAGTTTTTAGCGACGACTATTTTGCGACGGCCCCGTGCCGTCACTACTAGCAATGGCTTGGCCGTCGTTATACTGACGTTACAACATTAAATGCACTATTCAGTGCAATTAATTCTCAGAGACGGCCTAGCCGTCGTTAAGAAGTGACAACATCAATGACTAGGTCGTCGCTATCATTATAATTTATTTATTTATTTCTGAAAAATAAAAATAAAAATAAAATGTAGCGACGGCTTTAGCGACGGCACGCCGCCGCTACATTAAAAATGAATTTTTAATTTGCGCCCCCTTTTTAAAAAACGTAGTTAAAAACCTAGACGCGTTAAAATCCCTCCCCCTTCCTCTCTTCCTCCATTTCCAAACTCCCTTTTTCTCTCATACAACCACTGTGACACCCTTCTACCTCATACTCTTATATATTAAAGAAATTGCAGTTTAGAAAAGGGAAAGTCCCACGTTAGGTAAAAAGGTTCACAATCACTCTTATGATAAATCTCATAGTTTGAAAACAACTTTATTAAATCAACTCAAACTCCAAATATAAATCAATTATAAACAGCGGAAATCTCCTTAGAAATAAAAACAATTAATAATCTCCTGCCATACAAGGCATCCAGAAGTTCATAAAGATACTCCTAATCTAGGAACATGGTAAAACCCCCAAGCACACCCTGATATCACATCTATCAGAGCATACCCTTTTATTCATAATCGACACCAGTTGTGTCCTCATCAACATCTGTAAAATATATCCACAGAATACGGTGAGGAAAAGGAATACTACCCATACATACATATAGAGAATACACATCCTCACCCACAACATCATTACATCATACCATCAATATATTAAAATCACCAATCAATAACATTCATCTAAAACTCAACATATAATCAATCATCTATATCAACATATACATGTCATGCCATCATTCCTATTCACAACACATAAATCTATCCATTATACATTCACCAAGCTCATCATCATCATAATCTCATTCATATATCATCATACTCATTATCGTCGTAACATCATTCATATATCATCATACTCATTATCATCATAACATCATTCATATATCATCATACTCGTTATCATCATACATCATTCATATATTATCATACTCATTATCATCATACATCATTCATATATCATCATACTCATTATCATCAACATCAATACTCATCTCATCATCTACCCAAAGATCATGACTTGGAACTCCACACAATGGGCGCACCTCGTCAATCACTCTAGTTAGTACCAAGATGGTCTACCGGTGCTACCACACACCATCCGATAGGTTGTACCCCTCTATGGGCCCGCACAACGACATTCGACCCTAGGTTGTACCCCCTCTATGGGCCCGTACAATCACTCCTAGGTTGCACCCCCCTTTATGGGCCCGTGCATCGAACGCCCCATCTTGATCCCCTGAGTTGTATCCCCTCTATGGGCCCGCACAACTCAGTTCACCTCCCGAATTGTACCCCCTCTATGGGCCTGCACAATTCAGGTCTCATCACATATGCTCAATGCATCTCTCCTAAGTTGTACCCCCTCTATGGGCCCGCACAACTTAGATAACATCATCATCAAAAGGTGATATACACCATCATCATAAATCATCATTATCATTCCTAAGTTGTACCCCTTCTATGGGCCCGCACAACTAGATAACATCATCATCAAAGGTGACATACACCATCATCATAAATCATCATTATCATGCATTAACATGCTCATCATCAAACATCATCATAATAAAGTGATCTACACTTATCATCATTCACATCATCATCATAAGTGACATGCACTATCATCAATAACATCATCATCATAAGTGACATGCACTATCATCAATAACATCATCATCATAAGTGATACACACTACCATCATTTACATCATCATCATAAGCGATACACACTGTCATCATTTACATCATCATCATAGTCATCATAAACAACATCAAACATCGTCAATCATCATCATTATACATCATCACGCTCATCATCAAATATCATCATTATTCATCATTATAAGCATCGCAATCCTCATCAAACATCATTAATCATCAACACAAAACTCATTATAAAGTACTCTCAAACACATCAATCATCATCAAACAGTTAGGATCTCAAAATCCACTCTGGTAATCGATTACCGAACTTCTGTAATCGATTACCCGCAAACAAGGTCTCTGGTAATCGATTACAACCTTCTTGTAATCGATTACCTGCAAGCAAGCTCTCTGGTAATCGATTACCAAACTTCTGTAATCGATTACCTGCGAGCAAACAGCCCTCCTGGTTGCCCAGAACCCTCTGGTATTCGATTACCACTCCTGGTAATCGATTACCCGCGACGCAGATCGCAGTTCTTGTGATCTCCACCAATTCCAAACCTCTCTATCAATCTCTAATCAATCCTTTTCATCAAAACATCATTGATATACGTTTATATTCATCAACCCCACCAAAAGTATCCATCTTTAACAGTTTTACAAGATTTCCCATCAAAACCCCAATTCATCAAACCCTTATAATCCTTTTTTCTCTATTCATATTATTTCATTCATTCCATCAAAATTCATCAAGAATCATACAATCAATCATCAATCTACAGTTTTCATCATCCATACTCAATATATCAATTATTATACGAATTTAAATAACGTCCCCCACATGCATATACAGGCAATACCCTCTCCCCCACCGTACCTTAAGCGAAGCTTGATCACAGCAAGGAAGTCCTTTCTTGAATTCTTGGCGTTCACTCCACAACAGCTCTCTCTTGAGACATCTGTTTCTCCCCTCCTTAGCGTTTCGCTTATTGACGAATGATACGAATAAGGATTAGGGTGCTCCGTTACCCCTCCTTACAGAAATACTAATTGGGCTTGGGCCCACTATCACCCCCTTATTCTATTTTCAATTAAAATTACCTTTACGAAACAAAACTAATAATAATGACACTCCTATTATTTATTTCCCATTAATTAATTATTTTCTTAATTAATCTCTTTAATTTAATTAATATTTATCCTAATAAAATTTAGGATGTTACAACATCCCCCTATTTCTGTTCCCTCACTTCGTTTATTTTGAAAAATTGACCGATTAAAACATTCCCCTCCTTCATAGGATCGTTTTGAAACGATCAATTTTCAAAGTAGTTATCTGTAGGTGACGTTAGAGCTCGTTCCAGAGTTATTCCTTATTCGGAGTCGCAACAAGTAGGTTTTTTATAGCTTTAATCAATTTATTTGTAATTAATAGTTTATTTGTTTTATTAATTTATTAATGTGATATAGGGAACTAGGTTAGTTGTAATTAATAGTTTAATTTGTATTAGTTTTTTTATTAATTTATTTACTATTGTAATTAGGTTTACTTTACACTTAACTAGTTTATTTGTCCATCGTTTGTTTCCTTCCTAGCTTTCCTTCCTTTCTTTGTCTTTAGGTTTAGTTCTTTTCGTCCTTTACTTCATGTCTCTCGGCCTTCGGTGTCTTTGTCATTCCTTGTTTCCTTCCTTTCTTTGTCCTTTCTTTCTTTTCTTTTCTTCCTTTCTTCGTCCTTTTCCTTTCTTAGTCCTTCGTTTTCCTTCCTTTTCTTCGTCTTCTCTTCGTCTACTCTGGTACTTCGTTTTTTTCCTTATCTAATTCTTTCAATTCTTATATAATGTCTATAGTCATTAGCGCCTAGGATGCATGGTAGAGGTGGAGAGAAGATCCCACCGAGTAGAGGGAGGTCCTCCCTTTGGGCGAGCTACGACAACATTAAGATCGCGCGATACGTGAGAGGGCCAACCTCTCTCACTCACACTCTGATAAGATGCCGAAGCATCCATCTACTTCAGCGGCTCCGGCGGCCGCCATGCAGACTTCTTCTTCTTCCTCCCCTCCACCATCTGCTCCGGCGCAGTTCGATGGTATGAGGTTTTATCCCGATACCGGGATTAGTTCAGATTGTCTCCAGTGCAGGAGGATGCTGGGGCCCCCTAGACGCTGATGACGCTCAGGATGACCTGGATAGGAATGCTGACCAAGAGTCTGATGGGGAGCCAGCTCGGTTCCAGGGTGCCGGGTCAAGCAGACCTCATGAGGCAGACGCTCGAGGTCAAGTTATTATCCGACCATTTGGCAAGGGGTGAGTTTGTTTATATTTTTTTCTTCTTTAGAATTGATATTAATATTGAATCTTTATTTGTTTTAACTTTTAATATTGAATATTTTATTTTGCAGGTGTGTGCCTAACGCCCCACCTATCGCAGTCATTGGTCACGTAATCCGTTCGCAGTTCTGGGGTCCTCACTACCTTTGGGAGGTCACCCTGAAGGATGTTAGGGATAAGTGCTGGGAGGAGTTCACGGTAATTAAAAACCCTATCCACTTTAAATTTTTTCTTAAGATATATAAATTTGGCAGGACTTACCATATTTTTATTTTGCAGAGCCGAGTTACTTGGGACCCTTCTGATGAGGCCCAAATAAAAAAGGTGTACGAGCAGAGGGATGCTCGTCGCCTTCGAGATATGATGAACAAGGGTCGAAAGGCTGGGAAGAGGGCCACGTGGTGTGGTGAGGAGGCCTCGGAGGGTCTTTTGGCCTACTGGGACTCTGCGGAATTCAAGGGGAAGTCCGCTCGTAACAAAAGCAACTGGGCTTCTCAACGGGGGGTAGTCCACACCACGGGCCGTAGGGCCCACCATGAGGTGGTGCTGGATATGGTATGTATAAACAAACACTCTTCTGTGTTATGTTTCTATTGTTGTTAAATTAATTAATTTGTGTAATTTTCCTGTGTAGGCTCAACAACTTGGGCGGGAGGTCAAGCTGGACGACTTCTTTACTGCTACCCACGCCAAAAAGGGTGGTGGCTGGGTAGATGACCGGGCGCGGTCCACCTATGTAAGTGTTTGTTTATTAGTGTTTTTTATATAATTTCATATTTATGCAATTGAATTTATACCTAATAACTAATTTTACTTTTACCTTAATAGACAAATTACAAGGAGCGCCTGAGGGAGGTCTAGTCATAGATGAGGGACACCTCCATGACTGATGCCTCCTTCAAGCTGCAGAACTGCAGGGATATTGTGGATGGAAAGACCCGAGGCCGGTTTTATGGCACCGGAGACTTGGCCTCCAACATTTGTCCAGGTGTGATCAGCTTGACTCAAGAGTCCCGGGCTCACCTTAGCGAGAGTACTGATGGGTTCGGGTCAGGACATTCTACTGAGGAGGCGTTGCGTCAGGAAGTCCATGAAGCAAAGGAGCAGTGTCGGCAGTGTTGAGTCTCAAAATATTATTAAAAGGTTAATAATGTTTAAGTCTCACAACCCTAAGTTTTAATGTATAACAAATTTTTTTAACATCATTATGAGAAAGAATAGTTTCTGGTGAAGGTAATTTTTCATGTTTCAAAAGGTATCTGTTGAAGCAAGTGTCTGATGTGGTTCAACCCCCTGAAGTGGTGAAACCTACTGTAGTAAAGGAACCTGTTGATAGATCAAGACCTACTGAAGTAAGGGAACCTGTTGAAGCTGAGAGTCATCGTACTGAAGCTTGTACATTTTTGGGAAATTGCTTCTCTGTTAATTCCCTTTGAAAACTTTCACAGCTGTTTGTGCTTCTTCCAGAAAGTCAGATCAGTTACTTTTTGGCACATTTCAAATTTTCATTCACCAAGGAAGCAAAGTCTGCTGTGAAGTACACTGTGCTCAGAAAAAGTAGAGTATGTGCTGCTGACACCTCTACCTGCTGCACCTGCTACTGCAAGCTACCAAAGCTATGTGTCTCAACGGGAGCATTTGCATTAAATGCTATCTCTCAACGGGAACTTCATCAAATTTAAACGGACCTATTTCCAAATCCTATAAATACAAGTCTCATGCAGAAGAAAGGAGAAGAAGAGAACGAACATACTTGCTGAAACGCTGCTAAAAAAATACTTTGTTATTCTTTCATTTGTTCCATTTGTACAACACTTTTTTATCCTGAGTTCTATTCAGTTATTTGTACATCTTATATAGTTTAGGCTTTGAACTTTATAGTCTAAAAGCTTAAGCAATCTTTCTTTTTATACACTGGTTGTGTGGTGAGCCTGAAGAGCTTGGCGTTTAAACAATACTTGGGTTTGAGCCTGGAGAGGCTTGTCTGTAAAACAATACTTGGGTTTAGAGCCTGGAGACCCTAGGTGTGCAATAATACTTGTATCTGGTTCAGATAGTGGAAATCCAGTGGTGTGTTTGCCCTGGGACTGGACGTAGCTCACTGTGTTAGTGGGTGAACCAGGATAATTTCTTGGCTAAGTTTTCTTAACCCATATCTCTTTATTTTCGGTTTTTAACTAACCAAGGAGGGTTCTGAAATGTGATATTATAAGTTGCGCAACAAAATAACTTTGTTTTTCTCGTAAAAACTATTTCAAACTCTTTTTACTGAACCTGCTGAAATCACATTAGCAAGTTGCCGAAAGCTCCAGTTTCGAAAGGTTGCTTAAATCATTTGAAAAATCACTTTCCTTGCGAAAGGTTTTCATAAAATCTGTAAAGAATTATAAAACACTGTTCAACTCCCCTTCTAGTGTTTCCTGTGGTTCTAACAGTTGGTAACAGAGCTCAACCTCGGGTTGAGCATCTAACAAGTGCTGAGGGAAGAAGATCCAAATGGAAACCTCTACAAGCAACTCTCACTACATTTTTGAAGGTGCCTAAGTCTCCAGGCCCCCAGCTTTCAATGGTTCTGACTATGATTATTGGAGAGATCGTATGAAGCTCTTTATAGAAAGCAGCAACATAGATCTATGGGAGGTGGTCACTGATGGTGATTATGTTCCTACCAACAATGGTGTGCCCATTCCAAGGTCAGAATGGACTAGTGATCAGAAGGCTCGTGTACAACTTAATGCCAAAGCAAAACTCTACCTGGTCTGTTCTCTGAGTAAATCTGAGTATGAGAAGGTGCATGGCTGCTCTTCTGCCAAAGAAATCCGGGACACATTGGCTGCAGCCCATGAGGGAACTGACAATGTGAAGCAATCCAAATATCAGCATGTTGGTACATCAGTATGAGATGTTCAAAATGCATGAATCTGAATCTATTGATCAGATGTTTGGAAGATTTCAAACCATCACCAATGGACTCAAATCTTTGGGAAAGACCTATGATTCAAGTGATAACAATCGCAAAATCCTTAGAAGTCTACCAAAGATTTGGAGGCCCAAAGTGACTGCCATTCAAGAGGCAAAAGACCTCAACTCTTTAAGAATGGAGGAACTTCTGAGATCCCTCAAAGTCCATGAGTTGGAGCTTGGAGAAGATGCCCCCAAAAAGAAGTCACTGGCCTTGAATGCCAAGTCCAAACTGCCAAGGTCTGGTGCTCGGAAGGCCTTGAAAGCTGAGGAATCTTCTGAAGGTTCAGAAGGTGACTCTAATGATGATGATGATCTAGCTCTTCTGAGCAGGAAGATCAAGAGGATGCTTCAGAGGAAGGGAAGTTCAGAAAAGGCTCATCCTCCAAAACAAGGTAAGCAAGTCAAATAAAGATTCATTTGCTACTGATAAAATAATCTGCTATGAATGCAAGTAACCAGGGCACATGAAGGCAGATTGCCCTAAGCTGAAGAAACCTTCTTACAAGAAGAAGAAGTTTTTCAAGAAGAAAAGGGTCTGATGGAAACTTGGGAAGACTTAGATGATTCAACTTTAGAATAGGAAGATGATTCCGCTGAAGAGGCCAGTCTGTGCTTGATGGCAAGTCTCCCTTCATCAGACAGTTCAGAATCTGAGGTAATCCCTCAAACTCTTCAAGACACGTATGATGATTTACTGGAAAGTTCTAAAGAGCTTTTACAAGAGTACAAAGATTTGTCTAGAGCATACACTGAAGTTGAAAACAAAAGTGAAGCTTTAGAAACTAAAATCTCTTGCTCAAAGAAAAACTCTTGAAGAATTCTGGGATTAGTAGTTCAGAAAGTTTGATTAAAGAAAATGAATTTTTAAAGAAACAAATTGCTGAACTTACTAGAAACCTAGCTAACTTTGTTAATGGAACCAAGAACCTCAACAGAATATTGGGTGCTCAAAGGAACTCCAAAAACAAAGAAGGTTTAGGGTACTCAGACAGTGAATCATCACATGATTCAAATTCTAAACCTGCTGAAAAAGCTAAGAAAGGTAAGGGATGCTCTCACTGTGGAAAGCCTGGACACAGTGTGTCACAATGCAAACACAAGAGAAAGGGCAGACCTGCTGCTAAGAAGAGAGGACCCAAAAAGATGTGGGTACCTAAGTCTCTGATTATTCCTGCTGCAGATGTGTTTAATAGGACAAAATAGACACCACAAATGGTACCTGGACAGTGGGTGCTCACGACACATGACGGGAGAAAGGTGTTTGTTCCAAAACCTTAGACCTAAAGATGGAGGGGGTGGTGACCTTTGGGAGGAAATCAGAAAGGAAGAATCATTGGTATTGGTTCAATAGGTATCTCTCATCTCTCTGTTATTCGGAATGTTCTCCTTGTGGAAGGAACTTGAACACAATCTGCTGAGCATAAGTCAATTATGTGACAGTGGATATGTTGTGTCCTTCACTAAGGAAGGTTGTGTAGTCAAAGATAGTTCTGACCAAGTCACTTTTACTGCCAAGAGACACAGTAATGTGTACAAAATTGATCTTCAGGAACTTGCATATCAAAATGTAACTTGTCTTATTTCTGTTAAAGATGAAAAACAGATTTGGCATCAGAAACTTGGGCATGCCAGCTTGGGATTAATCTCAAAGCTTACAAAACATAATCTTGTAACAGGTTTACCCAAGCTTTCTTTCAAATCTGACATTTTATGTGAAAATTGTCTAAAGGGGAGGAACAAACCAGAAATTCTTTTAAAAGTATAAATGTTGTTTCCACTTCAAGACCTTTAGAATTTCTTCATATTGATTTGTTTGGTCCTACAAGAACAGAAAGTTTGGCTGGTAAAAATATATGGTTTGGTCATTGTTGATGACTATTCTAGATTCACATGGGTAATATTCTTCAAAAGCAAGGATGAGACTTTTGAGAACTTTGCCAAATTCTGTAAAAGGGTACAAAATGAGAAAGGATTTTGAATATCTGCTATTAGAAGTGATCATGGAGGTGAGTTTGAAACTCAAGCTTCAGTATGTTCTCTGATGAGAATGGGATCTCTCACAATTTCCATGTGGCTAGAACACCCCCAACAAAATGGGGTTGTTGAGAGAAAGAACAGAAGCTTGCAGGAGATGGGAAGAACCATGCTCATTTCAAGCAATCTTCCAAGGTCATTCTGGGCAGAGGCTGTTCACACGCTTGCTATATCCAAAACAGAATTTTGGTAAGGCCTATTCCCAAAAAGACTCCCTATGAATTGTGGAGAGGAAGAAAACCCAACATTTCTTATTTTCACATTTTTGTCTGTGAGTGTTTCACACTCAACACCAAAGATGATCTGGGAAAGTTTGATTCTAAATCTAATAAAGGATTCTTCATTGGTTATTCAGAAACCTCTAAGACATATAGAGTTTTCAACTCTAGAACCCTAACTATTAAAGAAACCATTCATGTTAGATTTAATGATGCAAAAGAGACTGATATGGAACTATCAGATCTATAAGAGGATTTTGCAGGGATGGAGCTGAACCCCACTTCAGAGACTTCAAAGGCTAAGGATGAAGAACCTGTTGAAGGACCTTCTGAAGTACCTGCTGAAAAGTCTCCTCATCAACCTGCTGAAACCGATTCTCTTCAGAGAATTAATGTTAAGTCTCAAAATGAGCTAGTATTCCCTCGTAGGAATGAGTGGAGATACATAACTCATCATCCTCGAGAGCAAATCATTGGTGACACTTCAGAAGGAGTAAGAACAAGATCAAGACTTAGAGAAGTCAATAATCTTGCCTTCCTCTCTGAAATAGAGCCAAAGAATATTGAGAAAGCTCTACATGATGAAGGGTTGATCCTAGCCATGCAAGAAGAGCTTAATCAATTTGCCAGGAGTGATGTCTGGACTTTGGTTCCTAAACCCCATGGGGAAACTATTATAGGAACCAAATAGGTGTTTAGAAACAAACTCTCTAAAGATGGTCAAGTTGTTAGAAACAAAGCCAGACTTGTTTCACAAGGCTACAATCAACAAAAAGGTATTGATTTCACTGAAACTTTTGTTCCTGTAGCTAGGCTTGAAGCCATTAGGATTTTACTCTCCTATGCAGCAAATAATGGCATCAAACTGTATCAAATGGATGTTAAAAGTGTCTTCCTAAATGGTTTCATTGAGGAAGAAGTATTTCTTAGACAACCCCTTGGTTTTGAAAATTTGACTTTTCCTGAGCATGTTTTTTAAACTGAAAAAGGATCTGTATGGTCTGAAACTAGCTCCCAGAGCTTGGTATGAAAGATTGAGCAATTTTTTAATCAAAAATGGTTTTGAAAGAGGAAAAGTGGATACAACTCTTTTCAGAAAATGTCTAACGAAGACTTGATTCTAGTCCAGATATATGTTGATGACATTATTTTTGGATCAACAAATTCCTCTCTGTGCACTGAGTTCTCAAGGCTTATGCAATCTGAATTTGAAATGAGTTTAATGGGTGAACTAAAATTTTTCTTGGGACTTCAAATTAAGCAAAATTCTGATTGTATATGTATCCATCAAGAAAAATATATAAAGGAAATGCTTAAAAAGTTCAATATGCATGATTGCAAGCCTATGGAAACTCCTATGCACCCCTCATCAATTTTAAATAAAGATGAAGGAGAAGAACCTATTGACCCCAACCTTGTATAGAGGTATGATTGGATTCCTATTGTATCTTACAGCAAAGTAGGCATGATATTATGTTCAGTGTGTGCTTGTGTGCAAGATTTCAATCTGATCCAAGAGTAACTCATTACCTTGCTGTAAAAGGATTTTCAGATATTTGAAAGGTACTACTAATCTTGGTCTGTGCTATAAGAAGAGCAAGGATTGCAGGTTAGTAGGATTCTGTGATGCTGATTTTGCTGGAGATAGAGTTGAAAGGAAGTCTACTAGTGGAGGCTTTCACTTCATTGGAAGCAACCTAATCAGTTGGGCAAACAAAAAGCAAACCACAATAGCACTTTCAACTTGTTGAAGCTGAATATATTGCTGCTGCATGTTGTTGTTCACAGCTGCTTTGGGTAAAATATCAACTAGAAGACTTTAATATTTTTGTTAAATCTGTTCCAGACTTCTGTGATAACACTAGTGTAATTAACCTTTCCAAAAACCCAATTCAGCATTCTAGAGCAAAACATATTGAAATAAAACATCATTTTATAAGAGACTATGTTCAGAAAAGAGTTATTGATATACAGTTCATTGACATAGAGCATCAATGGGCTGATATATTCACTAAACCACTTGCTGAAGATAGGTTCAAATTTATCAGAGAAAATTTGAACATTCTCACACTTTGAAAATTAATTTTACTAAATTAATTTTTTTCATTGAAAATACTGATATGCACAAGTGGTATCCTGAATCTATTTCCTACTTATTTTCACTTCTTCAGTATGCTCTGTTTACCCTTTTGATTGATGACAAAGGGGGGAGTATTAAGAAACTAACAAGATCTGAAGTTAAGTGTTTCAGAAGGATTCATTGATTTAGGGGGAGCAAGACTTGAGCAAGTTGTAGCAAGAAGCTTTGTTTCAGTATCTGATATAGGGGGAGAAATACTCTAAACTCATTTAATTCATTTCTTTATATTTTCCCTTCAGATATTTGATTATGTTCTTAAACAAATTTGTCATCATTAAAAAGGGGGGAGAATGTTGAGTCTCAAAATATTTTTAAAAAGGTTAATAATGTTTAAGTATCACAACCCTAAGTTTGAATGTATAACAAATTTATTTAACATCATAATGAGAAAGAACATTTTCTGCTGAAGGTAATTTTCCGTGTTTTAGAAGGTATCTGTTGAAGCAAGTCTCTGATGTGGTTCAACCCCCTGAAGTGGTGAAACCTACTATAGTAAAGGAACCTGCTGATAGATCAAGACCTACTGAAGTAAGGGAACTTGCTGAAGCTGAGAGTCATCGTACTGAAGCTGTACCTTTTTGGAAAACTGCTTCTCTGTTAATTCCCTTTGAAGACTTTCACAGCTGTTTGTGCTTCTTCCAGAAAGTCAGATCAGTTACTTTTTGGCACATTTCAAATTTTCATTCACCAAGGAAGCAAAGTTTGTTGTGAAGTACACTGTGCTCAGAAAAAGTAGAGTATGCGCTGATGACACCTCTACCTGCTGCACCTGCTACTGCAAGCTACTAAAGCTATGTGTCTCAACGGGAGCATTGCATTAAATGTTATCTCTCAACGGGAACTTCATCAAATCTAAACAGACCTCTTTCCAAATCCTATAAATACAAGTCTCATGCAAAAGAGAATAAAAGAAAAGAACGAACATACTTGCTGAAACGCTGCTAAAAAAATACTCTCTGTTATTCTTTCATTTGTTCCATTTGTACAACACTTTCTTATCATGAGTTCTACTCAGTTATTTGTACATCTTATACAGTTTAGCTTTGAACATTTATAGTTTAAAAGCTTAAGCAATCTTTTCTTTTTATACACTAGTTGTGTGGTGAGCCTGAAGAGGCTTGGTGTATAAACAATACTTGGGTTTGAGCCTGGAGAGGCTTGTCTGTAAAACAATACTTGGGTTTAGAGCCTGGAGAGGCTAGGTGTGCAAATAATACTTGTATCTGGTTCAGATAGTGGAAATCCAGTGATGTGTTTGCCCTGGGACTGGACGTAGCTCACTGTGTTAATGGGTGAACCAAGATAATTTTCTTGGCTAAGTTTTCTCAACCCTTATCTCTTTATTTTCAGTTTTTAACTAACCAAGGAGGGTTCTAAAAGTGATATTATAATTTGTGCAGCAAAATAAGTTTGTTTTTCACGTAAAACTATTACAAACTCTTTTTATTGAACCTGCTGAATCACATCAGCAAGTTGCTGAAAGCTCCAGTTTCGGAAGGTTGCTTAAATCATTTGAAAAATCACTTTGCTTGTGAAAGGTTTCATAAAATCTGTAAAGAATATAAAACCTATTCAACCCCCCTTCTAGTGTTTCCTGTGGTTCTAACAGGCAGGCCATGGCAAAGACCGCTGTGTTGGAGGACGAGTTAGGACGACTCCGACGACATATGCAGGAGTTATTGGACGCTCAGGCTCAAGCACAGCCGCACCCCCCATTATTATCTCGCCATAGATGACCCTACCGGTGGATGATGAGGACGAGCTGCCCCCACCACAGCCCCAGCGTCGCCGATAACATTGATTTCTTTTTCATTATGTTTTATTATGGTTTTATTGTATTATTTTTTAACAGATTATGTGTATGTATTATATATATATGCTTTTTTAGTATTGTTTTTATAATTTAAAATTAATAATAAAAAATAAATTTAATAAATTATTAAAATAAAATAAATAATAGTAAATTTAATTTAAAAAATTACCTGTAGCGACGGCCATGGCCGTCACTACAGCCGTCTCTAGATAAAAAAATTAAAAAAAAAGAATTATTCTTAGCGACGGCCGTGTTTTTAGAGACGACTTCAGCGACAGCTAGGCCATCTCTACGTAACGACGACTCACTTTTCTCGCCGCTACTATATTTACGACGAGCTATGTAGCGACGTCCACGTGGTCGTCTCAACGCCATTGCTCTGTAGAGACAAACTTTCCTTGTGTAGCGACAACCATGGGTCGTCGCTAAAAATGAAATTTCTTGTAGTGTCCCTTCCCAATCTTACGAGGAACATACCTCGGAGCATTACAAAACTTGCATTCGGTTAAATGTTTATCATCCTTGTAATACAACATGCACCAATTCCTACAACAATCAATTTTTTCAGCCTTCAAACCTAACTTAGACACCAATTTCGTCGCTTGATAATGGTTTTTTTGAATGTTGTTAGCTAGGTTTTGGAGCTACATCAACTAGCATTTGCATAAAATAATCCAAACACTTTCCAGTAACATGCTAGTTAGTTCTAGCTGCTAATAGCCTCACAGCTATTGACAACATAGACGAAGGTTGTTCCATAGCATTGTTAACAATTTCGAAACCCCATCGATATACTCATGACTCAATCTCCTAAAAGAATCAATCCTATTATACATCCATCTACGATCCATTTTTCTACAATTCAACAACTATATAATTTCAGCATAACAGTTTTCACATATCACAACACAAACACATGCACAATTTTATACTATATATGAGCACACAACCAGCACCCTTCATAGGGTCTCACCTATTGAGCTCAGCTCTCCACTAACAAACAAACAACAACAATTCATACAATGCAAACACATGCACAATTCTATATTATCAGCACATAACCAGCACCCTTCATAGGGTCTCACATGTTGAGCTCAGCTTTTCCACTAACAAACAATTCATACAATACACGGAGAAATACAATTGAAACAGTTTCATCACACATGGGGTGAACACAGTACTAGTTGGATGCCCATGGAGGAGCTTGATAGCTGGCAATGTCCTCCCACGGTGGTTGGTCGTCGTCCTCCTCCTTTTTCACAAAAAAAATGTGGGTTGTCTTGCAAAAATAATCGGTGAAATTGAAGAGTTTAGGGAGAAGGAGAGGTTGAAGGAGAAAGAGAGCTTGAGGGATAGTGAGGGAGAGCTTGAGGATTGTTGGAGGGGTTCTAAGCTGCGGGCGCGGCAGAGGATAGAAAAGAAAGGGAAGAAGAAAGGAGAAAGAAGAAAGGGGAAGTCAGTCTCGTATAAGTTTCAGAATTAGCATCGGCTTTAGCGACAGCCTCATCGTCACTAATTTTATATTTATGTAGCGACGGTCAGGCCGACGCTACTAGTAAACAAGGTTGTCGCTATAAGTTATTTTTGAAATTACCCTCGCACATAAATTTTAAATTTAGCGTCGGCCATAGCGACGGCTAAGCTGTCGCTATCTCGCTATCTTCAATTTTCAATTAGTGTCGAACTAGCCGACACAAATCTAAAGAAAGGTCGTTGCAAATCACTATTTTCAGCTATTTTTTCTGACTAATTGCTAAATCAAATTAAATATAAAAGCCTGTAGAGTTAGCTTTGCGACGGCCAGGCCGTCGCTATTTGTGTCGGCCTACGGTCGTCTCTAAATATTCACGTCTAATATCCAGTTTTCTTGTAGTGATATATACTTGATTATATATATCTACAATTTTACAATTAAAGAGCTTTATTTAAAACATAAAGATCAGTTATAAAAAGTATAATTGATATTGAATTAAATTTATTATAAAATAATAAAATAAAACGTATATGGTAATTAAAAATTAATAATTTTTTTATATATTAAAAGTACTATCATAACTTCATAAATAAATCTAAATGACATTATTTTTTCCGATTTAATCTTTTAAATAGTACACACACCCGAATCAATAGCGTAAACAAATGTCATAATAAGGAAACAAAATAATGAAAATCAACTTATAAATCTATTTATTACATTACATAAGATCACTTGTATATTTGTCATTGTTTTGAAAATCGGATCGGTCGAACAGGCCTAGTAACCGGTCCATTGAACCCTAAAAACCGTTGCTCTTCAGAACTGATCGAACCGGTATAAAATCGGTATCAGAAAACTGGTCGAACTGATCATTTTCTAAATTTTTCAATTTTTTTTCAATTTTTTCTGTTTTTTTTAATTTTTGTTTATAATCTTAAATATTTTAAAATAAATAAAGACATATGTTTACGGATTACACATAGATATTATTATTTTACTAATTATTATTAATTTTTTGATCTTATAAAATGTATAATAAAATTATTTATACTAATTTATGACTTTATATATCTTAATTTCTTATAATTTTATGTTATTTTATTTAGTTTGGGTGGATATGTTCGGGTGATATGTTCTTATGGTCATTACTATTACTATGCTAATTCTTGGCACGTGCACGTGGTACAAGAAGATTTCAAAGGCCGGGTTGACAACATTGTCTCATTTATTATTCAAAGCATTTCATGTTTTTTTTAATTATTGTAATAGCTTGCTGTATTGTATCCTAGTTGGATTCTTTTTTGACAATTCTTCATGTTGTATTAAGGGTTAGAGCACTCTTAGTGCTCTCTTAATTAATATTTTGCTTATAAAAAATAATTTTATGTTACTCTATTATTGAAAAGTTTATATATTTAAAATATATATTTAATTTATACCGGTTCAACCGCGGTTGAACCATTCAACCGTAAACCAGTGGTTTCACCGGTTCAATCACGGGTCCGGTTTTTAAAACATTGATATTTGCAGTGAATAACAAATTCATATAACAATAACATATATTTATTACATATAATAATCACTTGTGTACACTACTTTTTTCTCTCTTTATATCTCTTCATCATATAACTTATCACACCTCACATTTATCCCTCTTTATATTTTTTTTGTTGTATGTTGTATGACTGTATGAATATCATTTCTCATTTGTAATTGTTCATTTATAATTACAAATATTAACAATTTTAAAATAAAATTAACTTCATTTTTTTTCTTGTGATGTGGGGGGAAGAACAAAGAAAAGAGAAACAATTCAACAAAAAGACTAATTAAGCTCTCCTAAATTGAACACAAGAGCGTTCCACCTTAGAAGAATCTTCATATGATTAGGGGAAGAGATGAGTTTCACTATAAGAAAAACGTGATTTAGCGACGGCCATAAGCCGTCACTACTTATGCTATAGCGACGGCTAACAGGCCGTCGCCACAGGCCCCGTCATTAATGCAATGGCAACAACTATTTCCAACCGACGCTAGCTAGTTCCCGACGGCCAGGCCGTCGCTAACGTCATGGTTGTCACAACGTAGCGACGGTGCCGTCACAAGGTAGCAACGACCGTCATGTAGAGACGGCCTGCCCGTCGCTAAGCTCATCCCCCTTTTAGCGTCAGCTTTGTTAGTGACGGTCAGACCATCGCTAGTAAATCATATTTTTTTAAAATATAATTATTTAGTTAATTACGATTATAAAATAATATAAAAATCGTGATAAAAATTAAATAATATTGTACACAATAGGGTTAATCTAAGTACACATTAATATTAACTTCACGGAAAAAAGTACACAATATTATATTAATCTACTTATACATCATTTCATCTTCTTGATCTTCATCATCCTCTTCATCTCCATTGTCATCCCACTCATCTTCATCCTCATTTGATG
Organism: Sesbania bispinosa; assembly: GCA_026901365.1. NCBI lineage: Eukaryota > Viridiplantae > Streptophyta > Magnoliopsida > Fabales > Fabaceae > Sesbania > Sesbania bispinosa. The sequence continues at coordinate 109,412 of QLOH01000287.1, forward strand.
GGTTGTTTTCATTCTCAGATTCATCATCTTCAACCATAGTCTCAGGCTAAATAATTGGTTCATATCGATTCTCAACTAAGCCTGACAACTGTTCAATGTTTACAACTGGTAAAACAGTTGAAGTGTCATCAGCCTGATAAGGAACTTCTTCCTCAACCCCATCAACCTCAACATGACCCCTTGGTTTTGTTGTGATTGCCTCAATCCAACCTCTTAAGTCCTTACATAATTTTGGATAAGGGGTATAATAGACCTGTCTTGCTTTTTGTGCAGGAATGAATGGATCATACCGATTATACCTTCTACTATTCCTTATTTCTACGATATTGTATTGTTCTTGAACTCGCATGCCACTGTTTGTGGTTGGATCAAACCATTCACAATAGAAAATAGGAATCAAGTTAGGCAAACCAAAATACTCTAATTCATAGATATGTTGGATGATACTGTAAAAGTCATCTTCACCGCCATCGGTAAGTCCTTTTACATGCACTCCACAATTTGTGGTCTTTTTACCCTCACACCAATCCTTTGTCTGAAATCTATAGTCATTTATAAGGTATGTGTTCCATGACTTTGCTTTAGAGTTGGTCCTCAAGCTAATGATTTAACTTCATTGTTGGTCACTTCCATTTCGCTCATCACGAACCTAATGATAAGAACCATCTAATATTAATTGAATTCAGTTTATTCAGTAACAATAGAAAAAGTGGATGATCAAACTTACATAGTTCCTAAACCATGTTGGAAAGTCTGAATGTATTCGAGCAGAAGAATCTCGATCATCGATCGAGTGAAATTGTAAAAATAAGCTGAAATGAAACAAATAGTTAATAACTTGTTCATTTGTAAATCATAAAACCTATAGATAATAAAACATGGTCACTTACTCAAGGTATGGTTTAACTTAATTGCAATTTATCAGTATATGTACATGAGCTGATTTCCATTCATCGTCATTTAACCAGTGCTCACTGGACATTCCTGCAGGGCGTCCTGACTTGTTCAACATTGACATATGGAATTTCCGCATTAAAGTCCAGTTTGAGGCTTATTCCTCAATGTAGTGTTTGATAAAAAAACATGAGTTCTGAAAATAATGCGAACAAAAATTCGTGGTTTCCCGGTGTAAGTGGAATGGCATGACATCAAGATTATGCCTTAACAAGTTGTCATTCCAATATGGAAGATCCCAAACATACTGCGTTAACCCAATTATGAAGTTGTCCATACCCTGGAAGTTTGGAACAATTACCATCTGTCACCTTCGGAAAATCTTGCACAAATTTCCAAATATCAGACCCTGTCAACACTACAGGTGGTCCATGATGCTCATCATTGTTTCTCCTAAACCCTATTTTACTCCTTCTGAAGGGGTGATCACTTTGCAAGAATCTACGATGACAATCAAACCATGAGTTTTTTCCACCATGTTGCAACGTGAAAGTTTTGTGTCTTCCATACAGTGTGGACATGCTAACTTACCCTTTGTTTGCCAACCAGATAACATTCCATACGTCGGAAAATCATTGATAGTCCACATAAAAAATGCACACATGATAAAGTTTTTGTTTCATGGAAATGTAATAAGTCAGAACACCATACCTCCACAACTGTTGCAGATCATCTACTAAAGGCTGCAGAAACACGTCTATGTTTGCCTTGAGATTAATTGGATCGGGTATTAGACAAGTAAAAAACATATATGGCTTAGTCATGCACAATTCAGGAGGGAGATTATAAGGTGTTAGATTAACAGGCCAACAGGAATATGGTGAAGTCGAAGATTGAATGTAGGGTTGTAAACCCATCAGCACATACCCCAACCTTACATTTGTTGGCCCATTTGCCAAAATCATGATACACATTATCAAAGTGTTTCCATGCTTCCCCGTCCGATGGAAGACACAATAAACCATAATAATTTTTATTCTCATGATGTCATCGCATTTGTGCAGCAGACTCTAATGAAGCATACAATCGTTGTAACCTTGGAATAATTGGCAAATAAAAAATTCCTCTTCACCAGAACATATTTATATCTCCCCTTCCCAACCTTACGAGGAACAAACCTCGGAGCATTACAAAACTTGCATTCAGTTAACATATAATCATCCTTGTAATACAACATACAACCATTCCAACAACAATCAAATTTTCCGCCTTCAACCCTAACTAGAAACCAATTTGGTCGCCTGATAATAGTTTTTTGGAATGTTGTTGGGTGTTGGAGCTACATCAACTAGCATTGGATGAAATAATCCAAACACTTTTCAGTAACATGCCAATTACTCCTAGCTGCTAATAACCTCACAACTATTGATAACCTAGAATCATTTGCTCCATCATACATTGGCTGTTTTGCAGATATTAACATATCATAAAACCGTTGGGCATCTGGGTTAGGTGGCTCATGGTCATTATCACCTGTTTCATCAGGTAATAGGCCTGAATGCATCATACACCATTTGAGTCATGGAGGAAAAACTGAGGTCATAACTCATATCTTCAACACTATTATCATCATCTCCCAACTCAAACATGATTAGACCTTTCTTCTTCGTGGTCAGTCCATGCCCGGTAGTTTGGTTTAAATCCAGATTCAACAAATGAAGTCTAACTAAAGAAGGTTTCAGAATACTCTCACATTACATTTCACACATGGACACCCAATCCCTCCATCAGACATAAACGAAGGTTGTTCCATAGCCTTGTTAACAAATCTTGAAACCCATTCAATAAACTCATTATTCAATATAGAAGAATCAATCCTATCATACATCCATCTACGGTCCATTTGTCTATAATTCAACAATTATATAATTTCAGCATAACAGTTTTCACATATCACAAACACAAACACATGCACAGTTCTATATTATCAGCACACAACCAGCACCCTTCATAAGGTCTCACCTATTGGGCTTAGCTCTCCACTAACAAACAATTCATACAATACAAAGACAAATTACACTAGTTACATCACACATAGGAGTAGACATAGTACCATTTGATGCCCACAATGGAGATTCATTGCCGACAACGTCTACCCACGGTGGTTGGCCACCGTCCACCACCTCTTTACCAAAAACAAGTGGTTGTTTCACACAAAATCATCGGTAAGATTGAAGGGTTTAGTGAGAAGGACAGGTTGAAGGAGAAAGAGAGCTTAAGGGACAGTGAGGGAGAGGTTGAGGAACGTTTTCTGGTGATGGCCACGGCGGAGGAGGTTTAGAGAAGAAGAAAAGAGGAAAAGAGAAAGAAGAAAAAGAAGGGACGTTCTCGTATATGTTTCAAACGTAGCGACGGCCTGGCCATCTGGCCGTCGCTACAGATAATTCAGGTAGCGACGACCTGACCGATGCTACTGTTAAATTTTAAATTACAACCCACGTTAAATTTTTCAAATATGCGACGGTCTAGCTGTCGCTAGTCTCAATTTTCAATTAGCGGACACCGGAGCCGTCGCTAATGGAATTTTCAGTTAGCGACAACCAAACCTTCGCTAAATCGTCGCTATGTTTTTACAGTTAGCGACAGCTTGGCCATCACTATACTTTTCTGCGTAATAAAAATTTAATGTTAAATTAAAAAACACATGTGCGACTGCTAAGTCGTCGCTAAAAAACGAATTTCTTGTAGTGGTTCTACCAAACCATCATCTGCTGGGCCCTCTTTTTTCACCATCTAAGAATCAAATTTCTTATTAAATATTACAATATACTTTCACATCATACTATTTTATAAACTTCAATACCATGTGCCTAGCATTTCTCAAAATATGCTAAAATTATTATTAACATTAATTAGTTATATATTATAAAGTAAAAGAAAGCACAAATAGATAGTTTTAAAAACATATGTTTAATATGTAATAGATTACATATACCGGTGTTCAAAAAAAATATATAAATATATTAGACATTTTAATAAAATTAACAAATAAATATAATTATATATGTCTTATTTATTAATAATTTAATTAATATGTGTGTGTTGGTATAGGGAAGGTTGGGCACTATAGTGCCCATACCCCCACTCATCCCCTTAAAAAGCGGGCTATTACTCGTATCCGCGCCCCATATTTGCCTTAGCGGGTTTTTACATTGTCTATTACTGGTAACTTTTACGAAGGAATTGATTTGAACTCACCCCTTTTTAATCCGACACATCCCAAACTCATTCTTTTTTAATTTTTATATCCCAAAAATACTCTCATCCCTTTTAATCTTTGTATGTTCTATTCCCCCCTCTCTTTCTCGTTCTTTTCAATTTTCAGTCACCATAAACCATTTCCCTTCCTCCTCCTCCTCTCCTTCCGTCCTCCTTCCGGTAATAAGTTGTCATTGTCTCCTATTCATCAAAAAAAATAGAGGTAGTGAGCTGACCTTTCAACGAGTCGTGACCAAGAAACCGACAAAGAGTGAAACAAAGGAAAGAAGAAACATGTTTTGGTCAAAGGGAAGGAATGAGAAGGGAGGACCCCAGGAAGGAAGAAGGATTTAAGTCAATGAAAATTTGAAAAGAAGAGAAAAAAGAGGGGAATGAGACCGACGAAAGTTAATAAAGGGGATAGGGGTATTTTGGGATATAAAAATTAAAAAGAATGAGATTAAGGTGTGTAGGATTAACAATGAGATGAGCTAAAATCAATCCCCTTTTTCTGTATTCCGTAAGGTTTGGACTCATTTGTCATTTCTAATACAAAGTCAGTTCCGTTTAAGCTCAGATTATCTGGTCCGGCCTGAAAAACGCTGCACCATATTGTTTGGGCTTCGCTTTTCTTCGATTTTTTGGTCAAAGGGTTTTGCTGTTCTAGTTTACAAGGAGTTGCTTTTAACCCCCCCTTTTGCTATTCGCTCCCCCAATAATGTTTGTAACTTTTAAATTCCCACCCTACCCCACCTCCACCACCACCACCACCACCACCTCCACCTCCACCTCCACCTCCACCTCCCAACACCCCATAACTCTTAAATTTTTTTCTCTTTAAAAAGCACTTCCGGAAATTAATTTCCAGAAATAAACATTTCCGGAAATTAATTTCCGAAAATTCCAAAAAAATAGCTTTCGGACGTATATTTCCAGAAATTACCAGAAAAAAGTGGCTTCCGGATGTATATTTCCGGAAATTTCCGAAAATATATTTTTTTACAAAATTTCTATTTTAGAGACGGAACAGAATCTGTCTTTAAATTCCATCTCTAAATCAGAGACGCAATTTTTTCCTGGCATAGAACGAGGAAAGAGTTTGTATCTAATTTAGAGACGGAATTTAGAGACGGATTCTGTTCCGTTTCTAAAAGTGAAAAATTGTAAAAAATAGTATATTTCCGGAAATTTCTGGAAATACACGTCCGGAAGCCACTTTTTTTCCGGAAATATACGTTCCCAGAAGTAATACTATTTTTATATTAAATCCGTTGATTTCGGAAATTTTCGGAAATTAATTTCCCCAAGTGATTTTTTCCCGGAAATTAATTTCTGGAAGTGTATTTTAAAGAGAAAAAAATTTAATAGAGTTATGGGAGGTGGAGGTGGTGGTGGTGGTGGTGGTGAAGATGGGATAGGGAGGGATAGAGTGAGAATTTTAAAAGTTACAAACATTATGAGGGGTGTGAATAGAAAAAGGGGTGTTAAAAGCAACTCCTAGTTTACATGGCTATTCAATTTTCGATGACTATTTTGGGTTTCGCTCAATCGCTCCATATGGTTTTTGGGTTTCGCTATTCTAGTTTGACTAAAACAAAAAACGTTCAATGACTATTCATTGGTTCGACCAAAAACAAAATTTCCATTTATTATTTTTTTGTATTGTAGTCGAATGTGTCAAATCTGGTGTACAGTCTCTGACCAAACTTCGACCAAAAAAAAAAAGTTTCTGACAAAGAAAAAAAAATCCTACTAACTCCCTAACTTCCTATAATATGAATATGAATAATCGCCGTGAAAAAAGATATTTTTTTGGTTTAACCCACGGGTATCCTTCACGGGAGGTAATCCTATTTGAGCCGGGAATTATCTATATTACGGTGGGGCTAACTTTTCCGGTGGAGATTTTTTTTTTTCATTCACAAGACTCGAACCCGAGACCTTGCTTAAAAAGAATAAAAAAAGCAGGAGTATGAAATGAGTTATGAACGCTAGGTGGCGTTTGTTAGACATGAGTTATGTTATGGGAGAAAGATACGAGGGAGAGGAGAGTTAGAGGGTGATATGATTAATCAACATGGTTTTGATTGCCATAAGAGATTGAGAAGAGAGAAAAAAATGGATGGTCCCACACTATTTCACTCCGCAAATTTGAGGAGATTGTTGGAGGAGAGAGATTAGTAAAGCAATTTTACAAAATTACAAATTCTCTCTCAACTAAATTTTAGTTGTACCATAGATATTGTTGTTAATTGAATAATGATAATTGAATAATCATGAGGACACTTTTCATTTAGATTATTATCACTTTCTTTTTCTTTTCTTTCGGTTTACTTATCCTCTAATTTTACTATATACCAAATAATCTATAAATTTACTCTATTTCTCACATATTTTTCTCTTCTTATTTCTCTTTCTCATTTCTCTCTTTTCTAGATTAAAGAATTATGCATTTTTATTTCTGACTTTTAATAAACCTTATTTTAGTCTTGAAGTTACCTTCCATCGAACACTTTATTAATTCAAAGTCCTTACTTTTATTAAGTTGGTGTTGATGTGTCACCCTAAGTAACATATAGGGTATTTAGTGGGACAAAAAATGACTTTGTTTTCCCTACTTTTTAAGTTTGAGACACCTAGCCTTAATGATTACTTAAAAAGTGGCGTTGAAGATGAATGAATACAGAAAAAGGGAATAAGAAGAAGTGACTATTAGGATCAGGTGTCTCACACTTAAAAAATGGGGAAAACGGTTGTTATGTTTTTTATCATACTAGATAACCTATGCGTCACTTAATATGAAACATCATTAATAAAAGTCAGACCAATATATTACCCCCTCCAATCCTTTTTATAAGACACTTCTAATCGAATTATACAGATCAAAGAAAGTAGTTTAAGTGGTTAATTTTATTGGTTTCATAAAAAAATAATACAACATTCCAATTTTACCCCTATTTAATATTATTAGTATATTCTCTCACTAAATAATTTGAAATTAAATTTTGCACTAATATAGTACAATTCTCACTATTAATTATATTGGAACACACAAATGTATATGGAAAAATGCAAAGAGTTAACCCTCCTCTCTTAGTCACTTATGTAACAAATATTTATAATACCTCATTATTGAACAATTAGCAAAATACATGATGTAAGAATTTAATAAGGGTAAATTAGGAAAAAAAATTAAATGCTTCATAGAGATTATCAAGTGTCTTATAAAAAAGGACCAGTCAACATATTTTAAATGGTACCTTATAAAAATGAGTGGAGTAATTTACTCTTTCTATTTATGTTCTCAAATCAAACAGAAGAGAACTTCAATCCATGAGAAAATTTCCTATATGAATATGAATCATTGAATTTTGAAAACATACTATAATTATGGTATGAGAATGAGAGAAAGTTGAATCACAGCGCTTATGTCATTTCAATGGAAACACATGAAGAAAACTTCAATCGATGTAAATTGACACCTTCATTTTGCCCATTGCGCGAATGGTAGAAAGCACTGTCAACTGAACAATTTGCATTTATGATCTAAGCTAGGACAACCTCTTCACTTACCTTTCCAGAATTCTAGTACTACAATACACGACCTATTCTTTGTTTTAATTTTCAACTTCTTGAAAAAGATCAGGGACAGATTAATTAATGTTCTAACCCAGTTCTTTAAAGGCGTACGGCATGGTAGCGAAGGTCGTGTGGGATGTTAGATCATGTCGTCATCATGATCACAAGGATGAGTGTGGAGTCCCACGTATTAATATTTTTAATAAATATTTTTTTAAAATCATTATATTATTATGTTAAGTGATAAATTGAAATTGAATGCAATGAGTTTGACAAAGAAATTAAGTCTCATAAGTTGCATTTAAATAATATTGCTATTTGGAATTAGTTTTAAGTATTACATCATAAAAAAGAAAAATTATGCTATATACTTCCATCCTATAAGAAATAAAAAAATATTTTTATTTAGTCCTAAATATAAAAAATACACTATTATTTTGAATTATATTTATTATATGGAATTACTTCTATATCATTAATTTATTTATTATCCACTACTCACATATTTCTCATGCTAAGATGTTTATGTTATTGTTAATTTATTATTTAATTATGACTTTAATTAGGAGTAAGTTTAATTACCACTATTTTAATTATTTATTAAGGATATTTCTAAAATAAAATTTAAAATTATGAGATTATTAATTACAATTAATTAATTACAAAATATTTCCTTGATCTTGATGATATAGCCATATGTTTTTTTATAGATATGACCATAAGTAGTACTCTCTCCTGTCTTATTTATATGACAATTCAGACAAAAACACACATACTAAAAAAAGTAATTAATTCATTGATTTTCAAGAAATTACTCTACAAGATAACAAATTTACCCCTATTTAAAATTAAATTTCTCTACTAATGTAATTGTGTCACTTTAAAACTTTTAATGGTCAACAAGGATAAATATGAGAAAAAACAATAAATACGTCTAAATTTGTGTACTTTGTCTTATGAATGAGACTATGAAAAAATTCCAAATGTTGCCTTATAAATAAGGCCGGAGGAAGTATAATTTAGTATGATATAATTAGGATTATTGAACAATCACAAAGTCGAATTATTGAACGTCGCATGTGTTAATATTATGTTTTGTGAAAATTCACGCATAACCTAAATTGATTCATGTTGTTATATATATCAATGTCAAATTTGTATTTATGTCCAATTTTAAGATTATATATAAAGTTGTAAGAGTTTAATAAATATATATTGTCAGTGTAAACATATTTTACACACACATATATAATGATGTGTTGTTACATTATTTATTAAATTTAATAACATATGAGATGTTATATTTATTAAATGATGTGGTAACCGATCAATGAATGTATGTGTAAAATATTATACACCTCACAATATATATCAATAAAATCCAAGTTGTAAACACTACTTGTTTATATTGAATGACCAAGAGTCCGGTCTCGATTTGTTTCACGTGACGTGTGTAAACTTATTATTATTAAGGCTTCGTTTGGTTTGTAATTACAACAGTGCAAAATTAAGTTTGGAGGAATTGAAATAAAATCACTTCCATTCAGTGTATTTTATAATTCGTGCAAAATTTATCTCGATCATTAATTATAAAATCAATTTTACTCTAACTAAAAATCAAACGCGCAATAAGTTTGAATGAATTTGATTTTATAGAATTGATTTTATTTAAATTAAAGTGAATAGTATTTGAAGTAATGTAACACGTTCTTAGTCCTAAAAACATAGTAAAATTTGATTTTGGTCCCTCATTTTTTATCCTTTGGTTTTGGTCCTCTATTTTAAAAATCATGATTTTAGTCCTTCTTGTTAATTCCGTTAAGTCACTTTCGCAGCTACACTACGACTTTCCCCATATAAAAATTCATAAAAAAATTCTTACGATTTTTTTTAGAAAAATTACCTGTAGTAAATTCTAAAAAAATGTGAAATTTCTTTATTTTATTGTAAAAAAATCCACATTTATGAACAAAAATTTTACTTTGAATTTTGAAATCTACAGAAAAAAAAAATCCATAAAAAATCAACAAGAAATATTGTTACGTCATTACTTACGAAAACATAACTAACAACAAGAATTAAAATGAGTTCTTCTACGGTGAAGTAGTGTATAGGTGGTGTACCAGTATGTCAACTTTTTTACCTAGTATAGTGGGTCAAATTATCTGTTGATGTAAAAAAATTAAAATTATTGTAATTACAGTTAAGAACCTCTATTATTACAAAAAAGTGGGGTCTTCATTTGTGAGAACCAAACACATCTTTCTATTTTCCAGTTATGAGTTTTCTCTTTTGTGCGAGAAGGGTTTATCGTGTTCAGAGTCAATAGTTTACTTTCTTGATCGATTTCATAGTCGTGACTGGTGGGAAATTCAATTACGTGCCCTCGTCGATGCAGAATCGCATTGGGAAACTCAATTGTGGACATTTTACAGTCCCAAAAAGATTTTTTTACAAATTTTCTGGTATAAAAAGTGATTTTAATTGCATTAATATTATTTTTTGATAAAAATACATTAAAAAACCTATATTTTTGTCCAAAATTAACAAATTTTAATTTTAGGCATCACATGTCATTCCCACCTAATTATAGCACCCAAAAATAAGTTTACAAATTTTTCTAGTATAAAATTGATTTTTAATTGAATTAAAACACATTTTCATGAAAAATTACATTATAAAATTTATTTTTGTTTAAAATTAACAAAAATTTAAATTCTAGGCATTCCAAACCATTCTCCCAACGAAATTAAAGGACACAAAAATAATTTTCAAAACAATTTTGGTATTTTTAATTGAAGTTAAAAACATAATTTTCCATTAATAAAAAATAGATTAAAAATATAATTTTTTTGTTTAAAATTAATAAAGTTTTAATTCTTGCATCTCACACCTTTTCCCACATATTATAGGACTCAAAAATGAGTTTTGCAAAATTTTCCGGTGTAAATGTGATTTTTAATTGAGTAACATACAAGTTTGTTTTTTCATTAAAAGATTACTAAAATTACATTTTTTTTGTTGAAAATCCATGAAATTTATATTTTGGTCATCTCATACCCAAGACATCCAATTATAAAAAATTAGATATATAGTGCTCACATTGTTCCCCAAGGTAACCAATGTTAGGGTTATGGTTTCTAACCTTACAATTGACTAAACCACCCTACCTTAAACATGTCAATCTTTCAATGTTCATTAATCCACTCAATCTTCATATCCAATGTAAAGCACACACCAGAAAACCCAAAAATGATTTTTGCATATTAAAGGTGAATTTTAATTGAATTAACAACATTTTTTATTAAAAAATAACTAAAATTACAATTTTTGTCCAAATTCATCAAATTTAAATTTTGGGCATCCCACACCATCCTCACTTATTATAGAACCCAAAACTGATTTTTATAAAGTTTTTTGCTATAAAAGTGATTTTTAATTTAATTAACAATATTTTCTATTAATAAATTTCCTAAAATTATTTTTTTTCCAAAATCACCAAATTAAAATTCTGGACATCTCACATCCTTACCCACGCATTATAGGACCCAATTTTTTTCAAAATTTTCTATTATAAAGGTGATTTTTAATTAAATTGACAAACATTTTCATTAAAAAAATTCACTATAATTATATTTTTTGTCATGACAAAAAATCAACCAAACTTAAACTCTGTGCATCCTACACCATCCTCACAAATTAGGAAAGCCAAAAATAAATCTTCTCATATTTGTTTTGGTTCAAATGTGATTTTTATTTGATGTAACAATTATTTTTTACAAAAAAATAAACAAATAATTTTTTCCCAAAATTTACTAAGTTGTGATGTGTTTTTAAAATCAGGGCACAAACTTTATTGATATTACTATTTAATAAATTTTAGCCATTCGACACTACGTAACTCAAACCTATTGTTATTGAATTAAAAATTAAAATATAAATAATTAGAGTAAAATTACATTAGTTTGACAAAAAAATTAAACAGAAAAATAGCATCAATTTGAGAAAAAAATTGACAAAAATGAATATCGGTTTGAGAGAGTTGAGAGAGTAGAGAGATTGAGTGCTTTACTAAAGTAAGCTCTCAAAATTAATATATAGAAAGAGTTTATCGTATAATAATTTTTATGTTTACAATAAAAAATTAATTGATATTGAAACTAAAATTTTAAATTAATTTTATGTTTACAAATTACAATCAACAATTCGCCCAGTGTTTGCCCGCAATTGGTTCACCGAGCCAATGGATGGGTCATTAGCATATACAATCCAATAACCGAATCAGTGGTAAGTCCCGTTTTTTCGGTTGAACCAATCCTACCGGCCAATCCGAACCAATTTTAACAACACTAACTATAAGAAATCCATTAATACTTTTTTATGAAAACTAGAATATTAATCTTATTTCTTAGTTCGTATGTTTTTTTGGTTTCCCAGAATATCCCCACTCGGTAGGTAAAAGACTAATCTCTGGGTACTGTCAGGCGCAAAGCGGGGGATCCCCTCCCAACAATATTTTTTCCATACACATGAATTCACGGATCGAACCCAGGAACACATGCCTTAAGGGACCCCGAGCCCATTCCACTTCTTAATTCGAATATGACAATGTTATAATGACAATCAAATTTAAATGAAGTGAGTGTTAATTTTAACTTTAACCTTAATTTTTATAATGCATTTAGTACACTCTATTAAATTTTTTAATTATTTAAAAAAAATAAGTTTTGTATTCCCAATATAATAATATGTTTTCATTCTCATTAAATACTTAATCAGTCTCTTGAAAGCCACACTTAGAGGTTGAAAACGTGCTAGGGTGGCAGACTTTCTAAGATTTTGAGCATGTCCTCCCTTGCAAATCCAAGACTCGAGTATGATCTATTTATATATGATATAAGATTTATTTATAGTTTGATTTAGTCTTTTAAAAAGTTTTAGCCTAGCTATCTTGAGAGATTGTTTAAACGTTTATTTTGTAATAAGGTATTTGAATTTGTCTATCTTTAATAGACTTTTGAGATTGTGTTCGGATTCCAGGAACATTAATATTTCAGTGGTTGACTGGTTGGATGATGCTTACAACAATGTGATCGAGAAGCTGTTTCGATTTTCGCGGCTTAATATATGGCATTTGGAATTCACGTTACAAATTGGTATTTGAAGCTCAGATCATTCCTCCGTCTAAAGTGATCCAAGTGGCTATTAATCAAGTCTTTCAATTTAGGGAGGCTAAGATCTGCACGGTAGTTCTACTAGTACTGCGCGTGAACCTTGCAGGTACAAGGTGGATTCCCCCCTCTAATAGGTTGTTACAAATTGAGCTCAGATGTGGCAAAAATAGACTAGGATCATTGGGGAGCAGCAGCTACAATTATAAGAGATCATATGGGGATTATCCTTGGTGCAGCCAACTTGGCATATCTTTGTGTGGACCAGATGCTACAACATCGGAAGCCTATGTATGAAGCTGAGGTCTTCAATTTGCATTGGAAATGGGATTTCCTTCCCCTCATATTGGCAATTGAATGTTCAACTAGAGGAAGATCACTATTTGAGTTATTAGCCTCAGACTATTCTGTTTTCAAGTCAGATTTTAGTCACTTAAATTTTACTCATTCTATTCACGTTTGTCATCAAGCTGCCCATTCTCTAGCTAAGTATGCTTGTTCTAATGTAGAGAAAATTTGGGTAGAAGAAACCCCCCATTGTATCTTGGTTGAAGTAACTCTGGACTCCTCCCAGAGTTCATTGATTTAATGGAATGTATCTTTTGACCTTAAAAAAAAAAAAAACTTATAGTCTCAAGTTTTTTTATGTAGAGCAAAATGCTCAAATATTTAAATAAGTCAACATTTAAAACAATATAGTAAAAATTGATTAAACCATCAATTTAGTCCCTGAAAGATTGCAGGACCTTCAATTTGGTTGAAAAAAATAAATTGTTATTCCATTCCCTAAATGTGCTCTCCATCTTTTAGTTAGTACCTCTATTAACGTTCGTCAGTTAATTTTAACGCAGATACTGATGTGGCATGTTAAGTGTCATGCGTACATAACGATGTTTCACTAGACATTAGCTAATGTCAAAATTTAATAGTCTTACTTTGAAATGGTCAAATGCAACATTAGCTCTTGTTTCTTATTTTTCCTTTTGTTTTCTTCCTAGTGATTATGAATGTTTGCATTGCAAGGAATACATTTCAATTTCTTCTTTAGGTCTAAAAAATCTATTGTCAATTTTAGAGGTTAATGTTTCTTCAGTTGGATTTAGGAGAATATGTTGGTGAAGACAAAGGTTATATGGGGAGGGATGACATGAAGTTATTGACATTAATAAGAGAATAAATGAATTATTTTATTGACACATCATCATGCACACGTAACACTTAACGTGTCATGTCAGCATCTCAGTTAGAATTAATTGGAGGGATGGTAACAGATGGACTAAATTGAAGACAGAGAGCACCACACTACAAAGAATGCGCTAATTTAGACCCGAAAACGTAGCGACGGCCACGTACCGTCACTATTAGCGACGACTAGGCCGTCACTACAGCATTAAATGTGCAGCTCAACGCAGTTGTGCAATTAATACACTGTGACGACCTGGTCGTTGCTACGTTTCGCATTGTAGAGACAGCCAAACTGTGGCTACACTAAAAAAACCTAATTATTATTTTTTTTTCTGAAAATTAAAAGAATAAACATAGCGATGGCCAAGCTGTTGCTACGTTTTTAATTAAAAATTAAAATTGACGCGTCAGAGAAAATTTTTAACTTAGCGACGGCTAGGCTGTCGCAAAGTTTAAAACTTACGCACACAAAACCCTTTCCTCTCCCCTCTTCTTCCTCCTCCTCACTTCTTTTTCCCTCTTTGTCTCCCTCCTCCTCCTGAGCCTCTGTCTCCCTCCTCCTCTGCCTCCCCTGTGTTGCCGTCTCCCTCCCTTCCCCCTTCATTGCACCCCCAACCCCGTCCCTCCATTGCGTCCCTAACCCCGTCCCTCCATTTCTTCCTAGTGATTATGAATGTTTGCATTGCAAGGAATACATTTTCAATTTCTTCTTTATGGTCTAAAAAATCTATTGTCACTATTAGAGGTTAATGTTCTTCTGTTTGGATTTAGGAGAATATGTGGTGAAGACAAAGGTATATATGGGGAGGGATGAAATGAAGTTATTGACATTAATAAGAGAATAAAATGAATTATTTTATTGACACATCATCATGCAACGTAACACTTAACGTGTCAAGTCAGCGTCTCAGTTAGAATTAATTGAGGGATCGTAAGCAGAGGGACTAATTGAAGACAGAGAAGCACACACTACAAGAATGCGCTAATTTTAGACACGAAACGTAGCAACGGCCACGCACCGTCGCTACTAGCGACGGCTAGGCCGTCACTACAACATTAAATGTGCAGCTCAACGTGCAGTTGTGCAATTAATACGCTGTGACGACCTGGCCGTTGCTACGTTTCGCATTGTAGGAACAGCCAGGCCGTCGCTACGCTAAAAAAACCTAATTATTTTTTTTCTGAAAATTAAAAAATAAACGTAGCGACGGCCAAGCTGTTGCTACATTTTTAATTAAAAATTAAAATTGACGCGTCAGAGAAATTTTTAACTTAGCGACGGCTAGGCCGTCGCTAAGTTTAAAACTTACGCACACAAAACCCTTTCCCTCTCCCCTCTTCTTCCTCCTCCTCATTTCTTTCTCCCTCTTTGTCTCCCTCCTCCTCCTGAGCCTCTGTCTCCCTCCTCCTCTGCCTCCCTTGTGCTGTCGTCTCCTCCCTTCCCCCCTTCATTGCACCCCCAACCCCGTCCCCCATTGCGTCCCCAACCTCATTCCACCGTTTTTTCTTCAATTTCCACCGTACCACCGTCCTCCTCCGTCGGCCACCACCACCCTCCGCCGGCCAGCCTCCTTTTCCAGCCACCAGGTAAGTTTAACAATTTTAATTAGTTTTAATTGTTTATAAATTAGTTTTAATTATTTATTTAATTAGTTATAATATTAGTTTTAGGGTTTAGGATATAGTTTTAATATTAGTTTTGGCCTATTGGCCTCTGATGAGTTCAAGGGGAAATCTGCTCGTAGCAAAAGCAATCGGGCTCGTCGAGGCGGGGCAGTCCACACCACGGACTGCAAGGCCTACATTGAGGCCGCGCTGATATGGTATGTAAAAGACTACTCTTTTATATTATTTTGTATTTGTAATTAAAATAATTAATTAGTGTAATTTTTCTGTGTAGCGACGACAACTTGGGTGAGATGTAGATCCCGATGAGTTTTTTGTGGCCACCCACACAAAAAAGGGTGGTGGTTGGGTAGACGACCGAACGCGGTCCACATATGTAAGTCAAATTACCAGTGTTTTTTTATATAATTTGATATATTTGCAATAGAACAACTAACTAATTATAAGTTTATCTCTACTCAACAGACAAATTACCAAGACCGCCTGAGGGAGGTGGAGTCATAGATGGGGGACAACTCCATCACGATGGGTCCACCAAGCTACAGATCTGGAAGGATGTTGCTGGTGGCAAAGACTCGAGGCCGTTGTTATGGCACCGGGGACTTGTCAAGCAACATTCGTCCTGGTGTGACCAGCCTCACTCAGGAGTCTCGGGCCCATACCAGCGGGAGCGACGGGTCACGACATTCATTTGACGTGGCGCTACGTCAGGAAGTTATTGAAGCAAAGCTGCAAGCTAGCCGAGCTGAAGATAGGGTTGATCACTGTCAGGCCCAGTATGCACGGTTGGAGGAGGACATCGCACAACTCCAACAACAGCTGCAGTAGGTTAGGGTTGGATGCCCGCAGTGCAGGTAGTTCTACCAGCTTCAGTCAGGCTCAGCCGCAGCCACACTACGATGATGACCTAGATGACGAGCCCGTGGATGAGGATGAGGATCGTGACCCACGACCACAGCAGCGTCGTCTCCGTCAGTCGTGATTTTTTTAATTGTATTATGTTTTTCTACACTTGTATGTATATGTTTATTTATATATATATATATATATATATATATTTCTATATGAGTGTTTTAATAGTTTTTATTATTTTTCTTTATATTTTAGATCATAACAAATATAAATAAATTATAAAACAAATAAAAAATTGAATTTCTATAAATAATTCAACCGTAAATCCGTAAAATAAAATTAAATATAAAACCTTAAATTCAATTAAAAATATTAATATAATCATTAGCGACGGCCATGGCCGTCACTAGTTATCCTAAAAATTTTTTAAAAAATAATATAAATGCTAGCGATGGCCTAGACCGTTGCTACGATGTGACGTCTTAGCGACGACCTTTGACCTTTTCACTTTGCAACAAACTTCAACAACATAGTGACGACTTTAGCGTCGGGCAAGCAGACTCTACGTAGCGACGACTGTTTTTGCTTGTCCTTATGGCCGTCGCTAATTGCATTGTAGCGACAGCTTTTGGCCGTTGCTAAAAATCGATTTTCTTGTAGTGACATTCAGGAACTAATTGACAGTTTCTTTCTTTTAGGGACCAAATCGAAGGTCCCCCAATTTTTCAGGGACCAAATGACAGTTTAGTCATAAAATTTAATACAATAAAATTAGAAAAATAATAAAATATTATTATATAACTTATATTTACTTAGATAGATATGCCTGACTAGGAAACAAATCCTCTCCATTTACTGGAAACCTCCAGTATGAGAGAAAGAAACAAACACGTGTGTGGGCCACAACTGGAGGTTTCCAGTATTGGAGAGAAACTTTGCCCACCTGACTAATATGTTTAAAAGGTTTTTAGATGATCTTAAGCTTGACTTTTTTTTTATCTAGACGGACTTTTCAAAAAGCTTTCACCCGATTTACTTAATAAATCGGTCTAGTCGACCTAGACCTAATATAGACATAGGCTCACGACATATGGCTTGATCTATTTCCATCAGTAACATCCATAGTTTAGGATACTATATACTACATTCATTTCTTAAGTGTTATTTAATTTAGAAGATTTTTTTCTTATTTATCTATTGTCTTAAAAATCCAAAATAGTTAATTGCTATTTTTCCAATCAAAGATAGTCTATTTGTTCTTATTTTGCTTTAGTTTTTTACCAAATCAAGAGAGAAATAGTTATGGAAAGATAATATACAAAAAAATAGATAAATAAAAAACATTTAGAAATTTATAAAATAATTTAATATAAACAAGATGTTAATTGCATTTATTAATTAGTGTATGGTTACCTTAATGTTCTAATATTATGATGAAATTATTTTACAATCATAGTTTTATTTCTAAACAAAATCATCTTAATTAATTACCCATAAATGATAAAATTTGGTTTAATCCCCTAAGGATTCATAAGTAATAATACTGTGTTAAAAAATTTAAATTTTAAAAAAATTATTAATTAACTGATTAGTTGATCCTAATAATATTTTATGTGACATATAATTTTTTTTTATTTCTATAACTAATATATAAATTGAAATGCAAAAATTAATTTTACTTTTGAAAAAAATGTCCATAATATTTAATTAATATATATGTATAAGACTTAAATATATTTTTAGTCCCTTCAAAATATACTCATTTTCATTTTAGTTCCCCTAAAAAATTTAGCTTTTCATCATCACAAAATCATTATTTTTCAAAATAGTCCTCACCACCCAAGACTAACAGCAAGATTAACAGCGATGACTATTTTGAAAAAGAATATTTTGTGAGAGTGAAAAAACTAAATTTTTTAGGGGACTAAAATATAAACAGATGTATTTTAAAGAGACTAAAAAATATTTAAGCCTATATATAACAATTCCATGTGAAATATATGTTAATTGAAGAAGTATATTTAATAACAAATATGTTTAATAACATATTAATTTCAAATATATTATTTTGATGTACGATATTTGAAATATATTTAATAAGAAATATACTTTGATTATATAGAAGCTCTAATATAATGTGATGCACAAGGACATCCTCCTTGGTGAACTTGTTGCTATTTGGAGAGGCCCGCAACTGGCACTATAAGAATGCGCTAAATTAGATACGAAACCGTAGCGATAACTATGGGTCGTTGTTACGTCGTCGCTACAGTTAAATGCGTAGCTCAACGCGTAAACTGTGCAATTAATACTCTGTGACGGTCTGATCGTTGCTACAAAAAAAAACTAATTTTCTTTCGGAAATTTTTTAAAAAATAAACGTAGCGACGGCTAAGCCGTCGCTAAGTTTTTAAATTTTCCGCGTCAGAGCTATTTTTTAACGTAGCGATGGCTTAGCGACGGCCAAGCCGTCCCTACGTTTTAAAACTTATGCGCACAAAACCTTTCCCCCCCTCTTCTATTCTCCTTCCTTCTCCTCCTCCTCCGTTCTTTCCTCCTCTCGGCCATCCATGTTTCTCTCCCTCTCCCTCTTTCATTTCAAAATCTCACCGATTAAATATTACCCTCCTTTATATGTTCATTTTGAACTGATCAGAATCTCAAATAGTTGCCCTTAGGTCCTTTGCACTTCCTTTTCTGGCGTCCACTACCACCCGTCGTCCAGCCTCCTTTGCCAGCCACTAGTAAGTTTTACAGTTTTAATTAGTTTTATTTAGTTTTAATTGTAATATATTAGTTATATTAGTTTTTAATGTTATATGATTAGTTATAATTAGTTTTAATTGTTATATGATTAGTTATAATTAGTTATAATTATTTATATAATTAGTTATAATATAGTTTTAGGGTTTAGGATATAGTTTTAATTGTTTAAATTAGTCATATAGGTATTTAATTATAAGTAGTTATTTAGTAATATTAGTAGAATTAATTATTCACAAATAAATTATTAGTAATTGTTAGTAGTAATTAATTAATAATTACTAGTAATTAATAATTATAGGTTTGTTGTTTAATATTTAATTTAACATTATTAAAATTAGGTAAATATGCCTCGTATGCGTGGTAGAGGTGGACAAAAGATCCCACCTATTAAAGGGAGGTCCATCCCTCCGGGCGAGGTTGCTGCACAGGCAGCTCGCGCACGTGCAGCTCGGGAGAGGACCAACTTCTCTCACCCTGATCAACTGCCAGAGCAGCCATCCTCTTCAGCGCCTCCGGTGGCATACGTTTAGTCTTCTTCTTCCTCCCCTCCACCTTCTAGTCAACCTGCTGCATTTGAGTAGCCAACATTCAACGGAATAAGGTCCATCCCTACACCGGAACATCATGAGATCCTTATCGAGGTGGAGGAGGAGCTTCCAAATATATCTGAGCCCGAGGTGGACGCTTAGGACGCTCAGGATGCTATTGATGAGGGGGCTAACCCCGAGTCTGATGAGGAGCCTGTTTGGTACCAGGGTGCCAGCTCCAGTAGACCTCATGAGGTAGACCCTCACGGTAGGGTTATTATCCGACCTTTTGGCAGGGGGTGAGTTTGTTTATTTATTTTTACTTCTTTTGAATCGATAATATTGAATCTTTATTTGTTTTAACAATTAATATTGAATTTGTTTATTTTGCAGTTGGTTGCCTAACAACCCACCCATCTCAGACATTGGTCATGCGATTCAATCGCAGTTCCGGGGTCCTCACTACCTGTGGGAGGTCACCTCGCATGATGTAAGGGACAAGTGGTGGGCCGAGTTTACGGTAAATAAAATGTCTTCACTTTATTTTTTTTTCTTAAGTTATGTCATTTTCTAATAACTTACCCTAATTTTTTGCAGAGCTAAGTTACTTGGGACCCTTCTGATGAGGCCCAAATTAAGAAGGTGTACAAGTAGAGGATTGTTCGTCGCCTTCGAGATATTATGAACAAGGCCCGGAGGGCTGGGATGAGGCCCACTTGGTGTGGTGATGAGGCTTGGGAGGGTCTTTTGGCTTACTGGGCTTCTGATGAGTTCAAGGGAAATCCGCTCGTTACAAGAGCAATCGGGCTTCTCTTCGCGGGGGAGCAGTCCACACTCCACACCACGGGCCGCAAGGCCCATCTTGAGGTGGCGTTGGATATGGTATGTATAAACAAGCACCCTTCTGTAATATTTTTGTATTTGTTATTAAAATAATTAATTTGTGTAATTATTCTGTCTAGGTTCGACAGCTTGGGCAAGATGTAGAGCCCGATGAGTTTTTTTGTCACCACCCACATAAAATAGGGTGGTGGTAGGGTAGATGGCCAAGCGCGATCCACATATGTAAGTCCAACATTGTGCTTATCAGTGTTTTTATATAATTTCATATGTTTGCAATTGAATATATAACTAACTAATTATATGTTTACCTGTACTCAACAGACAAATTACCAGGACTGCCTGAGGGAGGTGGAGTCATAGATGGGGGACAACTTCAGTTTTAATTTGATGGGTCCACCAAGCTACAGATCTGGAAGGATGTTGCGGGTGGCAAGACCCGAGGTCGTTGTTATGGCACCGGGGACTTGTCAACCAACATTCATCCTGGTGTGACTAGCCTCACTCAGGAGTCTCGGGACCATACCAGCGGGAGCGACGGGTCGCGTCATTCGTCTGAGGAGGCGCTTAGGCAGGAGACACTTGAAGCCAACTTGAAGGCCACCCGAGCTGAAGAAAGGTTGAACGGTTGGAGGAGGACTTCACACGACTCCGACAACAGATGTAGATGTTGTTGGAGGCCCAAAGTGCAAGTGGTTCTACCAGCTTCAGTCAGGCTCAAGGTCAGGCTCAGCCGCACCCGCCCTACGATGGTCACCTGGATGGCCAGCCGTTGGATGAGGATGAGGATCGTCGCCCACCACACCAGCATCGTCGCCGCCACCCATGATTTTTTTATTATGTTTTTTATACATTATTGTATTATGTTTGAACATTCTTTGTATATATACTTTTTATATTTTTTTCCTCTATCGGTGTTGTTATATAGTATTTAGTATTTTTCTTTATAATTTTAAAATTAACAAATATTAAAATAAAATAAATAATAAAACATAATTTTAAAAAATATCATCACTAGCGACGACCATGACCGTCACTAGTAAAAAATATAAAAAATAATATAATAAGTTGCGACGGCCATGGTCGTCGCTAGGCTGCGACGGCTTAGCGACGGTCATTGATCCCTTCACTTAGCGATGACCTTTAGCTTAGCGACTGTCTGGCAAATGCTACATAACGATGGCTTATTTTGTTCGTTGCTACTGTATTAATGATGAGCATTTTAGCGACGTCCATGAGGCCATCGCTAAGCCGTTCCTAAATGGATGATAGTGATGGTTTTTCACTTGTAGCGACGACTTTTGGTCGTCACTAAATAGCAATTTTCTTGTAGGGTGGCTTTGGAGCTGAGTTTGGCTTTACACGTATTGTTTGTAAATCTGATTCTGCTAATGCTGTATTGCTCCTTACCTGATCTCCAATATCAGAACTTGCATTTGTCAATTGGTATGGTATTGTTGCGGCACATCTCCCGCAATCTCAATTTTAGTGTTTATTTGATTTACAATTAAATAGAATTAATTTTATAATTAATGGCTAAAGATGGATTATACGTGTTTTACAAAATATATTGAACGAAAATAATTTAAAATTAATTCCGTGAAATTGATTCTACATTATACACAAGTACACAACTAGAAAAAAAAAAGACACTTAGAGTGTGTTTGGTAAAGCTAGTTGAAAGCTTAAAGCTAACTGAAAGCTGAAAAGCTCGCTGAAAGCTTAAAGCTAGCTGAAAGCTAAAAAGCTATTGAATGTGTTTCGTAAAACTAGTTGAAAATGGTAAAATGACATTTAAGGCTAAATTAATTATTAAATAATGATAAGTGGAGGTGGTTGAGGGCTAAACTTGTAATTAATTTTCAGCTAGTAGCTGAAAATTGGAGTTTTTTTTTTTTTAAAAAAGCTACCTCAAGTAGCTTTTAAGAAAAGCTTGTAGCTACCAAAAAAGTTCCAAAAAAGCTGCCTTCCCAAACACTATTGAAATGGTTTTAGCTATTTTTAACTTTTGACTAGCTGCAAGCAAAACACACTCTTATTCGGCCAGCTGATAGCCTAGCTAAGATGGGTTTTATTCATTTGTCTCACTTGGAGATTTGGGATATATGCTCCTCCTGACGTGGCCCTGCTCCTTCGTTTGTATTCTCCGGGATCTATATTGTTTTTTCTCTTCCTGTTCAACAAAAAAACTATCCCAAAAATTTAAATTAGTGAAGAATGATACATGCATATGTAAATATATTTTGAACACGGCCAACACTTTAAGGGGCTTAAATGAAAATAAAAATTTAAACTTCGTAATGATAATATATAAGTTAGTACCATCAAACACATAGATAACCGATAATAAGGATTGTTCCAGCTTAATTAGTGGTCTCGAGTTTGAACTCTAGATATGCAATCATATTAATATTAGGAGGAAGAGTTTTGTCACTCATGAAGGTTTTATCCAACTTAATATATATATATATATATATATATATAAAAGTTACTCAAGTTTATTCATATAGTATTAATTACAAAAGTAAAATCTAGATTTATTATTTACATTAAATTGCCGAGTGAAGCATTAGGAAAAAGTCAAGTTGTGCATAATTTTTTTTTTTTTGAGCAATATATGCTAATAAAAGCATGCACGTACGTATAAATTAATCTTCCAGAACATGGCAAAATTTGACATATTTCCAGGTATGGGAATTTTTTACTAGCTCCCACTAAAATTTTAATGCATTTATTGAAAATATGACTGTCAACTGATGAATTCATCGTTCAGGAATCATTCTTTATCTTCATTTTCACACTAATAAATAATATTGTTGGCTATTTTAATTTTCTTGGTTTTACATGAAATAGCTTCCTTACGTTTATTCTATCTATTCTATGGAAGAATAAACCGCACAGTAACCGCTCTTCTTTTGATTTGCATAAGTACATTCGACACGTATCCTTTTGGCCTGATTTTCCTTTTAAATTCAAAGTTGCATATACTTACCTCATGCCATGACAGATCATCTGATCATGAGAACGCGCAGAAACGAGCGACCTTACTGATTGCATTCTCATGCAAGATAATAATTCCATAACAATTATTGTTTGAATAGTTTGGGTATAAACGTAAGTTTGAATCTTGAAAAGGAAAGGGTCAAATCATTCTTCTATTGTAAAATTAATGAACTTTGATTTTAATTTTTTTCATTATGTTCCCATTAATATTTGAAAATGCTTATAAAAAATCACTATTTAATGAATTTTGATTTTAATTAATGGCATATATAACACTACAAGAAAAGTGGTCTTTAACTAGGGTTTAAAATAATCCTTAACGTTAATTTTCTCTAATATTGATGTACGTTTTTAACAAAAATACTACATCACTATTTAATAAAAAATTAACGGTAAGGATTACTTTTAGTATTGATTAAATTTCAAATTCATCCCTAAATTTATTATTTCTTTTTTTATTGGTCTCTAAACTAAATTAATTGCATAAGTAGTTCTCACACATTCAATATTTATCACATTGGTCCTTCAACTTTTACATTATCTCGTCACATTGATCATGACAAAGACCAATTTGATGAATACTACCAAAGCTTCTACTTAATTATATAATAATTTCATTTGAGGACCATCGAGGAAAGAGATAATAAGTTTAGGGAGTAAAAATTGAGGGTTTACTCTTTAAATATTTTAAATATTGAATGAATCACAACAAAAACGTATAAATACTAAAATTAAATCTCATTGATTAATTTTATAAAAATGAAAATATAATAAAAGGGACAAAATAGTAATGATTGTATATGAACAAAATGATGGGTTTTCATTGTATTCATCTAATTAGGGAGGATTTCAATTAATTTCCAAATTTACACTGGTAAGTGATTGTCTCTGATTCCTGCCATATTCAAATCCTATCATGTTATTCAATTTCTATCTTTTTTTTTTACTTATATGGCATTTAGTCACTTGGTCTTTTTTTTGGATATACATCAAAATAGTATTGCTTTAAGAAACATATTTAATTTGTTCATTCGGATTATTTATTAGAATTGATTAAATTTCAGTCTTAATCATATGGATAATTACTAAGGTTAACAAATTCCTTAGTCGCAATGGAAATGGACTGCAACCCTAAGCGGATTTTATATTTTTACCTGTAAATTCAGAGGTTCAAATCATAAAGTTACCATTCTTAAAAGGACTTTAAAGTTTTAAACCTACAATTATGTCTGTGGGATTTATAGTCATCATTCTTAAAAGAACTTTTAAACTCACAACTGTCAAATATATTAAAAAAAAAATCTAAGGTTAACAGGTTTGCTTTTTTTTTTTTATGTATTAAATCCTTATGGTAATTAACTATTTAAAATTTGTATTATATATTGATTGGAGTATCCCATATACTCCTTTCAATAAATTAATTGCTTATAAAAAAGAAAGAACCAGTTGTCAATTTTCTAATTAAGATCATTAAAAAATAAAAAAATGATTTTTTTTTTTTTTTTTTCATTAAAAAATTTAAAAAAAAAAAAAAAAAACAAAAATAAAGAGGTGTTTTAAAATTTACAAAAAATAATTAAGATAAGGAGAAATTTCAACTTTTATAATAATATTTTTTTATTAATTGGTTATTTTTTAAAATTTAAAATGAAATAAGATGTCAATTCAATGAGAAGAAATTTAAACTTTTAAAATTAGAAGATACTCTTTTAATTTTAAAAACAATAAAAAATTCATGTGTGAATTAACATGAAAGCCACCTGTCTGAGAATAAATATGAGAACATCATTCGTTTGGAAGTGTCTCACATTTAAAATAAGGGCTCATGTTTGATATTTATATTTATATAATATATAACACTGGAAGTAGATTATTTAACCCATAAATATGAAAATTAATATCATGAATTCTAAAAGTTTTTTATGACGTTAAAAGATGACATGACATGTCTACTGCTGTTAATAATCTATCTATCTATTACTTTAATTAATATATGAAAAGAATTCGCCCTTTCCTACACGTGTCTGTTTTTCCTTTTTTCTTTAGTTTTTTATTTTTCTCCTTCAATACGCAAAGTCTGTTTCACTTCCTTTTTTTTAATTTTTTTTCAACAACACATATTTCTTTCTCAAATTCTCATTCTCTTTCTTGCCCTTTTTTATTTTTTATTAATATATGAAAAGAATTCGCCTTTCCTACACGTGTCTGTTTTTCCTTTTGCTTTAGTTTTTTATTTTTCTCCTTCAATACGCAAAGTCTGTTTCACTTCCTTTTTTTTAATTTTTTTCAACAACACATATTTCTTTCTCAAATTCTCATTCTCTTTCTTGCCCTTTTTTATATTTTTATTATTTAAGATGTTAAATTTTTTTAACTTTTTTTAATATCATTTATCTTTCTATTTTATTCATTAATGATTGTACTTATTATCTATTTTATCTAATTTAATCTTTACTAAAATTGTTCTCTAATACATGTGTCATATTTTCACTTACATTTTTTTTAGTTTTTATACCCACTTCAGTAAAGTTATTTTTTGGACCACGTATATCCTCCATGATATTAAAATATTTATCTCATTATTCGTTTTATTAATATGTTTTATTATAAAAGAATTTTTTTAAAACTGCGGGTATTCTTCACGGGAGACAGTCTTGTTCCTACCATTTTATTTTTTCTCACACATTAAATTTTTTATTATCCTTTTTTACTTTCTTTTATTTTTATCAAAATTGTATCTCCATTTGGTTTCTATTTTTTTATAAAAGAATGTCATAACTCCACAACAGGCCTTAGACCATAGTAAGCAGCGCCAACTCCAATCCCGGTAAACCCAGCCTCAGTGATTGGAGTATCTAGAACCCTCTCGGGACCATACTTCTCCAGCAGCCCTTGGATATCTTGTATCCAACAGCTTAGCCTCTTCATTCCAAATGAAGTAAAGACCATCTCCAGGTTCACCCTCACGAACAACATACTCTCCTGGTTCATAGTGTTTGACAATCACAAGTTCATCTGGCTAAAAAACGGAACCCATTATCTTAAAGAAATACCCGATTCCATCACGTAACCAAATATTCTCAACACAAGCAATTGTAACATAGTTCCAAGAAATAAAGGTTCTCTCAGACATTTTATCAAACACCTTCTGAGCATCTAGAATTTTCTTGCAACAGCCATAAAAATTGATCAAATCGTTATCAAAAAATTGATTAGATTGTTACCAACGTAAACATCAGTGTCCAAACCAAACTTCATAGTATCCGCATGCACCTGCTTGCCTTCACCAAGTTTGAATGTAATGTCCTAATTTCTTAATTTGAAAACAATGCCTGTTGGAAACACTGTTTAAGAATTTGGGAAATTATTGCGCGCATTTTAAGTATCACAAGCATCACATCAACGCTTAGATAATCCAACACATTACTTAAGCTAAAAAAAATCCAATAGTCAAGCATAATTAACTAGTCATTGCCGGGAAGTTTGAGGTTGCCACCACCATTTGAAAGACTACAACTGCTAGCTCTAGGTCATGGGTGGGGTAATTCTCCTCATGGGGCCTAAGTTGCCTAGAGGCATAGGCAACCACTCTCCTCTCCTACATCAACACACAGCTTAAACCCTTCCTTGATGCGTCACTATAAACCTCAAAGGGTTTAGACAAATCTGGTAATACTAGGACGGGGGGTGGTGGTCAATCTCTTTGAGTTCAAAGAAACTCTTCTCACATTTCTCATCCCAAACAAAGCATGACCCTTACGGGTCAACCTAGTGAGTGGCAAGGCTAACTGGGAGAATCCTTTAATGAACCTCCGGTAGTAACCGGCCAAACCTAGAAAACTCCTGACCTCAGTAATGGACTTGGGCCTCTCCCATTCCACCACAGCTTCTATCTTGCTGGGGTCAACCGACACCCCTTCCTTAGAAATGACATGTCCTAGAAAATGAACCCTATCCATCCAAAATTCACATTTTCAGGGTTAGCAACCAACTTTTTCTCCCTCAAACCCCTAGTACAATCCTAAGATGTTGCTCATGTTCTTCTAAGGTTTGGGAGTAGATAAGGATGTCGTCGATGAACACAACGACAAACTTATCCAGGTAGGGTCGAAAAATCCGGTTCATGTAATCCATGGACACTGTAGGAGCATTGGTTAAGCCAAAAGGCATCACCAAATACTCATAGTGCCTGTAACGGGTTCTAAAGGCAGTCTTGGAATATCTTCACTCTTATTTTAATCTGATGATACCCTGACCTCAAGTCTATCTTAGAGAAAACAGATGCTCCCCTAAGTTGATCTAGAAGGTCATCTATCCTAGGCAAAGGATACTTATTCTTAATGGTTACCTTATTCAACTGTCTAAAGTCTACACACAATCTCATACTCCCATTCTTCTTTTTAACAAGAGTACAGGTGCTCCCCAAGGTGATACATTGGGTCTGATAAACTTTTTCTCAATTAACTCCTCCAATTGACTCTTAAGTTCACTCGTCTCTAGTGGTGACATCCTATAGGGGGCTTTGGAGATTGGTCTGGTGCCCGACAACAGGTCTATGGAAAACTCAACTTCCCGGTCCGGAGGTAATGGTTACCTCACTAGGGAAAACATCCCGGAACTCCCTCACCGTAGCTATACTACTCAAGTCAAGTTTGGACTCTACAGTTGAGGAAAGCAATAAAATAAAACAAGAATTCCGTCCGACAGGCATTCAGAAATCTGAGTATGGCTAGAAAGTAAGCATGCAGGCTTCTCCCCTGAAAGAAGAGGGAGACTTGGAAAAACAATCTCTTTATTGAAACAATCAAGTATAATTTGGTTTTGGGACAACCAGTTCATGCCTAAGATAATATCAATGCCATGCAACGGTGAACAGATCAAATCCACAACAAAAGACTTCCCTTGTATCACAATGGAACAATTTAAAAAAAAGGGAAGTAGAAATCGCCTCTTTGGCCAGGGTGAGAACGTTTAAGTGAAGAGGCAAAGATATGACAAGCAATTTTAATCGTTCTACACAATCACAAGCAATAAATGAGTGGGTTTCCCTAGAATCATACAGTACAATCAAGGGAACCCATTAAGTGTACACATACCTTGCATCAAATTATTGGCCTTGGAGGCAGTTTCCCCACTAAGAGTAAAGACTCTTCCGGTAGCTTGGGGCTTGGACTGGTCCTTGTTCTTCTTCGGGCACTCCCCAGCAAAGTGGCCCGCCTCGAAAAAATAGTAACATTTCTTTTGGCCGACTAGACATCTCCTTTGTGGACCTTGCCACACTTAGGACAGGAAGGAACAGTAGGAGTAGAAGGTAGGGCAACATGTTTGCCTTTCCCTCCTGGAAGTTAGATCGGTTGTTCCTCCCTGCAGGTGCTTCCTCTCTTTTTCTCTTTCCATCCACCCAAGTCTTCACGGCAGGCTTGGGTGCGTTATCCATCATACTGTTCTGCCACCAAACATTTTGTAACCAAAGCAGGGAACTCCCTCAGCTGGAGAATAGCAACACTCTTCCTGATTTCGGGCTTTAATCCCGACTCAAAATGGGTACATTTCCAACCCTCATTAGGATTGGCTTGAAGTAGAGAATGGTACTTGGCGAGTTCCTCAAACTTTTCTACGTACTGGCCCACCATCATATTTCCCTGCTTCAGTTGTAGAAACTCCAACTCCTTCCCTTGCCTCACAGGCTCCGGAAAGTACTTCTTTAGGAACACCATTTGAAATATCTCCCAGGTGGGCGGAGTCCCTGGAGGAGTCAATCCAGCCCTGGCGGCCTTCCACCAATTCTCAGCTTCCCCTTGTAACATGTAGGTTGCAAATCGCACCTTGAATTCATCAGAGCATCCCATGACTTCAAAGATTTTGCTCATGGTGTTGAGCCATGAGTTAGCAACTTCGGGGTCATATGCCCGACGAATGATGGAGGATGGTGCTTCTTGAATTCCGCCAACCCTTGCACAAACGGGTCAAATACATTCAAGGGTGGTGGTGGGGTTGGCCTCTGTAACATCCTAAATTTTATTAAGTAAAATATTAATTAAATTAAATAAATAAGTAAAGGATATAATTAATTAAATATATGAATAAATAATAAGATTAATATTATTATTAGTTTATCAATAAAGCTACTTCATTTAAAAAAAAAGAAGATAAGGGGGTTGAGAGTGGGCCCAAGCCCAATTAGGCATTCTAGTAAGGAGGGGTTATCAGTTCACCTTAATCATTATTCGTATAATCGTTAGAGAGCGAAACACTAAGGAGGGGAGAAACCAAGTCTCAAGAGGAGGTTGCTGCAGAGTGATCATCAAGAATCAAGAAAGAATCTTTCTTGCTGTTCGATCTTCACTTCAAGGTACGGTGGGGAAAGGGTGCTGCTTGTATGTGCATGTGGGAGTGCTTGGGTAGTGAGGGCAACCATAAGACCCTCTAAGAATTCTAAATTGAGAACCTATATGTGAATCATATATTGTGTTTGGAATGTGTTGATTTGAGTATGCATGTGATGACCCTGATGAATTGGGTGATGGTAGCGAGAATAGCGAAAAATGGTTAAATAAGGGTTTAGAGATGAGGAACCATAATTGATTAGATGTTAAATTTATTGTAATTCGTAGGGATGATTGAGGATTTCAGTGAACTTAATCGGTAAAAATGAGTTTAATTGAATTAGGAACTTGAGGATTTGAGTAGGGATTGAAGAAGAGGGTAGAGGAAAGTCATTCTCGTTTTTACACAGAGCAGCGACTGTAAAACAGTGACTGCAAATTCGTTCACCGTTGGATCGGGCTGAAATTTGACAACTGGTTCGGAAAGTCTGGTTCGTCATTATGAACGGTTGGATCGTCGATACGAAGTCTGGGTTGGGGATATTTAGTTCGCACTAGAGGAAAATCATTCTCGTTTTTACACAGAGTAGCGACTGTAAAACAACGACTTCTGATTCGTTCACCGTTGGATCGGGCTGAAATTTTGACAGCTGGTATGGAACATCTAGTTCTTCCTTATGAATGGTTGGATCGTCGATACTAAGTCTGCGTTGGGAGATATTTAGTTCGCACTATAGCTGTATATTTGGGGTTTTTATTGATGAAATTAAATTGGATGCATAGAGTGTATTAATTGTGATATGAGTATTGTGATGTGAATATCTTATGTAATATCCTATGTTTATACATTGATTGTGATGTGAGTGTGATGATATGAATATCCCATGTGATGTTAGATGTTTATAATGTTGAGATGTATGATGATGATGTATTGATGTATTGAGTTTATGA
This sequence comes from Sesbania bispinosa, assembly GCA_026901365.1. Lineage (NCBI taxonomy): Eukaryota > Viridiplantae > Streptophyta > Magnoliopsida > Fabales > Fabaceae > Sesbania > Sesbania bispinosa. Next base: position 140,390 of record QLOH01000287.1, read on the forward strand.
TGATGATGTATTGATGTATTGAGTTCATGATGATGATGTATTGATGTATTGAGTTCATGATGATGATGTATTGAGGTATTGAGTTATGATAATGAGGTATGAGATGTGTGATGATGATATTTGAGGTATTGAGTGTATGAGGTATGAGGGTGTATAATGATTATATATTGATGCATTGAGCATATAATGTGTGTTGTGATAATGATGATATAATGATGCATTGAACATGCGATGAGTGTTATGATCATGATGATGGTGATTAACGATGTTGATGATGATTTGGTGTGCATAATGATCAGTGAATATGCAATGTGATTGATGATGATTGGGTGTGCATAATGATTGGTGAATATGTCATGTGATTGATGATGTTTTGGTGTGCATAATATGCAATGTGACTAATGATGATTGGTGTTATTATGATGATAATGATATTTGGTGATAATTATGATGATTTTGGATGATGATGAATGGTGTTAATTATAATGATTGATGATGATGATGAGTGGTGATATTTATGATGAACCATGATGAGAATGATTGATGATGATGATGTTGGTGTTGTACCTGAGTATAACTTGGGGAGGTGAATAGTGTACCTGAGTATAACTCGGGGAGGTGATAATGGTGATGATTTAATTAACCTTATGTTGTAATGATGCTTAAGTATATATATGATGTTGTACCTGAGATACACAAGCCCAATGAGGGGTGGGGTGTAACTCAGGGAGGTGATTGTACTTGAGATACACAAGCCCAGTGAGGGGTGGGGTGTAACTCAGGGAGGTGATTGTACTTGAGATACACAAGCCCAGTGAGGGGGGGTGTAACTTAGGGAGGTGATTGTACTTCGGATACACAAGCCCAATAAGGGGTGCAGTGTAGCTCAGGGAGGTGAATGTTGTACCTGAGTGTAACTCAGGGAGGTGAGTATTGATTATGTTGGTGAATGTTGTACCTGAGTGTAACTCAGGGAGGTGAGTATTGATTATGTTGGTGAATGTTGTACCTGAGTGTAACTCAGGGAGGTGAGTATTGATTATGTTGGTGTATGGTACCTGAGTGTAACTCAAGGAGGTGAGTATTGATTGTGTTGGTGATTATGGTACCTGAGTGTAACTCAGGGAGGTGAGTATTGATTATGTTGGTGATTATGGTACCTGAGTGTAACTTAGGGAGGTGAGTATTGATTATGTAATTGAATATGGTACTTGAGGTGTACAAGCCTAGAGTGGGTGAAGTACAACTCAGGGAGGTGCATGATGGTGATGATGATATGATGATTATGATGAATATGATGAAATGATGATATTGATGATTGTGATGAGTATGATGATATTGATGATAATGATGAGTATGATGATATGATGAATATGATGAGTATGATGATTATGATGAATATGATGAGTATGATGATATTGATGATAAAGATGAGTACGATGATATGATGATAATGATGATAATGATGATTGTGATGATAATGGGGATTATGATGATTGTGGGTGATATTGATGATGTTGTTTGTGTATATGATGATGATGATTATGTTTTACATTTGATATTAGAATAAGTTATATGATGATGTTGTTTACATGAGGGTGAGGATAGGGTAGTCCCTATGTGTATGTATGAGTGGTGTTCTTTTCCTCACCGTTTCTATCTGTGGTTATTATTTACAGGTGATGACGATGGCACCTCAGGTGCCGAGTATTGAGTTGATGGGTGTCGTTCTGATACATGTGACATCAGGGCTTAGTAGTGGGAGTTTTATTTTATATTTCTATTTTGGAGAGATTATGTAAACGGTTTGTTTTAAGTGTCTTATAAGGCTAAGAATGATGTTTTACTGTTAACTTTTGAGGTAGCAATATTTTATTTACTTTGAAAACCTTTTGACTCCAACTTCTATTTTGAATAAGTTGACTTTGAAAAGAATTGAGGTTTTAATTGAGTTGAAATGTTAACCATTTTACCCAATGTGATTCGTTATTTCCTAAGTCTTCTGCTTCGTTGATTATATAAGAGTTGGGGTAGAAGGGGTGTCACAGCCTCCGACTGAGCTCCTGAAGTATTACAGCATTGTTGGCATTCTGTTCTCCCATCATTTGTGCCAATGTTTGTAAGGCCGCCGCCACGGGGGGGAGTGGCACCGTGAGGTGGAGGAGGTGGAGGAGCTGAAGGATTAGCCCTAGGCCTGCCTCTTCTTCCGCCAACCATAATGCTCTACACATCATTAATAAAATATCGAGGTGATCAGTCTCTCAATTTCATAACAATGTATAAAGAAATAGCTAACTTTATAAGACAAATAATTTCCACAGTCCAATTGGATTGAACTGCTCTGATACCAGAATGTAACGTCCTAATTTCTTAATTTGAAAACAATGCCTGTTGGAAACACTGTTTACGAATTTGGGAAATTATTTCGTGCATTTTAAGTATCACAAGCATCACATCAACGCTTAGGTAATCCAACACATTACTTAAGCTAAAAAAAATCCAATAGTCAAGTATAATTAACTAGTCATTGCCAACCCGGGCATCCAACAAAATACAACAAAAATCCAACTAAATGGGATACAATGATACATGCCACCTGTAACAGTTACCACAATTCCATCTAGGCTCTACATGTACTACAATATCCCATTACAAAATAACAAGTTATATATGTATATACAACAACTATAGTATTCCAAATCTCCAAAGAAAACCCAAAAGAGTCAGAACATCACAATCTCCATCCACTCATGCATCCGGCCTGGAGCCCTGTGAAGCTAAACACAAAATATCGTATAATGAGACTAAAGTCCCAGTGAGTGTGTAAAGACAGACACTGAGAGAAGTATTAGACAAGTGTCATGCAACAACCAACAGGAATAATAATATTAATCAAGCAAACATAACATTCATGATATAATTATGCTTAAACATGAAGTGTTTAACCTAACACCCAATGGGACTTTCCACTTATCTGTGAAGGCTAGACTGAGCTCAGGCTAACAGGGACCGTCATCCCTGAAGGCCACAAGGACCTTACCCCATTACTGTGGTAGATTCAAACATTTATTTTTCCTCTTTTATACATGAGATTCAAAGCCCCAAATACCTCTTTTATCCATGAGGGCAAGGATCCATAGTCAGTTCATTCATTATATTGTGAGGCCACAAAGGCCTAATTCAAATCTCTTCCAATATCAGTGAAATACTTCATGAATAGGTAAATATTTCCAAAGGAATCTATTCAATTTTTCATCACCAAAATCAAGCAATAGCAAAAATCCCAATTTCTCTACCCTAGGGTTTGATCCAACCATTTATATCACCAATCAACACATTTAATAGCTAAAAAAAAATATAAACCAACATAGATATTCAATGCAAGCAAGGAAGAGAGAAAAAAGGGATATTTATTGAGAACACACAAAAGGATGAGTGTGGGTGGTGAACACACTCACTTGAATGGAGAAAGGAGGAGGAAAGATGAAGATGGTGGAGGAGGGGAGATGCTTCCAAGCTTTCAAATGGTGGTGGCAACCTCAAATTTCCCTTCCCTTCTTCTTCCTTGAGCTTTCTCTCTCTAAACTCTCTCAAGAACCCTAAGAAAAAAAGGAAGAAAAGGAGAAGGAAAGGAGAGACGTGTTTTTTAAAATTCTGGTTGCGCCCGCCCGCTTGAGCGTCCATTTGCGCGCTCAAGCGCGCAAAGTTTCTGCTAGGGAGAAAAGAAATAGCGCTCGCGCGCGCTCAGCCAGTTCCCAGCGTTCAAACGCGCAGACCAGAATCTTTTTTTTATACTCCTCTCTTTACCCATTCTAACCCTTCCAAAACCAAACTCTAAACTTCAAACCAACACCTTACCCTCTCCAACTTCTATGAAACTTAGCTTCCACTTGGTTTACTATAATTTGTACTATTTCTACCAAAAATTCGGCAGAGTTTCCCCTAAAAACTGGATATTTCCAAAATTCTTCCTTAATCATGAAACTCAGAAAACCCAATCTCAAAAATACACTAACATCATACAGGAGCCTCCATGGCTAAAGTAGAAATCTAAAAAGGGGTGTTACGTTGAAGCCATTAATGGAGCATAATCTGCAAGCACTAGCTCTAGCCATTTGCCGAAGATCTCGGAGTGAAGATTAGAGAACATAGTTCCCCGGCTGGAGTAGTACTTCGATTCGTCATCGTCGTCGTAGATTGTGATCTCCGATTCTGTGCAAGCTTCCGAAGTTTCGTCATATTCTTTCGGATTCTTACTTTCTTTTCCGCTTCAGACCTACAAGATCAAGCTTCTGTTGGTTCATGAATGTCAAAATTGGAGTCCACACACGAAGACTGTAACATCTCTAGTTCATTTTCATTCTGCTTCTGAAATCTCCGATTCTCAAGAAATCCACACTCTCACCCTTCCAAATGCCTTCAAATTCTTCTGATAATTCGTTCCTCGAATTCGACCTTCCCTTGTGAGCAAATACAGTGGATATTAATCCGAAGCTGCCAAAGTTGAAAGGTTTCGATGATGAATTCCATTCCAATCTTGCTGCGGAGTCTTTGCCAATATCATGAATCAAGAACATCCAAGAAGATTCAGTAGTGAGCGAAAAAGAAACCGAAGCAGAAGGAATCTTAGATGATGGAGAAGATGAAGTTTCTGCAAGAATGGAGTGCGCAACAAACAACAAAGGCTTCTTCAGACAGCGTCGTCCCTTCTACTTAAAGTGAGGTGAGCTCCATGGATGGAGCTCTGATACCATCTTAGTAAAATAAGATGGAGCAGGAGCAACAGAGGGATAGTAGTAGGAGGTAGAAGAGGAGTACCATGGGTTCTCCCATGGATCATCCCAAAGGTAGCCGGAGAATATTCAGAAAATCATTTAGTATTGATTTAAAAAGATGCTGAAATAAATACAAACAACTCCTATTTATAAGACTAAAACTACTCACATGATAAAATTGAAAATAACAAATACTAACAGAATATCACTAATAACATAAATATATTCCTAATAATAAGACATGGATATAAGATAGATGGCAATGCAAAAAGTCATTATATTAACATTACAATGATATAACATTACATGACTATATACACATGTACTTAAATATATATCCTTAAAATATTACAAATTTCTGATTTGGTCCTCTTTTAATTTTTTTTTAATGAAATTTTAATAAATTATTTTTATTTATCAATTGGTCCCTCTATTTGTATGTCAAGTGTGCACTTAACAATTAAATATAACAAACTTAACAAAGTTCTAATGAAGAACTATTTGATGAAAGAAAAAACATTTTCTAAATAAGAATATTTTTTGAAGAATTTGTTTGAAAGTTGTAATTTTTAGCGACTAATAATATATATAATTATTGGAAGTGATCGAGCAGTTAAATGTAATAGGGGATCATATGTCATACAGTGTGTGTGCGCGACTAATAACATATACAATTGGAAGTGATCGAGCAGTTAAATGTAATAGGGGATCATATGGCATGTAGTGTGTGTACGGAGTAAAACGTTATTTTGATCCCTGAAAGATAAGCGATCGATCAAGTTAGTCCCTGAAAGACAGAAATTACCAAAATAATTCCTGAATGATGCTAATGTCAATCAAGTTAGTCCCTCCGTCAATTTGTCACTATTAACTAAACAGAATGCCAGCGTGACACGTTTTTTGTACACTGTGGATGCTGATGTGGCCTGAGAATCTTTCAGGGACTAAAATGAATATCTTTCAGGGACTAGAATGAACATCTTTCCCTTCATTTTGGTCCCTAACATTCAAATTATATATATATATATAATTCTTTCATCTTTATCATATTTTTCACTTTCTTTTTTTTTCATTTTTTTAATCTATCCTCTTTACAAAACATTTTTCTCTATTCTTTACAGTGTACAAAAAAGTGCCACGCTGGCATTCTGTTAAGTTTAACAGTGACAAATTGACGGAGGGACTAACTTGATTGACGTTAGCATCATTCAGGGATTATTTTGGTAATTTCTGTCTTTTAGGGACTGATGGCACACTGCTAGAAGCTTGGACCTGTTGGAATGCTTAGAGCTGAGTCAAGGCACGGGTCAACCTTATTTTTGGTCAACCCTCCCAAGGTCAACCTTTGACCTTTGACCACTTGACCCAAGTCAACATGAAGATTTCCAATTAATTAGAAGATTAATTAGGATTTATGATGTAATTAGGACTTGCTTGTTGTAATTTCTTTTAATTCCTCCTCCTTGGGAGCTATCTTTAGTGGGTTTATTGGTTAGTAGGCTACCTTGCTACAAGGTTTAGGAGGTCATGGGTTCTAATCCCACTTAGGATAGGAAATTTACTCATATTTTATTTCCTATGTAAAAAGGGGCGCTATTTTTGGGTTTAATGGCTTAAGGCTTAGCTTAGCCATAAGCCATTAGGGGCATGGGTTCAAATCCCACCTTGGATGAGTATTCACTCATCTTTATTTTCTTTCTTATTTTCTTTTCCTTGTAAAGTCCCACATCGCCCAAGATGGCCACCCCTCCCCCTCCTTCTCCTATATAAAGGAGCTCTCCCTCATGTAAACAATATTGAATTTTGAAGTAAAGGCATTATGCCCATTTTTCTCCTCTTTGTGAGTTGAGAATCTCCTCCCTTGTGAGTTGAGTGTGCTTGGTGGTTGTTGCTTAAACCATGGATGAGTCTTATCTAATTCTCCTGAATTAGTGGCGACTGGCGATTGATCTTATCTGCTGCAAGAAAGGACTTGCATCAGTGGCGATCTTCCACTTTTTCCTCTCCATTTTTCTTTCATTTTCCTTCACTTTCTTTCATTTTCCACGTGAATATAGCTGCTGTTCCAGCACCTATATTTGCATTTTAATTGCTTAATTTGGGTTCTAATCGGTTTGCTTTGCTCAATTCTAGATCCTTGGCAATTCCTGTCATCAGGGACTAACTTGACCGACCGCTAATCTTTTAGGGACCAAAATGACGTTTTACTCGTGTGTGCGCGACTAATAATATCCTGTGCTCCTTTTTATAAGACACACTTAACTGAATTACACATACCAATAAAATAGATAAAATTAGTTAATTTTATTGGAGGTTTAAAAAATAGTGTAAATTTCTAATTTTACCCTTATTTATATCATTGACTAATTCCACTACGTACCATTTGATAGTTGGAAAGATAATAAAGGTATATATAAGAAAAATGTTAATAAATGTTGCCTTGAAATTATAAAGTTCCTTATAAAAAGGATCACAAAAACTTGTAAAAAGTGTTTTACAAAAAGAATCGGATAGAGTATATAATTGGAAGTGATCAATTAAAGGTAATGGGGGATCATATGGCATGTAGTGTGCACATGTAGCGTGTGTGTGTGAATAAATGATCAAATTGTGATACTCCCCCTTGTTCCATAACAAAACTTTTGTTGTTTAAGGTTATGCATATATTAAAAAATATTTAATTGATGAATAATTTTATTATTCCTTCCATTTCATATCTTTTATTTTTTATTTTTACTTATTTTTCAAAATATATGTTGTTTTGGAAATATAAAGACTTATTTAAAGTTTTTTTTCAATCCCTTTATTTAATATTATGATAAATATAATTACTTCAATTAACTATAATAAATATTGAAATAGGTCAATATAAACAAGGGTATTTTAGTAAATATATAATAAAATTGTACATCAATTAAATATTTAATAATTTTTTTGCATAACCTTAAATAGTATAAAATACGGAAGAGAGGAGTATTTATTTAATCTCGCATTTCTAAAATAACAAAGTTTTGAAATAGAAGTAAGTAAAAAAAACAACAAAAGATATGGAATGATGTTATTTCTAAAATATAAAAAAATGTTTGTGTAATCCACATGTATCCTTCATGAAAGGCAATCTTGTTTAAGTAAATCTTACTAAAGGGAAACAAGTATGTATCAATCACTTGTTGGTTTAAATAATAAAAGTTTTGAAATATAAATAAAAAGATATAGAATGGATGAGGTATTTTTTTATTGTTTTTTATAAGCCAAATATCATTGAATTGAGCACTAGGGGTGCTCAAACCCAATACAAAGAGTAACAAATAAATAAAACCACAATACCCAAATCACCAAAACCAATCAAATGCATGTAAAAGCCTAACATGACAACATATGAGAATAGCCAATACAGGAGTAAAAAATACAAGATGAAATAGCACCTAACCAAAACCGGGACCGACTCTAAACAATGAAAAAATCCACAACCAAAGGCAACCTCTAAAAGCACTTGAACAATGGAAAGAACCACAGTGGCAGAAGAAAAAACAGCAACTCGGTATAAGAGAAGGAACCTCAAATAACATCAAAGACTCAGTAAGACAGAAGCATCCTCATAAATCAACAAAAACATATTAAGTATTTTTTATTGTTACATAAAATAATAATACACATTAAATTATACACACAAAAAAAGTTGAAGACAGGATGGATTTTTCTATTTCAATTACAGTTTTTTCAAATGAAAAATATATAGTCTACATATTTAACTTTTTTTCAAAAAAAAAAAGAGTGACCATGTTTATCCCCACTAATTAAATCAACCCATATTTCGCCAATTCCATTATTAATCTTTCTTTTGAATATTTCATTGTTTTTTATGTGAATGTTTGATTTTTAGTTGGGAAAATTAATTTTGTGGAATTAATTAAATCACATTTGTCCAACGTGATTCATAAATCGTTCATCATTCATCTCTTATCAATGATTTTAAATTTATCAAAATCAATTTTACCCAATTGTAAATCAAATCGACCACTACAAGAAATTTGACTTTTAGCAACGGATTTTTCGTCGCTAAAAGTGAAAAACCGTCGCTACAATCTACATAGCGACGGCTTAGCGACAACCTAATGGACGTCACTAAAAGGCTCGTCGTTAGTGCAGTAGCGACAAGCAAAATAGGTCGTCGCTACATAGAGACGGTCAAGCCGTCACGAAAGTCGTCGCTACGTATTATTGTTATTATTTTTAATTTTTTTATCTATTGACGGACATGGTCGTCGCTAAAGCTAAATTTTTTTAAAATTTAAATTTATTATTTTTAATTTATTTTAATATTTGTTAATTTTAAAATTATAAAAAAATTCAAAATACTATAAAAACACCCAAAGAGGAAAAAATATATATTTAAAATATATATATACATACAAAGATAGTTTAACATAATACCATAAAAGTAAAAAAACATAATAAAAAAATCAATGGTGGCGGCGACGATGTTGGTGTTGTGTCAGGGGACGATCCTTATCCTCATCTAACCGCTGCTCATCCAGGGGGTCATCGTATTGGGGGTGCGGCTGAGCCTGAGCCTGAGCCTGAGCAGCCTGAGCCTCCAGGAATGTTGCATCTGTTGTCAGAGTCATGTGAAGTCCTCCTCCAACTGTGTAGCCTTCGCTTCAGCCCGACTAGCCCGCTCCCTTGCTTCATTGACTTCCTGGCGCAACGCTTCCTCAACCGAATGTCGTGACCCGGACCCGTTACTCCCGCTGGTATGAGCCCGAGATTCCTGAGTCAGGCTGGTCACACCTGGATGAAGGTTGGTTGACAAGTCCCCGGTGCCATAACAGCGACCTTGGGTCTTGCCACCGCAACATCCTTCCAGATCTGTAGCTTGGTGGAACCATCAAAGCTGGAGTTGCCCCCCATCTGTGACTCCACCTCCCTCAGGCGCTCTTGGTAATTGTTTGTTGAGTACAGGTAAACGTATAATTAGTTAGTTATATATTCAATTTCAAATATTTTAAATTATATAAAAAACACTGATAAGCACAATCTTGGACTTACATGGGTGGACCGCGCTCGGTCATCTACCCAGCCACCACCCTTTTTTAGGTGGGTGGCTACAAAAAAACTCATCGGGCTCTACCTCCCGCCCAAGCTGTCAAGCCTACACGGAATAAGAACACAATTAATTATTTTAATAACAAATATAAAAACTCATCGGGCTCTACCTCCCGCATTGAGAAGCCCGATTGCTCTTGTTACGAGCGGATTCCCCTTGAATTCATCAGAGGCCCAGTAAGCCATAAGACCCTCCCAGGCCTCCTCACCACATCAAGTGGGCCTCCTCCCAGCCGCCCGGGCCTTGTTCAATCATATCTTGAAGGCGACAAGCAATCCTGTGCTCGTACACCTTCTTGATTTGGGCCTCATCAGAAGAGTCCCAAGTAACTTTGCTCTGAAAAAAAGGTAAGTTATTAGAAAATGACATAACTTAAGCAAAAAAATATTAAGTGTTTAGGGTTTTTATTTACCGTAAACTCGACCCACCACTTGTCTCGTACATCCTACGGGGTGACCTCCCACAGGTAGTGAGGACCCCGGAGTTGCGAACGGATCGCATGACCAATGGGTGGGTTGTTAGGCACACCCAACTGCAAAATAAACAAATTCAATATTAATTGCTAAAACAATTAAAGATTCAATATTATCAATTCAAAGAAGTAAAAAAAAAAACTCACCCTTGCCAAATGGTCGCATAATAACCCTACCATGAGGGTCTAACTCATTAGGCCGGCTGGAGCTGGCACCCTGGAACCGAACTAGCCCGCATCAAACTCGGGGTTATTGTCCTCATCCATCTTAGCCTAAGTGTGCTCAAGGTCCACCTCCTGCTTAGGCATATGGAAGCTCCTCCTCCACCACGTACTATAGGGATGTCATGATATCCTGGTGTCGGCATGAACCTCATTCCGTCGAATGGCGGCGGGTCACTTGCAGCAGGTATACCGGTAGCTTCAGGGGAGAAGAAGAAGACCGGAGGTGGGCCACCGCAAGCGCTGAAGTAGATGGTAGATCCCGTAGCTGATCAGGGTCAAAGGGGATGGTCCTCTCCCGACGGGCGCGATCCACTGTCCAGCCAACTCGCCCGGGGGATGGACCTCCCTCTAATAGGTGGGACCTTCTGTCCACCTCTACCACGCATTCTGGGCATTTTTTTCTAATTAAATAATTATATAAATTATAATTATTAATTACTAATGAGTATCGTATGAGTACCGTATATATAATTAACAATTATTAATAACATATAGATTAGTAAATTACAATATATAATTACTAATTATATAAATAAATAATTCTAATCTATATAAATTATATAAATTAAATAATTACTAATTACTTCTAATCTATATAAATTATTTCTTGTAGTGAATTATATTAAATAGCATACCTATAAATATATCACATTAAATAAATTAAACAACATACCTATATCAAATTAATAACCTAATAAACTAATAAACTATTGATATTAATAAACTAATAAAACTTATAAGCTAATAAAATTAATAAACAACATACCTACAAAAGCAATGTTTAAAACTAAAAAAATAACTTATATCACATAATAAACTAATAAAACTAATAAACTATTCGTTACTAATAAACTAATTAAAACTGTAAAACTTACTGGTTGCGACGTCGGAGAAGGAAGAGGGAAGGAGGTGTAAAGGGAGCTACGGGCAACCGATTCATATTCTGATCGGTTCAAATGAACTTATAAAGGAGGGGGAGTGCATAACATTTTTTTTTGCAAGAAACTCTATTTGTGTGTGGTGTATTATAGTGTGTGTGTGTGTCACACGAAAATATTTTTAATGCTACAGAAGTATTTACTTCCATTAAAATGCAAACATATGTTTGGTTTTTTTTTACTTTAATTTTTTTTCTGATTGAATAAAATAAAAGTGTCAAATTTTCAGTAGAAAAACACTTAATACTTACTACGCAACTTTTTATATATAAGCTTTTGAATGAAAGTGTTTGGTATAGTTTAAAGAGAAGAAAAGACAAAAAAAAGCCCCACCAAACACACTACATGTAGTGTCACTCATATTGATGGATTATAGCCTAACAGAAGAAAAACTAGAAAGGGAGAAGCAGAAGCAGAAAATAGAAACAGAGAGAAAGAATATCAGGAAAATATTGTTATATTATTCTCTGCTCAGAAATCACATTCTGGTAGCTACATATAGTGGTGAATACACAACATAACTAACTCCTACAATTACGAACTCCTTGCCAGGCACATATTATCAAATATTCCCTTTTGCTAACACACATAATCATCTAAATAAGTAGGTCTCTTAGAGCTACGGTTGGGCCTCCCAGAAGATATTTGATCCAAGTTAATACTAGATTGGTCTTCACGGTCCTCACCTAATATATTGGGCTGACCTCCACTCTTATCAATTTCCTCTCCCCTTGCGAAAAAGACCTTGTCCTCAAGGTCAAACTGATGCTTAAGAGCATCCCAATTTCCCCAAGTGGATTCTTCAGTAGTAAGACCATCCCACTAAACCTGAACAGAATGGTTGCCATTGGAGTCAACCTTGGAGTCAAGAATAGATAAGGGAGTAATGAGAGGATGATGATCCATAGTAAAGCGTGGAAATGGAAATGGTGAGTTAACACAGGTAAGGGACCCTTGTGTTCTTTCAAAAGAGAACAATGAAAGACAGGATGAACACGGGCATTGTCTGGGAGCTGCAATTTTAAGCTACTTGCCAATGTGTTCCAAAATTTGAAAAGGGCCATAAAAAACGCTTGGAAAGCTTGGTATACTTCTTGTCAGCTAGAGTTATCTGCCTGTATGGCCTAAGCTTAAGATGGACCCATATACCCGAAGCAAATTCCACATGGCATTCTTTTTCTATCAGCAGTAGATTTCATTGGGTGTTGGGCCTTGAGTAAATTCTTTTTCAGCAAGGATAGGACTTCAGCTCTATCAGATAAGACTGTATCCACTGCTTAATAGGCGATGAACCTTAACTGTAAGCTAGAAATTAGGATGAGGGGGTCACCCATAAACATCCTGAAAAAGAGGAATACCGGTAAAAGAATGTGATTGCGTGTTATAGCTCCACTCAGCCTAAGGAAGAAACGCTAACCAAGAAGAAGGCCTAGCATGCAACAAAGCTTGCAAATATTGTTCCCAGCATTCTGTTAACGACCTCCGTTTGCCCATCGGTTTATGGATGGAAGGAAGTACTCATTCGTAGCCGAGTTCCACTTAATTTGAAAACCTCCCTCCAAGACATACTCATAAAAATAGGGTCACAGTCAGAAACAATGGAACGAGGCATGCTATGCAAGCGAAAAAATTATTCGAACAAATAGCTCGGCTATTTTATAAGTTGTATAATGATTTGGGTAAAACTCGACTTGAGCAGCCTTGGATAACGGTCAACCACAACAAGGAGAACTGTGTAGCCTTGAGTGGGAGGAAGTCCAACAATGAAATCCATCGATAAATCCTCCCAGACTTGAGAGGGAATTGGTAGAGGTTGAAGTAACCCAACTGGTTTGGTAGTTGAGTACTTAGTTTGCTGGCACATGTAACATTGAGAGACATAAGCTTTCACATCAGATTTTAAATCTTCCTAATAAAATTTTTCCTGTAAGCGAATAATGGTTTTAAGCGACACCAGAATGACCAGCTTGCGAGGAATCATGAAAGTCGTGCAAAAGAAAGCTACTTGCACTTGGAATTTTTGCTCAACCAAAGCTTACCATGAAAGTACAAGAGACCATCAATGAATTTGAAGCCAGGTTGAGAAACTGAACCATCAGATAGAGCTTGAATAATGGCCAAAGAATCAGAATCATCTTGTAATTCTTGCTTCAGAAGCTCTAAAAAATGCAAACTTGGGCACAGTAATGATAAAACATTGTCCCTCTTCTGAAGAATGAACTCGCGAAAAAGGAGTTTGCCACCACATTATATCTACCGAACTTATATTGACTGTCAAAATTATAGCCCAATGATTTAAACATATAGTATTGTTGCTCCGGTGTCAATACCAATCACTACAAGAATTCGGTATTAAGCGACAGCCTTGTAGCGACGGCCATCAGCCGTCACTACAGCATTAAATGCATTGTTCAGTGCAATTAATACTTAGTGACGGCCAAGCCGTCGCTACATAGCGACGGCAGCGACTGCCTTAGCGACGGTATGGTCGTCGCTATATTAAAAATAAAATTTAAATTTGGCGCGCGCTGATGAATTTTAAATGTAGCGACGGCCATGCCATCGCTACGTTAAATGTTGTACGCGTAAAAGCCTCCCCCTCCCCTCTTCCTCCATTTTGCATCCTCCTCCTCCTCCCTCTCTTTTCCTTCCCTGCGACCACCCCTTTGTTTCTGTCCCTCTCTCTTTTCCATTCTCAAAAACTCACCGGTTAAAAACTTTCCCTCCTTCATAGGTTTATTTTAAACCGATCAGAATTCAAAATAGTTGCCTGTAGGTGACTTTACAGGTCCTTCTCTGTTCATTCCTTCTCCGGCGTCGCAACTAGTATGTTTTATAGTTTAATTAAATTTATTTGTAATTAATAGTTTATTTGTTTTATTAGTTTATTAATGTGATATATGTATTAGGTTATTAGTTTTAAACATTGCTTTAGTAGGTATGTTGTTATTAGTTTTAATAGTATATTAGTAAATGGTAAATAGTAATTAGAAGTAATAAGTAAATAAAATAGTATTTTAAAGAGTTTAATTAATTTAATTTAGTAATTTGTAAATAATATTTATATAATTAGAAGTAATTATCATATAGTATTTATATAATTACTAATTTGTAAAAAGTAATTATTTAATTTATATAATTAGTAATTAGTAATTTTAATATATATAATTATTTATTTATAATGTCTATAGTTTATAGGAAAAAATTAATGCTCAGGATACGTGGTAGAGGTGGAAAGAAGATCTCACCGAGTAGAGGAAGGTCCATCCCTCCGGGCGAGCTACGTGCACATGCAGTTCGCGTGATGCGGGAGAGGGTCAACCTCTCTCACTCTGATCAGCTGCCAAAGCATCCATCTACTTCAGCGGCTCCGGCGGCAACCATCCAGTCTTCTTCCTTCCCTCCACCTTCTGCTCCAGAAATCGATGGAATGAGGTTCATCCCGACACCGGGATTAGTTCAGATGCCTCAAGTGGTTGAGGACTCTGTGGTCGAGCTGGACGCTAAGGGCGTTCAGGATCAGATGGATGGGGATGCTGACCATCAGTCTGATGAGGAGCCAGTTCGGTTCCAGGGTGCCAGCTCAAGCTGACCTCATGAGGTAGACGCTCAAGGTCGGGTTATTATCCGACCATTTGGTAGGGGGTGAGTTTGTTTATTTTTTTCCTTCTTTAGAATTGATATTAATATTGAATCTTTAATTGTTTTAGTTGTTAATATTGAATATTTTATTTTGCAGTTGGGTGCCTAACAACCCACCTATCGCAGCCATTGGTCATGAGATACATTCTCAATTCCGGGGTCCTCACTACTTGTGGGAGGTCACCCCAAAGGATGTAAGGGACAGGTGGTGGGAAGAGTTCACGGTAATTATAAACCCTAACACTTTAAATTTTTTCCTTAAGTTATGTCAATTTGTCATAACTTACTCTATTTTTATTTTACAGAGCCGAGTTACTTGGAACCCTTCTCATGAGGCCCAAATCAAGAAGGTGTACGAGCAAAGGGTTGCTCGTCACCTTCGAGATATGATGAACAAGGCCTAGAAGGCTGGGATGTGGTGTGGTGAGGAGGCCTGGGAGTGTCTTTTGGCCTACTGGGACTCTGACGAATTCAAGGTGAAGTCCGCTCATAACAAGAGCAACCGGGCTTCTCAACGCGGAGGGGGGGGAGTCCACACCACTGGCCGCAGGGCCCACCACGAGGTGGCGTTGGATATAGTATGTATAAACAAACACTCTTCTGTATTATGTTTCTATTTGTTGTTAAAATAATTAATTTGTGTAGTTTTTATGTGTAGAATCGACAGCTTGGGTGGGATAAAAAAGGTGGTGGTTGGGTAGATAACCGAGTACGGTCCACCTATGTAAGTGTTTTTTTTTAATATAATTTCATATAATTACAATTGAATTATATAACAAACGAATTTTACTTTTACCTCAACAGACAAATTACAAGGACCGCCTGAGGGACGTGGAGTCACAGATGGGGGACACCTCCATGACTGATGCCTCCACCAAGCTGGAGATCTGGAGGGATGTTGCGGGTGGCAAGACCCGAGGCCACTGTTATGGCACCGGGGACTTGGCAACCAACATTCGTCCAGGCGTGACCAGCCTCACTCAAGAGTCTCGAGCTCATATCAGTGAGAGTGACGGGTCTGGGTCACGACATTCAACTGAGGAGGCGTTGCGCCAGTAATTAATTGAAGCAAGGCAGGAGTCTCGCCAGGCTATTGCGAAGGTTGCACAGTTGGAGGATGAGTTAGGACGACTCCGACAACAGATGCAGTAGTTGCTTGGAGGCTCAGACTACTCAGGCTGCAATCAGGCTCAGGCTCAGCCGCACCCCCACTACGATGCCGCCTTGGATGAGCATCCATTGGATGAGGATAATGAGCCTACCCCACCACAACACCAACGTCGTTGCCCCCATTTTCATACACATGTAAGTGAAAAAATCATGCTGCTTGATTAGATGAAATTATCTCTTTGAATTGATGCGTTGAAACCGGAGCAGGTTGTGCTAAACTATCCCCTTTTAATTCCACCAATTGACCTTGCCTCATAAATTTGATGGATAACTCATCATAATCAGTAACTACAGGCCCAAAAGGTTTTAGCCATTGGATTCCGAGCACCACGTCAGCTCCACCAACAGGAAACACGTATAAGTCCACACTAAAAAAATGATTCTATAAGTATAATGGCACATTTGAACATTTGGGAGGAACACAACAGTACGACCCCACTTCCTACCATAACACGGAGGGATCGAGTTGGGCTCTGAGGTAATCCCAAAAACATTGTTAATTGGGACTATGTCAATTTGGACAAGGCATCATCCACCTTCTCTGTTTCTTTCTTTGATCGTAAGCCCTCCGCCATTTTTTCTGTCAATGAAAGCACAAAAATGATGGATTATAGCCTAACAGAAGAAAAACCAAAAAGGGAAAGAAGCAAAAAACAGAAACGAAGAGAGAAAGAATATCAGGAAAAGATTGTTATATTATTCTCTGCTCAGAAATCACATTCTGGTAGCTACATATAATGGTGAATACACAACATAACTAACTCCTACAATTACGAACTCCTTGCCACGCACACATTATCAAATATTCCCTTTTGCTAACACACATAGAGCATGTTTGGGTGGAACTTCTGCAGAAGTATTTCTAGGTGGAAAAAATAGCATAATTTAAAGAGGTCAAATGCATTTAACTTCTCTATAAGTTAAAATTAGTTACTTTTGGAGAAGTTAAATGAGAGAACTTTCGGAGTAGGTGATCTACAAAGACTAATTTTAACTTATGGAGAAGTTAAATGGATTTGACCTCTTTAATTGATGTTATTTTTTTTCACTTAAAAGTACCTATACAGAAGTTCCACCCAAACAGACCAATTATCATCTAAATAAGTAGGTCTCCTAGAGCTACGGTTGGGCCTCCCAGAAGCTATTTGATCCAAGTTAATACTAGTTTGTTCTTCACGGTTCTCACCTAATATATTGGGGCTGTCCTCCACTCTTATCACATTCCTAGCTAGTGTCTTTCTTTAAAGAAAAGACACCGGAAGTGGAAGGGAATAAAAGTTGATTTGAGAAAGATGAAAACGTGAATATGTAATTTGAAATCAGAAAAAAATGATTTGCATTATATTATTGGACACAATCAATCAATCATTCACCAGTATATATCTTATAATTAAATCAAATATTATTACATGAAATTAACTAGTAAAACTTTATTTTGAAGTTTGAATTGCTTTTTGAAAGTTAAATGCTAATATGAAAAAAGAATCTTATATCATATATGTGAAATACTAATAGTTCCCTTATGGTTATGTCATATATATATATATATAATTAAATATATAAATCTAGACTATTTTTCTTGATTTGATTATAATTACGAACATGAAATAATTCCCATATGTTTATGTCAGTAGAAGAATAAACCTCTGTATTTTTCTGAAATTCAAAGTTGCATTACCTCTCCTGACAGAAACAAGTATCGACTTGCATATATCCTTACGTAAGTTTGAATCTTGAAAAAGAAAAAGAAAGAGAAAGGACAAATATTGGTTATGTGAACTGAATAATGAGATTTTATTTCAATTCAACTAATTAAGGTGGATTTCCAAATCTACACCGGCAAAGCTATTGTTTGTACCTGCCATATTCACTTACCCCCGATGAAGTTTAGAGTGAAAAGTGTTATATTTTAGTAGAAAAAGATTTTTAATCAATTTAATTTTCTAAAAAATATTTTATTTAGTGCTTAAAAAATTCCCATCTATTTTAGTTTAATATTATTAATTCTAACTTTTTTCATGAAAATAATTTTAATTTTTTTGAAACATTAAAGATGACATGACATGTCTAATTCGATTAATTAAATTAAAACGATATTTCTGTTTATCAAACTAGTTAAAATAATACTATATATATATATATGTAGTTAATTCTGCACATGCAATACTTATTAAAAGCTTGTGAATAAGCATAATATTTCATGTTATTAGTGCATGTGCATACCATTTTTATAAGAATTTTGTTTAAATGACATCATATATATTGATCTAATTGGCAATTATACTCTTGGAGTTATAAGACTTTTTGTTGTCATACATGGAGAAATTCTTATTATGAAAATTGTCTCTTGCTTATTTTCTCCGCCCTTGTCATCATCTTTAAACCAATGGTTGAAGAAGGTACACGTGACCTTCAAGTGTATAGAAGAGACTTTCCGAATTCGGACATACTATCGTTTACCTTTAGCATGACAAATTATCTACTTTTACGCCTTACATCATTGAAGTCAGACATCCACACACACACACACTGACACACACATGGTGATAGAAACTTTTGACAAGTGTGGCAAAAAGGATTTGATATGGTGATTTTTCTTTTAAAATCTCAGGTACGAGAGACAAATACATTCGAACCGATAACATTCACATTATAATTAAGCTAATTCTTTAAATGGGGATTTTTTTTTTCTTTAACAAGACTCGAACATGATACATTTACTTAAAGAAATCAAATATATACCACTTAAAATAATATATAGTGAAATTTAAAAAGTTACTAAATAAGCGGAATAATTTTATTAAGAATAAAGTAGGTTGATCTCCACTTTTATATATATATATATATATATATATATATATAAATAAAGATGGTTGAACTTACATCAATACAAGTTATATAAAATATTGCATAATTGTTAATTTTAAATTGAATTAATGTGAATTTTATTCATCCAACTATTGATGTATAATTATTCATCATCATAATTATTTGTGTCAAAATTAAAATTTAACATTAATAACTTGATAATCAAATCATTCTTTCATATATTTGAAAAGTATATAACGTTAATCTTAGAAAATCTTGATAATATATTAAATAATTTTGAATCAATGTAAAATTTCTTTTATATATATATATATATGAGTTAGGATTCGTTGACACGAGGTGTCAAACTTCAAGACTTACACCAATTAATAACTTTTTGTAGAATGTAAAATTGACCAATCCAACCGTTGAATCATATTATATTGCCTTTATGATCTTGCATATCAAATTTAAGATAATTTGGACATTCGTAGGTATGTTATCTAATAGCGGACTTTTACTTATATTTTAAAAACATATTATACGTTAAAATAAATTAGTTTGATGAAGTATCAATTAGTATTTGATTTTTATGAAATTTTTTAAGTTTGATCTACTTTATAAGAACTTTCAATTCAACGGTTGGATTGGTCAATTATTTACGTTCTACAAAAAGTTATTAATTGGTGTAAGTCTTGAAGTTTGACACCTAGTGTCAACGGTTCCTGACTATATATATATGATATTAACTTTTAATCGAACGGTGAATTTTGAAATACAATTATCTAAAAAATCATTTAATGGTGTAACACTTGATGTAATTCACATTGGTGTACCCTCCTTATATATATATATATATATATATATATATATATATATATATATATAGGGAGTGTATCACATGAGAATGATGTTTTTATGTGAGAATGATGAGAATATTTTGTAGTCATCAGATTTAAATAAAGGGTTGAGATTAAAACAATTCCCTTAAAGATATCACGTGCCTCCTTCACCGTTACGTGCCACCACCACCACCGTCGCTGCCGCATCCACCACCGCCGCCACCATCACTTTCGCTGCCACCCACCACCGGCGACGGTGGATTTGGTGGTGGTACATGGCAGCGATAGTGGTGGTGGTAAGTAGCGGTGAAGGAGGCACGTAGTATCTTTAAGTGGGTTGTTTTAATCTCAACCCTTTATTTAAATCTGATGGCCACAAAATATTATTATCATTCTCACATAAAAACACCATTCTCAATGTGATACGCTCGCTATATGTATATGGGAGGCCTAAAGGCCATAAAAGGAACTAACACACTCCTCTAGGGGAAAAACAAGTTAAATCCCAATAAGATCATGCCAAAGCAGAGAAATACATCCTTGGTGTGGAGCTTCTAAGACATGGAGCCCTAAAGGAAAATCATGAGCAAAGTTTACGAGCCAATCCGCTACCCTGTTGCCCTCGCTCATTCCATGAGTGATTTAGGGCACGCTTGGATGCACTTTTGCAGAAGAATTTATAGGTGAAAAAAATAGAATAAATCAAAGAGGTCAAATGCATAAGTTGAAATTAGTTTTTGTAGCCCACCTTCTCTGAAAGCTCTCCCATATATTTACTTTCTCCATAAGTAATTAATTCCAACTTATGGAGAAGTTAAATTCATTTGACCTCTTTGATTCATTCTATTTTTTTCTTCTAGAAGTTCTTCTGCAGAAGTGTATCCAAACTGGGCCTTAGACCTGCCACTCATGTTTGCAAAGGTTTTGAATCCCATGTAAGAGTGCAACATGCATATGAGAGGAATAAAACTCGTTATTGAATAGCTAAACAACTACACTAGAGTCATTTTCAATCCAAAGTCTTCTGATTCCCTTGTCTTTAGCTAGCCTCAAGGCCATGTATATAGCCTGCAACTCAGCTAAGAGGACAATCTTTGTGCCTAGATTTCGACCAAACCCTTGGAGCCATCTATCACTATTATCCCTAAAAACATCACCACAAGCCACCGTAAGACCACCACACTTGAGAGATTCGTCCACATTGCATTTAAACCCAACCTTGTTGAGGAAAATTTCAGTCCACATCCCTAATGCAATAAGATTGTTGCATATGTGGCATGGGCGCTTTTGAGTGTTTAACCTCCAACACCAACTTGTTAATACTGTTAATAACATCCTTCAAATTGAAAGGGTTATTCATCATACAAGCTTCATTCCTAACATTCCAAATGACCCACATGCTTACTCAAAAAATAAGGTGGTAATCTTCGTTATGACTCTAATGAAGATTAGCCATCGATCAAAGTTTCCAAATCTACAGACTAATTATGGATGGGCACATCCCGCT
Source organism: Sesbania bispinosa (assembly GCA_026901365.1). Taxonomy (NCBI): domain Eukaryota; kingdom Viridiplantae; phylum Streptophyta; class Magnoliopsida; order Fabales; family Fabaceae; genus Sesbania; species Sesbania bispinosa. Next base: position 161,876 of record QLOH01000287.1, read on the forward strand.
AACACTTTTTGAGCTCTTCCCAAACCATACAAGTGATGTTGAAATCACGGAGGATATGTGGGTCTCAGTTTCCTCATAAGAATCACACTTGGACATAAGGCATTACTACCAAGAGAGCGCCTTTGTCGTCTGACATTTGTCTTCAACCCACCATGGAGAAGGGACCAAAGGAAGCAACAAACACGGTGGGGACCATTCCAATGCCAAACTTGAACCCTTTGATGCACATGACCATTAATAATTAACAAATATGTTGTCTTTCTAGAGAAATGGCCACCCGAAGTCAGGCTCCAGCTATGTTGATCATCCCCAAGCCCTTCGTTCGTAGTAGGGTGATTAATAATCTCATTAAGACTTGACTTGGAAGGTACTGCTTGAAAATATCAATGTTTCAATCCCATACTTAACAAAGTCAGCCACCGGTAAAATCAACATCTCTTGAGGCACCAAAGTGGCTAGGTCTTCTAATTTTAAATCCTCCTGGAAGCCACACATGCTTCCAAAACTGAATTTTCTTACCATTCTCGTAGATCCATCTCATTCCTCAAATTACATGTTACCAAGTAGAAACAATTCCTTTCCAAGCATTGGAGGAGTTTTGGTTTTTCTTGACACAATAACTCCTTTGTCTATATTTTGAATCTTAATAAATTTTAAAATTTAGGATTAATATTTACTAGCATTTAAAAACTCAAATAGGAAGAGAGAGAAGATTAATATTAAAGATTGAGTGAGGGAATCTCACTCTCACAAGTAGAGCCGACAAAATGGGCTTACCCGACCGGGCTGACCCCGTAAAAGCCCCAAAATTGTAGGGCTCAGACACTTATTTTAGAAGCCCGAATAACTTCTGGGATTTTTAGCCCAGCCCGATAAAGGTCAATCACTACCCACAAAAAAAGGTCGAGTAAGCTCAAAAAAAAAATCGGGCTACCCACAAAAAGATAGGGTTTGGACACTTATTTTAGAAGCCCAAATAACTTCCAGGTTTTTTAACATGGTCCGATAATTAAGGCCCGCAACCTGCATCCGGCGGTGGCCCAAATTGCCGGATCTACTCACAAGTAATGCGTGAAATTCACCATCCTTTGAAAGAAGAGAAAGAATTCTAAAAACCTTTGAAAGGAAGAGTAGGGGAGTGAGTGTCTCACCCTCTTAGGTGAAATCTCAAAATTACAATATAGAGAGTTGATTGATATATATATTATCCTTATAAAAGTAAGTAAACTTTGATTTTTATTTTCATAATCAACTTTTTATAAATTAGTATTTTATCTCATGTAATGAGATCTCACATTGAAACGTGAAATACTCAACTTGATGACAAATGTTACTTAACTTGCTTAGATGAAATCTCAAAATTATAATATATTATTCTATTAAAGTAAGTAAGCTTTGATTTTTATTTTCATAATCAAATTCATTTTTTCATCCCAATTAGATGACAGGTGATACTTAACTTGCCAATATATGCACATCTATTAATTTAAAACGGAGCCCGATTGATGTATGGGACTAACAAGATGGACATTATTATATGTTGGGGACTCATAATAATCTTTTTCTAACACTACTTAGGGACAAATCTAAAGCCGGTAGGGCCGGCCCAATATTTATAGGGGCCTAAAGCGAATTTTATAATGAGACCCTTTCAATCCTCCAATTTAATATATTAATGTATGTTTGCTCGAATAATTTTTGAAAAAATAATTATTTTTTAAAATATAATTATCTATTTAAATAAATAAATCTACTTACACTGAAATAATAGAGTCTAATCAAGTAAAGTGACATGTTATTTATATATACTCACTAAAGGACAAATCTCTACACTTAACAAAAAAAAGAGACGGAGAGAGTAAGAGAAAATATGTATTATCACCATAGCACCATCAGAAAAAGAAAAGACAAAAAAAAGAAATAAAGTATGCGATGAGACAAATAAATGTTAAAAATGGATAGAATCAATTATTAATATTGATTTTTTATGAGAAAAGAGAAACCCGTCATAAAATGGAGCCTTTTAAGGAAAAAAAAAACTTAGTTACTTTTAATAATTTAATATACGACTTACTAAATAATTATTAGCTTATTTTAAAAAAAACATTAATAGCAAATAAAATATTTTTAGGGGCATAAAATAAAGGTATTTTTTTGGGGCCTAAAGCGGGAGGGTTGGGCCGACCCGGTGATGGTATTAGGGATAAAATTGGTGATTGAATCTTAAATCAATGGTGGGAGTGCCAAGTTGAACCAGAGAACGAAAATCCTAGCCGCACAACAGAGAACGAAAATTGTCTCCCCCCTTTGGGGGGCTTCTTCCCCATTGTGGGGGTTCTCCACTCACTCTTGGTGGGTTGCCTCTCTCCCTGGTGAGAGTTTGTTTTGCTCCCTTTGTTTTCCTTTCTCCATCTTCCTCTTCTCTCACCATTGTTTTTCTCCCTTTGTTTTCCTTTCTCCATCTCCCTCTTCTCCTACCACCACCTCTACCCTTTCTCCTTCCTCAACCACTCTTCACAGCTTCTTTTCTTACATTCACCTTCTCCCACCTTCTTTAGCCCCTTTGTCCTCCTCCCTCCTCCGGCGCGGTTTTCGTCAGCTCCATCTCCACCATGCGATGCCTCTATTTTAGGACAACAACGTCCTCCCTATGGCTTACCCCTGCATAGCATGTGGCCAGCAAAAAGAAGCGAAAAAATGAAAAATCTAATTCTTGCTCAGAGGTTTTGGTTTGGTTTTGTTGTTATGGCTGACCGTGGTGGACATTTGAGATCTACTTGTTTACGTTTATTTTTTATGTTCAAGTTGTTTTTATCTTGTAATTTCAGGTCTAGTTTTATCAGTGTTTTTGAGTGAGCATGCTATATCTCTTATTGTTTATTTGTTAGAGCATTGTTGTATCGCTCTATGTAACTGATGAACTATTGATGTAAGTGTCGTTTGGCTATCTTCAATCCAACTATCTTCGACAAAAAAAAAATCTTAAATCAATGGTTAAAGATACACCTAGCTAGTTTTCCTGCAAGAGAATGGAAGAACCTTTTCGAATTTGCTAAATCGATTCATAAGATATATTATCTTTTAACATGACAAATCAACTGTACACAGCTTACATCATTAATCTCAAATAGATAGAACGATAAAAGAATTATGTATTTTAAGTTTCAGGAACTAAATTGATAATTAAAAGATGTATTTTAATATTATTTAATTTAAATTTAATTGATTCTCAATATGAAAATGTTTTAAACTTTATTTAATGATGCATGTGTATATGATATAATTAGCTTGGTATTATACTTGTTAATTAATATAATTAAATAAAGTACTAAGTGTGTGCACGTATAAAAAATTAGATGACAATGTACGAAATCTTTAAACTAACAAGAAATTGACATTAAACCCACACAAATACATATGATATGTATGTACGTGTGTATAAATAAAAATTGATCAAGTTAAATATTTATATTATTTAATAACTATTATTGGATAATGATCTTCAGCGAACTTCTAGTAGATCCCAATGGTGGTGACGACGATGATTCCACGGTGGGGCAGGGGTACCTGCAGGAACTCCGACGCTCAACGTAAGATATCGATTCAGCAGAATAACAGTGTATTGAATGAATGCATACCTGGGGATATAGAATCCGGGGTATATATAGAGAGAATTTGGCGGGAAAGTCTGTTACGATGAGTAACCGTTATTCCATGCGTCCGAGGTAACGCGCTGGTTTGAACGTGATGTCACGCGCCTAACATAGTCGAGATGTCGAGGTATGCTTGTATCGAACAGTGTCGAGGTAAACCACCGGGGATGTCGAGCTCGTTTCCTACTCGGTGGTAGTTAATGGACTTTCCCGAGAACAGTTGCCCCCCCAAGTCGAGCATTTTGGGGGTAGAAATGGTCGAGTTCTTCTGTGGCCTTCCCGTGATCTCCCGAGGTATCGAGGTCGTGAGGATAGGGTTTTTCCGAGGTGACGTTTGGTCTTACAATTAGCGGTTATTTTTAATTTAAAACCCACGTCCTTTCAAATGCCCACCACGTGGCATAATCTAACGGTATTGGGCCCATGGGCCTTGTCAGTTGGCCTAATCCAGACCGTTCAATGGTCTCCCGCGCGCTTATAAGGAGTAGAGGGGAAAAACTCCCGTTACCTTTCCTCTCGTCTCCTTGGAAAGCTCTCGTCTGCGTCTCCTTCCTTCAGCCTCCTGTGTGCACAACCGCATTTAGCTTCTCTCATCTAGTAGGGTTTCCATCGTTGAGTTCTTCGTGGTCCTAGCAGCGTATGAATTTTGGAGTAGCCGATTTTTACGAAGTGTTCAAAACCGTTGCAGCCAAAGTTTACGAAGGTACAGATCTCTCTCCTTAACTCTTCTGCTTTTGGTAATGGTATGCACAAGGGCTGCAACTAAAGCACTTGCCGCTAGGAATAAGCGACAACGTATTGTTGGAAGTGATGAGCCTGAGGATCCGGATATCCCGGATTTGGTTCCGAGGGCGAGGTGTAAATCCAGGTCGGTGGACCTTTGGAAGATGCAACGAGAATCAGTGCATCAAACTGCCTGTATTATGCAAAAATGGGTTTACCCCGCGGTGCTTTCCGCTGGGTCCTCCGGGGTTGGCCTCGGTCGTCCCGGGGTGACGCCATCTCATAAAATTAACATAGTTACAAGACTTTTGGACAGGTCCGAGATGGGTAAGCGGAAAGTCCATACCTCTCTGGCTTCGCAGTTCCCCATTCTGAAGGCCCTGGCGTCGATGTCGTGGGTAGATGTGGAAGCCCTAGGAACGTCGAGCATGTATATTTCCGCTGAGGCTTTGGAACTGGGTTTCCGAGATGTGGAGTGGGTGGAACCAGGCAAGGAGGAGGAGTGGGACCTGGCATTACCTGGAGAAGATGATAGGATTTGTTCCCAAGGTGACTTGGATGAGAAATTCTTCATTCCAATGTACAAGACAGTTTTTGATGACTTGGGGGTGTGGATGCCATTCACGTGGTTCGAGTTGGAGGTCTTACAACATCTCGAGGTGGCCCCGTCACAGCTGCATCCCAACGGCTGGGCGTTCATCAGGAGTTTTATGATCATATGCCATGCGTTGGGTCTGGAGCTAAATACCAGCGTCTTCTTTCACTTTTCCCGTCCTTTAGTGCAGAGGGACACCGAGACGAAGAGTTTCTCGTGGCTTGCTCTCCGCGCTGGTCATGGCGGAAAGATTCTTGAGGCCTACCAAGAGTCTTACCGGAACTTCAAGGACAAGTATGTCTTCGTCGTCCCCAAGGGTGAGGGAAGGCAATTGATCTTCCATGATGACGAAAGGTTGATCATTAACCCATACTGGAACACCGGGCATTTTCAAAGGGCGTCGAAGGCTTATACTGTCGAATTCAGCACGCTGACCCGGGGTGAGCAGTCCGTGGGAGCTATTCAACAATTTGTGAAAGACCATAGGGTGTTGCAAAGTCAATCCGTGATCAGGCAGGGCGGCTTGACTACCTGGAAATTTCTTGGTAATAGCCGAGTCTAATTGGTACTCTCCTCCTTACACTAATGATTAACTCTAAACATATTCGTTGTGTTTTGTAGTGTCGATGGTGGGACGTGCGCAAGAAAAACTTGCTGAGAAGCTGGCTAGAAGGCAGCTCAAGGATGCACAGAAGAAGGGCGTGCAATCCGAAACATCGGGGTTGGAGGCGAACGTCGTCGATCCAAACATGAGGAAGCGGCCCGGAGTTCAGATCCCGATTCCCCCTCCTCAAGATAAGCCGGAGGGTCATGGTCCACCTAAGGGGGTTTCCTCCTAGTCCCATCAAGTCGATAGGGGCAAAAGTCCGATGATTTACGGTGTCAGGCTGCCGCCATCCAACATGTCTTCAGACGAGGTGAATAAACATCTGGAAGCCCAGGGGCGGGCGATGTTTGCCGAAAAATCTGAGGAGGAGATCAATAACCTTCTGTCCGCCGCATCGGAGTGGGGAATGAGATTCACCATGATGTCCCGGTATTTCATGGGTGCATCCCGCGATCTTGCCGCCTTTGCGCCGATGAAGGCGGATTTGGAGAAAATGACGGCTACGCTGGAGGCCGATGAGCTGAAGATGCGGAAGGCCCTTGCCGACGTCCAGCTTTTGTCAAAAGAAAGGGACACCCTGCTTGCAAACAACTCTGACTTAGTGAAGCAGGTGAAATCTCTTACAACTGAGAAGAAAAAGGCGGAGGAGTAGGCCACGGCGTCTGGGGAGAAGGTGAAGGGTTTGAAGGAGCGGGTCAAAACCCTTCAGGATGATAACGAGGGTTTGCGACACAAGGTGGAAGAGACCGAGACCCTCTGGGTTGATGCCGCGGACACGTACTTTTACCTCGCCATCAAGCAAATGAAATTTTTGAATCCCAGCGTGCAGCTAAACACGAAGGGAATGTCGACTCTCTGCGCGGTTGACGATGGTAAGTGGTATGATGTCCTTCCAACCGGTAGGGTGGAGAGTGCTCCAAGTGACATCGAACCCAGTTCTCCTCCATTGCATGATGACGAGGTGGCTCTTGACGTAGAGGTGAAGGGTCACGATGGCGTGGCCAATTCCGCAGAAGGTACCCCGTCTTCCAATGCTAAGATGGGGTCGCAAGAGTGAAGGGTCGGGATGCCGATTTTGAATTGTAATCTTTTATATTTCCGCTTTGTTTGAACAGACTCCGCTTTGGTCGGTTGCACTTGTGTGGCACTTTATCTTTTTGAAATGATTATGGTCTTAGTTCTTGCTGCTATTTCACGTTCGATTTGTATTCATTATTTCGTTGTTCTAGCATTTCACGCTCGGGGTTGAATCCGACTAAAATCGCGCCCGGGGTTGTACCCGACTCCAATCACGCTCGGGGTTGTACCCGACTCAAAACACGCTCGGGGTTATACCCGACTCGAATCACGCTCGGGGTTATACCCGACTCAAATCACGCTCGGGGTTGTACCCGACTCAAATCACGTACCCGACTCAAAACACGCTCGTTGAGATATTGGAAAGGCAAATTTTATTCCTGCAAAATTTGTTACATTGGAAGGAGATTTATAACTTTAACTGTAGTACATGCGGAGCTTGTCCGCGTTCCAAGTTCGAGGAATGGGTTCACCGGGTAGCGTCTCTAGTCGATATGCTCCGGTGCCGGTTCCCGAGACTATCCGGTATGGTCCTTCCCAATTTTCCGCCAACTTCCCTTGGGCAGCGTTTTTGTCGCCGACGTCTGCTCTCCGTAAGACCAGGTCACCATCGTCATATGCTCGCCGTACAACGGCCTTGTCATGTCGTCTTGCAGACTGCAATTTGATTGCTGCTTCTCGAACGGAAGCCCTTTCTCTGATTTCTTCAATCAAGTCAAGCTCCTCTCGTAGTCTTTTGTTCATTGAATTGCGGATCATACGCCTGGAGTCTGAGGCTTCGGTCTCCGATTTCGACTGGAATTACGGCGTCAACGCCGTAAGCCAACCTGAATAGGGTTTCCCCGGTAGTAGAATGTGGCGTTGTGCGGTAAGCCCATAGGACGAGGGGCTGTTGTTCTGCCCAGAGTCAAGGCATTTCTTTAGCCCCTTGAGTATTACTTTGTTGGCGACTTCTGCTTGGCCATTGGTCTGGGGATGCTTGACTGAAAAGAACCTGTGTGTGATATGGAAATCCGTCATCAGTTCGCGGAATCCTTTATCCGTGAACTGAGTGTCGTTATCGGTTGCAAGCGGTTGCGCCTCTATCCATTTTGTGAAGTAATTAACAGCAACTGCAAGATACTTCAGCTGGCCGGGAGCCGGAGGAAATGGCCCCAGTATGTCCACACCCCACCATGAGAACGGGCAAGGAGCCGTGATAGACTAAAGTGGTTCGGCAGGGGCCCGGTGAATGTCGGCATGCCGTTGGAATTTTGGGCACTTTTTCTCGTGTTTCAACGAATCAGCTTCCATAGTGGGCCAGTAATAGCCAGCTCGGAGAATTTTTCGGGCTAGTGAATATCCGCCGGGATGATGGCCACAAACGCCTTCATGTACCTCGGACATCACATAATCGACGGTGTCACCTGAGATGCACTTCATCAGCGGCTGTGCGAGCCCTCGTCTATAAATTTTCCCATCAATTAGGCAGTATCGGGCCGCCTGTCTTTGTGTTTGTCTTGCTAATTGATAAGTGTAAAATTAGCGTTATTTTCATATAGTTTTTATTACACTTATCAAGGTTAAAATAGTAATTTATGCCCCAAAATATCCCTTTTTATTAATATTTATAATAATTGTATTTATTTGATACAAATTTGAATATGATGCTATTTTAAATAGAAATTTGCTATTTTATGCAGAATTATAGCAGATTTGGGAGAAGAGTGGAAAAAACATCAGAATGGAGGATATTGCAGATTCAGAAATTAAATAAATAAAAGAAAATCAGAGAATCCTGCAAAGAATCTTTTCAATTCAAATCCAAGGCAGATAAATGCAATAATAATTCGGATAAAAGGGATAAAGGAAAACCAGATGAGATCAGAAAGGAATCAAGAGGTTAGATCCACAAATCAAGGAAAGCTGCAGCGAGTCACACGCTTCATATGCGCTTAGCGCGCGTGGAGCGCATGAGCAGATTGGCCAGGCTTCATTTGCGCTAAGCGCACATGAAGCGCGTGTCCTGATTAATGAAGCCGCGCGCAGGTGACGTCAATTAATGAAAGGGAAGCTCCTGATTGGTCAAGCTTCACAACAGTGTAGTCAATTAATGAAAAGGCAGCCTCTGATTGGATTAAACACTCACCAGTGACATCACAACCTGATCCCTTGAAGGTTTTCCAACTCTATAAATAGAGCCCTTTGCAAAGGTCATACATACGGCCCTCGGGACCATAAACACTGATACACAGAGAGAGTAGTATAGGATTGAAAAAGGTGACAGATTTCTCAGTAGTTTGTAATGGCTACCATGAGTAGCTAAGCTCTCTAGTAGGATTTGATGTAGTAGATTCGATCCCCTTGTGTATAAGAATTCTCTTTTCTATTTTATTTATGATTCTATGCTTGTAATTTATCGGTATCTTTATGCTGTGTGTAATGCATCAACTCCGCGCGTGCGCCGGGATGGTAGGCTAGTGCTCTGGATACAAAAAGTGGAACTCCGGCTAGTATCAGAGGTAGGTGAGCATGGAGCTGTTCATGAAGCTTATTCTCGGATTGCTAAAGGTACTCGGTTTAATTATATCATAGCATAAGGATTGTATTCTAACGATCGGAGGTTCAGTGAGTGACACACCCCTCCGTAGGTGCCTTATGTGAAAGTATGGTTAAATCGATAGCGCTGATTGCAAAATACGGGGAATGTTCGGGGTCGCCAAATGCCACTTTGAATGCCTGTAGAGAATAGCTTTTTGGCGTTTAATTACAATGTTATAGGGGAATTTGCAGGTCCGAAGTATTACCAGGCATGCCTTATAATTATTGTAATTAAACAATGCTAAGGTATTTACAAGTACGATCATAAATAAGGGAAAAGGGATTCGAATGCACAAGGGGGGAGATGAAACGAAATCAAATCATAGTCCTAAATATTATTTTCTCGTGTTATTTGTGTTTATTTTAGTATTTTATTCAGTATTAAAACCAACCTTTTTGAAACATTTTATTGAAAATACAATTACTTTAACTTTACAAGTTAAAACCGCTCCCTGTGGATACGATATCTTACTCTAAAACTACTGGACTACTAGTAAACTTGCCAGGAAACCCATCACTAATCCGAGGTCGCTGGGAAGTGACCCATCGGCTAGGTAACTCTGAATATCGGAATACAGTATTTATCGGCCTCTACAGCTAATATCACGGTGGGTGCTGGGATGACCTCTTAGATGACGGATTTATTGTTCCCGGAGGACCTGGTACTCGCAAGTTTGGAAAGGACGTCAGCCCTTGCATTCCGTTCTCTGGGTATATGATGTATCTCGGTTGCTAGGAAGCAGTGGAACAATCCTTTTATGATTTCGAGATACTTGAGGAGGAGTGGATCCTTCACTTGGTATTTGCCGTTTACCTGGGATACGACAAGCTGGGAGTCACTGTGGACCCGTACCCGCGATGCTCCCACCTCGGAAGCCATCCGAAGTCCTGCTATGACTGCCTCGTACTCGGTTTGGTTATTGGAAGTCGGGAACGAGAAACTGAGGGAATGTTCCAACACGACTCCTTGCGGGCTTTCCAGGAGTATCCCCGCGCCCCCTCCCTTTGGGTTGGACGAGCCATCTACATGCAGCTCCCACCATTCCTCCGTCATTGGTTGTGCCGGGGTCAATTCTGCGATGAAGTTAGATAAGGCTTGAGCCTTGATGGCCTGTCGTGGTTCAGAAGATATCCCGAATTCTGAGAGTTCCACAGCCCAAGATACCATCCTGCCGGCAAGGTCTGGTCGGTGTAACACATGTCTGATAGGCTGGTTAGTGCGCACGACTATTTGGTGCGCTTGAAAATATTGTCGTAGGTGTCTTGCTGCCGTGATTAGGCTTAGTGCAATTTTCTCTACCTTAGGGTACCGTAGTTCCGGGCCTTGTAATGTCTTGCTGACGAAGAAAACGGGGTTTTGTGTTCCATCTGATTTGCGGACAAGGGCGGCAGCAACGGCTTCGTCCGCCACGGAAAGATAGAGGTATAATACTTCTCCGGAATCCGGCCTCGACAAGACGGAAGGTGATGCGAGGATAACTTTGATTTGTTGGAACGCGTCTTCACACTCTTGATCCCATTGAAACATGTTTCCCTTTTTAAGAAGGCGGAAAAGGGGGAGAGCCCGGGACGCGGATCTCGAGATGAATCTCGTCAAAGTGGCCATCCTACCAGTTAACTGCTGAACTTCTTTGACTGTTGTTGGTGTCTTCATTTCGAGCATCGCACGACACTTTTCGGGATTGGCCTCGACCCCGCGCTCTGTGAGCATGAATCCGAGGAATTTTCCGGCGTGCACCCCGAAGGTGCATTTTTTAGGATTGAGGCACATGTTGTATTTTCATAGCTGGTCGAAAACTTCTCCAAGATCTCGGATATGGTTGGTATCCGTCGTACTTTTCGCAATCATGTCATCAACATATACCTCGACAAACCTTCCGATTAAGTCTCGGAACACGGTGTTCATCATTCTTTGATAGGTAACGTCGACGTTCTTGAGCCCAAAAGGCATCATGCGATAGCAGTAATTTGCCCCCTCTGTCATAAACGTTGTTTTCTCCTGATCAGGAGGGCACATCGGAATTTGGTTGTAGCCGGAATATGCATCCATAAAAGAAAGAAGGCGAAAGCCGGAAGACTAGTCGACCAAACGGTCGATGTTAGGCAGCGGGTAAGAATCTTACGGACATGCTTTATTTAAATTTGTATAATCTAAACACATATGCCATTTGCCATTAGGTTTTTTCACAAGGACTACATTTGACAACCAAGTAGTGTATTTAACCTCCCTAACAAACCCGACATCAAGTAACTCTGATACTTGCTGGGAAGCTGCTTTTGCCCTTTCCGCTGACATCTTCCGACGTCTTTGCTCTACTGGTTTGATCCGGGGATCGACAGAGAGGTGATGACAGATAACGTTGGGGTCCAATCCTGGCATGTCCGCCGCAGTCCATGCAAAGAGATCATTGTTTTGGCGTATCAGTGTGCAGAGGGCCTCCTCATCCTGGGGTGCCAACCCGCAACTGACGTGCACCACTTGGTCTGCGGTAGTGCCAAGCTGAAGGGGTTTCAAATCGCCTTCCGGGGTTGGCCTTGTCTCGGTCAAGTTTTCTCGGAGGTCGAGATCTGCGAGCATCACTCCCGCGCGCTGATGGGTGTTCTTGGGCCTCCTCAGCTAGAGTGCCTTTTTTCGGCTTAAAGATCTTCAGAGATTCCTTATAGCAGGATCTAGCCATCACCTGATCACCACGGAGAGCGATGACTTCACCCTCATCACTCCAAAACTTTATAACGAGATGATTTGTCGAGATGATAGCCCCGATGGCGTTCAAAGTTGGTCTTCCAAGAATGGCATTATAAGTGGTGGGGCAGTCCACGACGAGGAATCGGACCTTGGTTGTCTTTGAGAGAGGTGGCTGACCAAAGGTGACAAGTAGCTCGACAAATCCATTGGGACGTATCTTGTCCCCAGTGAACCCGATCAGATCGGAACCTCTATATGGAAGCAGATCCGAATCAGGAAGGTGTAGGAGCTTGAAAGTTTTTAGGAACAGGACATCGGCGGAGCTCCCCTGATCGATGAAGATTCTCCTGACTTCATGGTTTGCTACGAACGCCGTAATGAGGAGGGGGTCGTCATGGCCTGGGATCACAGGGCCATAATCGTCATCCGAGAAGGATAGTGGCGGGAACTTCCTTTTCAACCTAGTGTGGAGGTTTCGGGATGACGAGGAAGATGCCGACAGAACCTCCTTGAGGTGCTTCTTCCTTGAATTTGCCGATTCGCCTCCACCAGCAAAACCGCCAGCTATGACGTAAATTACGGGATGCTGTTGGGATGTCGGTTCCCCCGGTGGTGGTGATCTGTGCCTCGATGACGACGGTTGTTCACGACGTTCTTTTCGGGATGAGGTTGGCGGCGTGAGATCGCGGGATGGTCGTCTGGAAGTGGATCTTTCTCACCGAGGTGATCGCGTCCTGGACCTGCTGCGTCTCAGTCGATTGGAATCTTGTCGATGATCTTCATCCCTATAACTCCTCTTGTGGTCGTCATCGCGCCGGGATGAACCTTTGTAGTCCTTTTTAAATCTGTCTAGCTTTCCACGTCGGATGAGTTCCTCTATGGCGTCTTTTAAAACCAGACAATGGCCCATGTCATGTCCTTGCGACTTGTGGTATCTGCAATATTTCGACTTGTCGGTATCTGGGCCGGCCTTCATCGGTCTTGGTCTCCTCATCTCGGCCTCAAAGAGTTCGACATTTAGAATCTCGTTGAGTATTCTCCCCCGGGGCTGGTTCAGGGGAGTGTAAGAAGTGTAGCGGCCTAAGGGCTCCTTGTCGCCCTTGCTGTCCTACCGGCCTCCCTTGTTTTTCTGCGTCTGATCTTTCTGTGCCGATCCGGGATTTGCGTCCTTCGCCTTCAGGGCAAGCTCCTCATCCTCGAGGCTGATGTATTCCTCTGCTCGGCTTAGCAACTCCCATTGAATTGGGTTTTCTTTTTGACAAATCGATCCAAAACGGCGAATGAGGAATGAGCCCATCCTTGGCCAGCATGAGTTGTACCCCGGGCTGGAGTCCTTGTACGAGGAGGGCCTCTCTGGTGAATCTGCTGATATAATCTCGAAGGGATTCCGATGTCCCTTGCCGAATCTGTTTCAAGGATGCCTCGGTCTTTGGCTGGACCTTGCTGGTGGTGAAACTAGTGATGAATTTGCTCCTGAGATCAGCCCATGTATTGATCGATTGCGGTGGTAACATCTGGAACCACTTGAGGGTGGTTTTCTTAAGAGAGAGTGGGAAAACCCTACACATGATTGGTCCTGAAGCATTACGAATAGACATTGCCGATTCGTATATTTCGAGGTGCTCCAAGGGATCCCACATCCCGTCGTAAAGTTCTGGAACGGGGATCTTCTCAAAACATTTGTCCACAGGAAAAAGCATTATGCGTTCCGAAAACGGCAAAACGACCTGAATAACCTCATCGTCGGTGGCGTTGTGAGATTCCTCGTAGATGTGGGTAACCTTGTCCCTGTCCCTAGGACGGGAGTTAGAGTGTACTGACTGGGTTGACGCTTGTGGTGAGAGTGGCGGTTGACGTGACGACGGTTAGGCGGAGGTGAAACGTGGATTTCTTAATTTTGTTGAGCTCCTGATCCGTGGGGCTGCGGAGGGTTGCGTTCTGAAGCTGGAGTTCCGCGCAGAATCCGATGATGCATGGCCTCTGCTTGTTTTTCAGTCTCGATCTTCTCAAGGCGGAGAGCGTATTGCTCGAGTAACGCCTCTTGACGGCGAATGACGCTCATGAGTTCTCCCCGCGAAGGTTGATCCTGAGGGGAGGATGGCGAAGTGGTTCCTACTGGCGGTGGGACTGTGGTCCTGGTGCGGGTCGTCCCCGGATGCGGTGGTGGAATTCCGGCGGTGGCGGAAACGACTCCGGTCGTTGCCGAAAAAACAGCAGGGATGACGGTAGAAGTGACGAGAGGGGCTGAGCCTTCAGTAGCGGCTACTGGGGTGGAAGAGGTACTCCTAGTTCCTACCATGATTTCTTGAGAGACGAGCGTGGAGATTGCAAGAAGGATTCAAGATTCTGGGTTAAGTGCCAAAGATCGTAGAGGGAAACTTGTCTTGAACAAGATTTCGTGTCCCCACAGACGGCGCCAATAATCTTCAGCGAACTTCTAGTAGATCCCAATGGTGGTGATGACGATGATTCCACGGTGGGGCAGAGATACCTGCAGAGACTCCGACGCTCAACGTAAGATATCGATTCAGCAGAGTAACAGTGTATTGAATGAATGCATACCTGGGGATATAGAATCCGGGGTATATATAGAGAGAATTTGGCGGGAAAGTCTGTTACGATGAGTAACCGTTATTCCATGCGCCCGAGGTAACGCACTGGTTTGAACGTGATGTCATGCGCCTAACATAGTTGAGATGCCGAGGTATGCTTGTATCGAACAGTGTCGAGGTAAACCACCGGGGATGTCGAGCTCGTTTCCTACTCAGTGGTAGTTAATGGACTTTCCCCAGAATAGATAATTTTATCCAAAAAATTATTATTACATTCAAAGTTTTTATCAAACAAATTATCTTTATAAAAAATTGTATTAGTATAAAAATTATTTAATATTTCGTTGACATGCATAAAAATTAACACACGTATATTTATACGTGTATAAAATTAAGAATTATTAGATTATATTTTGACTATGGTACAATTTTTTTAAAATTTGATATGAACATTCAATATATTAGACAATTATAGTTGTTAAATTGATAAAAATAGGATTCTATTTAATGTAAAAATGTTAAGACAATATTAAACAACTCAATATTCTTAACAGTACTGAGGCCTATCTCTTCCCCACTTGAATTTAGATCGATTTATGGATTACAATTTTGTTCTACGAATTGGGAGTAATCCAATTTTACATTGATGAGTATGTTTTGACTTTATTCCATTATTTTATTAATATTAAATTAGTTTTGATACAAATTAAATTTTGGTGTATATGATGCTTTTAAATATGATTGGTCATGTGTTTATTCGATTTTAGATATTAAGAGAAGAATTAAAAAGTAAACCTTCATTTTAGAAAACGCTAAAATTGAACCCGAGAGCCCTCATGACAAAAGCATGTTATTTTTCTTAAGGAATTTATGAATTATCATATTTTTTAATGGTTTCGTTTTAAATTCAACTACCGTGAAAATAAAAGTTGGCTTAATCAAAATATGTTGCTATACTTTGCAAGGAGTTTATAATTATATTAGGATGATTCTCCTTCGAAAAGTTGTTAAACTTAATAAAAAGACAGTCCCAACAAACCCACTAGTGTCCAAAACTTTACATTTGATCTTGTTTATCTAATAATTAGTATCTTTAATTTAATATATTATAATTTTTCCAATTTACTTTTGATTGCTTAATTGGTTGTATTTAGATAGCAAAATTATAGATAATTGGTAATCAGTAATATAGTTCTTATGGGAGTAAACCCTCAAAATGGTCCCCGAGATATGAGGTTGGGTTAGATTGGTCCTTGAAAGAAAGAAAATTGTGAAATGTTCCTTGAAAAAAATGCTCACGTCGATTTAAATGGTCCTTCTGTTAACTTTCGTCTGTTAAATTTAACAAGAGTGTGCATGTAGCACATTAAATGCCATGTCATGTCTGATGTGTCTTTAATAAGTTTTCTTAGTCAGCAGGGACTAAAATGAAAGTTGGACAATTATATTAAGGGGCCAAATTGTATGCAACAAAAATTCCCAACATCTTCGCTCAACGACACCTTGCAACCATTATCATCTTCGCCAGAGTCTAAAGTTCAGTAACCCTAAAAAGCAATCGCGCCAAGGGAGAACGTGAATCCATCAATACTTCTTCGTGGCTGTGTTGCCGTCACAGCGTCATCATCTCTCTCTTCGATTTCGGTCCTGAGCCAGCCACCACCCTTACATGCATCCATTCTCTTCACCGACTTGCAAACGTCATTTCTACCGCACAAAACAGGCCGCAAGCCTTAACTTTTAGCGGCCAAACGCAACTGCACGCATGCATTTAATGGCCTATCACCCTCGCAAAAACTCACCCCCACCAACCACCACCAACATCCCTGCCTTCCCCACCATGTACTCCATCACGTGATCATAACATCAATGTGGGAATCAAACATGTTACTGAATAGCAAATTGGTGTTTAGATCAATAACTTAAGATGATGCCTCAAATGGGGCATAGTCCAATGATACTTTATTTGGGGAATCTCAGTAAGCATAATAAGGATATATATCAAGCATACAAGGTGACTGATTTTCAGCAAGAAATTCTAGCATTGGCTTTAGGAAATGTGCATAGCTGCTATTGAAAGCCTCAACAGAAGGCGGGAATGATCGGGACAAAACCCAAGGGAATGGGTACTGGAAACTTTTTTTTGCGGCCCAGGTTTCTTGAGTGTTGTAAGTACATTATTCATGGCAGGTACTACAGGCGTTATTGGGACTTTTGTGACTTCAGCACCAATAGTTATATATGTGATCCTTGTGACTGGATAGGAAGGAAGGATGCTATTCTTCAGCCAAGTGTCCGCATTAGACAAGAAATGGGAGAATGGCAACAAATCCTAATTTGGAATCCCAATTATAAGTTCAACTCAGTATTTGCAAAAGGTCCTCAGGAGCTGTATATTAGAATCATAAATCCTAACATATCTGATTTCACGCTTGGTTCAACAAAAAGCTTGTGTTCCACTCACAACTACCCTTTCTTTTACACGAGCAAACGAAATCCTAGATTGCGTTAGAGGAATCGTAGATTCAAGGACCCTCTCACAAATGATTACTTCAACTACAAGGTGAAAGGGTTTGGAGGGGAAAAGGACGTCATTGACGTTTCAGAGAACCAGGAACCATCTTGATTAATTTCAATCTTTGCTCTCTGCCACATCAGACATTTGAAACCAGGGACTTTTTTGATTAGTTTCAATCTTCCATTACTGACATGACACTTGACGTGCCACATGTGAACTTCTGTTAACTCTAACAGACGAAGGTTAATAGAAGAACCAATTTGACTAATGTGAGCATTTGCCAAGGACCATTTTACAATTTTCTTTCTTTCAGGGACCAATTTGATCGACTTCATATCTTTCAGGGACCATTTTGAGGGTTTACTCTCCTTTTAATATACTTTACAATATCAATGATGCATTCATTATTATTTTCCTTATTTATCCATAATAAAAAACTTTAATGTCTCCCAACCATCAAAGAATAATAGAGTTAACTAATGATTAGTTAGGCTAAGGAAGAAACACATTGTTTATACTTGCAATCTGAGGAAGGTAATTTACTGGTGGAGGAGGTACAAAAAGGAAAGAATGGAGGGCTCAATATTGTCATTTACTGTCTCTAAAAGATAATTTGTTGTTTCAGAAATCAAGATTGAGATGGTTACAAGAGGGTGATGCTAATACAAAGTATTTTCATGCCTGTATAAATAGAAGACGGTTACGGAGTGACATCAGAAGTTTGAAAGTAAATAATGTGAGACATTCTGAACATGTTGCCATCAAGGAAGCGATAAAAGGTTATTTCAAATCACACTTTCAGGATCAATATTGGAAGAGGCCAGTTATTGATGGTGTGGAATTTAATTCTGTATCAGAGGAGGATGCTACAAGTCTGATTGTGCCATTTTCTATTGAGGAGGTAAAGGAGGCAGTGTGGGATTGTAGGGGTTCAAAGAGTTCAGGTCAGGATGGTTTCAACTTTAATTTCATAAAAGACTTCTGGGATATCTTACAAGAGGATTTTATAGGATTAATGAATGAATTTCACTCTAATGGGAAATTGGTCAGAGGATCAAACAGCTCTTTTATTGTCTTGGTGCCCAAGTCAGAAAACCCACAAAAGATAGAGGAATACCGTCCTATTTCATTAATAGGGTGTATGTACAAAATTGTGTCTAAAGTGCTTGCTACGAGGCTCAGCAAGGTGATTGGTGGTGTCATTTCTGAATGTCAGTCTGCTTTTGTAAAAGAACGATCTATTTTTGACAGTATAGTAATTGTTAATGAGCTCATTAAGGAGGCAAAGAGGAAGAATATAAGTTGTTTAATTTTTAAAGCTGACTTCAGAAGGCATATGATTCAGTGAATTGGGATTTCTTACAATATATGATGGGAAGAATGGGTTTTCCTACAAAATAGAGGAATTGGATTGGTGAGTGTTTTCGGACTTCAAGGATCTCAATACTTATCAATGGTAGTCCAACTTCGGAGTTTGGAATTGGAAGGGGGTTATGACAAGGTGATCCACTAGCTCCTTTTTTGTTTCTCATTGCTGCAGAAGGACTTAATGCTTTGATGTGTAAAGTTGTACATACAAATATTTTCAATGGCTACAAAGTTGGCAATGGTGGTGTCACTGTTACTCATTTATAATATGCGGATGATACAATTTTTGTAGGGGAAGCTTTGGAGGATAATATAAGGGCCATAAAAGTAGTGCTTCAGATATTTGAATTGGTGTCCGGGTTGAAGGTGAATTTTCATAAAAGCAATTTATTTGGGGTACATGTTCATCATGAGGTGTTACAAGTGGTGTCCAAGTTTCTGAATTGTAAGGTGTCCTCCTTTCCTTTTTCTTATTTGGGATTGCCGTTAGGTGCAAACCCAAAAAGGAAAAAAACTTGGCAACCGGTAATCTTGAAGGTGCAGAAACGTTTATCTAGATGGAAGTGTAACAATCTTTCCTTTGGTGGTCGTTGTGTTCTCTTACATTCAGTCTTGCATGCCATCTCAACCTATTTCCTTTCCTTTTTCAAGGCTCCGAAAGGTATCATTTCTCAGCTTAACACTCTCTTTAAATCGTTTCTCTGGGGGGTTCTTCGGGTAAAAATAAGATTTCTTGGGTGGCTTGGGACGATGTGTGTAGGGATAAGAAATTTGGAGGTTTGGGAATCCGGGATTTACATGCTTTTAATTTAGCATTACTTGGGAAGTGGTGGTGGAGATTATTAGTTGAAAAGGGAAGGTTTTGGCATAGGGTAGTGACTTCTATTTATGGTGAGGAGGCGGGTATGTGGGGAAGGTCAAGAGTTAGGGGGTCTAACTGGTGGTGTGATGTATGGGAAATTGATAAGGGACCTAATGTAGCTGTAGATTGGTTCATGAGGGCATGTGTAAAGGAAATGGGTGATGGAAGGGATACTTTTTTCTGGACAGACATTTGGTGTGGTGAAAGTGCTTTGTCTACCCGTTATAGTAGGCTATATTCTATCACTAGGCATAAGGATGTGACAGTAGCTGATTTGGTGGACTGGAGGGATGGCTTAGTTGGTTGGAGTTGGGATTGGAGAAGGGAGCTCTTTCAATGGGAATGAGATCAATTGTTAAAGTTGTTAGATGAACTCAAAGGTGTTAAATTATGTGAACTTCGTTGTGATGGATGGCGTTGGAAAAAGGATGCTTCTGGTATTTACTCTGTGAAGTCGGCTTATAATCTTATTATTCATTTTGTGATCTTTGCTGAATTTGTAATGCATAAGTACTTGTGGAATAAACTTGCTCCTGCTAAAGTATGTGGTTTTGCTTGGAAAGCTTTGCTGGATAGGATCCCTTCAAAGGTTAATTTAGTTAGACGAAAAGTAATCCAGCCATCTGATTGTTTGTGTGCATGGTGTGGTCTAGAAGTAGAAACTACTTCTCACATTCTATTTGATTGTATTTATGCATATCAAATTTGGATGCTTTGTTTAGATTGGTTTGGTCTGGTCTCCGTTTAACATTGCAGCGGTTTTCAGCATTGGGAACAGTTTGTGGGTTTGCCTATTTGTAATTCTGTTAGCAGGATAAAGTAGTCTTTAATTTGGCTTACAATAACTTGGTCCATTTGGTTCGCCAGGAATGAAGCGATTTTCAATCATAAACCTGTTGAGCCTATTAAGTTATTGGAATTGATTAAATTGCGCTCTTGGAAGTGGTTAAGAGCAAGAGATTCAAATTTTTCTTATTCATTTTCCTCTTGGAGTGATTGTCCTTACTCTTGCTTACAGTTTTTTGGGACCCAACTGTGATGATATGGGATCCAACTTTGAATATGTGTTGGATTATCCTGGATTTCCTGTTACTGGTTTTGTTTGGGTTGAGTGATGTTGTTTACTGGTGACTGTGATTTAGTTCTTTTTTCTGGTATGGGATTATGGTATTGGAAGTGTTCTATGGATTTGCTTATGAAGGTGCTATGGGAGTTCTGTTTCTTGTTACCTCAAGTATTTTTAATCTTTAATATACTACCAAGTTGGCGTTTTCAAGATTCAGAGTTTTGCAATTTTTCACCCAAGTCGTTGGTGCTTGTCATTCTTGTATTGGTTAATTTTTCAAGTAGCAATACCTGGAGTGACATTGATTTAGTGGTACCTAGTATTTGCTGATGCCTAATGATTGTTTTGGTTTATCTACTTAGAGATTCATGTTGGCTAGCTAGGTGTCTTCCTATTAAAGTTTGATAGGTGCAGGATTGTGGTTTTTACTTAGCCTATTGAATTTCATGGCTTTAATAGCCTTTTTGTAGTTTTCTTTCTTTTATTTAATTTTTTAAATTTTTGGTTTGTAATTGTGTATCGGTTGGAGTACCCATTGTACTCCCTATTAATTTTATTTCTATTTGTCTAGCAAAAAAAAAAGTTAGCTAATGATTAAATAAGAGTAATACAAGAATATTATACTATTTTTTTTTAAGAATCCAATAAATGAATTAGCTAAATTTAATTCCTTTTATTGGTACTAGTCTAATATCCGTGCATTGAACGAGACATGATATATGAATTAATAAAATAATATTAATGAATAAATTTATTATTAAAATATAAAAAAGTAAACAATTGTTGAATATAGAGTTAAACAAAATATAAAATTAGCCCCACCATGATGTGGATGTTTCCCGGCTCGAACATTATTGTCTCCCGTGGAGGATACATGTGGTTAAAAAAAAACAGAATATAAAATTAAAGTTAAATATAAGACAAATTATATATATAAGTCTTTTATTTATTATAATTGTAAATAGAATGACAATTACAAATTGTTTGCGTTAAAATTTAAAAACAATATTTTTATTTGATGAAATTAATGAAAACCTTAAAATTAATATTTTTTTCTCTAACATTGTTTTTAATATAACTCTTCCTTTGAAAATAGATGTGTTCATTTGAATGATTATAAGTCATGCACCATTTTGTATAATCTAAAAGACAAATTTATATTTCTCAATAATATGATAGAACCTATCTTTTAACTTCTCCTATTTCCAATCACCCCCTCCATCAACTCTCCTATCATGAAACTCTTATTTCAATTTTTCTTAAGTCTTATTCCCTCTAATATCATCTTTTCTATCCCGACGTCACTTCCCATGTTTAACTAAAAGCATTTTACATCAAAGAGATTCATATGTGACTAACATTTTTCATTTTCATTTGTTAAAAAGTGCTTAATTTAATAATTGGTATTATATTTATTTTTATCATTGCCCATATTTATTGATTTATGCATTTTATCTTAATTAATTTAAGCCACTTTTAATCGTTTTTCATATATTAGTATTTGTAATGTATCAAATAAATTAAATTATTTAATTAAATAAAATAAATAGTAGTAAAAGTTATAAGCTTTGAGATAAATTAGATGATATATCTTTATTATTATTATGATTATTTTTATAAGTTAATAATAGTGTTTTTTCCATTAACATAATTAATGATATTAATAATGCAAACAATTTAATTTATATATAAAAAATCACTTACTATTTTTAGAAGTTTTATTGAAAAGAATTTACCATTTTATCCTCCTTTTAGATATCAAAGTATCATTTCACTACCTTACTTTTATATATATAAAGATAAAGATAAAGATAAGTAATTTAGTTAAATATGTCTTTTTAAAAAAATAAAAACTTTAAACTTGTAAATGGATAAATAAATAAAAAAAATATCTTTTTAAGTGGATAAATAATCAGGAGTGAAGAAGTATTTATTAATAAATTAAAAGTCAAGTTTTCTTGTACATGACCTAATAAATGCTTGCCTATATATCAGGCAAAAAACTTCAACGTCAATAAAACCAGCTTGAAAAATCCAAATTTGAAAAAACTACAAAAAAAAAAAAAATACTAGTATAATTATCCTTCTAACAAAATGGAAGGACACATGCACCTCGCAATCAACTTTGGTTTCAGGGATACAATCTTCACGGTATCGTCATGGCTAGGGTCATTCCGTGATACGAGTACTACCTTTATCCTTTTTATTAAAGAAAAAACTTAATTACATTTGTTTTCCTTTAGTTTATATATTAATCACGTGTAATTTAAGTCTCTTATTTTTTATAATTAAATTAATTTTTTCTACTTTTAAAATTAAATAAATTTGGTGTTTTAATTCTCATTTTCAATCTAAATATTTAAGGTTTATAAATTTAAGATATAAATAAATTTGAAGTTATAAAATAAAAAATTAATAAAAATTGATTAAATTTGAAGGATTTTATACGTTTTAATATTAAAGTTTAAAAAGAGTAAAAAATTGGAATTTTTTAATTTTAAGTAAAAATTGATATTTGGAATAGTGAATTTTGAGTTTAGGAAGATTTAAAACAATTTCATCAATTTAATTTATAAAAATATTAAGTAGAAAGTGTGAATTTAAAGGTTTTTGATAGAAAATAATTGATGAAGAGACCATTTGTTTAATTTTAAAACAAGGGGCTTAATTTGTTCAAAATTAAAAAAAAATGAGCGATCAACATTGTGATAAATTTAGCCCAGATCAATTTCAAACAGATACAGCAAACAAGCATGTTCATAGAATACAATACCATAATAGAATTGGAATTGTGTACCCGGAATGAAAGAATCATTCGGTTATGGTTGCAAGTGAGAGTAATTGCTCTCTTCCTGGTAGGACGCCAAAAGGGCAGAGTACGGAGGGAAGGGTCTGCCATATGAACTGACTGATGGGTTCCCAGTTCTATTCCTTACCAGTAGAGACCAAGGACCTCTCAACGGGCTACTGAACTGAACAGCCTAACCCATCATAGGCTATTCACAATAAAAGCCCAATATATATAATTCATCTTTACATTATGTGCTATAATTAAATAATTAATCTATAATTAATATTAATAATTCAATAAATATAATTCTAAATAATTGATTAATGTTAATCCATAAAATACAAATTGGGAATAATCTAACATTCTCCCACTTGGATAACATTAGTCAATTATCAGAACTACTAGGAATTATTAAAACCAAAGTATCAATTATAGCCAATGCACATAACTTTAATAATTCCAAGAAATAAGAGCATTAAAAATATAGAAGATAGCATCCGATAGGGATACATACCATATGCTTATATTTCATAAAATGATGGATAATGGAAAGCATAATTCAATAAAACAATATGCTATCCAAAAATGGTCCCAGCATCTTAGATGCTATAAGAGATATGATAATAAAAGTAAACTAACACATATCTCATAATATTGAGCAAATACAAAACAAACTCCCACTAACCCAAAATACCAAAAGATTTATACAAATATACATGAGTTATGAAAAACTCCAATAATCAAGTCTTTGGTTAGTGGATTTACTAAAATGTTCAACACACGTGATAGTTGCTGTTAATGTCTTTTCGACACTAGTTCAAAACAGCTCCTTTCACCATCACAATAGGCCACAAACCCGACACTATCCACATGAGTATAAGTGCACACAATAGCCCAGTATCAAGAGTAATTACATGAGGGGAAGACCAAATAACAAAAGTAATTACACTTGGGCTAAATCAAGAATGCTCGAGAACAGTTGACATTTAATTAATCTGAGTTTTACTATATAAGTGACTATGCATGTTCAAATAGAATAAATAAATTTAAACAAATCTCCCACTTGAACAACATAGACACTTAATTTAAACAAAATAAAACTCAAGATTAATATAGACAAAAAAAAATGTCAACAATGAGCAAGCACTTATAGCAATTGGTTCAAACAAAAGAATACAAGTACCTCAACAATGCAGAAAATCATACTCGATAGGAGTATTGATATCATACATGCAAGATACTCATACATCTTAACTTTATGAAAAACGTGGAATATCGGTTTAAGAAAATTACAACAAAGTTGCATACTAAAATAATCAAAGTGTCCTTCGTAACACAATGGCCAAAATAATAATAATAACATAGTCCACATAAACTCAAGTGCCTATAATAGCCCAATAACAAATAACTAAAGTGATTACATATGGGCATAACCCAATAACCAAAGTAATTACAAAATGGGCATACAAAATGGCATCAATGAGTAAGCACTTTACTGGTCCAAATAATAAGATTTACAAGTACCTTATTGATCCAAGAAATCATACTCGATAGGAGTATTAATTTCATATAAGATACTCGCAAATCTGTGACCTTATAAAATGTGGAACGTTGGTCAAGAGAGAAGCACGATAAAATTGCAAGTCAAATGTGCAATACCAACAAAATAACCTTAGCGTACACTTAGTGTGCCTTACTGAGATTCAATAAAATTGCACATAAAAATATATATATACCAACAATTTGTGCACAAGAATACATCTCAGTAATACGAAATGAGATTTCTTCCCAAAATCTCTAAGAGCATGTCATATGATTAAACACGCATAATAACGTACATATGACAACCAAAAAAGCTCAACAATATTATTTTAATACAAAAGTGCACACAAAGATATATAGCAATGCTATTATCTCATGACAACCAATTGTGTGTACTCCCACTAATCCATAATAATATAATATTACTAGGATTTTCATTAGAGTCAAATAATATTAAAATACTCTAATGTTATAATAACTAATAGTGGGATTATAATTTTTGCTAAGGTACTCATTATGAGTCTAAAACTCACAATTTTTCTCTCTTCAAAATTTGATATTAGAGAGAAACATATTGAAGCAAAATCAACAGAAATGGTTACATAACAGAATATGAAACTCAACATAAAACCATAATAATGGTTTTGCAAAGGAGTTTCATAGTTAACCATATACTTTGCTTACAAAATGAAGGAAATTATAAATGTCCACTTGACATTACAAAATAGAAAATCTCCTTAAAAAATTATTGTAACACGCAATTTTATAAAATATGATGGCTATTTGAAAAAAATTGCCAACATATGAGTGAGATTATAATCTCCAACATATTTCAAAATGAGATCATAGAAAAATTCAACAACTCACTCCCATGACTCAAGTGTTACAATTTAAATAATAATAGCAAAGCACTCTTTAGCGGAAGCGGAAACAAAAGTGCACAAGACCCTTGACTATTATTGAGGATACAATAAAAGATTTAAGAAGTCTCTAACTCCCACTGTTCTTATAATTACAAAATTACAAGATAACAATATTGTATTATATACAAAATCCATCCATATATCCCAAAATTTTAAGAATGACACTTGTTATTTCAAAATAGCTTTAATAAGTCTATAGTTTGACATACCATCGATTATAAGAAAGATTAATGATATGCAATAGAGAAATTAATCTCTTCAAACAATAACAAGTTAATTTGGGACATCAACATATTGTCTGGTACCCATAATATAAGACAATAAATGGAGTTTAACTATAATGTTTTCAAGGAGACTTAACAAACAATATCCTCAATATAAAGTCTTGACAATAAAGGGTAACATGTAATTTTTTTTAAAGAGAGAAGAAATACTACAATTTTGCTTGACAAAATCATAACTTAATATATAGATTTCTCCCACTTGATAGAGAAAAGTAATTAAATAAATCATATAATATGAAAATCATATATAAAAAAAATATTTAAAATTATTTTCTCTATCACACAATGATCATGTCAAGCAATGTCATACCGATAGGGTATGTCCATCACCTTACATAATTCAATTAAACTTATTTCAATAAAAGAATTTTCTTAAATAAGTCCTATTCAAAATATTAACAGGATTGGGCATAGAGGCTAACACCAAAATATAACAAAGAAACTTTTAATATGCATAATATTTTATGCTAACACAAAATTAAATGAATCTGTGTGTCTAGCCAAAATAATAAGGTGCCCATTAACCAAAATTTCTTATTTACAAGAATCCTGCTTAAGGATCCCGAATCACAATAAATAAGAAATAATAAATTATACAATATACAATTCTCATGTCCCAAAATAAAATTCTAATATCGATAGGATATTAAAATAAAAATTTTGACATAAGTTAAACACCAATATATATTGCATAAAACCAATTCACATTAATAATAATACACCGATAGGGTATAATTATTATTAGTGCAATATAAATATAATTTAAAATAAGTAATTTCCATAAAATTTTGCACAATTGTACCCACGATAGGCGAGCTCACAATTATACAAAATATAAAAATCATGCCAAACATAATTTAATTAAATAAATAAATTGCATGATTAACAAACTATATGTATTATAAATACATAATATATGATTTCAAAATGACCCAAAAATTATTTCATAACACTTGGCTCACTACTAGAGAGAGTGAAATATGCCAAAAACTCTCTAATAAAATATGAAATATACACAAAAAATTTCAGGCAAAAAATCTGAGAGTAGCATTTTCAAAAAAATAAATTACTCTCAAAATAATTAAAATAAATACCTCCAGGTATCCAAAAATTATAAAAAAATATACCAAAAAATCAGAAAATTAATTATTTGATTTTTGGTATAAAAATTAAAATTTTTCTGGCAAAAAATGAAGATACACGCGCCCCACGCGCCTGGCCCCGCGAGTGGGCAGGCGCGCGTGACACTATTCATCTTCTTCTCAACCCGGTTTCTGAGAAACGGGTCATAAAACCCGCGACCAAACCCGATTCAGATCCAGCGGTTTACGCAGCGGAAGGCCGCGATTTTCTGGCCACATGACCGCCGTGATGCGACGATCCAAAGCCCCAAGGTAATTTCAAGGAAGATTGGTTCATTTGTGAGAGAAAACAGATCTAAAAATTAGGTTTTTAGGTGTTCGAACCCGCAAAGAAAAGATCGCAAATTCTCCATAATCTTTGAACGGTTCGTTCTCAAAATGTGCAGATTTGTATTAAATCTAGAAACAAACAAAACCCCCAAAGTAATTTCGAAAAAGATTGGCTCAATTGTGAGATCAAAAAACGGGTTTAAAAGTTCTAACCCGAGAAGAAAACTGACAAATTCTCACAAAATATACAACGAAATCGAACCAAAATTTGACTTATGATTCAAAATTGTATGGGTAACAAAACCCCTAAATCAATTTTATGTTTCGAAAAACAAAAAAACGAGAATCAAAATTTCGAGCGTTTCGCGAAATAGAGAAGAAAAGCGATTCTGTTATTCACAACATACCACAGAGTATGTACACAGTATGATAATCCAAAATAATTTAAATAATTCTAGGTTATTGATTCTATAATCAAGAACACACATAATCTGTATCTTATAAAGCTCTGATACCAATTGATAAATTTAGCCCAGATCAATTTCAAATAGATACAGCAAACAAGCATGTTCATAGAATACAATACCATAATAGAATTGGAATTGTGTACCTGGAATGAAAGAATCATTCGGTTATGGTTGCAAGTGAGAGTAATTGCTCTCTTCCTGGTAGGACGCCAAAAGGGCAGAGTACGGAGGGAAGGGTCTGCCATATGAACTGACTGATGGGTTCCCAGTTCTATTCCTTACCAGTAGAGACCAAGGACCTCTCAACGGGCTACTGAACTGAACAGCCTAACCCATCATAGGCTATTCACAATAAAAGCCCAATATATATAATCCATCTTTACATTATGTGCTATAATTAAATAATTAATCTATAATTAATATTAATAATTCAATAAATATAATTCTAAATAATTGATTAATGTTAATCCATAAAATACAAATTGGGAATAATCTAACACATTGTATATGGTAAGGGGTAAAAATATATTTAAATTTACAAAAAAAAATGATTAAAATCATTTGAATTGAAGGAAAAAAAATTAGGGAAAATTGCACTCACCTCCCCCGAGATTTGTCTAAATAACAAAGACCTCCCCTCTACTTTTTGAAATGCACTCACCTCCCTTACCTAAAGCAAAATGATAAAAAAAACTTGTACTTGTGGATATTCGTAGATATACCAGTGATGAGTGCCCGCATATTTATTAAATGAGTTGAGACGAATATTATATTACTCGCACCTCGGATACCCGCATACTCATTAATATATATTTTCTATTAAATATATTAAAATATATATTAATATATTTTATTATTTTATGATGAGATAAAATCTAATTTTATTATTTTATAATAATATTTTCAATACATTAACTTGTAATAATATTATATAATGGTAATTTATATTATATAAAATTGATATAATATGATACCATAATATATTATATGTCATTTTCTCTTTATTTTTTCTATAAATTTTGAATTGTTAAATATTAGTGGATACTCGTGAATACCTGTTATCCGCATGGTTAGCAGTTAATTTTAATAGGTATGAATACAGGTAGTGTATAATCCATTCTGTTTCGTTAATATCACTAGATAATCCTCATAGTGTCAATAAGAAGGGAGGTTTCTGCATTTTAAAAACTAGAGGGGAGGTCTTTATCATTTAGACAAACCTCATGGGAGGTAAGCGCAATTTTCCCAAAAATTTATTGTCATGAATTTAAATTTTATTATATGATAAATGCATTCCTTTACACGAAATGAGCGAATGTCTAGATTATTAACATAAAACTTACAATAAGTTAAGAATAAAAACAATAATAATTCCTCCGTATATTTTTATATGTCATAATTTTATTTATGCATAAGATTTAAAAAATTAAAAATATAATTAATAGTCTCATTTTTTAAAAATTGTAATTAATCATCTCGTTTCTTTTAAAATTATTATCTAGTTTCTCTTATACCTTTATATCCTTTATTAAATAATTTCTTTCTTATTATTGTTATAATTGAATGTAAGGATAAAATTAAAAAATGAAACAAATAATTTTTTAAGTTTTTGAAGTGTGGAAAATAAAAATAAAAATATTCTCAAAATTGTGAAAAATGGAATAACATATGTTAAAATGGATTTGTATTTTTTATAATTAAATAAAAAATATGCTCTTATATGTTTTTTTTTTATAAAAAGGATGATTAGCAATATATCTTAGAGAAATGAAGTATTGGAAAATTAGAGGATAAATAGGGATATAAAACAAAGTAAGTACACCTTCGATGTCACTTCATCATTACTAAACGACATTTGAACAGTGTTAATTTTTTATTAATTAATCCCTTCATTTAATTTTAATTGTCATTTTAATTATTTTTATTTTATTTTTATTTTACAATATTGATGAGTAATTAATTATTTTTCAATCTTACCAATTACCATAATAATTTGTAAGAGAGAAAAATTTAAAAGAAAATGATAGATGAGTGAAAAATTAATTACTATAATAGATAAGTGGTATACTTAAAAATTAATTTGTAAGGCGAGACTAGTTTTGTATTTTTATTTTATATATATAAGGGATATAGGCGAGAGCTTTCAACCAGGAACCAACTACATTACCGTACCAATTACATTATCACTAGGAAAGTCCAAGGCGACCTTTCAACAACCAGTTATATCAAGACCAGTTCTTCATGCGCACGCCCCAAAATCTGTTTTTTTATTTAACCCGGTCTCATGAAACTTTTTAATTTCTTTTCTTTGTTAGTATTATACACAAAAACTAATTCTTTTTTTTAGGAAAAAAAACAATAAAAAACTAATTCTCTGTGCAATAAAAATGATGTAATAGCAATAATCTCCTCTTAAATTATATGGTTAAAATATTAATCTTACATAAAAAAATTCTAAACTAAAACTGCCCGTTTTCTATAACAATATGGTATTTCACACCTTAATATTTATATTACTTTTCTAGTTGAAAAAGAGAAAATATGTTGAAATGTATATTCATTCATTTATTTTATTATTTAAAAAAGAGTTTAATATATGTACACCATCAATGTAAAAAAGTTTTACACAGATGCCACATCATTTATTGAATTTAATAACACATGATAGAAGAGAAATAACGTACAAACTACAAATATCGCTATTAAAAAACATCACTAACCCTGTTGCATTATTATTTAATTAAATTTTAATAAATTTAAAAGCGTTGTGCCTTGCCCTATTATATACAAATTACGTCAATTGGTTTGAAAGAAAAGAAATGAAGAAGGCCAGAAAGTCAAAGAAAGGTTTTCTCTATCACTATAAATAGCTTTGAGGTTGAGCTTAATGGAACAACACCCACATTCATAAGTTAACCACACCCCTTGACTTGTCCATAACCAAAGCCACAACCATGTCTCCATTGATTATTGGCTTAGCTACAATAGCAGCAGCCATACTCATATACCGTATTGTCAAGTTTGCAACACGCCCTTCACTACCACTCCCTCCGGGCCCTAAACCATGGCCCGTAGTAGGAAACTTGCCACACGTGGGCCCTGTGCCACACCACTCTCTAGCAGCCTTGGCCCGCACCTATGGCCCATTGATGCACCTTAAAATGGGCTTTGTGGATGTAGTGGTGGCGGCTTCAGCCTCCGTGGCGGAACAGTTCTTGAAGGTTCATGATGCCAATTTCAGTAGCCGGCCACCTAACGCCGGAGCAAAATACATGGCTTATAACTATCAGGATCTTGTATTTGCTCCGTACGGTGCACGGTGGCGCTATCTCCGGAAAATCACCTCCGTTCACCTCTTCTCCGGCAAAGCCTTGGATGAATTCAAACACTTGCGTCAGGTTAATATAATTAACACACTATTTTATTTCCTTCCTTCCAATGCCACACACATATATAACATGTTATATATCTTGCGTGAAAGATATTGCCTTTTCGTTGTTCTGGCTGTGTGTCTGTGTTTTATTATATTCTGATGAACTCTTTTTAAAACATATGATTCTTACTTAATTAAACTTACACTATTGATAACATGCATATAAAATTAAGCTAAAACAGATTATTATAAGCCATAAAAGCTATACTTACTCTAATTAATTTATATAACAAGAATATCAATATATTTATTTTTCAACGTGATACCTTGAATATGTGGGATTCTAATATCAAGGCACAAATTAATTAAAGGATTTTTTTTTTCTTACTTGTTAAGGAACCAAACATAGAAAGTTTTTATTGAAGTATGTAAAATTTAATGTTACTCACACAATCAATGTTATGATTTTCAATAAAAACCTTATATATGAATCCTTAAGGGCACTCGTTAGCAGAATCCTATAAAATAATTAAATAATAGTCCTTAGCAAATTAAAACAGCTATTAGCTAGACCTTAAGACATGTTAAAAAAATTTACAACATATATATGATTTAAGCTGTGGCACGTAAAATAGGACAAATATTTATAGTAAAGAGCCATAGAAAGTAGGACCTAACTCATGCGATAGATATTTGTTCGGACAACGGAGGTTTCATTGGATGGGAAGAGTTCTTATCATGTGCCACGTAAGAAATCTTCACTGTCAAGATGCGTCAACCCTTGAATTAACCCGAATAGTTTTAAATTTTTTCTGAAATATATTTTTTATCATGATAAAATACACCCTATTTAATTTTTTCCTTATAAAAAAATTGGTTTTGATTTTTACAAAATTAGAAATTATTAAGATTTGCCCTTCACACTCGCATAGTCAACAAGATCCATTTATTTTATGAGGATTAAAATAAAAAAGAAAAATATTTACACTAACTAAAATCGAAGTACGTAGATATATTTTAGAGGAACCAAAAAATCATTATAAAGATATCATGTACGTTTTATTATTTTGTAAGAAAAAAAAATTATTGGGATGAAAATCAAATCAAGTGTATATTTTAAAGGTACCAAACACATATTTTAGTTTTTAACTACAAAAATATTTTAATACATGGACAATAAAATATAAATTAATTATGAAGACCCCATTTGATGTAATTATGAGTTTTTATTTTTTGGTTTTAAAAAAAATTCAAACAAATTTTTTCAATTTAAAACAAAAAGCTAAATAAAAATCTCTTTTTATGATTTTCATTTTCAAAACCACAAAATTGATAATTTTTAAAAACCATTTTTTTGGAAAAACCTACCCAAATTAGGAAATATGAATTTCCCTTGTTTGAAATCTTGACATCAATTTTTACAAAGTCTTTCAAATGTTATGAAAAAAATTACCAAATTTCTAACATAATCATTTAAATAATTTTCTATTCCGGATCATAATCCATCACCCCGATTATTTGAATAAAAAAATTAAGATTTTTTTTTTTGTTACATAGGAAAGCATAAAGAAAGCTAAATTAACTTATCTAGAGCAAGGTCATTAGCCAGCTCTAAAGGGGATCATCCCATACAGAAACACCATCAACACCAGAATTATTCATTTTAGTTAAAAGATCAGCTAGCAGATTGGCCTCCCTCATGACATGAAGACATTGATATAAAATCAGCTACTAGAATTACTCATTTTAGCTAAAAAAAAAATTAAGATTTGTGTGCTCTATGTAGAAAGAAATTGATATTATAACTTAATTCTAATAATTAATAAAATCAAGGGAGTATTTTTGTCCAAAAAAATATTAAATGACTAAAATAACACATTAATCATGATAGAAAGAAATTAAAAGTGTAATTAAATTAATAATTTTACATTTGTTATATATTTTTTATTATAAAAAAATCTCATGTTAGTTTCATTAGTTAAAAAATAAGCCGTTTTTTAAAATTAACACAAGTCTATTTTGTTTGAAAGAACCCAAAAGTTTATTTAATAATAAAAAATATATAATACTATAACCTTACTCTAGAATTATCATCTCACCTACCGGCTAGAGATGTTAAATCATTGATTTAATAGACGCTCGTTTTCTCAGCTCATAATAATGTAAGTTGATTTACTTATGACTGAAGATTTGTGCCACTGAAAGATTGACCTTCTAATATCGATTTATCTATTTCATTCTCGGTGCTTCACCACTTTTTGCCTTTTCCCTCTCCTATATTGTTCCCATCTAGGTGGAGCCTTCCCTTGTCGTTACGTAAATAAAAAAAAAGTTATTTTATGTATCCACTTCCTTTTTTTTCTTCTTTTTCTCTCGATTATCAACGAAATTTTCTTGCTAAACTTCTTACATACCACATTTTCAAGGGATGGGGCAACTAACCTTGCCGACCTTGCATGTTCTCATTGATCTACAAAAAGATACTCATTTACCTATTTTAATTTGTTTTAAAAGAAATAGTCTAGTTGTTATAAAGTAAAAGAGGAAGTGAAACGTATTCTAATTGCTAAAGAATAATTATGTTTAGAGAAATGAAATTCATACAAATATATAACAATACAATTAAGGTAGATAAAGAAAGAAAAGAGAAAGAAGAGAGAAAAATGCGATATGTAATAAGTGATGTGACAGAGACATATAAAAAAAAAATGTGTTGTATGAATTGTTGTATATTTTAGTTGTATGAATTTATTATCTCTTATATATATTATATAGTCTTCGTATATACAACAATTCTTACAAGAAGAGAGGGAAGTGGAATCTGATAAATAGTATAATAGAAAGAGATATTAAAAAAATATTGTATTATATAAATATGTTGTATGATTGAATAATATGATCCATTGCTAAATATCTATTTCTGTGGTGCTAGTCATATGTTATTTTTATTAATGTCAACTTTGATATTATCAATACTCCTTTCTTTTTAGATATAATTTTTAAAAAAAATTATAAAACTATTGTTTGGTATATATTCATTTTTCTCTAACAGTATTGTTTAGTAAATATTTGTAAAAAGTCTCTTTATGAATTAGTAATATTAGAAAGTACTAAAAATCAACATATATACAAATAACATGCATTTGCATGTATATACTTTTTGTTATAATTAACATGCTTTTACATTATTGTTAAAATTTTAATGATTATTGCATGCCTAGTAATAGTATACACCAAGTAGAGTATAAACTGAATAATAAGAAAGGAGTAGGTGAGCATATAATACAATTATTTTTCCTTAAAAATGTGTAGCACTACGACTTTAAAACATGGACAAAGATTAATCCAGCATATTTTAATTAGTGTTGACGTGTAAGATTTTAAACCCATTATTTGCGAGACATATGTGTGGGAAGGCGTAATTTGTGATTATTGGCGGCATCACGTTACGGCGAAAAAAGGAAAAAAAAAAAAAAAAGTGTCCACTAATTGCTTTCATTAATTTTCAAATGGCATTAATTAATTCAACCTAATCAACTACACTTGCAGGAAGAGGTAGCAAGATTGACACGCAACTTAGCAAGTTCAGACTCAAAAACTGTGAATTTGGGACAATTATTGAATGTGTGCACCACTAACGCATTGGCCAGGGTAATGCTAGGACGACGAGTGTTCAATGATGGCAATGGTGGTTGTGATCCTAAAGCTGATGAGTTTAAGTCTATGGTTGTGGAGTTGATGGTGTTAGCAGGTGTTTTCAATATTGGTGACTTTATTCCTTCCTTAGAGTGGCTAGACCTTCAAGGAGTGCAAGCTAAGATGAAGAAATTGCACAAAAGGTTTGATGCATTTTTAACCAGCATTATTGAGGAACACAAGAGTGCTTCTAAGAGTGAGAAACATAAGGATATGTTGAGTATGTTGTTGTCTCTTAAAGAGGTTTCAGATGATGATGGAAACAAACTCAGTGATGTCGAGATCAAAGCATTACTTCTGGTACCTACTTTCTATAACTTTCAACGTGCACATATACTTGCCCATTTCTTAACCTCATAAAAATTAATTATAAAAATACTAAGTGGTAAGTGAAACAAAAAAGTTTTCCTACTTTCTATAACTTTCAACGTGCATATACTACCCATTTAATTATGATTGATTATTAGATACCTATTAAAGTTTTCCTACAAAGCTGCTTTTGTATCAAATTGCATTATTGTTGTGTTAAATATTAACGTTGACTCAACTCTATTGTAAGTGTAAAATTCTTTTAAATTAAATTCGTTTTCAAAGTAAAACAATTAAAAGCATATTAATCACTGATTTATTTTAAAGTATTTCAAGCTTAATTTTAATTAATTCAGATATATTCTTGCTTGTTTCCTTTAAAGTATACCAACCGAAAACTATATGCTAGTCACACTATTTTAAAATGTTTAAAATAATGAATTAGTCCAATGCTTACTAGAGAACCACATTAATACTCTAGTTTTTTAAATCCTTACCTACTGCAAACACCTCATTCAAAACCTGCTTGGAACTAAATATTAAAGTAATCTAACTGTCCAAATTCTTACTTAGAATCGAATGGACTGTTCCTTTTTTAAATCCTTACCTAACGGTTACACCTCATATTAAAGCCTACTTGGGATTAAATTTCAATCTAATCTATGTGAGTTCAACCGTTAGAGAACCATATTGGACTTCATTTCTTTTTTTTTTTTTTTTTTCAATGCTTGCTTGACAATCACACCTCATCTAAAAATTCTACTTGCAACTTGTGAGAACCAATTTCAAATCAAATTAATTTTAAATTATTTTTTATTAACGTGCTATTAATTCTATAAATCTATCAAAATTCTACCTAACTTTAAATCAAGCAACCTAACACACATTGACCAAATCTTGCAGAACATGTTTGCAGCAGGGACAGACACATCATCAAGCACCACAGAATGGGCTATTGCAGAACTGATCCGAAACCCAAGAATTTTGGCCCAAGTCCAACAAGAATTGGACACTGTTGTAGGCAGAGACAGGAATGTGAAAGAAGAGGATTTGCCTCACCTACCATACTTACAAGCAGTGGTAAAGGAAACTTTCCGTTTACACCCATCAACCCCTCTTTCCCTCCCACGAGTTGCAGCTGAGAGCTGTGAGATATTTGGGTACCACATTCCAAAGGGTGCAACTGTCTTGGTGAATGTATGGGCCATAGCACGTGACCCAAAAGAATGGGCTGAACCATTGGAGTTCAAGCCCGAAAGGTTCCTGCAAGGTGAGAAGGCTGATGTTGATGTTAGGGGCAATGACTTTGAGGTGATTCCATTTGGTGCTGGACGTAGAATATGTGCTGGTATGAACCTTGGGCTTCGTATGGTTCAGCTGCTAACTGCAACCCTGGCCCATTCATTTAACTGGGAACTAGAAAATGGGCTGAACCCAGAAAAACTGAATATGGATGAAGCTTATGGGCTAACATTACAACGGGCCGTGCCTCTATCAGTGCACCCTAAGCCCAGGCTATCACCACATGTGTACTCATCGGCTTCCTAATTTTGAAGTTTACATTTTGGAGTTTCGCTTACTTATTATTAGTTGTCCTTTTCCTTCCTTTTCATGAGAGGATCTTCTTAATATACTAATAAAAAATGATGGTGCTGTAGTATACCAGTGTGTAAAGATCCGAAAAGGGGGAAATGTGTCCCTTCATTTGGTTTCAGTGTATTTCAAACTTGTATGTGAATATGAGTATAATTTCTTTCAATTTGAAAATTATATTAATA
Source organism: Sesbania bispinosa (assembly GCA_026901365.1). Taxonomy (NCBI): domain Eukaryota; kingdom Viridiplantae; phylum Streptophyta; class Magnoliopsida; order Fabales; family Fabaceae; genus Sesbania; species Sesbania bispinosa. Next base: position 198,738 of record QLOH01000287.1, read on the forward strand.
AGAGTAAAATAGCACATTGGTCCCCGACTTTTGGAACACTATGCAGTTTAATCCCTGACTTTGCCAAAATAACATAATCGTCCCTGACATTTAACTTCGTCCATCACTTTGGTCCTTGTCCATAACTTCTGTTAAGTAAGTGACACATCAGCTGGCAAATAGGACCTAAATAGTGAATTGAGTCTTCCCAAAGTCAAACACTCTTCCTGTTTCTTCTTCTCTCTCATTTCTCTTGTTTCTCTCTCACCGGAAAACGCAACACCGTCGAGCACTCTTCTCGCTGCCGTCGAGAAGAAAACGTACCTGTCGCGTGTCGGTAGGAGATTCAGTTTTAGTTTCCGTGTTTTTGTTTCTTTCATTTTTTTATGAGTATAAATATAGATTGGATTGGAAATGGGTTTCGGTGTAAAGGTATAGTTGGGTGTTATCGATGTGAGAAACGGGAATAGTGCTTGATGGTGTTCAAAGTACAATTTTTTCCCATATTAACTAAAAAAAGAGAACATATAAATAAACAAACTCAAAGACCTTCACGTACATCCAGAGTGTCATATCATCCTAGTCCATAAAACAAAGGAAAATGCTTTTGTAGATGTTTAGAATCTTGAGAGTAGCAACAACCAAGAGTTATTTATATACATTATAAATAAGTTATTTCCATAATGGATCCAAAAGCTATGGATCCAAATTCTACTCTGGGACTTGCCTGTGATGTGGAAGGTTGGGACGCTGTGGCTGTGACCATGTGATATGGCCTTGCAGTAGGAACTAGGAGTGGCCTTGCAGTGGGAGAAGCGTGGTGGCATGGGGCTGGGGTGTTCTTGAAACGCACCGAAGGTTTTTATTTGGGGGAAGAAGAAGCAGCGAGAGAGAAACGAGAGAGAGAGAGAAAAAAAACGGGAAGAGTACTTTGACTTTGGAAGACTCAGTTCACTGTTTACGTCCTATTTGGCAGCTGACGTGTCACTTAACGTGACACATCAGCTGCAACTTAACAGAAGTTATGGACAATGACCAAAGTGATGGGCGGAGTTAAATGTCAGGGACGAATATGTTATTTTGGCAAAGTCAGGGACTAAACTGCATTGTGCCCCAAAAGTCGGGGATCAATGTGCTAGTTTACTCAATTAATAACTTCTCATCTTAAAACAAGGGATCGATCAAGATCTTCTCAGATTGCATGAGATGATGTTATTAATTTAAGTGTTTTATATTTTTTTTAATTTTATTTGTAGTTTTTATTCTATCATATATTTTCAAAACATTTTGTAAAGTCAAGATCTTACCTTCAACCGGTACATACTTATTCCCTTTTAGGGTGTGTTTGTAAGTTTAGAGGAGAAGGAAAGAGAATGGTTAGAAGGAGAATTGAGTTGGAGAAAAAGAGGGAAGGACTTTGTAAAATAATCAAACTCACAAACATAAAAGGGGGAAGGGCTTCCAACAAACCCTTCCCTTCCTCCCTTTCCCTCCAAAAATCAATTAACAAACATTAAGGTCTTATACTCGAGTTTTGTGGAGAAAAAAAAATCGTTGGAAGAATTAACTCTACCATGATATGGATATATATTTATCTTTCTTGGATAATATGTTGTTAATTCATACCAAAAAGAAGGTATGATCTTAACATTTAAAAAATATAAATTTGGAAGTTGAAATTAATAAATTAACAAACATGAAATTAAATACGTTACAATAATGTAATCACATGATTTAAAATCAACAACTTTATTTTTGGGAGAGCTAGTCCATATAGATGGATATTCCGGTGGTACAAACTAATTAATAAATACACTAAAATCATGTAAGCATATGATTTGAAATTAATAAATTTACCATCTTTAATATATCAAAATCAATTAATGATAAGTTTATTTGAATTTAATTTAAATTTTAAATTAATACACAATAAATTTACTCCCATGACTTTTTCTTCTAGTTAATTAGTTGAAAAATCCAATAATTTCTTGCTTTAATAGGAGGTATCACAATATTTTTATTTTTTCTAATTTCTTTATTCATTTTATCTCAATCTCTTCTCTTCTCTTTTTCTTTCCCTTTTTTTCTTCTTTTATATTTTTTCTTTTTTAATTATACTCATTGATGGAATTAGAATACATGATTTTTCTTTTGTCTTTGACTAGGAATATCCCACAAGCATATAGTTGTGGGTTTAACACTCAGACCGAGAGTGGTGGTTAGGTAAAACCCTCCCAAGAGTGGCGACTCCAGGATTCGAAACCTTGACCTTGCAGGTAAAGTTCGTATGGGGTCACAGTCCACTCTCATTGCAACCAACCATTATTTGGTAGAATACATGAATTGGACCAAAGATTATCGTGTTATTTGTGCAAATCCCACTATAAATAAATTGTAATAGTTTCTTTTTTTGGTATTTTCTTCATATTGTAGCGAGGTTTTATTTTTCGTATCTCTAAATGTAACTATTTTTTCTTCGTGTATGGATCCTCTCCCACTTCATCTCTCCTACAAAATCATAACCATTCGTTTATTTTTAATGGCTTAGAATAGTTTTTTTTCTCTAAGCAAAATTGAATTAATCAAAAGGGAATACAAGGGGTACTCCAACCCATATACACAACAAATAACCAAAGATAAAGATGAAGGACCTCCTTACAACAAAAAAGTGCCTAAAAAAATGATCACAGTAGATGCAAGACACCTAAAGCTACCTAAAAATAGACTAAACATATCTCATCACAACAACAATTGAAACAACATTCCTAAACAAATAAAAAGCTACACCATCTACTTGGACCAAGGGGCGAGAATCGCCCTCTGCCAAATTGTGAAAACTGTTGTCACTCCCTACATGATAAAACCCACTAACAGGAACTGGTACATCCATTCCAGAATAGGCCAAATAAAAAGACAGCCAATTGCAGAATGCCTCCAATCACCAATAACAACTGTAGACCAAAGTTGTAGCATTCCAGCAACTTAATCAAAAGCACACAATCTGGTAATAGCATTCCAGCGAACAAACAATAACAAAATTCACCAACAAATGTCAACTTAATAAAAATTAAGGCATGCACAAGGTGACTCACACAAAGAAGAGAATTGGTATGAAAAAGTATGATCTTTCGCTTTTCCAGGAGCGAAGTTTTACCATCTCAAGAACATCTGATGTAGATAGCACCTTGTCAGAAAAAATAAGAGCATTTCTTGCTAGCCAAATACTCCAAAGCACAGTCAACCGGATCATAACCCACCTATACCTCATTTTTGAATTACAAATGGCTTAGAATAGTTAATGAAGATATGAGCTTTTTTAGAGATTGGTCAGTAAACGATCTTGATTTTATTAGATCAGAGAGATGGAGAGGAAAATCTACAAGAGAGGATTGAAATTCTTTTTCTTCTTTGTAGTTATTCAATTTTCTATCTCCATTTTTTTTGTTTTCCCCTTTTACTTTTATTTTTTATTTTAAATTACCTTCCTATTATTGCTTCATTTCAATATTTTCTCTCTCTGATTAATTCTTGGAACACTTCTTGTTTTCTCTTAATAAAGCAGAGTTTTTTTAGACAATCATGTTGTCATTTTTACAACCATGTTGCCATTTTGATACCAATACCATGCATGTACATAGGGGTGTGTAAACGAGCCGAGCACTTAAAATTTAAGTTTGACTTATAAAAAAATGAGTTGTTCAAATTTAGTTAATTTATTTAAACGAGTCAATCATAAAGTTTGGGTTTGGCTCGTTGAAAAAACATAAAGTTTGAGTTTTGCTTGTTTAGTTCATTTATAACTTAATTATTTTTATTTGTAAAAAAATACCTAAATTATTTTTTGGTTTATCAATTTACTCCATCAAGTCCTTTTTAAATGTCACAATTTTATTTATGCCCAAGAATAATTAAGAAATGAATTTAATATCTTGTTTCTATGAAAATTATTATCTAATTTTCTATTATACCATTTTGTCTTTCATTAATAAACTTCATTTTTATCATTATTCTCATTTGGTCTGAAGTAAATGTAACTATATAATTAGAAAAAAAAATTAATTAATGATGTCTTGAACTTTTAAAGTGTTAAATAACAAAGAACACAAATCTTCTCAAAATTATAACAAATATGAAGGAATAGAAGAAGTGGTATTTTTTAGGTATTGAAATTTTTAGGGTGAAGGAATGGTAGCCTAATCCAATGCTGGGAAAGCTCAAGGCTCTACAAGCATTTGCATGGGACTTAGATTTACCTCATCCCAAGGCTCTACGAGCATTTACACGAGACTTAGATTTACCTTATCCCAAGGAGACGAGTGAAGAGTTTATATATATATATATATATATATATATTTGTTTGATAATTTTTTATAGTGGAAGTCCAATTAAAAGCTAAGGAGATATTATGTTATGTTTGATAATTGATAAAAGACTTAATTGTACTTTTAGTCTCCCTACTATACTTTATCTGTGATTTTGATCTCCATAATTTTTTTCGTGATTTCGGTCCCTCTAAAATTTTTTTTGCGATTTCGGTCTCCCTGAGTTTGTTGTACTCTTCCGTCTCAAAGCCAATTAAGTCTTGAGGTCTTCAATATATTTGTAATTAAGAAAGTCATAACATGAGCAAAACATATTGCTTTCGAAGAGATGGAATAACTCAAGGCTCAATTGGCTTAGAAAACGGAAGAGTACTGCAACAAACTTTGGGGACCAAAATCGCAAAAAAAAAATTGGGGACCAAAATCGTAAAAAAAATTTAGGGACCAAATTTGCGTATAAGTTATAGTAGGGGACAAAAGGTGCAATTGAGTTTTGATAAAATTAGCTGATTTTTAAGTTAATTGGTAATAGATAAGGTAGTTTATTCAATTAAAAGTGTTTGGTTAAAATAATTTATTAATGTAAAATAACATAAAAGACACATTTACATAATTTTTTTAATATAAATTCTTTTTTTATTTTTTAGACAAAAAGTACAACGTTTGGTAATTATAATTTCATATATTTTTATAAATTTTAAATTCTTACTAATTTTTTAGTGATAAAATATTCTATTAAAAATTAAAATGATTAGGGTCGTGGATCCAGTTAAGAGAGGGGAGTTAGAAGTAGGACAAAAAATTGGAGTTTGAATGTGAAATTTGGTGACACAGGGATATCTAAACTAAGAAGGCTGAATCGTAAGAGATTAGGGAGTACTAACCAAGTGTTAAGTCGATCAACTGTAGGTCGGACCTGGAAAGAATCAAACCCCTAAGTCAGGGGGAATATAGTGGTTAGGCGTAAAAAAATTGAGGTAGGCTAAGGGAGAGTTAAGTTGAAGGCAAGAAATCAGGAGATTGAGCAGGTCAGAGGGTGGGGGAGAAATTCTCTGTTCCCTGCGCTTCAGGCGCACTGAGCGCAGCCTAAGCGCAGGAAACAGAGGCTATTGGTGAAACATGCGCTTCAGGCGCTCTGAGCGCAGCCTGAGCGCAGGCGACAGAGGCTCTTAAGTGAAACCTGCGCCTCATGCACGCTGAGCGCGACCTGAGCACAGGTACGCGCATCGGTTTTTAAGACAGGGAGATGAGGGTTTCCCCCTTATTCTCCCCTTCATCTTTGTGCCTTAGAGAGAGAGAGTAGAAACTAGAGAGAGAAGTGAGAGGGAGCTAAGGAGAGCTTGGATGGAGGTTCACCATCACCATCTTCAACCTTGGGAGCTTGGGATCCTTGCCACTTCCTCTTCTTCTTCCTCAAACCCTCCCCCTTTCAAGGTGAGTGTGGTTCTCACTTCCTTGTATTCTTGTTTGACATCTCCTTGCATGCTCCCTATTCTTTCTCCCCTTGCTATTATTGTTGATTAGAGTTGGTTTTATGCAAATCTAGGGAATTCTTGGATTGATTGTATGTGTGGCTTTGTTGCCTAAACCCTAGGTTAGAAAATTGGGAATTTGAGGAATTTCTTGTATGATTGATTATGGAACCTTGATTATGTGATTATTTGAAGTCAAAAATAGGATTTATGTGTTTATTGCTTTGGATTGCTTGTTTTGGTATAAAACCCTAGGGTGTGGAGATTGGGGATTTAGTGATATTGAATGATTATGCAATTGGATTGCTACAAACCTTTCTTTAACCATGAAAATGCCATGTTCACACTCAATAAACCAAGTTCTCATGTTTTTGGAAATACTTAATCATGTATCATGTTTCTTAACTGTAACATCCTAATTTCTCAACTCAAGAATAATGTCCATTGGAAACATTATTCTGAATTTCTGAAATTATTTCGCCAATTTCGTGTATCGACATACAAATCACGCAACGCTTAAGCAATCCAACGTTTGCTTAGGCTTCCACAAAAATCATACATAATTATTTTCCATATTAATTCCTAATTAAGAACCTAGGGGACGAACCTACACTTTGAGTGTATGGCTCATAAAACTCCTACTGGAAATCCGGCAGAGTTTCCCCTGAAAATTGGACATTTCCCAATTTTGCAACTTAGCCTGAAACTCAGAAAAATACCAATATAGTTTATAATATCACCATATAGTAACAAACTACAATAAGGCCTCCATGGCCAAACCAAAATTAATACATTAATACATCAATCAACTTCAAATTCACAATTACAATCCCTAACATTTATTTCAATTGAGTTCTCTACTCTTCCGCCATCAACCTGTACAAAGACCTGCACAGGGAATAAATAAGGAGTAGACTAATAAGCAGGGAGTAGACTAATAAGCCCAACCTGTAGGTCTAGTTCTACCAATGAGAAGTGAGAACATAGGTAACTACCTGTGTACTACAACATATTCCTAAACATAGGCAACAGGGTTCTTTACACACGGGAAAAAGGGAAAACGATGCACTAGGCATAAACCATTAGTTATACGACTTCTACCCCGAGGACACATTGGCTAAAACCACAAGGAACCTTTTTCTTTAGGTGTTAACAACCAAGTAGGCCTAAAAATCGGAAAGAACTGACCACGATTGCAACTTACTAAGTACCTCTAACCATCCAAGTTTCCAATGTCAATGAGGTTCTAACTAAGTGATAATGCCTAACCAGAACTCAGGCGTGGACCACATGGTGGTAAACTCAGAAGCTTAAAGGCCATAGGGCTCTAAAGTGGGACAAGGTAGTCATGGATTTTCAAGTTACAACAAATTCTCACTTGGTCCTTAAACTAGGAAACCTTCCAATAAACCATGTAGCATTCATGCACTAAATAGCCAAACACTTGACATGGATCTACAAGGGTCGAGCTCACCTCTAATAGCCGCTTAGGGGTTCTAGGGCAATAGTCTAGTAACTTAGGGGACAAAGGGTTGGGCTTACCACTTGCACACTAAAACCAACCCAAAGATTAGCATAATCTCACCATCATTAAATTACAGTCATGTATCACCTTGTGTAATGTTTAACCGGACCTATCAAAAGACAAAAGCAATTACTAAAAAGGTTAGGGTTGAAATAAAAACAACCATCAACATCACATATACTAACAGTGGTTTAAAGAAAAGAAAACAGGTATGTGGGTTTAGAGACCTTAATTTCTTTCCTCACTTTGTCTTTAGGGTCATACCTACCCCATAGAAATAACTAACCCAAAAGCTAGGGTTACCCCCTCTCACTAATGGCATTAAATTCCTATACTCCCTATGAGTCCCACACTTCCTTTCTAAATTCTACCTGCCATATGCCTAGTCCACTAAGTATGAAATCCTAAATTCGAAATTCTCAAATTTTAAAACCATCCAACCCTCCCCCTAAAAGGTTACCATTTCCCCTTACCTACAAGATCTTCCAAGTAATTCAAACAATATACAAGTCATGCAAACATCCTAGTAACAACCATATCATGATTCCCCACCAAGGCGTAGAACATACAGTCATTCGGGCCACACAACCCACATACACGTCCTTCTAAACCATGCAACGTCATCATATTCCACTCATCAATTCACCATCTAGTACACAAGGCATACAATCATTCAGGAAAACACATATAACAGTCAATTCAAGCAATTATTCAAGCAGAAATAAGAATTATCATTGTTCAAACACATTACATCACCAAAGTTTGCTCACGAGCAACCGACACTCTCCTAACCTGCTAAGGAGTCTATTTATCATTCCCTCTAAGTCACTTGTCCTCAACACTTACACTTTACCTCTCATTCTAAGTGTGCCCCAAGTCCCTTCAAAACTAAAGGTGCCTTCCAAGTGATTTCTATGATGAAAGTCTCACCCTGGGGAATGGATTATGCCCCTCTGACCATCTAAAACAAGTGGGAGGCTCTAACCTCGTTAGGGATGTGTCCCAATTCCCTTGACAAGGTATCCTGTTTTACGTCACTAACCATAATTCTGTGTACAACGCATCCAATAGAGGGGTGATCAGTCCCTAAACTGAGTATGAGGCACGGTGGAATTATAGCAAGTTATGGGCAACTAACCTAACCACAGTCCAATTGGATTGAAATGCTCTGATACCAAAATGTAACGTCCTAATTTCTCAACTCAAAAATAATGTCCGTTGGAAACATTATTCCGAATTTCTGAAATTATTTCGCGCATTTCGTGTATCGACATACAAATCACGCAACGGTTAAGCAATCCAACGTTTGCTTAGGCTTCCACAAAAATCATACATCATTATTTTCTATATTAATTCCTAATTAAGAACCTAGGGGATGAACCTACACTTTGAGTGTATGGCGCATAAAACTCCTAACAGAAATCCGACAGAGTTTCCCCTAAAAATTGGACATTTCCCAATTTTGCAACTTAGCCTGAAACTCAGAAAAATACCAGTATAGTTTATAATATCACCATATAGTAGCAAACTACAATAAGGCCTCCATGGCCAAACCAAAATTAATACATTAATACATCAATAAACTTCAAATTCACAATTACAATCCCTGACATTTATTTCAATTGAGTTCTCTACTCTTCCGCCATCAACCTGTACAAAGACCTGCACAACTGAAAGTAATTCCCGCAACGTGGGATGAGACTACGTCCCAGTGAGTGAGGTAACAGTGTGTGCGGTGTGGGGAGGCAAAGCACAAGATATAAAGCAATATAACATCACTTGAAAAATTAAGAGAAACATTCATAATGACAATTAGAGACATATAATGTTAGTCATTCGATGACAATCATAATGCAGGGTCAGTCATGAAGTGTTTTACCCAACATCCAAGGGGTCTTTCCACTTATCTGTGAGGCTAGACTGAGCTCAGACTAACAGAAACCGTCGTCCCTGAAGGCCATAAGACCTTAACCCATTAACTGTGATAGCTTCAAACGAATTTATTTCTTTTCACATGAGTCCATGGACCAAAGACAAAGTCTTGAAGCATGAGTCCATGGACCAAAATCTTGCTTAATTAACATGAGTCGAAGGACCGGAGATAGAGTCTCAAAAACATGAGTCCAGAGACCAAAACATGTGTCAACACCTAATTTCGTCCGGGAGTTCATTTCTCCTTGTCGCCTCTCTTTCTATTTCTTCACACGTGTATAGACAATATTTTCTTTTTAGTCCGTTAAAATCTAAAAAAAAACAACAAAAAGGAATGAGTTAATTAATTAGTTAATTATTAAATTAATTAATTAATTTATCTTTTTTTCCAAAAAATATTTGGGCCAATGGGCCTTCCTTTTTTCTTTTTCTTTTCCTTCCTTCTCTTCCTTTTTCTTTCTCTCCTTTATTTTGGGTTTGGACCCTTTTTCTTTTGTAAATCCAGTTTATTTTATTTTATTTGATTGGGTCAACAGAGTTTTGGGCCTAGTAATATTTTCTTTCATGGTTTTTAGAAAAAAAGAAAAAAACTAAAAAGTTCTTTGTTGGGCCAGCTGCGTTTCCGGCCCAATGCGTTCTTTTTTCTGTTAAGCCTATTTCAAACCATTTCTTTAAAAAAAAATTCCTCTGTTGGGCCATTTGGGTTGTTGGCCCAGTACATTTTGGACCCTTTCTAAGAAAAAAAAAACTTTTTCTTCATTCTTTACTTTTTCCACCCATCAGATCATTTTTCCCCCTTCTTTTTATTTTTTTTAACTTAAAAATAAAAAGACTGTGAAATGGGTAACGTGCAAGGTAAGAATTCGGCAATTCAGAAGCAGGTAGGCGCTGCAGGTTGCAAGTTGCAACCTTGAGCAGCTCAATTCATCATCATATGGGCGGTGGGATTAATTTTTTTTTCTTCTCTTTTCAGCTATAAATAGCTTGATTCAAAGCTGATGGGTTCTCTTCCTCTTCTCACAATACGCACACAGGCAGAAAAATCAATCATAGGACCCCACACACAAAAGATTTTCCAGTGAGAATCATTCTTATTCTCATTTGGATTTGAGTGTAAGCAGAAAGACTTTTTAGTGCAAAACAGGGAAAGGATCGATAAAATTCAAGTGAAAGCAAGATGAAATTCGAGTGAAAGCAGGAGAGGGTCGTTGCAAACTCGGGTCACAAAGTTAGCAAACTTGGGTCAAAACTGCAAAAGCAAAAGGAGGCATCTATTTGGTATCAAATGTTTTTTTTTCTTTCCTTTGCTTACTCCGAACTATACTATTGACTTATCTATCCATGCTTTGTGCCTATACAATCAGTGAGCATAACCTGAGATTTTATGGTGTGTGATTAATAAGAAAATCAAACAACAAGGATATCATAGTCCAGAATATCACAGTCCAAAATCATACAGTCCCAAAGTACAGTCTTGCTATAAAAATTGATGAGATAAAATAAACAGAGAATGAAAAATAAAATAAACCATCTCCCCCTTTAGGTTGGTCGCCCCCTCCTTCTCCTCTTCTCAGTCACCATGACCTCCCCGTGAAGCCTCCCTCCACTGTCACATACCCCACAGCCTCCATATATGCACAAGAGAGGGGGAGAAGTTAGAAACAGAAAATAAAACCAAGCAAAGAAAAAAAACAACAGAAAAAAGGGAGGGACCATCGTACCTGCAGTTTCCTTTGCTGGTCGCGCCGCCGCGCATGGCCGCCAACCACCAAGCCACCACCGTGGCTGTAACCTCCTCCGTTTCCTCTCCCTACCGCCGTTCACCATCCCCGCAGCTGTTCACCACCGCCAGTAACCATCACCGCCGAAGCTCTCTGTCGAGACCACTTCAGGCCGCCGTGCGCAGCCGTATCCTCCGCCGCTGTAGCCGCCATCGTGTGCGGCCTCCCCTGCGGAAGCTCCTCCGTCCGCCGCTCCAAGCGGCTGATGTCCTTCTCCACCGCTCCGCCTCCGCGCTGCCGCCGCTGCGCGCGCGTCTGTCCTCCGCCACCGCACGTCCCCCAACAGTCGTCGCCGCGCCCATCGGCGGCCGTAGCCGCGCTCTCCGTGGCCATGCAAAAGGGGCGGCCCGCCCTTCTTCCCCTCTCCCTCGAGCAGCCTTTTCCTCGCGCCACCACCGCCGTTTGAAACGGCCGCGGGCCACCGCTCGCCCCACTCCCTCCGCGCCACCACTGCGCGGCCTTCCCAGCTTCTCCTCCGCTGTCTGCGGCTTTCCCGAGCCCCCCATGCGCCGCCGCTGCATCGACAGATGTGTTTGCAGTCGTCTTCCTGGGCATGCAAGGGGGAGGCCGCCCCCTTCTCCCTGCCTCTTCCTTTTCCTTTTTTTCACACAGAAAACCTAACCCTAAGAGAGTGAGATGAGAGAGCAAATGAGAGAGTGAGAGAATGAGGGAGTGAAGGTGAGAATGACTGAAATGAACCGTCCCACTTCCCTTTTTTTTCTTTTTCTTTTCTTTCTTTTTTATTTTGTGTTATGATTTTAAAAATCTGGTACTAAGGATGGGCTTCTCGCCTAGCCCAGCTTATTAAAAAAATAATAAATAAAATAATAATAAAATAAAAAAGGAAAAAATAATAATAATAAATAATGGTAGAATTTAATTAGTAAATAAATAGTAATTAGGATTTTCTATATTATCTTTATTGTGTGTGGGGCCAATGATGCAATCTGAGGCCCAATTTTATTTCAGTGTGTGCAAGTTCTTTTAATTTTCATTTTCCGTGTTATTGTTTATCTCACATTTTTATAATTTCTTTTTGATACATCATCTTGCATTATTTGTAAATATTTGTTTCTTTTATTTGGTCTGCTTTAAATAATTGTGAATATTTGTCTGACGTGCATTTTAGCTGCCATTGTAAATAGTATTCGTTTATAACTTAGGACGCATGTAAATACGGTTAGTTTAATTTACTCTTTTTCAAAAAACAATAATAAATAAAAAAATAATAAAAATAAATTTTCTAAAACATAATCGATTACGTTAATGGAATAACATTTCTATCCTTTAACATATTTTTTAAGAAAAAGGGAAAATAATTGAGTATAGTCATTTACTAGCTCAATTATGTGTTTTTCTAAAAATAATCCATTTTCAAAAATAATTTCTTTTCAAAAATTACGTTAATTGAATAACATTTCTATCAATAACGTAAAAAGGAAAATATTGAGTATAGTCATTTACTAGCTCAATAATGCGCTTAATCTCAAATCTCGTCCGAAAATAAATTCTTTTCAAAAAAATTACGTTAATTGAATAGCATTTCTATCAATAACGTAAAAAGGAAAATATTGAGTATAGTCATTTACTAGCTCAATAATGCGCTTAATCTCAAATCTCTCCCAAAAATAATTTTCTCAAAAGTTACGTTAATTGAATAACATTTCTATCAATAACGTGAAAAAGGAAATATTGAGTATAGTCATTTACTAGCTCAATAATGCGTGAAATTTCAAATTCATTTTCAAAAAGATGATTCTTTTCAAAAAAATTATGTTAATTGAATAGCATTTCTATCAATAACGTAAAAAAGGAAAAATATTGAGTATAGCCATTTGCTAACTCAATAATGCGGAATTTTAAATCTTTTCTCAAAAATGTTTTCTTCTCAAAATAAATGACGTTTATTGAATAACATTTCTATCAATAATGTCGTCTAAACAATTTCAAGGGTTCGTTGAATTAAAAAAATCCAAAATCAAATTCCTCGTTTTCCTTTATTTTCAAAAATTAAAATTAATTTATTAAAAAAAACAAAAACAAAAACAAAAACAAAAACTAAATCAATCTTTTTTACTAACACGTTTTCAGAACTACGTAGCTTTGATTTCTCCATTGCACCTGGGGATACGTAGGAGTGGGGACCAATCCCGTCAAGCTAAAATAAACAAAAAATATTTTTTCCTCTTTTAATCCAAATTCATTTCTTTTTTAACTTAGGTTATTTATAAAAAAAATAAAAATATAAAAATATAAAAAAAGCAACAAAAATAATTTTCATTTTCATAAAAAAGGGGTAAAATGAATAATTTCAAAGTTAACAAGTTTTGCATAATTAATTAGAGGTAACCGTTTTTTAAACGGATGTTGTAGGGTGCTAATACCTTCCCTACACATAAATGACTCCCGAAGCCAAATCTGGTTTTGAAGACCATTTTTCTTTTTTAAAGGGTTTTCCAAATGTTTTCCCTTAAAATAAACTTTGGTGGCGACTCCATTGAAACTCAATTTTTTCAATACGTTTCGCCGACCCGTCGTGACCCCGGTTTCGACAGCTGGCGACTCCACTGGGGACGTTTGAGAGTCAAGCCTGTCATAATTAATTGTGCAAAATTTTTAACTTTTATACTCATTTTACCCCTTTTGTTTTGTTTTGTTTAGTTTTGTTTCATGTGTATTGTTGTAAATATTTTTTGCTCTTATGTAAATATCCTTTTGTATTATATTCTGCTTCAACACTAGGGTAGAAGACTGTATCTTGTATATATTTGTGCTGTTTGGTTTGTTTTGCAGATGGGGAGGGAAAGAAAAGGTTTGTGTGCCCCTACACACACCACACCATCACCAACCTCACACACTCTTTGGCTCTATACCCGAGCCTGTGCGCGCCAAGGAGTAGAAGGTGTTTCAACAAACTGCCATTGAGGGGCTTAATGCTCACGTGGCTTTTGTTGATTCGCCACTCAGATTGTCACCAGTTCTACAAATTAATCACAATCGAGAGGGTCCCATGCCTCCTTGTAGTAAATTTGTGAGACTAGGTCCTTGTCTATTTGATAAGGGGCAATCTGGGAACCATCATCCATGAGAGTTTAGTCCAACCTTAAAAACCGTGCACAATAAGTTGCCCTAGCAACCACCAAATTTAGGACCTTGACCTTAGGTATCCCTAATGCCATAGGATTTACCTAAGTTAGGACACATGGGGCACGCCTCTTCCTTCGCTTTCCATTCATATTTACTGTGACATTTAGTGATAGGGTATGTATATATGTACATAACATTCCATTTTTTCTTGAAAAAAAAAACACAAAACATGATTAAAGTAAAGCCATTTTTTTTCTTTTTTTCTTTCTTCTTTCTTTTTTTTCTAAAAAGAAATAATAAGTAAAAGGAGGAATTTTCATCTCATTCATTCTTTCATGCATCAACTCATATACATTGTAAATATAATAAATGAAAAAACGCATCGCATGTCCATTCCTCATCATGTAGAATAGAAGATAGTACTGCACATAATAGGTTGCATCTGTCCATATTTGTCATTCTAATTTTTTTTCTTTTTTTTTTCCTTTTCTTTTTAGATTCTCGGAATGGAAAGACTTGATAGCAATCAATACCAAGGGATGGTAGAGGATCAAGACAACATTAGCAATGCACCCAAAGCAAAGAAGAGCGTTAAGATCACCACAACAGACAGCAACTTAGAGAGATTGGTTAAGATCACCAAGTCAATGAGCAAGGAAATGAGGAGAGATTTTGACAAGATGTATGGGCGGATATTGGACTTATTGGATATCTCTGTGAAGACACATGTGATAAGCGCCTTAGCACAATTTTAGAGCTCTGATCTTCACTGCTTTGAGTTGCCAAATCTTGACCTGGTGCCAACCTTAGAGGAGTATATGAGGATGGCAAGGTTGCCCATCGATGATAGTGTTGGAGTGTACTCCTACAGGGGACGATATGTTGATGAAAGGAAAATTGCAAAACTTATTGGCTTGCACCCCGACCAGTTGAAACTTGAAAAGAGGGGGGCGATACAGGGGTTGAGAAAGTCATTCTTAGAAGATCATCTGGAGGCGCTAGCTAGGCATGGGAGTTGGCATTACTTTAATAAGACCCTGACGCTGATCATTTATGGGTTAGTACTCTTCCCTTTCGCGCCAAACATGGTAGATCATGCAGCCATGGATGTGTTTGCACAGTATGAGACTCAAGGATTGAATCCCATTCCAGCCATCTTAGCTGATACTTTCCTATCCATGGAGGTTTGTCAGAAGAAGAATGGAGGGGCTCTGAAATGTTGTACACACCTGCTTTATGTATGGATTATCACACATATGTATGCGTGTGAGCTTCGGACTATCTTTCCTGATCCTTTAAGGGATTTTGGCCGCATCCAAGTGAAGAGGCAAGAAGTGAGGGAATGGAAGAAAGAACTTGCAGACATCCAGGATAATAAGATCGCGTGGACATGTCCTTGGTTTTCCCCTTATGATGTTATATTCAGCTGCGGCGATTTTGCGAATGTGCCATTGATGGGCCCAAGAGGTTGTGTAGCTTATACCCCACCCATTGCTCTCAGACAGCTCAAGCGGACCCAAGTCATACCCGTGGAAGAGCAACTTGAAGGTATCTGTTTTCAATATGATGTACCTGATGCGAGTCAGTTATTAGTCAGGGTCAGAGCCGCATGGAGGAATGTCCAAAGGAAAGGAGATGATGAACTGGGGAAACCACGAATATCTACCTCACAAGAGTACCATGAGTGGCGAAAGGCAAGAGGAGTCCCAGAGTATGTCCTAAGAGAAGCCCCACACGGTGAAGGTTCATCCTGATCATCTGATGAAACCCTAAAAGCCATGGCATCTGAGTTGGAAAGAGCAAGAGCACAGATAAAATAGTTAGAGGAAGTAGAAGAGTCCGCTGAATGGGAAATTGATGCCCTAAAAAGGCAATGCAAGAAAAAGGATGAACAAATAGAGCGTTTGGAGATCCAGTGTGAAAGTACACATCCAAGTCAAGCTAAGAAAGGAAGAAAATGGAAGGGAAAAGGAGTGGAACGAACGGAGGAAGAAAAGATGCGAGACAAAATAGAAGCACTAGAAAAAGAAAACGCAGAAATTCTAGAAGGAAAGTTAGCGTTGGAAGCAGAAAATCAGACACAGGGAGAACATCTGAAGAAGTTACTGACAGAATTAGCAAAATCCCGTGATGATACTAAAAACTGGTGGGGGCCTGGCTAGGAATTACCGAGAGAAGAATGAAGAATTGAGCCAGAAAGTTATCAAAAGGAAACTTAAAGCTAAAAGGAAAAAGCAAGAGGCAGATGAGGCAATAGAAGGATGGAGGCTCATGACCGACTTTCAGCGGGACAAAAACAAAGAATGGATGAAGAGATGCGATGACATGGCTGATTGCGTCAACTATCACAGTATAGAGCTAGCAAGGCGACTTGGTGAAGCAGAAGATGAGATCAACAGGAACCCTGAGATGCAGTTGCCACCAAAGACTTCTAGGTTCATGAGATATTGCCAAGAGTTAGCTAGGGGTTTTGGGAGGAAACCAAAATGCTTGATGTAATCTTGTTTCCTATGTGAACCTTGTCAGATCAAACATTGTACTTAACTTTTGGTGTGAAATGACGCTTTGCTTCTATGTTTTACCTATGCTCATTGACTTTGATCTAAGACATTGACGTTTGAGGAACAAATTCTCCCTTGCTTAATTGCCAACCATTTTTCCTTGACTGAAATATGGGATGTCCGCTAAAGAAATAATTGAATGGCTAGTGTTGAGGTGTCATTTATAGAGAAGCGAATAACTCCCTAAAAATGATCACCAACCATATCTAGTCTAAGAGGAAACATGCCTCTAGCATTAGAATATGGGGAACGTCCCTTGGTTATTGAGCGCTTGACAGGATTTTCCATAACCGATAATAAATTTTTGAACTTTTCTTTTTTACTTACAAAGTGTTTTAACAGGAAAAATAACTAATCAAGCAAAAAAGCAAAACCGGCGACACCCTTATAGGACTCGTGCTCAGTCAAGAGCCATGGAAGAACTGGAACAGAACCAGCAAGAATTGAGGGGAGATGTCACTCTAATGAAGGAACAATTGGCCAAGATCTTTGAGTTACTGCAAAAGAAGGAAGCAGATGGGAATGCCTCGGCAGCAAACCAAGAACAGTCAACCACACCTGATCATCCACCTGGGTTCACTCCAACTCCTCCACCATCCCATGGTGTAAGTTCTCAAGGAGGAATGATACCAGTGACGATGTACCCCCATCACCAAGCACAGGCGCCTCAAGGAGTCCAATGGCCCCTTTATGGCCTACCACCTGGTTATACCCCACCCGTGCTTACCAACCCTCCAGATAATCACACACCGGTAACCAACCCTGATCCTCAAAGCCAAATGCCTTAAGGAGTCCAATGGCCCACTTATGGCCTCCCACCTGGCTATACCCCACCTCAACTCACCAACCCCCAAGACAACAACACAACCGCAGCCAACACTGACCCTCAAAACCAAGCACAACAACTAGATCCGGGTCAAACCACTAATGAAACCTCAGCACCACCACCACCATTCCCCACCTTCATGCCTTACCCCTTTTTACCAACCACTAACACTCCTCCGAACACTTTTCAACCACAAAACTTCTACCTGGATTCCCAAGGGAAACCAATTATCCCACAACTTGTCCCTCTGCTTGTGTCAACCACCCAACCCAAGGACACGGTGGTAAATGACCCCCATTCGAAGGAGAAACTGCAAATCCTAGAAGACCGTCTGCGTGCAATAGAAGGTGCAGGGTATTATGGCTTGGGAAATGCCTCTGAGTTATGTCTAGTACCAGATGTGGCGATCCCTCCGAAATTTAAAGCACCGGAATTTGAGAAGTACAAGGGGGCGACATGCCCAAAAAGCCATCTGACAATGTACTGCAGAAAAATGGCCTCTTATGCCCATGATGACAAGCTATTGATTCATGTCTTCCAGGATAGCTTAGCAGGGGCAGCTCTAAGCTGGTACATGCACTTGGAACGAACCCACATTTGCACTTGGAGGGATCTTGTTGATGCTTTTCTGAAGCAGTATAAATACAATTTTGATATGGCTCCTGATAGGATTCAGTTGCAAAATATGGTGAAGAATGATGTAGAAACCTTCAAAGAATATGCTCAGCGCTGGAGGGAAACCGCTGCACAAGTAGAACCGCCTCTATCAGAAAGAGAGATGACCGCAATGTTCATTGATACACTCCAATCACCCTTTTATGACAGGGTGATTGGAAGTGTATCATCGAACTTCTCAGATATTGTTGTAATTGGAGAAAGAGTTGAAGCAGGAGTGAGAAACGGGAAGATTGCGAGAAGTGTAACAGAAGTTTCTAATGTGAGAAAACCTCAACCGGGGGTAGGTAAGAAAAAAGAGGGAGAAACACACACGGTGACGTTTGAGCATAATAACACCTTCCAGACAAGACCAGGCTACGCCCCAACCCACTTCCAGCCAAATTTTCAACCCCCTTACATGCCTTACCCTTACGTAGCTGCAACCTCACACCTGCCATACCCCCAAGCCTTTCCACCAATGCCATACCGTCCTCCACCTCCCACCTGGCCACGAGCCCCTCCCCCCATGCCTCGTCAACCTAGTCAACCATGGTCCCCAAACCCCAACCCTAATCAAAGACAACCACAAAATAACCAAGAAAGGAAGCCAATTCAATTTGACCTGATCCCAATGTCTTATACTGATCTCTTACCCCACCTTGTCCGCAATTCACTTCTAGCTCCAGTCCATATGAAACCAATTGAGCCACCTTACCCAAGGTGGTATGATCCCGACGCTAAATGTGACTATCACGCAGGGGCTATAGGGCATTCTACCGAAAATTGTAGAGCCTTGAAGTTTAAAGTGCAAGACTTGCTTAATGCTAAGTGGTTGAACTTCAAGGAAGACAGTCCTAATGTCAGAAATAATCCGTTGCCTGGCCATGGGGCCTCTGGATCTGGAATCAATATGTTAGAGGATTTTTCAGGACATGTTCTTGTTCGGGATGTGACGGATATCAAAACCCCAATGGAGTCGATTTTTGAGGAACTTTGCAAAGTTGGGGCAATCGAGAAGAAAGGGGATAGTAGGAAGGGGGCGATGTGTGCTATTCATCCAGATGTTGAGCATTCAATTGAGAAATGTGAGAAGTTCAAAGAAGTCCTCTAAAGCTTGATAGATTCGCAACTAGTGCAGATAAGTTGCGAAAGGGATGAAATGGGAGTTAACGTGGTCCAAGAGTCAGAAAATGCCCAAACCCAGGTGTTTCCTAAGGTGCCTACGCCTTTGACGCTTCATGGCACTCACAACACACAAGCACCGACCTACCATGGACCAAGACCAATCACTATCCAAGTCCCGTCACCATTTCCTTACAAAAATTCGAAGGCAGTCCCCTGGAAGTACGATGTGCAAGTAAGGGTTGGCGATGTTCAAGGAAACCGAGTGGATCCCTCAATTGGCCATGGAGCCCCTACTGTCACCAACATCTCAAGCATTGGAGGAATGACTCGGAGTGGGCGTATTTATACCCCAAAGGAACTCCAGGAGGTGAAAGAAAAAGAGATGACCAAAGAAAAGGAAAAAGGAAAGGAGAAAGAAGGAGTAGTGAAGAAGGAAGAACGTAAGAAAGCTGTGACCGACGAAGAGGCCAACGAATTTTTGAAATTCATGAAGCAGAGCGAGTATAAGGTGGTTAACCAATTAAATCAAACTCGTGCCAAGATATCTGTTTTGTCTCTGCTATTGAGCTCGGAACCCCACAGGAAAGCCTTGTTGAAAACACTAAATGAAGCACATGTTTCCCATGACATCACGGTGGATAGGTTTGATGGTATTGTCGGTAGCATCACCGCCATTAATCATCTCACTTTCACCGATGATGAGATTCCGTCTGAAGGATTGGGGCACAACAAGGCATTACACATCTCGGTTAAGTGTCACGACCATATAATGGCAAGGGTTTTGGTCGACAATGGGTCATCGTTGAATGTCATGCCAAAGTCAACTCTGTTAAAGTTGCCTTGTGACGGGACTCACATAAGGCCAAGTTCCATGATAGTAAGAGCATTTGATGGGACACGGAGGGAGGTTATTGGAGAGATCGAACTCCCAATCCAAATTGGGCCCATCATTTTTGAAGTACTCTTCCAGGTAATGGATATCATGCAGCCTACAGTTGTCTTTTGGGGTGCCATGGATTCATACCACAGGAGTTGTGCCCTCCACCCTGCACCAGAGATTCAAGTTCATTGTTGATAACAAGTTGATAATAATCGCAGGCGAGGAGGACATGTTGGTTAGTAAACCAACGTCAACCCCTTATATCGAAGCAGCGGAAGAAGCCCTAGAAACTGCTTTTCAGACTTTCGAGATAGCCAATGCCTCTTATGCAAAGGAAGGAGCCCCCATTGTGGGCCCTCATTTGTCAAGGGCATCCATGATGATAGCTAAAATCATGTTAGAGAAAGGTTATCAACATGGACAAGGACTGGGAAAGACCACGAAAGGCGTGGCGGATGTGATGCGCCTTGGTGAGAATAAAGACAAGTTTGGGTTGGGGTACAAGGCCACACCAGCAGATAGAAAAAGGGTGGCTGAAGAGAAAAAAGAAAAGAGGTTGGCTCGACTAGAGAATCGAGAGCCTGTTACACGAGGTATTCCCATCTGCAACATTCGCCAAAGTTTCAGGAGCGCTGGATTCATGTTTGACAACCAAGTTGCCGTAATCGAAGAAGAGGATACCCCTGCCAGAGTTCATGATGCGGGAAGCCTGGTTTATCCTTGTGCGCCAGATGCTGAGCTCAATAATTGGAAGATCATTGAGTTCCTTGTGATTTTAAGCTCTATTTCGAAGTAATTCTGTAATGTCAAGTCCTATCGCTTTGCCCAGGGCTTTAGGATCACTTTCTTTTTGGAAAATGGGTGAACTTGTCTTGTTTTCAGTATTTTGATAATCAATGAAACATGCTTGAAATTTGCAAATCATCTTTTTGTCTTTTCTTCCCTTACACATTTCTTTTTTCCTCCTTTGTTTCCATTACTTCCCTTTCCTCCCGTACTTCATAATAATCCTTGTTTACCATAAAAATGCAGATCCGAAAATGAATCACTTGAAAATGACAGTGCTAAAGTCTCATCTCATAATTTTTAATGTCTTGTTCATTATGCCGGCGAGGGTGACGAGGATGATTTGGAACCCTCCCCTGAGCTTTTGAGAATGGTGGAACGAGAGTCCAGAATAATTCAGCCTCATGAAGAACCGACTGAAGTCATTAACTTGGAAACTGAAGAAGAAGAAAAGGGGATCAAAATTGGCACTGTCCTGAGCAGTGTTGAGTGTGGAAAGCTGATTAATCTCCTTCATGAGTACAGTGACGTCTTTGCATGGTCGTACCAAGACATGCCAGGGTTGGATCCCAATATAGTGGAGCACAAATTACCTTTGAAGCCTGAATGTCCTCCCGTTAAACAGAAGTTGAGGAGAATGAGACCTGATATGTCGCTGAAAATAAGAGAGGAAGTCAAGAAACAATTCGATGCTGGTTTTCTAGCCGTAGCAAAATATCCTCAGTGGGTGGCCAATATTGTTCCAGTCCCTAAGAAAGATGGAAAGGTTCGAATGTGTGTTGATTATAGGGATCTAAACAGGGCTAGCCCCAAAGATGACTTCCCATTGCCGCACATTGATGTTTTGGTGGACAATACTGCTCAACATTCATTCTTTTCTTTCATGGATGGCTTTTCGGGGTATAATCAAATCAAAATGGCTCCAGAAGACATGGAAAAGACCATGTTCATCACACCCTGGGGCACATTCTGTTATAAAGTTATGTCCTTTGGCTTAAAAAATGTCGGGGCAACCTACCAAAGGGCGATGGTGGCTCTATTTCATGATATGATGCATAAGGAGGTGGAGGTTTACGTGGATGATATGATCGCGAAGTCGAAAATAGAGGAGGATCATGTTGTTAATTTGCGCAAGCTTTTCGAGCGTTTAAGGAAGTTCAAGCTGAGGTTGAATCCAGCCAAGTGTACCTTTGGCGTGAAGTCTGGTAAACTGTTAGGGTTTATGGTCAGTCAAAAGGGGATAGAAGTTGACCCTGACAAAATACGAGCAATTCTTGAAATGCCAACTCCTTGCACTGAAAAATAGGTTCGTGGTTTCTTGGGAAGGTTGAATTATATTGCTCGCTTCATATCTCAGCTAACTGCAACTTGTGAGCCAATTTTCAAGTTATTACGAAAGAATCAACCGGTAGAGTGGGATGAGAATTGCCAAAAGGCGTTTGAGAAAATCAAGCAGTACCTGCAAAGTCCTCCGATCTTAGTGCCTCCGGTTCCAGGAAGGCCCCTCATTATGTACTTGACGGTGCTCGATGAATCCATGGGATGTGTGCTGGGGCAACATGACGAATCTGGAAGGAAAGAGCACGCCATCTACTACTTGAGCAAGAAGTTTACTAACTACGAGGCAAGGTATTCAATGTTAGAGCGAACATGCTGTGCTTTGGCTTGGGCTGCCCGGCGTTTGAGGCAATATATGTTGTGTCACACGACCTGGTTAGTGGCCAGAATGGATCCAATTAAATACATTTTTGAGAAGCCCGCTCTTACTGAGAGAATTGCTCGATGGCAAGTGATGTTATCAGAAGATGACATTATGTACGTCACTCAGAAAGCTATAAAAGGAAGTGCCTTAGCAGATTATTTGGCCCATCAACCCCTGAATGATTACCAATCAATGCAATGTGAATTCCCAGATGAGGACATAATGGCATTATTCGAAGAAGAAGACTCCTTGGAGGAAGAGAAGTGGACTTTGTTGTTTGATGGAGCGGCCAATGCACTGGGGCATGGAATTGGAGCCATTTTGATATCCCCGAAAGATCATTTCATTCCAATCACAGCCCGATTGTGTTTTGAGTGCACGAACAACATAGTAGAATATGAAGCGTGTGCCATGGGAATCCAAGCGGCTATAGAATCTAAAGTGAAGGTCCTTGAGGTGTATGGAGACTCAACTTTGGTCATTCATCAGTTGAGAGTAGGGGTGGAAACAGGCCAGGCCAGGCCAGGCTTTGGCAGGCCTGAGCCTGACCTGACTCATAATTCTTAAGCCTGAGCCTGGCTTGTTACCCTGTTACAGGCCTTTTGTAAGGCCTGGCCTGGCCTGCGAAAAAGCCTGGCCTGGCCTGTAAGCCTGTTTAGAAGCCTGTTTTATAACAAGGCCTACCAACAGGCCAACAGGCCTATAAGCCTATGCAGGCCAGCAGCCTTTTTAAGTAGGCTTTTTTATATAATTAATTTAATATATTCTAATTTTTACTATATTATAATTTTTTAAATTATATTTATAGTTATTTATATAATTAATTTAATATATTATATATTATTATATTAAACAGGCCGGCCTGTTAAGCCTAATAGGCTTTTTCATAGGCCTGAAGCCTGGCCTATTTAACTAAACAGGCCTTTTAAGAAGCCTTAGCCTGGCCTTTTAATAAACGATCCAGGCCAGGCCAGGCCATAAACAGGCCAGGCCGCAGGCCCCTGACAGGCCGGCTGGCCTATTCCCACCCCTAGTTGAGAGGATAATGGGAGACTCGAGATTCGAGGTTGATCCCTTATCAGGCTTATATAAGGGGGTTGATCAGACAGTTTGATAAGATCACTTTCCACCATGTCCCTTGCGATGAAAACCAGTTGGCTGACGCCTTAGCCACCCTTTCCTCAATGCTCAAAATAAGTGAGGATCGAGACATACCACTCATAAAGGTTGAAACTCGAGATCAACCTGCGTATTGTCAGATGATAGAAGAAGAATCGGATGGGAAACCATGGTATCATGACATCAAGCATTATTTAGAAAAGAAGGAGTATCCTCCAGACGCATCGGAAAATGACAAGAGATCCTTAAGGAGATTGGCAATGGGTTTCTTCTTAAACGGGGAAGTGCTTTACAAAAGGAATCTTCGATGTGTTGATGCGACAGAGGCCAAGAAAATCATCCAAGATATTCATGAAGGTTCTTTTGGAACTCATGCAAACGGGTATGCCATGGCGCGGAAGATTTTAAGGGCAGGGTATTACTGGTTGACCATGGAGACTGATTGTTTTAATTATGTGAAGAAATGTCACAAGTGCCAAACATATGCAGACAATATCAATGCGCCTATGAAGTCTTTGAATGTCTTGACATCGCCATGGCCATTTTCAATGTGGGGAATGGATGTTATAGGGGCAATCGAGCCAAAGGCGTCCAATGGGCATCGCTTCATTCTTGTTGCCATCGATTATTTCACAAAATGGGTTGAAGCTGCCTCCTATGCCAACGTGACAAGAAACGTTGTGATCAGGTTCATCAAGAGAGGGTTAATCTGTCGCTATGGCTTGCCAAATAAAATTATCACAGATAATGCCACCAACTTGAACAACAAAATGATGAGGGAACTGTGTGCAGATTTCAAGATCCAACATCACAATTCCTCCCCTTAACGCCCTAAGATGAACGGGGCAGTTGAGGTAGCGAACAAGAACATTAAGAAGATCATTCAGAAGATGGTGGTGACATACAAAGATTGGCATGAAATGCTTCCTTTTGCCCTACAAGGTTACCGGACATCTATTCGCACTTCAACCGGGGCAAGCCCTTATTCCTTGTTGTACGGAATGGAAGCTGTACTACCTATCGAGGTAGAAATTCCCTCGCTAAGAGTATTGATGGAGGCGAAACTGGAGGAAGCTGAATGGGTCCGAGCTAGATATGATCAACTAAACCTCATCGATGGGAAGAGACTGACTGCGCTCTGCCACGGGCAACTGTACCAAAAAAGAATGAAAAAAGCTTATGAGAAGAAAGTGCGTCCCCGAGAATTTCAAGAAGGAGACCTAGTATTAAAAAAGGTTTCACCTATCCAGAAGGATCTCCGGGGCAAGTGGGCCCCAAATTACGAGGGACCGTACGTGGTAAAGAAAGCTTTTTCTGGAGGAGCACTGATTTTAACCAACATGGATGGCGAAGACCTCCCACTAACGGTGAACTCTGACACCGTCAAGAAATACTATACCTAACAAAAAAGAAGAAAATAAAAGAAGAAGAAAAAAGAAAAAAGAAAGAAGAATAAAAAGGAAATACAAGCTCGCTAAGTTGAAAACTCGAAATGGCGGCTTAGGCAAAAATTAGAGCGACCCGATAAGTTGAAAACCCGAAAGGGCAACTTATGCAAAAATTATGGTCAAAATAAAAAAGAGAACAACAAAAAAGGAAAGAAAAAAGGGGAAGAAAAGAAAGATATATGCTCGCTAAGTTGAAAACCTGAAAGGGCGGCTTAGGCAAAAATTAGAGTGACTCGATAGGTTGAAAACCCGAAAGGGCAGCCTATGCAAAAATTAGGGTCCAAACAAAAGAAAAAGGACAGAAAAGCGATAAACAGCTCGCTAGGTTGAAAAGAGCAACTGAAGCAAAAGTCATGGCAGCCCGTCAAAAGTCAGTCATAATTGCTTGGGTATTTTGGTTGAGGATCTCGGGGTGTGGGGAAAATAAAGCAATCTTGTCTCTTCAAAGGCTAATTGAATAACATTCAAAATTATGATGTGAGATTATGGCACCGTGCATCTTCTGGAGAATCATTGAAAGATTTGCTAAGTTCTTGCTCCTCTTACTTTCTTTGGTAACCTAAGGGTTCTATATATATTGTCTTTCCTTTTATTCACTTTTGTACAAATTGTTTCCCTTCTAATAATAAAGAACATTTTGCCTATCCGTGCCCCTTTGAAAGTTCAAAAGAATGTTTCATTGAAAATCAAAATACTGCAAATGGAATAAGTGTCAAATTCAAAAGCGTTAAAGAATGGCTTCAGTAAAACATAAGCCGGAAAGAGTTTAATGAAATCATGGGGGACTTGATGGTTTATGAATTCATATGAGGAAATAACCAGGTGACTGCGTAAGAAATGCATATGAAGAGGCAACCCAGCCCGGTTAAGCGTGGGACCAGGCCCCCGACCGGTAGAAAAAAAATGCTCAATTCTAGTTGGATCTCTATTCCGGTTCATCCGTAAATCCAAGAGCAACGTCCTTAAGGGTTGTCGATTTCAAAAAAAGAAGAAGGAAAAGAACGATCTTCGCAGTAATATGACTGAACAGACTCTCTTGCAGTGCTCATTTGTTAAAACAACCTTAAATATCCAGCACCATAACATCTCACACTATGCTCATCATGCATTCATTCACACATCATTGCATCATCATTTACTAACGCTTTGTACAGGTATTTTTCACCTTTTTGTTCTCACAAAGTCTGGTCCCGGTCCAGCATTTTTAAAATTCCTATTTAAGCCTAGCACATGCCTGGCATCCTTTACTTTTCTGCAAGTCTGGTCCCGGTCCAGCATCTTTAAAATTCCTGTTTGAGCCTAGCACATGCCTGGCATCCTTTCCGTTTTCCCAAAGTCTGGTCCCGGTCCAACATCTTTAAAATTCTTGTTTAAGCCTAGCACATGCCTGACATCCTTTACCTTTCTGCAAGTCTGGTCCCGGTCCAGCATCTTTAAAATTCCTATTTAAGCCCAGCACATGCCTGGCATCCGTTCCATTTCTGTTAAGTCTGGTCCCGTTCCAGCACCTTTAAATTCTTGTTCAAGCCTAATACTTGCCCATCACCTTTTGCTTTTTCGTAAAGTCCAGTCTCAATCGAGTGCTTTTAATTTTTGGTCAAATCCCAACATTTGTATCCCAACTTTCAGTCCCAATCAAAGCCTAGCCTTCCTCTGGCACATGTGAATCCCACTTCGTGTCGTGATTTTGTAATTCATGTCATTCTCTCTCTTTTTTTCATTCATTTCTCTCGGACGAAATAAGTGCTTTTGTCTTTACTTAATTTTTTACTTTTTAGAATATGAAAGTCTAAGCTATTCATATTCTATAGTAAAAATTTAAGTAAAGAGGGATAACTGTCAACACCCAATTTCGTCCGGGAGTTCATTTCTCCTTGTCGCCTCTCTTTCTATTTCTTCACACGTGTATAGACAATATTTTCTTTTTAGTCCGTTAAAATATAAAAAAAACAACAAAAAGAAATGAGTTAATTAATTAGTTAATTATTAAATTAATTAATTAATTAATTTATCTTTTTTTCCAAAAAATATTTGGGCCAATGGGCCTTCCTTTTTTCTTTTTCTTTTTCTTTTTCTTTTCCTTCCTTCTCTTCCTTTTTCTTTCACTCCTTTATTTTGGGCTTGGACCCTTTTTCTTTTTTAAATCTAGGTTTTTTTTTATTTTATTTGATTGGGTCAACAGAGTTTTGGGCCCAGTAATATTTTCTTTCATGTTTTTTAGAAAAAAAACTACAAAGTTCTTTGTTGGGCCAGCTGCGTTTCTGGCCCAATGCGTTCTTTTTTCTGTTAAGCCTATTTCAAACCATTTCTTTTAAAAAAAATTCTTCTGTTGGGCCATTTGGGTTGCTGGCCCAGTACATATTGGACCCTTTCTAAGAAAAAAAAAACTTTTTCTTCATTCTTTACTTTTTCCACCCATCAGATCATTTTCCCCCCCTTTTTTTATTTTTTTAACTTAAAAATAAAAAGATTGTGAAATGGGTAACGTGCAAGGTAAGAATTCGGCAATTCAGAAGCAGGTAGGCGCTACAGGTTGCAAGTTGCAACCTTGAGCAGCTCAATTCATCATCATATAGGCAGTGGGATTAATTTTTTTTTCTTTTCTTTTCAGCTATAAATAGCTTGATTCAAAGCTGATGGGTTTTCTTCCTCTTCTCACAATACGCACACAGGCAGAAAAATCAATCATAGGACCCCACACACAAAAGATTTTCCAGTGAGAATCATTCTTATTCTCATTTGGATTTGAGTGTAAACAGAAAGATTTTTTAGTGCAAAACAGGGAAAGGATCGATAAAATTCAAGTGAAAGCAAGATGAAATTCGAGTGAAAGCAGGAGAGGGTCGTTGCAAACTCGGGTCACAAAGTTAGCAAACTTGGGTCAAAACTGCAAAAGCAAAAGGAGGCATCTATTTGGTGTCAAATGTTTTTTTTCTTTCCTTTGCTTACTCTGAACTATACTATTGACTTATCTATCCATGCTTTGTGCCTATACAATCACTGTGCATAACCTGAGATTTTATGGTGTATGATTAATAAGAAAATCAAACAACAAGGATATCATAGTCCAGAATATCACAGTCTAAAATCATACAGTCCCAAAGTACAGTCTTGCTATAAAAAATGATGAGATAAAATAAACAGAGAATGAAAAATAAAATAAACCATCTCCCCCTTTAGGTTGGTCGCTCCCTCCTTCTCCTGTTCTCAGTCACCATTACCTCCCCGTGAAGCCTCCCTCCACTGTCACATACCCCACAGCCTCCATATATGCACAAGAGAGGGGAGAAGTTAGAAACAGAAAATAAAACCAAGCAGAGAAAAAAAAACACAACAGAAAAGGGAGGGACCACCGTACCTGCAGTTTCCTTTGCTGGACGTGCCGCCGCGCATGGTCGCCGACCACCAAGCCACCACCGTGGCTGTAACCTCCGTTTCCTCTCCCTACGCCGTTCACCATCCCCGCAGTTGTTCACCACCGCTAGTAACCATCACCGTCGCAGCTCTCTGTCGAGAGCACTTCAGGCCGCCGTGCGCAGCCGTATCCTCCGCCGCTGCAGCCGCCGTCGTGTGCGGCCTCCCCTGCAGAAGCTCCTCCGTCCGCCGCTCCAAGCGGCTGCTGTCCTTCTCCACCGCTCCGCCTCCGCGCTGCCGCCGCTGCGCGCGCGTCTGTCCTCCGCCGCCGCCACACATCCTCCAGCAGCCGTAGTCGCGCTCTCCGTGGCCATGCAAAAGGGGCGGTCGCCCCTTCTTCCCTCTCCCTCGTGCAACATCTTCCTCGCACCACCACCGCCATTTGAAACGGCCGCAGGCCACCGCTCGCCCCACTCCCTCCGCGCCACCGCTGCGCGGCCTTCCCAGCCTCTCCGCCGCTGTCTGCGGCTTTCCCGAGCCCCCCATGCGCCGTCGCTGCATTGACAGAGGTGTTTGCAGCCGTCTCCCTGGGCATGCAAGGGGGAGGCCGCCCCCTTCTCCTTGCCTCTTCCTTTTCTTTTTTTTCACACAGAAAACCTAACCCTAAGAGAGTGAGATGAGAGAGCAAATGAGAGAGTGAGAGAATGAGGGAGTGAAGGTGAGAATGACTGAAATGAATCGTCTCACTTCCCCTTTTTTTTCTTTTTCTTTTCTTTCTTTTTATTTTGTGTTATGATTTTAAAAATCTGGTAGAATTTAATTAGTAAATAAATAGTAATTAGGATTTTCTATATTATCTCTATTGTGTGTGGGGCCAATGATGCAATCTGAGGCCCAATTTTATTTCAGTGTGTGCAAGTTCTTTTAATTTTCATTTTCTGTGTTATTGTTTATCTCACATTTTTATAATTTCTTTTTGATACATCATCTTGCATTATTTGTAAATATTTGTTTCTTTTATTTGGTCTGCTTTAAATAATTGTGAATATTTGTCTGGCGTGCATTTTAGCTGCCATTGTAAATAGTATTCGTTTATAACTTAGGACGCGTGTAAATACGGTTAGTTTAATTTACTCTTTTTCAAAAAAAATAATAAATAAAAAAATAATAAAAATATATTTTCTAAAACATAATCGATTACGTTAATGGAATAGCATTTCTATCCTTTAACATATTTTTTAAGAAAAAGGGAAAATAATTGAGTATAGTCATTTACTAGCTCAATTATGTGTTTTCCTAAAAATAATCCATTTTCAAAAATAATTTCTTTTCAAAAATTACGTTAATTGAATAGCATTTCTATCAATAACGTAAAAAAGAAAATATTGAGTATAGTCATTTACTAGCTCAATAATGCGTTTAATCTCAAATCTCGTCCGAAAATAATTTCTTTTCAAAAAAATTAAGTTAATTGAATAGCATTTCTATCAATAACGTAAAAAGGAAAATATTGAGTATAGTCATTTACTAGCTCAATAATGCGCTTAATCTCAAATCTCTCCCAAAAATAATTTTCTCAAAAGTTACGTTAATTGAATAGCATTTCTATCAATAACGTGAAAAAGGAAATATTGAGTATAGTCATTTACTAGCTCAATAATGCGTGAAATTTCAAATTCATTTTCTAAAAGATGATTCTTTTCAAAAAAATTACGTTAATTGAATAACATTTCTATCAATAACGTAAAAAAGGAAAAATATTGAGTATAGCCATTTGCTAAATCAATAATGCGGAATTTTAAATCTTTTCTCAAAAATATTTTCTTCTCAAAATAAATGACGTTTATTGAATAACATTTCTATCAATAATGTCGTCTAAACAATTTCAAGGGTTCGTTGTATAGCCGTTTGCTAGCATCAACTCTGCTAAAAAATAAATTCCATTTTCTTTGAATTAAAAAAATCCAAAATCAATTTCCTCATTTTCCTTTATTTTCAAAAATTAAAATTAATTTCTTAAAAAAAAACAAAATCAATCTTTTTTACAACACGTTTTCAGAACTACGTAGTTTTGATTTCTCCATTGCACCTGGGGATACGTAGGAGCGGGGACCAATCCCGTCAAGCCAAAATAAACAAAAAATATTTTTTCCTCTTTTAATCCAAATTCATTTCTTTTTTAACTTAGGTTATTTATAAAAAAAAATACAAAAAATAAAAATATAAAAAAAGCAACAAAAATAATTTTTATTTTCATAAAAAAGGGGTAAAATGAATATTTTCAAAGTTAACAAGTTTTGCATAATTAATTAGAGGTAACCGTTTTTTAAACGGATGTTGTAGGGTGCTAATACCTTCCCTACACATAAATTACTCCCGAACCCAAATCTGGTTTTGAAGACCATTTTTCTTTTTAAAGGGTTTTCCAAATGTTTTCCCTTATAATAAACTTTGGTGGCGACTCCATTGAAACTCAATTTTTTCCAATACGTTTCGCCGACCCGTCGTGACCCCGGTTTCGACAACATGATTATTTACATGTGGTCTAAAGACCCAAAACCATTTCCATGAGGTCCAAAGACCCAAATCATTTTCCTTTACCATTATCATGAGGTCAAAGACCCAAAACATTTCCTTTTCCATTTTCATGAGGTCAAAGACCCAAAATATTTTCCATGAACATGGTGGGGGTTAGGAACATGTACAAACCTTCATTCAATGCATAAACATGATAATAAGCATGAACATAAGCAATTATAGGCACAATCAACATCCCAAACCTCCAATTTCATGAAACCCCCAAATCCTCTAACCTAGGGTTTGAGCCAAAAATCATACGTTCATATAAACCTAACAATCAACCCTAGATTTTGCATAATCTAAACATAATCATCAAGAATAGAAAGGGGAGGAAGAATGGGGAGCATGCATAAGAGAAAAACCAAGAGAAAGTGAGTGAGACCACACTCACCTCAAAAGGGCAACAATGAAGGAAGAGGAGGAAGAAGATGGTGGAGGAATGGTGGAAATCCAAGCTAGGAAAATGGTGGGAGAGCTTCTACCCAAGCCTTCTCCTCCTATCTCTTACCTTCTCTCACTAAAACCCTCCCTCTCTCACTCTAAAAGGCAGCCAAGAATGGAAGAAATGAGGGGAAGAAGTGGAAAATCGCGTTTTTAAAACGCCTCTGATGTGCGCGCGCTGGGGCGCGCTCCAGCGCACTCTGCACGCTGTGGCGCGTAAACTTGTTGTTTGGAGGTGCAAACGAGCTCAGAATACTATCATATAGCATATCAAACTGAAGCCCCGGAAATAAGCTTTCTAATGAAAGTGGAATCACCTTAATTGGACACCCTTGACTCTAGATATTTGTGAACTAGTGCACCAAGGTCATTAGGCCTAACTCCCAAAATTAAGCGATAACCTCAGTTTGTGCCCCTCTTGGTTCCAATTCATTTTCCTCCTTCCCAAACCTAATTCCTCTCCATGAAAACCTTATTATAACTTAGTTCTTCTCATCCAAACCTTTCCCCACTCTAATTCTTAACAAATCCATTCCCTTGACCACAAAGCTTATTCCTCCGCATCAATGGCTAAGATCTAGGGTGTTGCTCTTCTCCTTAACTCTTTCTCTTAATTCTTCCTTTCAACTTATTTCTTCTTTAACCAAACTCATTTCCTCACTTCTAAACATTTATATTTCTATCTGATTCCGGGTGCGGTTCCTTCTAACCCGTCCTACAACTTAATTGACTTAGCTCTCGGTCCCTACTCTAAACTCTTTTAAAACCCGTGGTTCCTAATGAATTTCGTAATTCCTTGTCTAAAATCACGCTTAGCTTCTGAATTCTCTTCCTACTTCTAACTCCCCTCTTTTTGTTGGGTTTACCACCTAAGGCTTCTCTTATGTTTCCTAGGTCCCGATTTCTGAGATGTTACACTAACCATGTATTATGTTACTTAATCATGTATCATGTTCCCTAATCAAGTATCATGTTTTCATGGGCCTTGGGCCAAAAGATTAATCAGTTAAATCATGGGTCTTCGGACCAAGTCAGGGGTCTTCGGACCAAATCATGTACAAGAAAGGTGATCCTCATTTGCTCCACGGCCAAGGAGTTAAATGGGGGTTCCTCAACAAATTAAAGTTCATGTTGTTTGCCAATAAAACTTAATCAGGGTGGCCTTGGACGACGGTCCTTGGTCACATGGTCGAGCGCTCAATCATGTTTAAAGAGAAAAGATGTAAGATCCCAAAAAAAAATCAGACTTAAACCAAACTAGAGGAAAGTTAGAAGTGGATTGAGAAGCCGAGGAGGAGATGAAGGATTACAAGAAAGAATATGAGGATTAGTAAGAGTTTATGGGTATTAAAGGGAAATTTAGAAGAGTAATTAAGTTAGGGATGAGTTTTGGCAAAGGGAACTAGGAATGACGGAGTAGGTGAGAGTTAAGAGGAGTTAAATTTAAGAATGTAAGTGTTAGGATCCTTGTTTTAGTAACATTCCGGTAATTAAGATTTATGATGAATTAAAATAGATTAGGATAATGATTTGTATGTTTAATAACCAAGAAAAGAGTAATTAGAAAAGAGTAATTCCGGTAATTTAGAAGTATCAGCACTCTCGCTTAAGCGAGCATGTCTAGCTTGAGCGAATTATGCAGCAAAAGTGTGAAAATGAGTTTCTGCATATCTCGCTTGAGCGAGAGATCTCGCTTAAGCGAGATACAGGGGAGTTTTGGGAGGCTCTCTGGACATTTTTCTCTTAAGCGAGAAGGGCTCGCCTAAGCGAGAATCGTCCAGAGAGGGGATCTTTTCTGGATCATTCTCGCTTAAGCGAGATAGTTCGCTTAAGCGAGAATGTGAAGAAAAGACATGTAACCGACATACTCGCCCAAGCGAGAATATCTCGCTTGAGCGAGAATTCACTTAAATACCTTTAAACGTGTTTTAGGGTTGGACTTCTTCATTTTTCTTCTTATTCTTCCTTTCTTTTAGAGAGAAGGCGGAGAGTTTTAGAGAGAGGGAGGGAATTCTTGTAAGAACTAAGTGTTTTGGAGCTTGAATGCATGAAAGGGAGCATCAGATCTTCATATCAAGCCTTCCTTCATCTTCAATCTCCTTCTCTTTAAGCATATTGGATGTGAGTACAACCCACACACCCTCACTTTCTCTGGTTGTGTATCTTATATATGAACCCAATCCTTTAATTCCCCTTCTTCTTGGTTATGAATGTTGATTGTTAGTGATTATGTGTATTTGGTGCATTAGGGAGATTTAGGTATTATATGTGATATATGACTTGTTGACATGGTTCTTGTTTATTAAGTGTTAGCATGGTTTCGTGTGGATTGGATATGAGCATTAGTTATTTAGTTCACATGATTCCTTAATTTGAGCATTATAACATCTTAAGCCGGTTTCGACCGTGAGCTAATATAAGCCGGCTTCGACCGTGAGTTAATTTAAGTCGGCTTCGGCCGTGAGTAAAAATAAGTAATTATGTTAAAACACGACTTCGGTCCAATAATGGGTGGGATTCGTCCCCGGGGGAGACGTTCCCCGTAGTCTGAGCTCAGTTCTAACTCCATAAAGTGAGAAGATCATGCATGCTAGGCACAGCAGTGAGTGCATCATAATTGCATTTAATTTTGAATGGATCATGATGTGTTATTTTTGCCAAACCATTATGCATTAGAGTTTATACATGTATCTTACCTTGACTTAGATTAATTTCCATTATGCTAAATACTAGAATGTAGTCACAAATTACTTATTAACATGTATTATGTGTTGATTGCTACATGATTGATTGTTTCCCACACTATATTTGTATGGTTGTACTCGCTGAGATTGTAGTCTCACCCCACGTTTCGGGGATATACTCTAGTTGTGCAGGTAATCCCAGGCGATGATAAAGCAGGGAAAGGAATGGTGGAACTAAGTATTACTTCCAGTGGAAGACTCATTTAGTAGAATTAATTCTTATGTAATGATAGGTAGTTAAATATTGTTGTATATGTGTATGTATATTTTGTTCTGGCCACGGAGGCCCTATTATGATATTAGTGAATTCATGTTATGAAACTGTGCTGGTGGTTTTACTGAGTTTCAGGTTAAGTTTGAAATTGGTATACATCTAGTTTTTAGGGGAGACTCTGCCAGACTCCCGATATGAGTCTTACGAACCACAACACTCCAAGTGTAGGTTCTTTCCCTAAGTTTAATTAAGATTTTCAGTTTGTATGAGTTTGTGATGTATGTATTAGTAACAACTTAAGCAAATCGTTGGAAAGCCTAAGCTTTTGTTTGATGATATCGAAATTGAACGAAATAATTTCTGAAATTCAGGAATAGTGTCTCCAATGGATATTATTCCTAAGTTGAGAAATTATGACGTTAATTTTGGTATCAGAGCAGTTCAATCCAATTGGACTGTGGTTAGGTTAGTTGCCCGTGACTTACTATGATCTCACAGTACACGTACTCATTATAGGGACTGATCACTCCTATAGTGTGTGCGTTGTACACGGAGATTATGGTTAGTTATGTGAGTAGGATACTTTGGTCAGGAAGTTAGGACACTTCCTTAACAAGGTTAAAGCCACCTATCTTGTATTAGAAAGAGAGCAACCTAGGTTTATTTCTAAGAACGAAACCCATACCTTAGAAGCCTTATAGAATGTGACCCTGAAGCCGTAGTGAACATTAGGCACCCATGAGGTAGTTAGTTAAGATAGATTCATCACTTGTGGAGGATGGTTGTTGTTTGATCTATAGTATAGTCCTGATTGTGTAATTTGTATAATCTGAATGTTTTGTGTGTCTTGCTATTTGATTGTAATGTTGGTTTGTTTGAGTGATTTTAAGGTATATTATATTAGAGTGTGTGTGCGTGTTAGGTAGTAGTCCACATAGTTAAAATTTCTTTTGATGCAAACACTTGTTATGGTCACACTAGAGGGAATATGGGAATGTTAGTCCAAATTAGGATAGCTATCCTACTTAGAGTGAACCAGAGCTCACTTAGGCACACGAGAGGAATATGAACCATTAGGAAGGTATGTGGAGATTGTAAAATTATATAGGTCCAAGATCTACCCTAAATTAACAACATAGTGTTAATATTATGGACATTTAAAACATAAGCTAGGAAGGGTTAAGGAGTGAGATTTCTTTTGGAATGATATAAGAATAGGTATATTCTTTAGGTCATCTTGGGGTAGTCAGGAGACTTGCCGAAAGGGTAGTGAGTTTTCAGTTACCTAACATTTTTGTCTTACCATGACTTGCAGCAAGGTCTTTCAACCCTACTGGGTGGGTAGGTTGTCACGGGGTAATCATACCTTCACCCTTTCTATTCCATGCTTAGAAGACATTTAGTGATCTTAGGGGAAGTGACTTATAACCCTGATAATCTAGAAATTTCCAAATGAGAGCACTTTATCCATACCTTCAGTCTAACCATATCGGTTTTAACCACGAGGACTCGGAGAAGTACTCGGGAGAGGAGTGAGGTAAAGGTCTCTAGTTAGGGTAGTGAGGACAAACCAAATTTTCTCGGAAATCCAACTCAATAGGTATACCATCCAAAGTCACCCAACTAAAACTTATTAATACCAATAGAGAGAAACCTTAGTCACCACTCTCTTAAGGGAGAGGAACCTTAGTCAAGGAAGTTAAGAATTCTAGTAAAGATTGCATAAGGTAGTGGAGTTTTACCCGCGAACCCAAGTAAGGATAGGAAGTTCCTAATTAAGTCATATTAGGGGTAGTCTTGTAGAAAAGAATTAGGAATCACCAGAGAAAATTATTAGGGCAGGGAGTAAGTGAACCAAACACCTTAGTTAAAGATAACAAAATAGCAGGAATAGCTTAAACATCTCAGTATTGATTAGAAAGGGGAGGAAGTTAAAGTTTGATATCCTGTTGGGAAACGAGTAGGACGAGTAGACTATCCAGATCACCCTAGAGTTAGCCAAGAATTTGTCAAGCAATTATAGATGTCTTCCTGTCACCTAAATATCTAGCTTTATCCATGAATTACATGAGTAAGATCCTAGAACCTTAAGTCGGACATGTTAATGTTGTAGTTGTGATCATACTTACCTGTGCCATCACTCACCTAGAAAACGCATAACGACCCTTAAGGAGTAGTGTGGAACCTATGTGCCAACACTCCAAACAGAAATAGGAAATTCTATATCACCTTATAATGAGAATAACCCGGGAGCTTAGGAAGGGGGAGCACGAATTAGTTTAGAAATTTGAATGTAGGTTTGGTACCTCCAGTGGAGGAATCAAGATTTAGAACCCTGAAGGATGTTAGGGAGGGCCTGAAGCCTTAAGGGGGTAGCCTTATAGAAAGGACATGGGAAGCCACAGAGGGAACTCAGTACGCTAGCACACCTAAGTTATACCTAGCCTGAAAGTTAGATTTAAGGATGGGTAGTTAGGCTCAGTCCAGAGGGTTAGGAACAATTAGGAGATTGTTAGGCTCGCGCACCAGGTTAGAACGCCAAGACATTTAGAAGTCCTTACTCCTAGGAGGACCAGGGTGTGGATAACTCTAAAATCACCTTCCTATTCCAGTGGAAACCTAGAGCCAAGCTAAGTACAAGCCCTAATTGGTAAAGTGGGGTAGAAATGGGGAGAAATCCCATTAGGGAAAGTTAGGAGATTAGTTAAGTTTACTGTGACCATGTCGTGACCTGTGGTTTTCTCACCTACGTTCATGGCGTGAGTGTTTTGCTAG
The DNA here is from genome assembly GCA_026901365.1 of Sesbania bispinosa. NCBI lineage: Eukaryota > Viridiplantae > Streptophyta > Magnoliopsida > Fabales > Fabaceae > Sesbania > Sesbania bispinosa. Next base: position 236,048 of record QLOH01000287.1, read on the forward strand.
AATTTTGTATGTTTTCTTAGAAGAATGTGTACCTTTCACCACACTTTAGTTGGTGTGTGCTTGTGTGATTGAGTGGACTTAATTCCTTGAGCACGACGCAAGTGTTGGAATATCTCACCGGCACTAACTTCGTGGTTCGAAGGGTTAAGTAGTTGTATGTGTATGATTTAAAGTTGTTAACACTGTAGAGTTCAGAGAACAACCCGGTAGATCACTTAGAATCATCTTGAGCATGACTAGGTCATTAACAACATAAGATTTAAATAAACTAGTGGCGGTTGGAAGTTAGGATCCCTAATCATTCAGATAATTTCTAGATATCCCTAAGGTGAGGTGTATTTGGCAAAGATTAGGTATTGAATTAGTACCCTTAACCAGTTATTGTGTGAACTCTGTTATTTCCTTCTGATCCTAATAGGTAAGTTGTCTAACCAAATTAGTTGAGTCATATTAGAATGGAAAGATTAGTGTGAGACTTCGTTAGAAAACCATATTACGGTCATGGGGAAGAAGTGTAGGTTTTGGAGAATGTACTCTGAGGAAGAAAGAGATATGATGTGAACTGGTGTTGGAAGATGACCGGAGCGAATTTTGGGGACAAAATTCATTTTTAGGGGGTAGAAATGTAACATCCAAAAAAAAAATCAGACTTAAACCAAACTAGAGGAAAGTTAGAAGTGGATTGAGAAGCTGAGGAGGAGAGGAAGGATTACAAGAAAGAATATGAGGATTAGTAAGAGTTTATGGGTATTAAAGGGAAATTTAGAAGAGTAATTAAGTTAGGGATGAGTTTTGGAAGAAGGGAACTAGGAATGACGAAGTAGGTGAGAGCTAAGAGGAGTTAAATTTAAGAATGTAAGCGTTAGGATCCTTGTTTTAGTAACATTCCGATAATTAAGATTTATGATGCATTAAAAGAGATTAGGATAATTATTTGTATGTTTAATAACCAAGAAAAGAGTAATTAGGAAGTAGGATACAAGACTTAGGCTAAAAAAACCATATTTTTAGAAGTATCAGCACTCTCGCTTAAGCGAGCATGTCTAGCTTGAGCGAATTATGCAGCAAAAGTGTGAAAATGAGTTTCTGCATATCTCGCTTGAGCGAGAGATCTCGTTTAAGCGAGATACATGGGACTTTTGGGAGGCTCTCTGGACATTTTTCGCTTAAGCGAGAATCGTCCAGAGAAGGGATCTTTTCTGGATCATTCTCGCTTAAGCGAGATAGTTCGCTTAAGCGAGAATGTGAAGAAAAGACATGCAACCGACATACTCGCCCAAGCGAGAATATCTCGCTTAAGCGAGAATTCACTTAAAGACCTTTAAACGTGTTTTAGGGTTGGACTTCTTCATTTTTCTTCTTATTCTTACTTTCTTTTAGAGAGAAGGCAGAGAGTTTTAGAGAGAGGGAGGGAATTCTTGTAAGAACTAAGTGTTTTGGAGCTTGAATGCATGAAAGGGAGCATCGGATCTTCATTTCAAGCCTTCCTTCATCTTTAATCTCCTTCTCTTTAAGCATATTGGATGTGAGTACAACTCACACACCCTCACTTTCTCTGGTTGTGTATCTTATATATGAACCCAATCCTTTAATTCCCCTTCTTCTTGGTTATGAATGTTGATTGTTAGTGATTATGTGTATTTGGTGCATTAGGGAGATTTAGGTATTATATGTGATATATGACTTGTTGACATGGTTCTTGTTTATTAAGTGTTAGCATGGTTTTGTGTGGATTGGATATGAGCATTAGTTATTTAGTTCACATGATTCCTTAATTTGAGCATTATAACATCTTAAGCCGGTTTCGACCGTGAGCTAATATAAGCCGATTTCGACCGTGAGTTAATTTAAGCCGGCCTCGGCCGTGAGTAAAAATAAGTAATCTTAATCTTAATCTTAATCTTAATATATCTAAAAACAAATGAGTGGGAGACTATATTTTCCCGCCAAAACTGAGGCTATTTAAGTAAATTTATTCTTTTGTTTTCTTTTTTAATTTTTTAAAATAAAGATTTGAATTTTGAAATGTGTAGTTGGATTGGAAACTACATCCTACAATAAATGTCAGATATTATTTCCCAATACATCATATTTCAAAATAATGAGACATGAGTTATTAGTGTATTCTTCAGATTGAAATTTGCTCTGCTAGGGCAAAGCAAACCTTGCGAAGCGAACGACGCGGCCTGGGGAAAGGGGAATGGACTGCGCACGGTGCCGTTAGGGGAGGTTGGTGTGACTGTTGCGGCGGGAGAAACGCCGGAGAAGGTGACTATTCTTCTTCCCTTCTTTTTTTGATTTTTCGTTTGATCTTTATTCTGAGTTTTTTTTACCGGGGTCTATGTTTATTGTTGTCACAGTGGTGATGGATCTGTTGAGGGACTTTATACTGTTTATCATTCTGAAATCTTATTTAGCCATTTGTTTCATGTAAAAGGGACTTTCAGATTTGATATTCAGTAGTTTACACAAATTTCAAATGATTCCTTCTTCCCTTTTACTCTTCTTTGGTGCTTCTTCTCCACTAAACATCTCTTTCCTCTGTGACAATTCGTATTCTTCTTCTGCTTACAGTTGCAAAACCACAGGCGCTGAAATAGGTCATTTATAACCAAGACTTGGGAACGAAGCAGTGGCATGGTGGTGCGGCGGCCGACTCTCGCTGCGAGATTGGAGGCGGTGGTGGCCGCGACGGTGGTTGCAGTTGTAAATGAACTCCCTTCTCTTTTATCTCTGTCTCTTTGATTGTTATTTTACTGATATTGAAAGCTTCTTCATCTTCAGTTCCTTGGCACAGTGGGGCACGACCTACAGAGAACCAGTGGCGTGGTGGTGGTTGTGCGACAGCCATGTCTGTCCGCGAGATTGAAAATGGTGATGGTCGTGATAGCGGCTGTTGTTGTGAGTGAGCTCCTTTCTCTCTCTCTCTGTCTCTATATTTAGTTTACTTAGACTAAAAATTCCTTTTTACAAGGTGGTGCCTATGGTGCGAACAGGGAAATTTCCCTGTTCTCTCCTCTTATTGTTGTGCCATGTTTAGTTTATTTAAATTTTTTTTATCTCTTTTCTAAAAGAATTATCAGTTCTCCAATTTTGTCCGAGCTTGCTTATGGTTTCTTAATATAGGATATTTTTGCTTCTTTTAATTAATTGTGTGTTTTGGTTCTGTCTTATGGTTTGTCAAGTGTCGAGCTCTATTGTAATGATGTTCACCTCTACTTGCAAGAACATCCTGATTTAATAAATGATCTGCTAAATGTGATAGTTTTATGTGTGTAACCTCTTTACTTGAGATGTTTTAAATTTAACTACCCTTATCACTAAATTGTATATCACATTTGAAGTTGACAATTGTTTTAATTTATTTTTTCCCTTGCAACACAGGTTAGTTGTACACCAACATGAACACCAAATTTTGAAATGTGCAAAAGTGTTTCTCTATTGTGCCCATGTTCAGTTGCCATGCTGAGGCTGATGTTAGAAGTGGTAGATTACACTGGCCAAATCAGTGCAGCCTCTAGGGAGAGTATTAAAGCTGTAACGAAGCTTCCTTGAATACATGTTTTTTCGGTTACTATTTGCCTTTCGATTGTACTATGTAAATCAATTTCAATGGTTTATGTGTTAGACTCTTCTTTTTACTTTAATAGAACCTTGTAATGCATCATGTTGATCATTCAACCGGTGATCTTATACATTTCTTACAGGGGTTACTTAGATATGAACCCTTTGAAAGAATCAACTAAGAAGCTCCGAGAGATTCCTTTTGAGAGATTAACTTAGGAGATGATCCAACCAATTCCCTTAGTTACTACTTCTGTTGCTGCATCATTGACCATCTTAATGATGGGTGCATTTGAGCCTGCATGTGATAAGCTAAGATGGTCGATTAGACTATTTTGTTTTTTACTTTATAGCTTTATATCCTTAGATAATTTAAGAATGGAGTCATAATTTGAATTATTTATAACAGTTTGGTTTACTGTAATTACAAGACAATTTGAGTGAAGGATGCTTCTTTCTGTTCCATTTTCTTCCAATTATCTTTGTGCTCGCATGTTTGCTTTTATTTTATTTTCTTAACAACGCCACTCTTTCTAGCACCCTATGAGGTGCATATGCTACTAAGTTGGTGAATCATTTAGAGTAACATAAAACATGCCCAAAGTTGGTTTACTGTAATGTGTCCGAAAATAGACAAATTCTTTGTTGCAAATGGCTAGAAGTATGATGGATGCTCAAAGTGAACTACTAAAGGTGATCTTGAAGCAACACCAAATTTTACTTGAGATGTGTAACCTCTTTACTTGAGATGTTTTAAATTTAACTACCCTTGTCACTAAATTGTATATCTATTTTAAAGTTGACAATTGTTTTAATTTATTTTTTCCCTTGCAACAGGTTAGTTGTACACTAACATTAACACCAAATTTTGAAATGTGCAAAAGTGTTTCTCTATTGTGCACATGTTCAATGGCCATGCTGAGGCTGATGTTAGAAGTGGTAGATTACACTAGCCAAATCAGTGCAGCCTCTGGGGAGAGTATTAAAGCTGTAATGAAGCTTCCTTGAATACATGTTTTTTTTGTTACTATTTGCCTTAAATCAGTTTCAATGGTTCATGTGTTAGACTCTTCTTACTTTAATAGAACCTTATAATGCATCATGTTGATCATTCAACCGGTGATCTTATACATTTCTTCCAGGGGTTACTTAGATATGAACCCTCTGAAAGAATCAACTAAGGAGTTCCGAGAGATTCCTTTTGAGAGATTAACTTAGGAGATGATCCAACCAATTCCCTTGGCTACTACTCTTCTGTTGCTGCATCATTGACCATCTTAATGATGAGTGCATTTGAGCCTGCGTGTGATATGCTAAGATGGTCGATTAGACTGTTTACCCTGACTATTTTATTTTTTTACTTTATAGCTTTACATCCTTATGATAATTTAAGAATGGAGTCATGGTTTGAATTATTTATACCAGTTTGGTCTAATGTAATTACAAGACAATTTGAGTGAATGGTGCTTTTTCCATTCCATTTTCTTCCAATTATCTTTGTGCTTACATGTTTGCTTTTATTTTATTTTCTTAACAGCGCCACTCTTTCTTGCACCCTATGGGGTGCATATGCTACTAAGTTGGTGAATCTTTTAGAGTAATATAAAACATGCCCAAAGTGGTGTGTAATGTGTCACGGTTGTGAAAATAGACAAATATTCTTTGTTGCAAATGGCTGGAAGTATGATGGATGCTCAAAGTGCACTACTAAAAGGTGATCCTGAAGCAACACCCTTCGTATGTAGAAGTTATGGAAAGAATGTCACATCAATAATTATAAGGTGATTTGTTGTGTTCTGTATCACCTATGTGAGAATTTGTATACCTTATACATTTTCTAAATAGTTTTGGTGATATGTTTTCATAGGTATAAACTAGAAGTTCAAGTATCTCATCAGAAGCAATGTACGAAGTTTGTGTGGGATAAACAGTGTATACAATTGTTGGGGTCACTGCAGTTGAGCTTAATAAGCATGTAATTGAGGTTTAGGCTGCAATCACGTTCTTTTTGCATTTTAAGTCATAAGAAAGTACAACCTAGGGTGTTAACTAATATTTTTTAAATTTGTAAAGCATGGTAAAGACAATCAGTAGAAGAGCATACAGATGATCAAGGATCTCCGTATTTGTAATCATGTCAATTGTGTTTCACACAAAAATAGTGTTTGTAACTGTGCCAAGGATCTCAGTATTTTAGTGTTGGCATTTCACACTAAAATAGTGTTTCACACAAAAATTGTGTTGGCATTTCACACAACAATGACACATAAGTATTGTGACTTTTTATAATAATATTTAAAAATTATTTAATAAAATAATGACTTTTTAAATTAAATTGTAAGTGTAAAAGTTTGCTCTTGAAGTTCACTAATAATATTTTCCGTGCAGGTGAATAAATCTTAACATAAAAATTGATTGACATTAAGAATGAAAAGTATAGATTTTAATATAATTCACTTGAGAATAATTTTTTTTTCATAAATTGTATTCATGTTTAAATATAGATTATAAGGGTAAATGGGATTTTATTAATATTTAAATTATAAAAACAAGAATATATGAGACGAGAATGAGAAGTTCAGATGAAAGCTTATTAATATCTAAATTAACAAGGTAAAAATTATACTTCACTTATTTTTAATAGAAATTTGTATTGATTATAATTTTATAAATGTTTTAATTATGTTTTTTGTTGTAAAAATATTTAAAAAACTAATCAATAAAAATGAATTACTTTTTTAAACTAAATTTTGATTTTATAGATAGAAATTTCCTTTTTAACTTTTCTTATAATATTTTTTATACACCACGGGGGAATAAATATCTACATAAAATTTCATCAATATTGAAATTTTAAAGTATATAGATTGTAACAGGTGAATATAATTCACTCGATGATAAAAATTTTTACATAAAATTTTTTAATATTTAAATTTAAATTATAAGGGGTAAATACTTATAACAAAAATGAATAAAAAATTCGTATGAAAAGGCAGTAATATGAAAATCATAAAAGTAAATATATATCACTTTGGGATTATCATTCTACATAAAATCAATGATAATCTACTTATAATAATTTTAATAAGTAATTTCATATAAAAAATCACAATTCCATATGACCATTCTCCCGTGATCAGGTTGGAGATTTAGAAAATTCATTAATGAGGAATAATATAATTAACAAAATAATAAATGGTTTAAATCCATTTAATTTCTAAAAGTTTCAATACATATATAAAAGTTTATCATCAATCATGCTATGAAAAGATTGCAGATAGAAATGGTGGTTCAAGTTTTGGAATATTAGTGAATATTGACAAGTGTTGAGAAATATTAAATTATTTTATATGTGAAAATAATTTTAAAAATTTCAATTTTTAAAAATAATTTATGAATTTTTTGGTTTTTCTTTCACATGTATTTATTGTACCCACAAATTTTTTAAAATTACGCTAATAAGTATCTCATATTTTAATGGCACTTTTTTGTGTAATGTATAAAAAAATTTAAATTTTTTTTATTAAAATGATTCATTTAGTAAAACAAATTGTATTTCCAATCAAATTAAATTTAAATATATAATATGAATATTTTTAATTTAAGAGATTTATACATAATTTAATTAATAAAATATTTTAAACATTAATTTTGGTCCTATAAAATTTTATGCTCATTTATATTAGTTTATTCTCTTTTAATTTTAAAAATTAACAAAAATTTATACAACACAGATAGTTTTGTGAACTACAAATGGTAAAATAAAAACTTAACTGAAGTTAAAATAATTGGTGAAAAACGTTTATTGTTAAAAAATTAATATTATAATTAGTTTTGTGAAATATAAAAGATAAAATAAAAATTTAACTGAAATTAATATAATATGTGAAAAATATTTATTGTTAGAAAATTAATATTATAATTAGTCTTGTGAAATATAAAAGGTAAAATAAAAATTTAACTGAAATTAATATAATTGGTGAAAAATATTTATTGTTAAAAAATTAATATTATAATGAGTTTTGTGAAATATTAAAGGTAAAATAAAAATTTAACTTAAATTAATATAATTGGTGAAAAACATTTATTGAAAAAAATTAATATTACAATAATTCAATTATTTTAAAATTTCATGAAAATAAAAAGATGAATTTGATTAATAAACATAATTATATTGATGATTTGTATCATGTATTATTTCTTATACTAAAATTGTTTGTATCAGCAACTATTAAATGTAAGGGAGAAATTGTGCTTAATGTTGCATGCATCAAGCGGCATAGCTGCTTTACTAATTCCAGGAGGTAGGACAACTCATTCAAGATTTTCTATTCTGATTAATGTGGATGAGAACTCTACTTGTAATATAAAACAAGGAAGTCATTTGGCAGAGTTGACTATTAAAGCAAAATTAATTATTTGGGATGAAGCACCAATGATACATAAGCATTGTTTTGAAGTAATAGACAAAACATTTGGAGACATAATGCGTTTTTCCGACGATTATAGCTTAAATAGACTTTTTGGAGGGAAAGTGATAGTATCTGGTGGAGAGTTTAGACAAATACTTCATGTAATTCCTAAAAGATCAAGACAATATATTGTTCATGCTAGAATTAATGCATCATACCTTTAGAGGCATTATTAAGTCTTAGATATTAACAAAAAATATGATGTTTCAAACTGGCTGCTTTGATTTGGATGTAGAAGAAGTAAATAAATTCTCATAATGGGTGCTTAGTATTGGTGATTGAACCATTAGGGAACCAAATGATGGAGAGGTTAGTATTCAAATTCCAAATGATTTACTGGTATCGGATAGTGTTGATCCAATCGCTTCAATTGTGGGTAGTACTTATCCCTCATTATTACAAAACATGCATGATGCATCATTCTTTTAACATCAAGCTATTTTAGCTCCAACAAATGACATTGTGTTCAACTTGAATGATTATATGTTGTCATTGCTTCCTGGAGAATAAAGAACATACCTAAGTTTTGACCATCCGTGTACAGAGAGTGTTCATTTAAATACTATTGATGATATTCACACTCCATAATTGTCGAATACAATTATTTCATCTATGCTTCCAAATCATATCTTAAAGTTGAAAATTGGCGCATCAGTAATGTTGAGAAACATTATAAGTCTTTAAGTCTCAACAATGGTACTAGACTCATTATTACTCAGTTAGGTACCTATGTATTAGAAGCAAAAGTCATTTTGGAGTAAATGTGGGGCACAAGGTATTCATTCCTAGACTGTCATTGACTCCTTGAGATAATAGAATTCCTTTTAAGTTTCAGAGAAGGCAGTTCCTTATCGTTGTATCATTTGCAATGAATATCAATAAAAGTTAAGGTCAATCTTTGAAACATGTCAAAATTTACTTGCCAAACTTTGTCTTTTCTCATGGGTAATTATATGTTGCAGTATCCAGAGTCACAAACAGAGGAGGATTGAAATGACTCATAACTGATGATGAAGCGCATATTTCAGATACAACTTCAAAATGTATATAAAGAAGTCTTCCAATTTTTAAATTAGGTTGCTCCTCAATTCTTTTAATTAGAAATTATTATTATTGATAAAATCATTTTCTATCCATTTGTGTTCAATCAATGAATATCATATATTAATCTTCTTTAATTTATGACATTTTCACATTTTTCCAGGTTTTTCAGGAAACTTCTTTTTGTATCTGCTTATAATTTTTGATATAGTAATTTTACTTAAAATTTCCAGACCAATATTGTTCTGTATGAACAAGTTTTATCAATAAATGTTTAATGAACTATCAACGCTTCAAGTATATTGCCATTAAGATGTCTTTACAATGAACTTTATTATAATCATTATTGTTTAAATACTTTTTTTTTCTTTTTTAATATTAATTGTTATAATAACCTATACATGTATTCTTAGCTAAATTTAATACTCAGCTCTCTATCATTTCCCTCATATTCCCGTCCTGTGCATCGCACGGGTTCCCTACTAGTTATGTTAAAACACGACTTCGGTCCAGTAATGGGTGAGATTCGTCCCCGGGGGAGACGTTCCCCGTAGTCTGAGCTCAGTTCTAACTCTAGAAAGTGAGAACATCATACCTGGTGGGCACAGCAGTGAGTGCATCATAATTGCATTTAATTTTGAATGGATCATGATGTGTTATTTTTGCCAAACCATTATGCATTAGAGTTTATACATGTATCTTACCTTGACTTAGATTAATTTCCATTATGCTAAATACTAGAATGTAGTCACGAATTACTTATTAACATGTATTATGTGTTGATTGCTACATGATTGATTGTTTCCCACACTTTATTTGTATGGTTGTACTCGCTGAGACTGTAGTCTCACCCCACGTTTTGGGGATATACTTTAGTTGTGCAGGTAATCCTAGGTGATGATAAAGCAGGGAAAGGAATGGTGGAACTAAGTATTACTTCCAGTGGAAGACTCATTTAGTAGAATTAATTCTTATGTTATGATAGGTAGTTAAATATTGTTGTATATGTGTATGTATATTCTGTTCTGGCCACAGAGGCCCTATTATAATATTAGTGAATTCATGTTATTAAATTATGTTGGTGGTTTTACTGAGTTTCAGGTTAAGTTTGAAATTGGTATTGTCAGCACCCAATTTTGTCCGGAAGCTATTTACAATCCATTTCAATTTGTAAAATATTTGCATTTTTTAATTTTACCCAAAACATTTATTAATTAGTTAATTTACTAATTACTCAATAATTGGTTTGTTAATTAATTAATAAATAAAAATCATTTAATAAATTAATTAGATGATTATTTAATTAATTGACTAATTAATTAGTTAAATGTCATTTGGGTAGTTATTTTGTATAAAAAAATGACAAAAATTTCAATCCATTTCATTTGGGCTATAGGCCCATGAAAATTGTTAAAAAAAAAAGAAAAGGAAAATAAAAAGCACCCGTGAGCTAGTAGAGGAGAAATTGGGAAGTTTCTCATCATCCATGTCTATAAATTGAGAGGTGTTCTAACTCATATATGGGGGGAAGGCCAAATTCATTTGAGGGAGAAAATATTGATTTGAGAGAATTGTTTTGAGTTTGGGGGGAAGCTGAGTTCTGATAAAAAAAAGAGAGAGAGCTTTGAGTAAAATAAAACAGAGAGGGAGTGCAGCAGAGAAATTCTTCTCCATGACCAAATCATCCTCTCAGCCATAAATCATCACACAACCACATCAAAATCAAATAGTAATTCCATAAACATCCAGCAACAAAGTTTTGTTTTAACAAATTCATACAGTCCCATTACATCCAATTAAACCAAAAAATAACAAAAATTGACAAAATCTATACAATTTTCTTTATCAAGTTCATACAGTCCTAGGGATGGCAATTTTGTACTGCAAGTGGGGATATCCGCGGGGACTGCCCCATATGGGGCCCCGAGGATGAGGAATTTTCCCCCGTGGGGATGGGGACGGGGACTAAAATCCCCCCCGAGACAGATTTGGAGATAGGGACGGGGATCATGCTCCCCGCCCCGCGGGGTCCCCGCCCCACCACATATATATATAATTTTTTTTATTTATATGATATATATAATATACTTTAATATAATATATAATTTCCATTCTATATTATCCTAATTTAAAATTTAAATATTACATTTCTAATTATTTTATATTATTTTTAATAATTTTATTCTTTATGTTATATTTTTTCTACTTATTTTTATAATTATGGGGTCCCCATGGGACCCGTGGGGATGCGGGGAATGGGGATGGGGGAGAAAATTACCCCGAGGTGGGGATCGGGGACGGGGACGAGGATAAAATGGTGAGGCGGGGACGAGGAGCGGGGAGATATCCCCGCCCCGCGCGGGTGCCATCCCTATCCACTTCCCACAACTATCTTCATCCTAACCCCTGTAAACCAAATTCAGAAAAACACCATTAACAGAGAAGGAAAATCAGTTCAGAAATAAAAGAGATAAAGTGAGCAAGAGAGGAGTTACCCAGCTGCGAGCCACCACCGTCAGCCGCGGCCACTGCCGCGGCGGCCTCACCCTCCGTCCGCAGCACACCCCAGATAGCAACCCCTACAGCCGCGACCAACCACCATCATCCAAGCCACAGCCGTCTCGTGCGCTGCTCCGTCAGCGGCCGCGCGTGACTGTGCACCCTTGCCGTCGCGCTTCACAACGCCTCTGCACGTTTCTCCTCCCGCTGATGAGTACCGTACGACCCACCGTCGCGCTCCACCCCCACCGCGTCACCTCCGTCGTGTCAACCGCGCGCACCCCCTCGCCTTTACGGTCGCTGTTTGGCCGCACCATCCCTTGGCCGCCGCAGATGCGCGACCTCTCCCTCCATGGCAGCCACCCCCTTTTCCCTCATCTCTCCCTCTGCCAATTTCTCCCAACTAAGTGAACCCTAAGTCCCTAACAGCAAGACTGAACCTTTTCTTTCTACCCGTATGAGAATGTGAAGTTGGGCCTTATGTTTCTATCTGCTTTGTTTTGTCCTTTTTTTGTTTATTTGCCTTCTTCAAAATAAATTGGGCCATATGGCTACTGCTGGCCCATTCCCTCTTCAAACAAGTGAGCATTCCCTATCATCTCTTAATACCTTTTGGGCTAGTGATGAAATTCTGAGGCCTAATCCATTTTATTCTATCTGTTGTGTGCGTTTTTTTATTTTCTCTGTGTTTCTCTTACTCTGGGTTTGGGCCAGTGATGAAATTATGAGGCCCAATCCATTTTATTCTATCTGTTGTGTGCGTTTTTTTATTTTCTCTGTGTTTCTCTTACTCTGGGTTTGGGCCAGTGATGAAATTATGAGGCCCAATCCATTTTATTCTATCTGTTGTGTGCGTTTTTTTTTATTTTCTCTGTGTTTCTCTTACTCTGGGTTTGAGCCAGTGATGATATCTGAGGCTCACTCATTTTTATCATATTGTTCATCTACTATTATTATTGTTATTATTATTACTGCTTTTATTATTATTATTATTACTATTATCATTATTGTCATTATTATTATTGCCATTTATTATTGTTATTATTGTCATTTTTATTATTATTGTTGATATTATTATTATTATTGTTAATATTATTGTTATTATTGTTACTATTATTGTTATTGTTATTATTATTATTATGGTGTCTAGTTTATTATGTGTTCTATTTCATATTATTATCATCCATTTCTGTTAATATTTTTTCTAATATTTTATATTCGTTTAATCTATTTAACCCGTCCTTTCGTGTTTGTAAATATTTGTTCATCCTTTTCAATGTGGTTTTAATCAAGTCCCTTTTTTAAGGTTCTCTTTCTAAAATCCCAAAAAAAAAATATAATATATATATATATTCTAAAAATCAAAAACATAGAAAATCAAAACAAAAATCTTTCAAAAAAATATCACTTTCAGAAAATTTAAAAAATCAAAATCAAAATGTTTTCAAACTCCTTTTTTTCAAAATTAAAATCAATCATTTTCTCAATCATTTGACTTCAGAACTACGTGGCTTTGATTTCCTCATTGCACCTGGGGATATGTAGGAGCGAGGTTACCTCATCAAGCCAAAATAAACAAAAATGTTTTTTTCCTTTTAATCCATTTTCTTTTTAATAAGTTTTGTCATTTATTCTAAAAAATACCAAAAAAAACTAACCTTGTGTTTGGATGGAGAATTTTAGAATTCTCAAAATTATAATAGACAATGTTGAGTGAATTGTTAAAATGAGAGGAATTGACAATGAGAATCTAAAAAGTTTGAAAATAAAAGAGAAATGTTGAAATTCTCTCTCAATATTTGTCATTTGAAATTTCCCTATTTGTCATAAAAAATCCTCCTACTTGTCATTTGAAATTCTTTCTTCTACTATTTTAACACATGAATTCTAGTAATTTTAAATTTCTCTATCCAAACACAAGGTAAAAGGCAAAATAACCAAAAAGATGTTTTTATTTGAATTGGGGTAAATAAATATTTTTCAAAGTTAATTAATTTTGCACGATTAATTAGAGGTAACCGTCTTAGGACGGACGTCGTAGGGTGCTAATACCTTCCCTACCCGTAATCGACTCCCGAATTCAACTCTAATTTCGCAAACCATTTTACATCTTTAAAGGATTTTTCCGAAGTTTTCCCTTAAAATAAATTTTGGTGACGACTCCATTGAAAACATTAATTTTCCCGATTTTGGCTCGCCGCCCCCGTCGTGACCCCAGTTGCGACAGGTATACATCCAGTTTTTAGGGGAGACTCTGCCAGACTCTCGATATGAGTCTTATGAACCACAACACTTCAAGTGTAGGTTCTTTCCCTAAGTTTAATTAAGATTTTCAGTTTGTATGAATTTGTAATGTATGTATTAGTAACAGCTTAAGCAAATCGTTGGAAAGCCTAAGCTTTTGTTTGACGATATCGAAATTGAACGAAATAATTTCAGAAATTCAGGAATAGTGTCTCCAACGGATATTATTCCTAAGTTGAGAAATCAGGACGTTACAAAAGAACCCTGGGTGTTTGGGTCAAAACACTTCATGACTAACACTGCACATATGATTGTCATTGGATGGTTAACATTACATGTCTCAATGTGCCTTTATGAATATTTATATGAATGGATCAAGTTATGTTATTTTGTTGTACGTCATGTATTTTGCCTCCCCACACTGCACACACCTTTATCACACTCACTAGGACGTAGTCTCATCCCACGATGTGGGAAATCACTTTTAGTTGTGCAGGTTATCCTGATCACTGGTGTTAGAGCTGAAGGCACAATGGAAGCAAGATGCTTATGCTTTATGTATGATTTTGTATTGTGGACTATGGAATTGTAATTGTTGAGCGATATGTATATATGATTACATGGTATTGAATGTATTAATGTGGATGTTTTAGTCTGGCCATTGAGGCTAGTTATTGATGATATTGTATTATACTTTATAAACTGCATTGGTGGACTTTTCTGAGTTTCAGGTCAAGTTAGAAAATTGGGTAACGTCCAGTTTTTAGGGGAAACTCTGCCGGAATTCCGGTAGGGGTTTTGGCGAATCATGACACTCCGTGTCTAGGTTCATTCCCTAAGTATTGGATTAAGGTTTTGTATTTTATTTAAAGACGTGACATACTGTGAAAGCTTAAGTAAACGTTGGACTACCTAAGCAATTATATTATGTGTTTATCGATACTTGAAATGACGCGAAATAATTTCAGAAATTCGGGAATAGTGTTTCCAACGGACATTATTCTTGGGTTTGGAAATTAGGACGTTACATATATGCATGTGTATGTGTGTATATAAAAACTATCGATTTTTATCTTAATTCATCATTTTATATTTGGTTTATATATAAAATAACAAAATTATATTTGAGATGGGCTAATTGATTAAGAAAAATTATAATATTGGCTCCCCTACACTCGATTTCTTTGCTTCGCTCCTATTCTAGAGTATTATATTTTCATAATATAGTATATAAAAAAATCCATAACTTTTTAACTAATATAAATAAAACTTTAAAACTAATTCTAAAAGCTCTCAACAAAGTTTTATATATTTTTATAATGAATATATATACATAAGAAAAACTAGTAAATTTCTTATAATAAATTTATTTGTAGAATAGCTTCGTGTAAAATGTTGTCCACATGACATAACTAAAAATACAAAAATCTATAAGTATTGTCAAGGTTAAAGTTATTTTTTGTAACATGAATTGTAACCTAGTTTCTTCTAACATCTAGCAGAAAAATTGTCAATCAAGGATAAAGTTGGTTTCAAGGGGTGGAGCAAAGAAACTGGTCAGGTGTAATTATTAGGTTATGAAGAGCTTAAACCACTATCTGGACAATGACTAGAAAGTGAGAAAAGGATACTACATTGGTGACAATGGGAAATTGCACAAAAAGTTTATTTACCTTTTAATAAAATAATAAAATTAGTCAACTTGATATTCAAAACTTAATATTTGTTATCAATGCTGTAAGTCATATTAATAGATATGAAAGATATATAAGACTAGTTTTAGTTTTAGAAAAGCGACCAAGCCTTCAACTAGCATGTGGCGTTACCTTACCTAACAGCTTAACACAATATAATTAGCTAAAGCAATTAAGCTTCAAATATTTCACCGGTTACGCCTCCGTTTGGTGTTGGAGAAATAGCAGGGAGAGGGAAGGAGTGAAATGAGCAAGAATTCCACCCCTACTCTCTTTGGTGCAGCCATGAAGTAGGGGGAAATGTGTGAGCCCACAGCCAATTGATTTCTCCGTTGAATTGAAGAGAAAATGGGAGAAATAACTACCATGCGTAAATAATCGATTTTCTTGTAAAAATCTATTTTTGGTCACATAATTGGTGCAATAATCGATTTTCAGTATGCAAAAGTTGATTTTTGGTCACATAATTGGTATAGATAATCGATTTTGTATGTCACATAATCGATTATTTAACTGTCTTGGTGCAAATAATCGATTTTTTACATAACATAATCGATTTTTTATACCATTTTTTTTTCTATTTTTTCGCTCAAACCAAACAACCCACCTTCACATATTATTTTTATTTCTCATCTATTTTTCTCACACCAAACAACTACAAAATCATCTCTATCTCATCTTAATTTCTCTTCTTTCTACTTTTTTTCTTCCCATTTCTCTTCTCTCTATTTCCCTAATTTCCCTAATGACAAGAAACAAATAAGTAAAATCCATGGCAGCCAATTCAACATTAACTACCAGTTAATATCAATTATCAACACCTGCTTTTCGCCCCCACGCTCCTAGCTGACAGCCTATATTGCTACTTAACCCCGGTCAAACCTTTTTTTAGTTCTTTTCATTTTCTGCAAAAACTAATTCTCAAAATGCAATACAAGTGATATTAAAAATGAATAATAACCACAGTTTCCTCTTAAATTATTTTGGTTTAAATATTACAAATTCTAAACTAAAAATGCCCTTTCTACTTCAGAAAGGAAAGAATAGGAGAAAATATGTTGAAATGTATGTTTATTTATTTTATTATTTAAAAAAAAGTGTAAAATTGATAGAAGGAAAATAGTGTACAAATATCACGGGCCTAAGCCTAATGGTAAATGATGGGGACAAAAATGATTTAACCGAAAATATTACAATCTCGGTATTCAAAACCTTGAATTCTATTCTACAATTTCTCCCTCCTCTTCATCAGACTTCTCAATTCCTTCTCCATTAGCACATTGTCTTCTAACCAAGGAAGATGGTTTTTTGTGCGGATCAATATGGACAAGAGAGTCATTCTCATCATCATATGGCCATTACCATTATCGTGGTTTACAACATTTTGAACTGTTTTCTCATTACCAAGTTCAAGAACATCTTTTCCAGTGTGCAAATGTTTTTCTTCACCACCACCTTCAGACCCAATTTCTTTAACCACAATTGATGGATATATCAGTGGCTTATCAGGACAATGCTTGAAGAAATTAAGAATTCATTACCATGAACCTGAACACCTGAAACAAGTGGCTCCTATCCCTCTTTATATCTGCACTTAAGAGTTTCCTTGGAGTCTTTCCTGCATTCACTCTGCTTCTGTAGGTTGTAATTCAGTTTTTACTTAGTAGACAATAACATCGGATAAACACAAGCATTAGATAGAGTAGGTTATTTAAGACCTTCTGATTGTTGTAACTGAAAGGATGATTCTTCCTCCGTGCTTCACGCCACTGTTGGATTTCTTGCTCAGTATAAGTCAAGAGAAGGATCTAACCATTCAAGAAACAAAATAATAATGATCATAAACAAAATCAGGGTCAGCAGCGAATCAAGCTATTGTCAGTACAAAAGGATAAGTTGTGAAATTAAAAGTTTATGAAAAGTAATTCAATAAAGATAACTGAATTCTGATGAGATAGTAAACACAATTCTTAAAAAGAGCACCAAAATGAAATCTATATTTCATTTGGATGGTTATCTTGATTCTGGAGGTCATTTATCTGAATAAAAATCCTTTAATTTTGGTATCAAAATGGTGAAAGATTTGAAGGGAGACAGGCCATTTTAGTTAGACAAATGTCAGTTGACTACCATACTTGATCTATTAGTTCAAATGGATTCAAATATTAGTTTTATGGTTTACTATATAATAATTAGGGTTGGGAATATGACGGTCTATAATAGGGGCTTATGACGATACCTATTTAATAAAAAAGGTCAGATTCAGACATTTTAAAAAGCCTATTATTATTTCCGTTCCTAATTATAAGAACCTTTTAACCACTTTATGGGAATTAATGAAGTTGGTTAATTTAGTTTATCACAATAAATTTGTCATGAGTGTGTACTATCTTTACAAAATTACCCTTGAATTTATTGAGATTCATTATCTTTCTCTTTCCACTTAATTACTTCATCGTGTCACTCTCTCTTAATTAATTATTCACCACTAATGGGTATTATTGTCAAAAAATAATTAATGCAAGGAACAACTTGAAAAGGTTCTTATAAAAAGGATCAAGAGCACCTCTTAAAAAGGTTCTTATAAATAGGAACGGAGGTAGTAAATGAAAAGTCAGGCTTGAGCCAACACATAAGCCTCCGACATATTTATATTTAAAAATTAATTAATATATATTATATATATTATATTTATAAAATAAAAATACATTAAAAATATATAAATATAAATTACTTATAACTTATAAGTTATAACCAATAATCTGAATACACTTATCTATAAACTAATTTTCTTTTGAGTTTAATATATACACACTGTCAATATAAAGAAGTTTTACACAGACATCCAATGATGTGTTGTCACATCATTTATTGAATTTAATAACATATAAGGTGTTACATTTATTAAATGATATGACGACACATTATTGGATGTATGTGTAAAACTTTTTTACATTGACAATGTATATTAATTAAATCTTTTTTCTTTTTACAACTACAGTATAATTATACACAAAATTAAAAAAGTTAATCTTGAAAAGTAAAAAATAACAAAATTACATATTATAGTGAGTCAGGGTTAATTTATTCACCATTCACCACCACTCCATTAGTCTCACCCAATGATATAAAAATCGGACCGGACTGGCCGGTTCGACTGGGAACCGGCCTAGTGACCGGTCCTTTTAACCTAAAAAATCGGAGGATCTCAGAATCGGTCAAAAATCGGTGAAAATCAGTGTCAAAAAATCGGTTGAGCCGGACTTTTTAAAAAAATTTCAATTTTTTTTATTTAATCTAAAATATTTTAAAATAAATAAAGATATATATTTAATAATTACACATAAATATCTATTATTTTACTAATTATTATATTTTTTTGTTTTATAAACATTATAATAAAATTATTTATACTGATTTACAACTTTATATATCTTAATTTTTTATAATTTTATGTTATTTTAGTAATTAAAATGTTATATAATATTAAAAAATGAGTAAACTAGCACTTTTGTCCTCGATTTTTACAGCGTCTTGTAGTTTCGTCTTTGATTTTTCTAAAATAGTACTTTAGTCCCTGACTTTATTAAAAAATGCACTTTAGTCCCTTAACTTTATTAAAAGACATACACTTTAGTCCCTGATTTAGGAACTAAAGTGTATTTTTTAATAAAGTCAGAGATTAAAGTATTATTTTAAAAAAATCAAGGACAAAACTGTAATACATTGTAAAAGTCAGAGACAAAAGTACTAATTTACTCATTAAAAAATATATTTAATTAAAACTCATTCTATCATTAGCATTGTGAACCAGTGTCTTCCGTTGTTCAATTACGGTCTGGTTTTTTTAAACATTTTCACCTTTCAATTTCACCCCTTCTCTCTCGCGTGCGCCGCTGCCACCGACCACCGTGCTTCATCAGATTTCCGTTCTGCTCATCGTTCAAGCCGTTCGTCATCGACTCGCCGTTCACGGTGAGTTACAGCTACGGGTTTACAGTGTTCTCATTGTTCTGCCAGCATTCTATCTCTGGTTTGTTGTTGGTGGATGATTTTAATTTATAGTTGCTGCCTTGCTGGGGGTTTAGGTTTTGTTTGTACAGATTGTGATACTTTTTGTTGGAGAGGCTGTATGCAGAGGCTGATGATGGAATAAGGGATAAAATTAATTTATAGTTGTTGCCTTGTTGGGGGTTTAGAATTTAATTTATAGTTACTGCCTTGCTGGATGATTACTGTATGCAGAGGCTGATGATGGAATAAGAGGGATAGAATTAATTTATAGTTTTTATCTAAAGGCAGAAGGTTGATTTCTTATGTGTTTTGGTATAGGAAAGGTTTGCAGTTTTTTATGAGGCCATCCATGTAACTGGCTTTGGCGTGATGCAGAGGATAAGTTATGCTCTTGGAAAACTGTACTATCTGAAATGTAGAAATTCTTGGGATCACCGGATGAGTAGGTTTTAGGGGAGGCTAGAGTTAGAGATTTCTGACTTTGTGATTTAATCTTATATTTTGGTATCATATTGGTGTAACTCATTGATTTTTGCTTATTAAAAATGAAAAGCTGGCTCTTGTTAGACACCAACTACTCAGCTGTTTACTTGTTTTTCTGCAGTGAAATTGAAATAATAGCTTTTATCTCTTGGTTAATATGTGAGCTGTGAAGTTAGGGATGAGTTTTATTTTTGGTGGCGTTTACCGATAACTGACATATTTATTGATAGTTGTTATAGTGTTATGTGCATACTTGTGAATTCTATTGTTTATTATATATTTATATGCGCCAATTATTTATAGAAGTTAAAGTAGAGCTTCCTCTTGTTATGGTATCCTGAGTTTGTCTCTTCTCATAATTGTTGTTTCAAAATTGAAGTTTACTTAGCCTTGTGGAGAAAATAAAATATCATAATAAATTAACCTGTAAATAACAATTGATAAGTGCTGCATGTCTCTCTAGTGTTTCAATCCATTTAGTTTCTGAGTTCCATCAGAACATCTCAAGTCCCTAGCAGAAGAGGCATATTGCTTGCTCTCGAGACTAGGTAAACAAACTGGGGACACCATTTCGTCTCTGTTTTGATATGTTTAATGACATGAACTAAGTTATAAAGTTCTTTCTTAGTGTCTAAAGCTGTACTTCGATGATGTGTATTTTTTAAATTATTCAAACATACAATCTGGGTCTTCATCTCCTCAACAAACACAGAAAGAAATAAAGAAATAATTTCATATGGTTTCACTTTTCTCATTCCCTGGGAAAACTTATGACAGGAGAAAATACAACACAATTTGATTTACATAAAATTGATTTTCAATGTACTTAAGTAGTTAACTGAATGCGATTTTCAATTTTCTTGCTACTATTATTATTTTTCAATTTATTATTTCATTTCTGACTTTCTTTTTGTTGATAGAATATAAAAAAGAGAATGGGGTTTCCAAATGCATCCGATGACTTGTCATCAGAAATGGAGGTTGATGCCTTTAGACGCCTTTTCCCACTTCAATTTTTTGAGCGCCATCTTGCTGAATCTATACGCCCTGATGGTAGACCACTTGTGAAAGCTAGAGATACAAGTATATTTCTTGGTTAGTTGCTTTTTACTAATTTACAATCTGCAAAATCTTTGCTATGTAATATACTATTCACGTATGGGTGCAAAATTGAGGTGGTTAACTCTTTTGATCAGGTGCTGTTGCATCTGCTAATGGATCAGCTCTTGTGAAGATTGGATCAACTGTTAGTGACTCTTCCTGTGTATATTTTGTGCAATGTCCTTATGCATTTGAGTTCTTGACTTTATTATTGAATGGGTTTAATGACTAAATAATGTCTACTCTTCTTTGCTCAGACTATGTTGACTGCTATTAAAATGGAAGTTATGAGTCCCTCCTTGGAGTCACCAGATGAGGGCTGTGTAGGTTGGCTATCACCAACTGTGCCACTTGTGTATTAGTTATATAGTCCTGCCCACATATATCATAAGACTTTACAATGTTAATCTCTATCATTTCAGCTATTGATTTCCACATGCCTCCAATTTGTTCTCCAATTGTTAGGCCTGGCAGGCCTGCTGAAGCATCACCAGTTGTGTCAAAGCAGTTGTCTGACACCATTTCAAGGCAAGTTTTAATCTTTCATGTCAGGTTCAATTATTTCAGACGATGCAAGAACCAACTCTGCTGAAGTCACTCCATGGACCCTTTTTTACCACAACGAAAAAAGGAAGCAGAAGATAAAAAAAAAATATAGGGAACTTTTACCTTTAGCTCTTTATATACTAAGGAATTTTTTGTCACACTGCATAATTTGTTTCTTTGAACTTTACCAAAGTAACTCTACCCACCTTTCCCTTGTGCATGCATTCGATATATTTTTCCTTTTTGATGAGGATGTGCATAAGTGATTATGCTTGCCTTCTTGGCATATCTTTTGACATATTCTTACTTAAAGTGCATAGAACTATTGATGTTAATTATGATCATTGGAGTGTTTGAGTAATGAACTTTTAGCTGGAAGTCTGCTGTATAATCTATAAAGCGGTTAGTAGGTTGGATAATTATTCTATTCCTCCCCAATTGTAAAATTCTTTTTATGGTGATTTCCCACCTGCTGTCTTCATGGACTTGTATCTGTATCAGTTTATACAAACCTCCACATTTCTTTCTTTCTTCCTGGTCTTGCTTCTCTGCCTTCTGCTTTTGTTTGTTTTCCCTTTCCTTGGATGCTTCCTTTTCCAAGATTTCTACCCCATAATTCTTGTTTGTGTCCTGTATCTATTTCTGACCTCCACACTTCTAATTCTTTACTCTCATCTTGAGATGCTGCTGGTTCTGATTCCAAGTCAGTTTATGCTTCCTCATCTTGAACTTAGGCTGGGATATCTAGATTAAATTCTGGCTGGAACTTCTTGAGCAAAGCCCTCAAGAAATTCCACCAGGTTGCATTTGGATGGTGCGATTTCCATCAAAGCCACCAATTGAAAGCACCACCTCTCAGAGTCGTTGCAGTTCATGATAGCTTCTCCTCCTCATGTACTCCAATGGCCTAAAAATACTGCTCTGCATTGATCAGCCACCAATAAGCCTTGTTTCCATCAAATGTTGGAATCATCTTTGAGAATAATCCCCACAGCTCCAAGATTGGAGCTCTGATAGCAGTTGATAAGAACCTGGTATTTTGTTAGAAAGAATGGGGAAATTCCCCTGATTACAGCATTGCAGAACTTCGAGGGTCTGCACACCTCCTTGATCTCAGGCCCTAATAACCTCTCAAATGACAAGCAGATCTTCCTCTCTTCTATTATTATATTTATATATATTGTGATATCCTACCCTTTCTAAACTACCTCAAGCTACTAACTAACTAACTAATGGGTTATTTAACAATAATCTGGATTGCTCTTTTCATCTGTCAAATTGGGTTCCAATTCCAATTGAAATTAAACTATCTTATTTTTTATGAACTTTATCTTTTCTGCAGTTCTGGAATGATTGATTTGAAAGAATTGTCCTTGGTCAGTGGAAAAGCTGCATGGATGGCTTACTTGGTAAGCTTTTATATGGACTGCATTTATCAAATTTCACTTATCAAACTTAGAATGCATAACGCTCCAACTTTGGCTGAGATACTCTTTGTTTGCTTTGTTGTTGCCAATCTATTGAATGACATAATGCTGTCTTTATCATGCAGGATGTCTATTGTTTGGATGCTGATGGTGCTCTTTTTGATGCTGCTTTACTTTCTGCTGTTGCTGCTTTATCTCATTGTAAGTAGTACATCTTCAGAGTTATTTAGTTATATTGTGAATCATTCAGAAATGTATGGTAATGTTGACAAATACACTCCGATTTGGAGACCTCAATACGAATGAGGTGTGAGTCAGTACTACCCCCTACTGTTGCTTTCGTAAATTGAGCCATTTTTTTTAACAGGACACGCTAAGCATAGGATATGAATATCATGGGTAAACTATATTTTTGGTTCATGTAAAATACACCTATTTTGATTTTTGTTACTGCAATTTTCTTTTTGGTTTTGGTCCTAACAATATAAGAAATTGTTAAGGTTGGTCATCGACGTCCTTCACACCCACAAGATCACCAAGATCCACCCATTTTGTGAAGATCAAAATTAAAAAAAAAAAAAATTGCTAGGGCTAAAACCAAAGCGGGTGTATTCTACATAGACCAAAAATTAATTACACGGACTAAAATATCATATTTTCTCATTGCTGGTGAGTCCCCCATGGCCTAGTGATAAGGCCAAATAAAAGTATATAAGCCTTGGCAATCCTCACCCTACAAACTAGCTTTTGGGGTTGAGTTAGGCCCAGATCCAAAATCTAAGATGGTATCAGAGCCTATCCTAGATCCATTGGGCCCACACCCGTAGCTGTCCACGCTCCAGATGTCCAGCCTTGGGCTTGAGGGGTGTGTGTCCCACATGGCCTAGTGATAAGGCCAAATAAAAGTATATAAGTTTTGGGCAATCCTCACCCTACAAGTTAGCTTTTGGGGTTGAGTTAGGTCCATGTCCAAAATCTAAGACTTATTTTGTGAGGATCAAAACAAAAAAAATTGTCGGGACAAAAATCAAATTGGGTGTATTTTACCGGGAGCATAAACATTTTAATTTTTACCAAAATAATTATTTTATCCTTAAATAATTTTTTGGTAAAATAATTATTTGGGCCCTTAAAATACCCTGGTTTTTGCTTTCAGCCCATAATCATGTTTTTTTGTTATTTTGATCTCCAATTGTTCTAAAGTCAATATTTTTGGTCCCTGGTGTTAACCCAAAACCATTTACTGATAATGTGGCTGACAGTGAGCCACGTCACCTCTGCCATGTGGTGTTTAATCGCCCTTTGTATCATATTTGTAGCCAAGGTGGATGCTCTTTAGTGGATCATGTGACCAACAACAAATGATGGGTGTCTCTCCCCCCCCCCCCCCCCCCCCCCCATTCAATAAAAATCTGAACGAAAACTCCATTGCGGCAAATTGAAGAGCAACCCATGGTAGCAACCATTGAAGATTGAAGATAGATGGTAGCAAGATAAAAAAACATCTCTGCAGGGGCGCAACCTATTAAGTCCTTGACAACATAAAACAATTATTATTCACTAATCACAATTTTATTTAGAAGGAAAACCTTACATTCTATTACTTGTGAATCCTTATACACACTAGTATGGTTAATAATAATTACATTCAATGCTTTGGTGGCTGGGTTGTGGATGATTGGGCATATCAAGCATGCTTTGGAAATGATGGATATTATGCTTGAGAAGGGGTTTGATCCTGATATATACATACAACTCCTTGATCTATGGACTGTGTAGATTGGGTAAAGTTGATGAGGCAGTTGAAATTATTTCTAGATGACTTGATAACAACTGTCATGAATTGCCTTGTTTGCTTGATAGAATTATATTCTTAAATTAGCTGCATGCATTATGATTGAGTAATTTACAGTCAAATGGCTAGCATAGTGGGCAGTGGCATACAAATTCCAAGTTCTGTGAATCATAGCACAAGAAATTTCCATACTTGAACAGTTCCTCCACAAATAGATGCGTTGGATCCATTCATTCCCCAATGATCAGCTAGATGCAAAAGTTTAACTGTCTTTAAAAAACTGCACTAGTGTTTGCCAGTAAATATGAGACATGAGGAGCTATTACTTCAGTATGTCTTAATGTAATTCTGCTGAATCCTCTTTGAAATTTAGAAAACTGCAGTTTTTGCTTAGGTATGATACTGCAAACCACCAGCTAGAAGCTCATAAACAAAACGTTCAGACTGTTTGACAAAAGCAATTTGTTCCATATCCTATATTGAATTTGAATTTTTGTGTGTCTAAACCAGACCACACACCACTGTATTTATAATATATACACATTAATTACAAATGAATGTAATTTCTAAATCTAAGGCTAATTAGCACCTAATCTGGGATTTGTACAGAAATCAGACATGTGACTAATTCTAACACTCCCCCTCAAGCTGGAGCATATATATCATATGCACCAAACTTGTTACAAATATATTCAACCCGAGGACCCCTAAGAGACTTAGTAAACATATCAGCCAATTGATCATTAGAACCAACAAAATCAATAGTGATTTCTCCTGAAAGAACCTTCTCTCTTACAAAATGGCAGTCAATCTCTATATGCTTTGTCCTTTCATGGAAAACCGGGTTGGAAGCAATATGCAACGCAACTTGATTATCACAAATCAATTTCATCTCCATGTCATCTCCCAATTTTAGTTGTTGGAGTAATTGTTTTAGCCAAGTAAGTTCACATGCTGCTACTGCCATAACCCAATATTCTGCTTCTGCACTTGACCTGGCAACTATGTTTTGCTTCTTGCTCCTCCATGAGATTAGATTACCTCCCATAAGAACACAATATCCTGAAGTTGATCTTCTATCTGATGGTGAACCTGCCCAATCAGCATCAAAATAGCCGACAATTTTGGTGTTACCTTTGTTCTCATAAAGTAATCCTTTACCCGGTGCATTCTTGATATACCTTAGGATACGAACAACGGCGTTCCAATGACTATCACAAGGAGCATTCAGGAATTGACTCACTACACTTATAGCAAAAGTAATGTCAGGTCTGGTTACTGTAAGGTAGTTCAATTTGCCAACTAGACGTCGATATCTACCCGGGTCTTTCAGTGGTTCCCCCTGACCCGGTAGTAGCTTGACATTGGGATCCATAGGAGTATCACTTGGTCGACAATCCAACATGCCTGTTTCCTCAAGTATATCTAGAGCATATTTGCGTTGGGTGATTGCAACACCTGTCTTGGATTGTGCAACCTCAATCCCCAGAAAATATTTTAGAGGACCCAAGTCTTTAGTCTGAAAGTGAGTGGACAAGTATTGTTTGAGCTTCTGATTGCCAGGCTGATAATTACCGGTGATGATGATATCATCGACATAAACAAGTAGGTAGATACATGTGGTTGGCGAGGAGTGCAAAAAGAAGACAGAGTAGTCAGCTTCACATCTGGTCATACCAAACTGTTGTAGAACAGTGCTAAACCTCCCAAACCAAGCACGGGGAGACTGCTTCAAATCGTAGAGAGAGCGGCGTAATCGACAAACCAAGTGTGAAGCACCACTAGCAATGAAGCCGGGTGGTTGTTCCATATACACCTCCTGTAACTCACCATGTAAGAAGGCATTTTTTATGTCGAGTTGATGGAGCGGCCATTAATGAATAGCAGCCAAAGCGAGAAATAGTCTAACAGAGGCAATCTTCGCGACTGGGGAAAAGGTATCGCCATAGTCAAGCCCAAAAATTTGTGTGTAGCCTTTGGCTACTAGGCGGGCTTTTAAACGGTCAACCTTTCCATCAGGGCTAATCTTGACAGTATAAACCCATCGACAACCAACTGATGTTTTTCCATCAGGCAAGGGAACCAAGTCCCAAGTTCCACTGGAGTGTAAGGCAGCCATTTCATCCACCATAGCCTGTCGCCAGCCCGGATCAGACATAGCTTCACCTGTAGTTTTGGGAATAGACACAGAATCCAAAGAAAACACAAAGACAGAATAGGAAGGAGATAATCTATTATAATTCAAATGACAGGCATAAACAGGGTTAGGATTCCGAGAGGACCTGATACCTTTGCGTAATGCAAGAGGAAGTTCCGGTGCAGGATGCGGAGCAGGAGAGTCCGGTGGAGCAGTAAATGATTCTGGAGGAGGATGACCATCTGGAGCAATTGGTTATGGGCGAGGCCTCCTTTGATAGATGCGAAGAGGAGCGACAAAAACAGGAATGGGAATAGGAGAAGGTTGAGAAAGAAGTTCATTACCCGGAACATGTGACTCAACAGGAGTAGAAAAGAAAGGATGAGTCTCAAAAAAAGTTACATTCGCCGAGACAATGTACCGACCAAGGTCAGGAGAGTAGCACCGGTAACCTTTTTGCATCCGTGAGTAGCCGAGGAACACACACTTGAGTGACTTGGCAGCAAGCTTATCTTTCCCTGGAGTGAGGTCATGGACAAAACATGTGCATCCGAAGATGCGGGGAGGAAGGGAATAAAGATCTCGTGTAGGAAACAATATAGGTTGTGGTACCTGGTTGTTTAGGACAGAGGAAGGCATTCGATTGATTAAGTGGCAAGCAGTGAGAATTGCATCCCCCCAGAAACGAAGTGGTACATTGTTGTGAAGAAGCAAGGTACGAGCTGTTTCAACCAAATGTCTATTTTTCCTTTCCACACCATTTTGTTGAGGGGTATGAGCACATGACGTCTGATGGATGATACCCTGTGATGACAAAAAGGACTGAAATGGTGTAGACAAATATTCACGAGCATTGTCACTTTGTAATATTTTAATTGGGGTTCCAAATTGCGTTTGTATTTCTGAAAAGAAGGCTTGAAAGATTGGAAAAATATCTGATCGATTTTTCATGAGGAATAACCAAGTACAACGTGAAAAATCGCCAATAAAGGTAACACAATATCTATAACCCAAACATGAAGTAACACGACTCGGACCCCAAATATCTGAATGAACTAAATGAAAAGGAGACACAACTCGTTTATTGACTCTGTCGGGAAAAGAACTTCTGACATGTTTCCCAAACTGACACGACTCACATTCTAGGGTGGACAATTTAGACAAGCTAGGAACCATAAGACGCAACTTGGGAAGGCCAGGATGTCCCAAACGTTGATGAATGAGATGTGCAGTCTCAACTGCTGAACATGCAATGGGAGGATTTGAAAGATGATACAATCCTCGAGACTCATGTCCTACTCCAATCGTCTGTCCAGTACTCCGATCCTGCACAAGAACAGAATTATTAACAAAGGTAACAGAGTAAGGTAATGTACGAGTGAGTTTACTAATGGAGATCAAATTAAAAGGACATCCAGGAACATAAAGAACAGAATCCAATGAAAGTGTAGGAAGTGGGTTAGTCTGGCCAATGCCCTGTACGGGAGTTTGGGAACCATTAGCTAAGGTAACATTTGGAAGTGAGTTCATATAAGTAAGGTGAGAAAACAGGGATTTGTTACCGTACATATGATTAGAAGCGCCTGAGTCAAGGATCCAAGGTCCAAGGGATGAGGACTGAGAGACAAAGGCAACAGGATTACCAGTATGAGCAACAGAAGCGACAGGTGTAGTGGGTTGCATAGCTGCCTTGAGTCGGATGTACTCATCATACTCTTCAGTGGAAAGTGAGACCTGATCACTAGTGCCAGAAGCTGCGAATTGAGCAACATTCAAAATCTTAGGCTGCTGTTGATTTGTCTTGGTTCTACATTGCTCCTCAACATGACCAAACCTTTTGCAATAGTTACACCGAGGGCGGGTGCGATAGCCTCCACGACCTCCTCGTCCACCGCGATGATAAGAATTGGAAACCATTGCAGTAGAATCATCGGAAACAGGAAAGGACGCAGAAGCTGATGGAGCGAAAGATTGAGGAATGGAGAGCCGCAGTAACTGTTCACAAACAGTATCATATGAAGGAATGGTGGGACTAGAGAGTATTTGATTGCGGACGGAGTCAAGGTCGTGTGGGAGACCAGCAAGGGCAAGAACCATGAAAAACTTCCCACGTTGCTTAGCATGTTCATCTGCATTGTCAGTAAATGGCATAAGGGAATCAAAGTCAGCAATCAAACTATCAAGCTTACTCAAATAGCTTTGCATGTCCATGTCCTGTTTCTTCACGGAAATGAGATTAGAGACTACGGTGTAGAGACGGTTGATGTCGTTGGAGTACACCTTCTTTGCTTTTGTCCAAACATCTTAACATGTCTTAAAAGACCGGTATTGCGCTTGAAGTTTGGCATCAATAGAGAACCACAGAACACTGCACAAAGATGCATCAATCTGTTTCCATCGGGATTGGTCCTTGGTGGGGATATCCTTGGTCTGTTTGACCAAATGATCTTTACGTCCTTGGCCTTCAAACCATAATTCAACAGCAGCAGCCCAGGAGGAATAATTGGCAGCACCTACGAGTTTGTCGCAGGGGATAAGTGGGACATTGGTAAAGCTGACAGCAGCAGCATCTGAAACAGGAGCAGCGGCAGACATCGTCGGAGGGTAGGAGTAGATGTAAGGCACACTGTAGAGAGGTAAAGGTCAGACGGAGGTAAAACGGCCTCCCACGGTGGTCGCCGGCGTGAAAAGGTGGCCGGAAATGGAAAAACGGGCTCAAAAAGGAGGCGCGTGCAGAAAACGCGCAGAAGGTTGTGGCGGCACGTGCGGAGGCGGTTGGCGGCGGGCTCCGGCGTCTGGGTCATCGGCGGCTTCTGGGTCTGATGGTGGTGGTCGTCGGCGGTGGGTATCACCGGAAGTGGTGGAGCAGCTGGTTAGGGCACAACTGTTTGAAAAAGAAAAAAAAAGAAAAAGAAAAAGAGAACCACTGGAAGAGAAGGCACAACCGCACAGTGATCCCTAGGATCTTTCAGCAACTGATACCATATTGAATTTGAATTTCTGTGTGTCTAAACCAGACCACACACCACTGTATTTATAATATATGCACATTAATTACAAATGAATGTAATTTCTAAATCTAAGGCTAATTAGCACCTAATCTGAGATTTGTACAGAAATCAGACATGTGACTAATTCTAACATCCTATATATATATATATTGCATCAAAACATTTACAAGTAAACAAAATGTGCAGAAAAACTTAACAATTAAGTCTCAGCCTCACTGGGCATGGATGTAAGACATCATAATGATATTTGTACAAGCAACTCACAGTAGAAGAACAAAATGTTTTTCTTTTTCCTTTTTTAAATCAAAACAGTCATTTGCAAATGTTAAGTTACTACTGTGATTCTTTTTCTCTTTAGCTCCATTTGTGAATGTACTGTATTGAGAGTTTGAGACAGCCTTTCATCCAATAAGAGGCTCCCAAGTCCTAAGTTTCTCCTATCATGACTGTTGCATCAGCTGCCATACACTTGATAGAACTGAATTGGGGGTTTATCCTTGAACGACAAGATATCTGTGGATTTTTTGTCATCGCCGCCTTAAAGTAGTATACAAACTATGAACTATTTCTTTATTTTTATCAATACTATTACTATTCTTGTACTTTGAAATAAATAAAATATCTTTAGTGGACCAAATGCTTCAATATCATTTAACATTATTCGTTAAACTAACACCCTCTGATACTGTCATTAATAGTTCCTGTTCTCTGATTCTAGCCTTTTGTGTGTTTTCTTCTGCTTTGAGTTGGAGAGATTGCATGTAATTGGATTAGGAGCAGAGCAGAGAAGTTATTATCTTGTTTGTGTGTATAAGGACTCACAAGTTGTAGAATTAAAAGTTTTCCTTCTAAATAAAATTGTGATCAGTAAATAATAATTGTTTCATGGTGTCAAGGACTTAATTGGCTATGCCACTGTGGGCATGCTCTTTATCCTGCTACATTCCATCTTCAATTTTCAATAGTTGCTGCCATGGTTTACTCTTCAATCTGTTGTGATGGAGTTGTCTTCGAGATTTTGTTGAATTGGACCCATCACTTGTTGGTCACATGATTCACTGAAGACCTTGGAAGCAAACATGACACATAGGACTGTCAAACATCACATGACAAAGTTGATGTGATTCACTGTTAGTCATATCTCAGTTAAGGTTGTTGAGGACCAAAATACTGACTCTGCAACAATTAGGGATCAAAACAAAAAAAGTGCTTAGGGACTAAAGCAAAAACCTGTGTATTTTAAGGGATTAAAAAGTTATTTAAGCCTTTATTTTGTTATAAGGTGTAATGCCTTCTTTGTTTGTAGTTTTTTGAACTTGGAAGTTGGAATAACACATGTAACAGTTTAGTCTAGAACCCCAAGAATTTCAATCTCCATGTTTAGCCATGGGGTATAAGGAATTATCAAGCCACTGAAATTAGGAGAACAAGGCCATTTTTAGGGTGTGGTGATTTGATGCTCCATTTTTCTTATTTTATAATAAATATATTATCAATTAATAACCTTTGCAAGATGCATGAAGCATTGCGGATTAAATTCCATGTTTTTGGTTACTTATCTGATTATATGTTAAAAGAGAATTTATGCATTGCCGTTGATGTTCTTAATGTGAATTGCTGTTTTAACATTGTTGTGGTATTACCATATTGGTTTCTTATCTTCCTATTATTGATTTCCATGTTGACAGTGCAAATTCCTGCTGTTGCCATGAATGATGATGGCAAAATAGTACTCATGTCGGATGAAGATGGACAAAAGCAGGCAACGGAGCCAGTTAACAAGAAGAGGAAGCTTACATTAAGAGGCACTCCATTCTCATTAACATGCATACTTCACAAGAGTTACATCTTGGCAGATCCTACTGCAGAAGAAGAATCCATCATGGAAACCCATGTGACGATAGTTTTGGATACATCTGGTCAACTAATATCTCTTTACAAGCCCGGTGGCCCAGTTCTTGCCTATACTTCTGCTATCCAGGTTAGTTTGCACATTGCAATGGGACTAACGAGGTGAACCATATCAATTTTAGCATTAAGCGTTAATTGTCTCATTTTGGGTCAGCATGCTTATATAACAGTGAGCAATTTAGTAAAATACTGGAAAAACTTGAGTGTTCCCACTAGGTGGAGTCAGCTACATGGACCATATGATACCATAATGTTCCATCATGCATTAAATGCAAAGATAGAATATTTATCTCTCTCAACAGTTTAGCTTTTATAGTTTTCCTCCACCTCTAACTATTGAACTATTCTTCATGGAGTTAACCCTCCTTGGCGGGTGTTATGAGTCCCACATTGAGTGGAACAAGACACTCATTGTGGTACTTAAGCCATAAGCCCATAAGTCAACGAGAGCACTGACCCGATGGTAGCCCTCTCCCCTTTTTTTGGGGGTTTCACTCACCTATCAGTATTCGGTTTTTTTAAACCTTAATCCAGCCTATAGGTAACCCTTTCCATAGCCCAACTCTCAACGAAAGCACCTTTTGTTATGACTTAAGCCCATGAGGAGAGCCCAACCCAAAAGACTAGTCCATTAGGTGGGAGAGCCCCATGGCTTAAGTACCACAATGAGTGTCTTATTCCACTCAATGTGGGACTCGTAACAGCGGATCTTTATTATATGTGCTAAAATTTGAAGACTGAAATTATGACAAAGTAGGTTGGTAGTGGAAATTTAATTAGTGTAAATTAATAACCCAACAAAGGAAAGTTAAGTATCATGACGTGAATCTTTTACTGAAGGGGCGTGGTAGTTATGGTACACATGATGGATGAAATCATATAGATCATAGAAGTTAATAACGATTGCTGTGGTTTCAGGACTGTGTTGCGTTGACCAGGCAAAGGGTAAAGGAACTAAAGAACTTTTTAGACAAAGCAAATTCTGCTATGGAGGTTGAGTAGAATTATAAATTAATCTTCATTGTTTTGAACGGTTATTTTAATTTTATTTGTACATTCTGAATCACGGCTATTGCAGCATTTTTGTTTATTTTAAAATATTCTTTTCACGAATTTTATTTCATCTATGATACATTATTTGTTGCTATTTTGGCTTTGATTTCATATATTTGGTTAGTAATTTTCGGGTATAAATTCTTAAAGCTGTACAGAAAAATATTTTTATTTGTTAGCACTTCGGCTTTGATTTTATACATTTCTTTAATATCAAAAAGTTGTGACTCAGTTGTAACACAACCTAAGATTGTGGAAATAGCACCCAAGTTCGATCCTCAGGAAACACAATCTTAGGAGATGTGAGAAGTTTTAATTGTGACTAAGCACCGAGCATGTGTGTTCCTGTTAATAGGGGGTACAGTACACACACATACAAAGAGATATGGGTATATTTCTTTGATAGTTTTCGGAAATAATAAACTTTGAAGTTGTCCATAAAATCAATTTATTTTAGTTCAGTCATTATGGGATAAAATATGTTTTTAGTTCCTATAAAATTAGTGAGTTTTGTTTTTTATCTATGTAATTTTTTTTTTTAAATCGTCCTTCCAATTTTTACTTTAAAATAGTCCCTCATCTAAAATGTCCATGTCCATGTGTCATACTCCATTCCTAATTAGCAATCTAACTTGGGGCTAGGATCCTCTCCCGTGACACACAAGGTGCAGTTTTCATCCGACGCCTATCATGTGTGCATTTATTTTTCATTTTATAAAAATAATATTTTTAACGGCTGTGATTTCCTCCGGTTAAAAATTAACTATAGGGGATCTGGATCCTCTAACTTGTCAATGACTTATCTTATGTGGCATTTGTATGTAAAATTAAATAAAAAAATGCTGTGTCAGGTGACCTTCTCTTGTCTTCCTTTCCGTTCACACGCTGGTAGAGCTTAAAGAGGGTTGGGTTTTGATTTTGTCCAACAACATCAAAGAGAAATGGTCTTTTCTAGGAACACAAAACGTCTATGCATTCCTATGAATAGAGACGAGAACATGTCAGATTGCTCGTCAAGGGTTTACAACCTGGCCTACATCAGACCCTTGTCAAGTTAGACCAATTTAATAAATAGATCGGGCCAAAGCTTTTTTTAAAGTCTATATAGCAAAACAGGCCAGACTTTAAGCTATCGAAAAAACCTTTTGAACCTTTAGGCCGATCTATTTTACTAAATATAAATAAAATACTAATATTTTTTATATTATTATTATTATAAAGATTTTTATTATATTTTCTTATAATTATATACTTATTAGTTTGTGTAAATATATAAGGATATTTTCTTTTAAAAAAAATGGGCATATAAGTCTATTCAAATCCATACTTATGATATATTCAAGTATCTTACTATAAAACAGGCTTTTAAGCAGACTTTTTGGCATTGTCAGACTTTAAATAGGTCAGACCCATACCATAAAATAAAGTCTATATCAGATAAAGAAGACCATAAAATAAAGCCTATATCAGATAAAGAAACCATGCTCAGGCCATGGATTTAAGGTGCAGGCCTTGGAAAATCTAACTTGGCTCGACCTATTTTCATCCCTACCCGTGAGCTTTGGGGAAAGACTCATGCTGAATTTCCATGCTCACCAAAGCTCGTAAACTTTCACTATGACTTTCCCCATATAAAAATTCATAGAAAAATCCTTGCGATTTTTTTTTCTAGGAAATTTATTTGTAGTAAATTTCCAAAAAAAATATGAATTTTTTTACTTTATTGTAGAAAAATCTATAGTTATCACTACAAGAAACCCTCATTAGTAGCGAGGGTGCATGGTCGCCGCTACGTTGTCGCTACAACATTAAATGTGCAGCTCAATGCGCAGTTGCGCAATTAATACGTTGCGACGGTCTGGCCGTCATTACGTTTCGCAGTCGTTGCTACGCTAAAAACTAATTATTTTTTTTCTAAAAATTAAAAAAAATAAACGTAGCGAAGGCCAAGTCGTAGCCGTCGCTACGTTTTTAATTAAAAATTAAATTTGGTCCGTCAGAGAATTTTTTCAACGTAGACCGTCGCTAAGTTTAAAACTTACGCGCACAAAACACTTTTCCACTCCCCTGTTCTTCTTCCTCCTTCCTCCTTCCTCCTTCCTCCTCTCCTTCCTCTCCTTTCCTCCTCTCCGGCCACCTCCTCTTTCTCTCCCTCTCATTCGTTTTCAAATCCCCACCAATTAAACGCTCTCCCTCGTTCATGGGTTCATTTTGAACCGATCAGAATCTCCAATAGTTTCCCCTTGGTCCCTCTTCCTCCTCCGTCGTCCACCACCACCAGCCGCCGCCGTTCAGGTAATTATTTAATTAATTAATATTTTAATTATAGTTATATAATTATGTAGTTATTTATTTCATTATGTAGGTAGTTATTTTAGTTATATATGTATTTAAGTATATAGGTAGTTATTTAGTAATTATTAGTAATTAGGTATTAAATATTGGGTTAGTAATTATTAGTTATTAATTAGTAATTATGTAGTAATTTATTTAATTTATAGGTATGTTTTTTAATATTTAATTTAACCTTATTAAAACAGGGTAAACGTCTCGTATGCGTGGTAGAGGTGGACAGAAGGTCCCACCAATTAGAGGGAAGTTCATCCCTCCGGGCGATCTTGCTGCACAGGTAGCTCGCTTACGCTGGGATAGGACCAACCTCCCTCTCCCTGAGCAGTTGCCATAGCAGCCTTCGTCGTCCGCCCCTGCACCGTACATGGTTTCCACCCCTGCAGAGGTTGCCCAATCTGCTGCATCAGCTGGAGCCTTCATGGAGCAAATGAGGTTCATCCTTACTCCGGGATATGAGGAGGTTGCCCCCGAGGTAGGTCATCAGCTGCTAGAGAATGACCTGCCACATATTTCTGATTCGGAGGGTGAGGACCACCCCAGGGTGACATTGATGCGGAGGCTGACCACGACCCTGATGCACAGCAGCCTCCGCACCGGGGTGCCAACTCCAGTGCCGATCATGAGCGGGACCCTCACGGTAGGGTTATCATCCGACCTTATGGTAAAGGGGGAGTTTATAATTTTTTTATTTTTTTAATATTTTGATTTTTTACAAGTTGCAGTGTTAACATTGAATTTATTTATTTTGCTGTTGGGTGCCTAACAACCCCCCTTATCGCAGCCATTGGTCATATGATCCGATCGCAATTCCGGGGTCCTCACTATTTGTGGGAGGTCACCCCGAGGATGTGAGGGACAAGTGGTGGGAGGAATTTACGGTAAAATATTTTAATTTTACATTATTTTTTTAACTTGTTATGACATATTCAAATGACTTACACTAAAAGTTTTTTCTTTTATAGAGCATAGTTATTTGGGCCCCTAAGGACGAGGCCCAGATTAAGAAGGTGTACGAGCAGATGATTGCTCGACGGCTTCAAGATATGCTAAAAAAGGCTTGGACGAGTGGAACTAGGCCCACTTGGTGTGGTGAGGAGGCCTGGGAGGGTCTTTTGGCCTACTGAGCCTCTGATGAGTTCAAGGGGAAGTTTGGTCGTAACAAGAGCAATCGTGCTTCTCGTCGAGGCGGGGCAGTCCACACCACGGGCCACAAGGCCTACATTGAGGTCGCGCTGGATATGGAATGTAAAAACCTGCTCTTCTATATTATTTTTATATTTGTAATTAAAATAATTAATTAGTGTAATTTTTCTTTGTAGCGACGGCAACTTGGGTGGGATGTAGATCCCGATTAATTTTTTTGGGCCACCCACACAAAAAATGGTGGTGGTTGGGTAAACGACCGAGCGCGGTCCACATATGTAAGTCAAATTACCAGTGTTTTTTTATATAATTTGATATATTTGCACTAGAATAACTAATTAATTATAAGTTTATCTCTACTCAACAGACAAATTACCAGGACCGCCTGAGGGAGGTGGAGTCACAGATGGGGGACAACTTCATCACTGATGGGTCCACCAAGCTACAGATTTGGAAGGATGTTGCTGGTGGCAAGACTTGAGGCTGCTGTTATGACACCGAGGACTTGTTAAGCAACATTCGTCTTGATGTGACCAGCCTCACTCAGGAGTCTCAGGCCCATACCAGTGGGAGCGACGAGTCACGACATTCGGGTGACGAGGCACTGCGCTAGGAAGTCATCGAAGCAAAGCCGCAGGCTAACCGAGCTGAAGAGATGGTTGATCTCTGTCAGGGCCAGTACGCACGGTTGGAGGAGGACTTCGCACGACTCCGACAACAGTTGCAATTAGTGCTGGATGCCCACAGTGCAGGTGGTTCTACCAGCTATAGTCAGGCTCAGCCGCACCCGCACTACGATGGTGACCAGGATGACCAGCCCGTGGATGAGGATGAGGACCGTGGCTCACCACCACAACAGTGTCGTCGCCATCGGCTGTGATTTTTTTTATTGTATTATGTTTTTAGACACTTTGTATATATACTGTATATGTGTGTGTGTGTGTGTGTATATATATATATATGAGTGTTTTTATATAGTATTTATTGTTTGTATTTATATTTTATATCGTTAACAAATATGATATAAATTTATAAAATAACTAAAAAATTGAATTTCTATAATAATTCAACCATAAATCCGTAAATTAAAATAAAATTAAATATAAACCATATATTCAATTAAAAAAATTAATATAATCATTAGTGACGACCATGACCGTCACTAGTTATAATTTTCTTAAAGAATAATATAATTATTAGCGATGACCTAGGTCGTCGCTATGATGTGACACCTTAACGACCACCTATGATCCTATCATTATATCTTTCAAGATGACAAATCAACTTTTACAACTTACATCATATTTAAGTCAAATAGAAAAAAGGATAAATACAATTAAGCAGTTGATGTTCATGTTTAGGAACTAAATTAAAAAAAAAGAAACTTATTTCTCTAGAAAACTATATAGATAAGAGGTTGTATTTTCATGGATCAAATATATTATTTTATTTTATTTAAATGAATTTTCAAAGTAAAAAAGTAAACTTAAATACAATGGTTATGTTGTTAATACAACAAAACTCATACTTATTAAATAAGACATAAATGTAAGATAGATAGCAATGTAAAAAGTCTTTATATTAGCATTACAATGATACATAACATTACATGACTATACACATTACATGACTATACACATGTACTTAAATATATTTTTATCCTCAAAATATTACAAATTTTTTATTTGGTCTTCTATTTTAATTTTTTTCTAATGAACTTTTAATAAATTATTTTTATTTATCAATTGGTCCCTCTATTTGTATGTCAAGTGTGAACTTAACAATAAAATATAACAAACTAAACAAATTTCTAATGAAGAACTATTTGACCACGTCTATGGTGAATTAGTGTATAGGTCTTGTACCGATACCTCACCCTCTTTTCAGCGTTAGATATAGCATTATTTCCTATCGACGGCTCTGATCTTTGACTGTCTACCTGTTAAGAAATTATTTGTGAAGTTTATATAAATGACCCAGTGTATGTCATGCTTCTTCCCCATAAGAATTGAAAATATCAGGAGGGCCTCTGCTGAGGAAGCACCATTATTGACAGCAAGCACGCTATTTATTGTTTTTGATCTAGAGTTTGGTTTGATCTTGTTTGGATTCAATCTATAATGAAGTATGACAGAGCATTGTTTACTCTGCAACCACACAACAAGAAGGTTGGGAGTTAGGACTACAGGATTTGTCATTGTATTGCGATTTGAAGAGATGGGAGGAGCCGCGATTTGGTCATTCATTGGTCAATGGTGAATTTTGAAATACAATTATCTAAAAAAATCATTTAATGATGTAAGATTTGATGTAATTCACACTGGTGTACCCTCCTTATATATATATATATATGGCTTAAATATGTTTTAGGTCCCTATAAATATGGGTCGTTTTGCGTTTAGTCCCTACAATTTTTTTTTGGTTTTTAGTCCCTATAAAATTTTCTGTCAATCAATTTGGTCCCTGCTGTTATGTTTCTGTTAAGTTTATGCTGAGTCACCTGTACAACATTGTTGAGTCACCTCTATAGTCCAGATAAGCATTTGACTTTGGTCAAATGGTGGTTGCTTCTGAAATCAACTGCTGCTTAAAAGTACCACAATAAAGTTTGGTGTTGCATCTGCAGGGTTGGTTTCAATGTCAACGATACAATCACCACTACTAGAGAAGTGAACCTTGCACCCATTTGACTGAATTGCACGATTTATGTCCAAAACAGAATGATTCTAAAACCTCCACCAACTCTCTCTCTTACAGAGGACAAATTCATCCTCCCAGGTGAGGTTTTTCATAGATCGCCCCTTCTATTTCACCAACCACTGAGTGATTGTCTCCCCTGCCTGAGCCACCTCTCTTCAAGCAATAACATACTCAGGTTCTGATGTATCCTCCAACTCCACCTAGAGACATGAATGAGTGGTTCCCATAGAGATCGGAGGTATTGTACCACAATTTAGCCTGCTGCTGCTGCCGAGGCCGCGTCCAGGGGCGGAGCTGTTGGAGATTTTGGCCGTTTGCGGGAGGCTACTCGCGGCGGTCAGTCGCGACTGATGGTGGCTGGACAAACGGAAGGAACTGAACGGCCATGGACAAGGGCTTGAAGACAGGGGGAAGAAGACTGAGGGCATGCGGAGGTGAGCCGCGGTGGAAAGCGGCCGCGCACGGCGGCCATGAGGAGGGGACGCGCACGACGGCGCTGGGCGCGAAGCGCCGGTGACGGTGACGCTGGTTGTACGCGGCCAAGACAGTCATGGGGAAGGAAATACAGTGGTAGCGTGCACACAGCCCAGGGAACCCAATATGACCAAATTTTGGGTTGTTCAGAAGCAAATCATCTAATATGAAGAATTCATTTTCAGCATTGTAGAAGCAAAAAAAGCCTTTGAGCTACCAGCCATGGCCTTTGAACGACGAAGAAGACGAGGAAGATGCGAGGAAGAAAACGAAATGGGGCTTGTAAGGATTGGGGGTTTTCAATTAATATATAGTAGGTCAAAGTCAAATGCTTATCTGGAATGTAGAGGTGACTCAACAATGTTGTACAGGTGACTTAACATAAACTTAACAGACACTTAACAGCAGGGACCAAATTGATTGACAGAAAATTTTATAGGGACTAAAAACCAAAAAAAAATTGTAGGGACTAAACGCAAAACGACCCATATTTATAGGGACCTAAAACATATTTAAGCCTATATATGTATATATGTTAACCTGCGTAATATGCGGATAAATATATTTTTATATAATTAAATTAAATTTATGATAAATTAATTTCTTTAAAATTAAAAAATAAAAATTAGAATAATTTTGGACAATTATTCAAATTTAAATTATAATAGTCAATTATATTTTACTATTGAAATCTAATTTACATTATTTATGTGATAATAAGATATAACTAAATAAATTAAAATCATGATGATAAGAATACAAATTTATATTAAGAATAAGGATTAGAATAAAAAAATGAAAGGATAAGATTTTTTTTTTGTAATGGAGGTCTAAAGGCCAGAAAAGAAACTAACTCACTACTCTACGGGGAAAACAAATCCCAATAAGATCATGCCAAAGCAGAGAAATACGTCCTTGGTGTGGAGCTTCTAAGACATAGAGCCCCAGAGGAAGATCATGAGCCAAGTTCGCGAGCCAATCCACTACCATGTTGCCCTCGCGCATTCCATGAGTGATTTAAGGCAAGTTTGGATGCACTTCTGCAGAAGAACTTATAGGTGAAAAAAATAGAATGAATCAAAGAGGTCAAATGCATTTCATTTCTCCATAAGTTGAAATTAGTTTTTGTAGCCCACCTTCTCCAAAAGCTCTCCTATTTACCTTCTCCATAAGTAATTAATTTAACTCATGGAGAAGTTAAATTCATTTGACCTCTTTGATTTATTCTATTTTTTATTCTATAAGTTCTTTTGTAGAAGTGTATTCAAACTGGACCTTAGACTTGCCACTCCTGTTTGCAAAGGTTCTGAATCCCATGTAAGAGTGCAACATGCATATGAGAGGAATAATACTCGTTATTGATTAGCTGAACAACTACACTAGAGTCACTCTCAATCCAAAATCTTCTGATTCCCTGGTCTTTAGTTAGCCTCAAGGCCATGTATATATCTTGCAACTCAGCTGAGAAGACAGTCTCTGTGCCTAGATTTCGACCAAACCCTTGGAGCCATCTACCACTATTATCCCTAAAAACACCACCACGAGCCACCTAAGATCTCCATGCTTGAGAGAGTCGTCCACATTGCATTTAACCCAATCTTGTTGAGGAAAATTCTAGTCCACACCCCTAATGCAATAAGATCGTTGCATATGTGGCATGGATGATTTTTAGTGTTTAACCTCCAACACCACCTTGTTAATCTTGTTAATAACATCCTTCAAATTGAAAGAGTTATTCATCATACAAGCTTCATTCCTACCATTCCAAGTGACCCACAGGCTAACTCCAAAAATGAGGCGGTAATCTTTGTTATGACTCTAATGAAGATTAGCCATCATCAAAGTTTCCAAATCTGCAGACTAATTATGGATGGGCACATCTTGCTAACACTTTTTGAGCTATTCCCAAACTATAAAAGTGATGTTGAAATCACGAAGGATCTGGGTCTTAGTTTCCTCATAAGAATCACACATGGGACATAAGGCATTATTACAAAGAGAGTACCTTTGTCAT
Organism: Sesbania bispinosa; assembly: GCA_026901365.1. Taxonomy (NCBI): domain Eukaryota; kingdom Viridiplantae; phylum Streptophyta; class Magnoliopsida; order Fabales; family Fabaceae; genus Sesbania; species Sesbania bispinosa. The sequence continues at coordinate 277,723 of QLOH01000287.1, forward strand.
CTGACATTTGTCTTCAACCCACCATGGAGAAGGGACCAAAGGAAGCAGCAAGCACGGTGGGGACCATTCCAATGCAAAACTTGAACCCTTCACTACAAGAAAAATGTTATTTTGCAGCGGTTTTTAAGCTAGACCGGCGGCGGTTTTAACAGTCGCAAAATTATTTTGCGGCGGTTCCAGAACTATTGCAAAGTCGAGCGCTGAGAATAAAATTTGTGGCGGTTCTGAAAACCGCCAGACAAACGGGCCCAAATTGTTAAATATGTTTTGCGGCGGTTTGGAAACCGCCGCCAAAAGGAACTTGAAAACATTAAGAGATATTGCGGCGGTTAGAAACCGCCACAATGTGATAGTGAACAAAATTAAAAAATAACAGCGGTTTAAACCGCCGCAAAATTCAAAGTAATTTTTTTAAAAAATTATATCGTGGGTAGCTCATAACTGGTTTGCTTTGATCTATTTGACATACCCCCTAAAACAAATAATGTTATCATATAAAACATTGATCATAGATGAATACAGAAGTAAACAAGCTTTATCACATTAACTCTGTTTGGTATGTGAAGTTATATTTGAATATGAATTAGTAAACAAGTTATATTTGAATATTAGTAAACAAGCTTTATCACAAGTATATTTGCACTGGTCAGCTTTTAACTCTGCTCGGCTTTTATCATATAAATTATTCTCCACATATATTAGTATAACATTTGACTCGCCAATGCCTTCTTGATGTCATTCTACCAAACATGACAAAGCAACATCTTGTGAATTACTTTAATGTGTCAAAGAAAAGCATATATAAGCAATTTCAATATTTAAACACTTGCATGCCAAGAGAAAGAGAGACATCGTGTGTGTACCTCAATGGCCAACGGTGGGGTGGTTGGGCTATAACGTTGAATGACATGCCCTTTCTCATCAACTAAAAACTTTGTGAAATTCCACTTGATCCTAGACCCCATACATCCAGATTTCTGTGCTTTGAGGAATTTGTAGACAGGTGTTGTTTCTGGTCCATTCACACGTTCCTACAAATGAAAAGAAATTTAATGTGTAAGGTTAATGACCCAATGTTTGGTACTATCTTAACTAATGCATCATAAAGTGAGTAAAGGATGCAGAGGCCAACACAAACTAATACATCCAGATTTTTCTTATATTACTAAACTTGTAGGAACCTCATCCTTGTCTTAATTTTCTTGCTCAAATGTAAGAAAGATTCCTTATAGCTTCACAATGACCATAATAAGAGAACAGAAAATAAAATTGAATGCAGTCGCCACACTGCTCACTTGTTGCCAAATGCCAACTAACATAGTAGAACATGAAGCACACTTAGCCTGGTAGGAAATAACTGTCAATTAAACAAGTTTCTCAAAATTGATACTCCATAACAAAAAGAAGATTAAAAAAAAATCAAACTACTACAATCCTCAAATCTCTCAACAACAAAAGCTGTTAATTTAACAGGAAGATGACCAAGCAAAGAAAGGATAGACACCCTTATAATATTTGATTCCAAAATTAAGCTACATCAAGGAGATCCTAGTCCCAATTTAACTAAAGCTTTCGCCTTTTCAATCTCCCCAGTGTTACCCCACTGACCAGAACAAAGAATATAGGAAAAAAACAAAGCAAAAGGAACTTGGAATCTGATGAATCAGCGTTTGAAATACTTACAGATGAATTAAGGGGAAAAGGATGTCCTCTATTAAGCAGAGTAAAGAGAGGATAAAGAGATGTTGGAAATACAGGGAAACACTAGAAGGGGGGTTGAATGCTGTTTCAATGGAAACTTTTTCTGTTTCAAAAATATTTTAAAAATTTTGCTTCTGAAACTCTTCAGATGATGGTTATCAGTATGAAGGTTTTAATTGCTTTCTGAATTAAGTTCAGATTAAGAAATTGGTTAAAAACTTTGTTTGATTCAGAGAAGAAGTTTTCACTTGGATACTTTTCAAACCCCTTAGTTAGATTAAAATTGAAAAGAAATAGTTAAGGGATAGAGAAAAACTTAGCCAAGAATTTATCCTGGTTCACTCACAACCACCGTGAGCTACGTCCAGTCCCAGGGCAAAAACCAGCACCTGGATTTCCACTAATCTTGTAAGATTACAAGTATTTTTTTCTTTCAAGCCTCTTCAGGCTCTACACCAGGTATTATTTCTTCCACCAAGCCTCTTCAGGCTCTCAGACACTTAACCAAGTGTAACCCAAGTATTCTTTCAAACAGAAAGCCTCTCCAGGCTTAAACACCCAAACTGTTTAAGGTTTGAATAGAGAAACAAATAGTTCACTATCCTTCAGATGATAGCTTTGAACTTTAAATGTACAGAAAACTGAGATTCACTCAGGATAAGAATTTGAGCAAGAGTACAAGAATATCAGAGTATATTTTTGCAGCGTGTTCTTTCTTTGATAGGAATGCTTCTCTTCTTCTTCAAATCTACACGAGACATATTTATAGTCTTCCAGAGTTAATGCCCGTTGCCAAATAGCATTAAATGCTCAAGGAGACGTTTGACACAAGCTCTGACCAAGGCATTCTGAGCAGACAAGGTGCAGCAGGTCTGCGCACACAAAGCTTTTTGGCAGGAGCAGCAGCGTTGCAGACTTTCCTTAAAAAATGCTAAACATTTGAACAAGGAGAGAAAGCAGTTTTGACTCTTATGCTAAAATAGGTAAGATCATTGAGATGAACGTTCCTCGTTCTCAGCAACGTCTTCAAGGGTCAAAAGTCCTGATGTCTTCAGCTTTCAGATGCAAGGAGTGCTTCAGATGAGCTTCACACTTTCAGAAGATAAACACTCTTCAGAAGGTGTTGTGTCTTCAGACGATCTAAAGCTTCAGATGATGTTTCTCATTCTTTAAGATCTGAAACATAACAGAATCTTTGTGAAAGAATATTGCAATATAAATTCATCTGTATTTTATATTTGTTGTTCATTAAAACCTTTTAAGGGAATGGGACTCAGAGTATTTTTAATTACTCAAATTATTTTTGAGACTCAACAAGAGAGATGAATGACAATGAACAGGGAAGAGTGATGAAGGAACAAGAAAATGTCCAGAGGGGTACTGCTAATAATGGGTTCCAAGGCTAATATAGACAACCAAATGTCTTTTTTCCATGTAAGTACTACACCAATTGAGTATACTGAAACCAGTATTGGGGACCTCTCTGGTGTTCACATTGTCACTGGGGCTCAGCTTGGTGTATGTGACTTTGGTGCCAAAAATGTGTTACACCTTAAGCTCTTTTTCTCCAAAGTACCAGGATGTACAATAAGGTGCTCCGTTTGGGATCATAGCCCCTCCACTCCTTCTTCTATTGCACAGAGACTTGATGGTTCTTCTTCATCAATGACAAAGAAAACCTCTGATGATAAAAAGGAAGATAATTCATTTGAATGATGTAAGTCTTCTTGACAAATTGAGCATTTGCAGATAAGACTATACACAAAAGGAGATAAATTGCTAGAACACAACCCATCTTTTCCATTGGAGTGATTGGTTTTGCAGCCATGTTTACATGCTAGGAAGAAGGAAGATAAGATTTTTAAAGCATTGGGTTCAGAGTGAAAAAATGGGTGAAGAGAATTTAATAGGGGTTTGTGGATCTGATGCCTGAGATATTTAAGAGAAGGGAGAGGGAGGAGTAATCTTTACTCTGCCACCAATGCACAAGTAATAAAGATGAGTGGTTGTTTAGTGAATTCCAACTTGAATGGTGAGTTAAAAGAGCTACCCGGTGGTGGTGCTAGAAGTTAATAGGGGTATGGTTCTCTAACTATCTGCAATAGTATTTTAATTGGGCTACACTATTTGTACAATTCTTATGGTCACACTTACCAATAGGTAAGCATCATATATCAGTTTAAGGTCTTGTTTAAAATATAAATTCTAACATGCACAACATGATGATAATAAGGTCTTTTGAGGGCATCAACTCTCTGTAGAGTTACTCAGTTTACCTTCCTTTACTCTGACACTGGTTTGAATGCCTTCTAATTGAGTCTCATAAGCACTAAACACTCATGACTCACACTAATATTTGATTAAATGGTTAAAATAGTGGCTCTTGTTAGTTGTTATGAAGGATTAATGTAGTCCAAAGAAGGACATCCTTCAATAGATTTAGTCCTTCTTATATGTACACAAATATCAGATGTTAGGTCCACTTTCACAGAATGCATGTAATAATTTTGAAAAGGTGCCTCCTCACTGAAAAGGTGCCTATAAAAATCTCCTTAAACTCAATTTTCAACCCACTCTTTTCTTCTCCTATTACTATAACAATTGGTCTGTGCATTATTGTATTAACCAATAACAAATCACAAAATAGTGCTGTAGAATGAAAATTTCAAAACAAAAAACAAAAAATTGCATGCTTTATATTCATTGAAGAGTTAAGCACAAATATAATAATTATTACATAAACAGAATAGTAAGACAAGTAAACAACTCTGTAAGTAGGCAATTAACTAAAGAATTATCAGAATAACATGTGGTGGTCTCTTCCTATTCCTGATTCAGAGGCTCGGTTTTCTCCATGAAAAAAGAAAGAAAGAGAGCAAATAGCAGTATTGAATGCGCTGGACAGATCCGCACGCACACCAAACCCTTGCCGAAATTTTTTCAAAAAAAAAAAAAACAAAAAAATGCATTTAGCAGTAGGAGAAGGAGATTTTGAAGCACGCACCTCAGGAAGCAAGCTTTGGTAGATCAAACACAGAAGGAAACCGCTATTTGTAGTGAGGAACTTTTTTGCAGAGAAAATGCAAAACGAAAAAAGTGAAGCAGAGAGAATAAGAGAGAGAAAAGGTTAAGCAGAGATAATATCAACAAAGAACGCCGAGATTGATTAACAATAAAACATACCTCCAACAAAAAGGTTACACGCAATATTATTCCATTTCACTGTTCTAACCTTCAACGAAACTCACTCACTTACTTACTGAGGGATTATGAACTTCAATTGTAAGTTTTTATAAATTGTAGGGTTTCTCATTATGAAAAACGGGGGAAAGGAAGATGAAGGCAGGGAAGGGAGATGAGAGTGGAGTAAACCTTTATCGGAATTAATTGAACAAGCGACGGCGATTTCAATTTAACCGCCCCAAACCCTGTATATTTGCGTCTGTTTCCAACAATAGTCGTAGAATACAAATTTTTCGCCTAATTTATTTAAGCGACGGCGGTTTCAGTGTGTGTGACGCAAATTGAACTTTTTGGTGTAGTGTGTTAGAACCACAGTCAACACTAGAAGGGGGTACCATTTTGGAAATCTTTAACATAAGTTATTAATTCATTAAAACAAATTAATGAGAAAAGCTTATTATCAGAATTAATACTTAAATTGCGGAATATAAGAAGGACAAGCATAGAGACTAAGAAAAGGTGACAAGATCAAAAACTTGTTTGGACTTTTGATTAAATTTATTTAGATATTCAGATGCATCTCAAGATACCTTCTAAAAGATATTACAAAGAATCTTGTCAGAACAGTTTCTGAGTAACCTCAAATGATTGATCATTGTCTGAAGTGTACTTCTAACTTCTGAACTGAAACTGTTTCAGATCCACTTCAAAGAGTTATTTCAGACGTTCTTCAAAGTATATTCTTTGTAATACTCCAAACGATATAAGATTAACTGAATGAGTTATTATCTTGGAAAACTTAATTTATTGAAATTGTTGTGTTAAGTTTATTATGAAAAATATTGTTCAATCCCCATCAGAAATATAAAGCTGTAAATTAAGGAGTTTAAGGGATAGAAAACTTAGCCACAAAATTTATCCTGGTTCACCCACAAATCTAGTGAGCTACATCCAGTCCCAGGGCAAACCACCACTGGATTTTTCACTATCTGAAACCACAGATACAAATATTCTTTTCTATCAAGCCTCTTCAGGCTCTACCACAAGTATTCTTTTATTTTCAACTGCCTCTCCAGGCAACTCAGTGCAGTATTCTTTTACAGACAAGCCTCTCCAGGCTCACCACGAGTATTCTTTCTTCCACCAAGCCTCTCCAGGCTCTCAGACACATAAAGTGTTTACAAACTAAACTAAGTTTAAGTTTCCATGAAACATAAACTTAATTTCTTCTTGTACTAGAGGTTAACTGAGTACTACTCAGGATACTATGAACAATTCTAGGTACAAGGGTAAGACAGAGATACAAGTGTATGAATTTGGTACAATCTCGTCTTCTAAGTGAGGTAAATCTCCCTCATCTAATTGACTAAGTAAGATATGAAATTGTGCTCCAGCCATTTCTTTCTGGTGGACTACAAAGTCCCCTGTTCGGTTGGCTCGGTTGGTTTACATGCTTCTCAATGAGCAAGCAAGTCTTTTCTACCATCCAGCATGCCAGCCGATACTTCAAATTCAATCTTGAGGCTATTTATATGTTCTGATGTATTATAGCTGTTGAAGATTGTTTGGTTACCGTTGAGATGTTGATGATGTGGCTCATATAGCCGTTGTGTAATAGCTTCTCAAACAGTTGCTTCTTCTTAAGCAAAATAAGTGTTCAGATTGTCTTGTTTTGACACTTCTATTATTGAGCTCCTTTGAGAGATTTCCTTGATATTTTTATGCTTCTTCTCTCTCTTGATTTTGTTCTGCTTTCTTCAGCTTTCTTCTGCTTTCCTTCTGTGTATGTATAAGGATGTATCCGTTGAGTTTGTCCTTTAGCTTATTTGTATATACTCCTTTTCATTTGCTCCTGACACAGTTTCCTATTTCTTCTTTGAGTGAGGTGTCTTGTCCTAAGGACAATAGCTGTTGTTGTTATTTCCTCTTTGAATAAAGACATATGATATTATATTCGTTGAATCATATGGTCTCAGCTTCTGTTGTGACTTCTTCTATGTTGAAATCTGTTCCATGCATTCAGAGAGTTTCATTTCTTCAGACTGTTAAGCCATTTATAACTTTCTTCAGATGATAGCTTCAAGCTTCTTTTAATTCTTCAGATTGAAATGCTTTCAACAAAGATTTCTTCTTCTGATGAAATGCTTCTTTTTCTCTTCAGATGATTAGAGCAAAATGCTTCTTCCTTTACTTCAGACGATCCTAGCTTTATTCATCTTTTTCTCTTCTAGTTCTTCTGATATTTGGATAGATGTTGAATTAAATAATATTAGTTCAAACATCTTTCTCGATATTTTCTTGTCCAGACTTCTGATTTGTTTTTGGACAGTAGCAGGTGCAGTATGTCTGCGTATACATTACCCTTTTTGATTGCAGGTGCAACAGTCGTTGCAGGATTTCCTTATTTGTGCAAGTCTTTTGATCGAGGCAGAAAAGTATGCCTAACTTTTGTGCCGAAATGAAGTAGTCCATTGGATACAGTGTTCTTCATGCTTTGACAATATCTTCATGAGAACATTTCTTGGTTCTGACGCCTTTAGTCCTTCAGTCATACAGAGTGCTTCTGATCAGCTTCCATTTTTCAGATGATAGGTATGCTTCATACGGAGTCAAGTCTTCAGTTTGTCTTTGAGACTTCACATTACTTCTTCAGACGAGGTCAGGTCTTCACTTTTGTCTTCGAGTCTTCAGATGATAATCACTTCTTCAGATGGAGGATATGCTTCAGATGATGATGAGTCTTGAGATGGTCTGAGTCTTTCATGTCTTCAGATAGTTGAATCTTTTCTATTCTTTTCCGTAGCTTCCTTTGCTTCTAGTTGCTTCATTTTTATTGTGGATCTCTTCTTCCTTTGTTGTCTTCTGAGCTTCAGATGAATATGCTTCAGATGATTGATTCTTTTCTTTTCTTCAGATTCTGTATTGCTTCATCTTCTGATTTTCCCTCGTTCTTCTTCTTCTGATACTTCACTGGTTCTTCTTCTTTTGATTCTTCACTGGTTCTTCTTCTTCTTCTTCTTCTTCTTCTTCTTCTTCTTCTTCTGATTCTTCACTGATTCTTCTTCTTTTGATTCTTCACTGGTTCTTCTTCTTCTTCTTCTTCTTCTTCTTCTTCTTCACTGATTCTTCTTCTTCTGATTCTGATACTTCAGAAGAATATTCCAACCTAAAGCACAATCAATAAAACAATACATTTCTCAGTAGCACCTGATTTAATATTATCTTATTTGTTATTTATTAAAACTTATGAGTACTGAGTCTTAGGCTAAATTGGAATTCTCAAATTAGTTCTGAGACTCAACATAGTGTTGATCAGTACAAGAAATTCAGTTTTTAGCGACGGCCCCGAGGTGTCGCTACTAGCGACGGTGTGGCCGTCGCTAGGAATTGACAGTAGCGACGGCTGGGCCGTCGCTATAATTATAATTTATTTACTTTTTTCTGAAAAGAAATAAAAATGAAATGTAGCGACGACTTTAGAGACGGTAGGTCGTCGCTACATTAAAAATGAATTTATAATTTGCGGGCGCATTTTTTAAAAACCTGCAGGCGTTAAAACCTCCTCCCCTCTTCCTACATTTCGAAATCCTTTTTCTTCTCATACAGCCACCCCCTATTTCTGTTCCCCTCACCCCGTTTATTTTGAAAAATGGACCGATTAAAATGTTCCTCTCCTTCATAGGATCGCTTTGAACCGATCAGTTTTCAAAATAGTTGTCTGTATGTGACGTTAGGGATCGTTCCAGAGTTATTCCCCTTTCAGAGTCGCAACAAGTAAGTTTTTTTAACGCTTTAATCAATTTATTTGAAATTAATAGTTTATTTGTTTTATTAATTTATTAATGTGATATAGAAATTAGGTTTATTTGTAATTAATAGTTTATGTGTAGTTAGTTTTTTATTAATTTATTTTTTTGTAATTAGGTTTATTTGTAATTAATAGTTTATTTGTAAATATTTTATTTGTAATTAATAGTTTCAATTAATTTATTTGTATTTAGGTTTATTTCTTTTATTAATTTATTAATGTGATATAAGAATAAGGTTTATTTGTAATTAATAATTTATTTAATTTATTTGTAATTATTAGTTTATTTGTTTTATTAATGTATTAGTTTATTTGTTTTATAATGTCTATAGTAATTATAATTATTTTTATTAATTTTATTAGTAATTAGTATATTAGTAATATGTAATTAGTTTTTTTAATTTATATAATTAATAGTTTTGTATATAATGTCTATAGTCATTAGTGTCTAGGATGCGTGGTAGAGGTGGAGAGAAGATCCCACCTAGTAAAGGGAGTGCCCTCCATCCGGGCGATCTACGACAACAGGCAGCTCGGGCGATACGGGAGAGGGCCAACCTCTCTCACTCACACGCTGATCAGATGCCGGAGCATCCATCTACTTCAGCGCCGGCGGGTTCCATGCAGACTTCTTCTTCTTCCTCCCTTCCACCATCTGCTCCGGCGCAGTTCGATGGTATGAGGTTCATCCCGACACCGGGATTAGTTCAGATGCCTCCAGTGCAGGAGGACGTGCCAAGATAGACCTTGACGATGCTCAGGATGACCTGGATAGGGATGCTGACCAGGAGTCTGATGAGGAGCCAGCTCGGTTCCAGGGTGTCGGATCAAGCAGACCTCATGAGAGAGACGCTCGAGGTCGGGTTATTATCCAACCATTTGGTCAGGGGTGAGTTTGTTTAATTTTATTTTCTTCTTTAGAATTGATATTAATATCGAATCTTTAATTGTTTTAACTGTTAATATTGAATATTTTATTTTGTAGGTGGGTGCCTAACGCCCCACCTGTCGCAGCCATTGGTCATGCGATCCGTTCGCAGTTCCGCGGTTCTCACTACCTTTGGGAGGTCACCCTGAAGGATGTTAGGGACAGGTGGTGGCAGGAGTTCACGGTAATTAAAAACCCTATCCACTTTAAATTTTTTCTTAAAATATGTCAATTTGGCAGGACTTACCATATTTTTATTTTGCAGAGCCGGGTTACTTGGGACCCTTCTGATGAGGCCCAAATCAAGAAGGTGTACGAGCATAGGGTTGTTCGTCGCATTCGAGATATGATGAACAAGGCTCGAAAGGTCGGGAAGAGGCCCACGTGGTGTGGTGGGTGTTTCCTTGTATTTATTTTTTCTCTCTTTTTTCTTTTTGTATGGGTTGGAATACCCCTTGTACTCCTTTTTAATATAATTATTTTACTCATAAAAAAAATATATAGTAGGAAATTAACTAAAATTTTCATGAAAACAATTATAACCTGTATTTTTTTAATTCTTGTGTCACCAACTTAAATGAAAATTAAAACAAAATGGAGAGAGTACAAATACTTAGAATGATATTTTTGAAAAAAAATAGTTATAATTTATGTACATAATTGAAAATTTAATAAAATAATATAACCTTATAGAATAATTTAACTATATATATGTGTGTGTAAATTGTGTTATATAAAAAATTAAACTTTTAAAATACGTAATTCATATGAAAAGACAGCCATGTATATTTATATAATAATGAATTGAATATCTGGACTGGACATAACCGGTTTATAACAAGTTGCTAATATACTGTCATTTGTTTTTTAAAAAGAGAAATATATTATTCAAAATGCATAGTTACATACTATTTAAATTGTATTTCAATAAATGAAAGGCGAGACTGGTTTTATATTTTTATTTTATATATATAAGGGAGAGCTTATAGGCGAGAGCTTTCAACCAGGAATCAGCTATCATTCATTCCTTATTATAATAAGACTTTTTCAATTGTTTTATATTGACCCTTAATTGTCGCTTAGTGGAATATTCTAAAATCAAATTCTAATAGTATAATTGAATATGTGAGTAAAATTTCATTAACTATTCACACTAATTAATATATGGAGAATTAAAAAGAGTTAAATATCAATGAAGGGTAAATATGAAAAAAAAGGATTAATTTATCTAAAAATTTGTAAATGATTTTATATTAAAGGACACTCAATTTTTTTAGAAGGGGTCTTATAATTGGAGACGGAGGAAATATTATCACTATTCATTATCACTATTCACTATTTCATTAGGAAAGTCACGGCGACCTTTCAACAACCAGTTATATCAAGACCTGTTCTTGGTGCACAAGCCCCTAAATCGGTATTATACACAAAAAACTAATTCTTTTTTTAGGAAAAAAGAATTAAAAAACTAATTCTCAGTGCAATAAAAATGATGTAATAGCAATAATCTCCTCTTAAATTATATGGTTAAAATATTAATCACACAAAAAAATTCTAAACTAAAAATGCCCGTTTTCTATACCAATGATATTTCACACCTTAATATTTATCACTTTTCTAGTTGAAAAGGAAAAAATTAAGAGAAAATATGTTGAAATGTATATTCATTTATTTATTTTATTATTTAAAAAATTATAAAAATGTTAGAAGAGAAATGGCTTACAAACTACAAATATCGCTCAGGGTCGACCCAAGGGCCAAGTTACTAAAGCAATGACTTTAGGCCCCCAATATTACATAGGCCTCATAATTTTATATTTATATTAATTTTATTTATATTTAAAATTTATATAAATATAGGATTTTATGTATATACACGGATAATGTAAAAAGGTTTTACACTACCATTCAATTATATGTTGCCACATCAATTAATGAGCTAATAATACATGAGGTGTCATGCTCATTAAATGATGTGGTAACACATCATTGGATGAAAGTGTAAAATCTAATGTATAGTGATTAAACTCTTAATAAAATTCTCTTTTGATTAAAATAATAGGCCAAATTTTACTATAACTTTTTCTCACAACTAATAATTATTTTATTTATTTTATTAGTTGATTTTTCCTATCATGTTAATCCTAGTTATAATACATATTTTTCTATTATGTAGTATAATAAATTTGTAATATATCAAAATCACCAAAATACAAATATAAACGTTAATTATACATAATAATAATTTAATAAGTAATTTTATATCTAAAAATTTAAAAGAAAAAATTTCAATAAAATTATAATAATTATAATAATTTATTTTAGTTAATTAGAAAATGTCCAATCTCAAAACTTTGCCTTTAAGTCTCAACATGTGTTGGGCCGACCCTGATATCGCTATTAAAAAATATCACTCACATGCATTATTATTTAAAATTTTAATAATTTTAAAAGCGCTATGCCTTGCCCTATTGTACGTCCTGTACAAATCGCACAAGTCATTATTACGTCTAGTTGTTTGAGAAAAAAAAAGTGAGGAAGGCAAGAAAGTCAGAGAAAGGTTTTCTCTATCACTATAAATAGCTTTGAGGTTGAACTTAATGGAACAACATCCACATTCATAACCACACCCCTTGACTCGTCCATAACCATAGCCACAACCATGTCTACATTGATTATTGGCTTAGCTACAATAGCAGCAGCCATACTCATATACCGTATTGTCAAGTTTGCAACACGCCCTTCACTACCACTCCCTCCGGGCCCTAAACCATGGCCCGTAGTAGGAAACTTGCCACACGTGGGCCCTGTGCCACACCACTCTCTAGCAGCCTTGGCCCGCACCTATGGCCCATTGATGCACCTTAAAATGGGCTTTGTGGATGTAGTGGTGGCGGCTTCAGCCTCTGTGGCGGAACAGTTCTTGAAGGTTCATGATGCCAATTTCAGTAGCCGGCCACCTAACGCCGGAGCAAAATACATAGCTTATAACTATCAGGATCTTGTGTTTGCTCCGTACGGTGCACGGTGGCGCTATCTCCGGAAAATCACCTCCGTTCACCTTTTCTCCGGCAAAGCCTTGGATGAATTCAAACACTTGCGTCAGGTTAATATACTTAACACCCTAATTTATTTCCGTCCCTCCAATGCTACACACATATATAACAAGCATATCAATATATTTATTTTTCAACGTGATGCCTTAAATATGTGGATTCTAATATCAAGGCACAAGTTAATTCAAAGGATTTTTTTCTTACTGATAATTGGAAAGATTTAATACTGAAATTTTAATTAATTAATTAAAAATATTTCATAAAATATATTAAATAGTAGTCCTTAACAAATTAAAACACCTATTAGACTTTAAGACATGTTAAAAAAAACCTTACAACATATATATGCAGTGACGGACCTACATACAAGTGAGGGTGTGCAGATGCACCCCCTCATTTTGATAAAATTGCAAGAAAATATATTGAGTTTTTATATATTGTCCCCTCTATTTTTATATATTTGAACCCACTACCCCTCAATTTCTCATTCCCCTTATATATATTATTATTATTATTATTTTTATCCAAATATTTGATTTGAAAGTCAAAATTTATCTTTTCTCTAATATATAGTTGCAACTATTAGCTAGCTTTTTTCCCTCTCACATTTCATTCCCTTTTTATGTATGATAATAATTATTATTAAAAAAAATTTAAAATAAATTACCCCACTAACTCAGGATCCTGGATCCGCCACTGTATATATGCACGATTTAAGTTAGGAAAATTCTATGGTACCCTCTAGTGAGAGATGATTTTGGTACCTTCTTTGATCATTTAATTAATTACTTTCAACTTTCTTAAATGGTCTTAGTATTTTTACAGTTACGGGACAATATTTAACTATTAGAATTTGTATTTTTAATTTATGAAAAGACTTTTTGACCCCCTATAACCATTATCCTTGTATTTTTTATTATATTCCCCCATTTTTTCACATTCTCATTTGCAATACACGTGTCTCATTTAAAATCTATTTTTTTGTCTTTGAAATAATTTAGGACGAAGTACACTACTTGTTCTTACGTAGTTTTGACCTTTATGTTTCCATTCAATACAAAAATAATAAAAAGGTACCAAAACCTCTCTGATTGGAGGGTACCAAATTCCGACCCTTTTAAGTTATGGCACGTATAAAAGGACAAATATTTATAGTAAAGAGCCATTAATTAACACCAACTCATGCAATAGATATTTGTTCGGACAACGCAGAGGTTTCATTGGATGGGAAGACTTCTTAAGTTGTTATCATGTGCCACGTATGAAATCTTCACTAAATCTTCACTGTCAAAGATGCGTCAACCCTTGAATTAACCGAATAGTTTTAAAATTATTTTTCTGAAATATATTTTTGTCATGATAAAATACACTCGAATTGATTTTCTCATTCTAAAAAAAGTTGGTTTTAATTCTAACAAAATTAGAAATTATTAAGATTAGTTTATGAGATTAACAAGATCCATCTATTTTATGAGAATCAAAATAAAAAATAAAAATATTTACACGGACTAAGATCAAAATAAATATATTTTACAAGGATTAAAAAAACATTATGGGAACTAAAATGTAACATTTTCTTATTTTGTGAGGACAAAAGAATCTACAAGATAAAAATTAAATCAGATGTACGCATTTTAATGGGATCAAGTACATATTTTAATTTTTAAGCCCAAAAACATTTTAATACATGGACATTAAAATATAAATTAATTACTAAGACCTGGTTCGGTGTAGTCATGATTTTTTACTTTTTGGTTTTAGGAAAAATTCAAACAATTTTTTTTTTCAATTTAAAACAAAAATATAAATAAAAATCTCTTTTTATGATTTTATAAACCTTCATTTTCAAATCACAAAAATTGATATTTTTTAAAAACCAAACCTAAAAACTTTGAGTTATAAAACTTTTTAAAACATTAAAAATTAAAAACCGGCAGTCATCACCATGGTATGTGGTTGTAGTTCGCATATTTTTTGTTTTTAAAATCGAAGATAAATTAAAAAATTATAATGTGTGGTGAATCTTTTAGAATCAATGTATAAATAGTCTTTTTTACTTAATTGTATTTTTTTCTATTTCTTATGTTTAATATAAGATTTTGATTTTAAAATATGTTTTCTTAAATTTAATTTTTAGTAATTTTAATGTTACAATTACATTGATCCATAATTCTTTTACCTAAAATTATCAGATCCTTTATTTTAGTCCAAATTTTCAATACACTAAATTTATTATACCATTTTAAATCCATTTTTTTTCTCAAAACCTACCCAAATTAGGAAATATGAATTTCCCTTGTTTGAAATCTTGACATCAGTTTTTACAAAATCTTTCAAATGTTATGAAAAATTTTACCAAATTTATAACATCTTAATCATTTAAATAACTTTCAATATTCCGGATCCTAATCCATCACCCCGATTATTTGAATAAAAAAAGATTTGTGTGCTCTATGTAGAAAGAAATTGATATAATAACTTAATTTTAATTGTAATAATTAATAAAATCAAGGGAATAATTTTGTCCAAAAAAATATTAAATGACTAAAATAACACATTAATCATAATAGAAAGAAATTAAAAGTGTAATTAAATTAATAATTTTACATTTGTTATATTTTTTTATTATAAAAAAATCTCATGTTAGTTCCATTAGTTAAAAAACAACTTTAAGCCGTTCATTGAAATTAACACAAGTCTATTTTCTTTGAAAGAAACACAAAAGTTTATTTAATAATAAAAAGCATTATAAAAAATATATAATACTATAACCTTACTCTAGAATTATCATCTCACCTACCGGCTAGAGATGTAAGCTGATTTTAGTGATTTATGACTGAAGATTTGTGCCACTGAAAGATTGACCTTCTAATATCGATTTATCTATTTCATTCTCGGTGCTTCACAACTTTTTGCCTTTTCCCTCTCCTATATTGTTTCCATCTAGGTGGAGCCTTCCCTTGTAGTTACGTAAATAAAAAAGTTATTTTATGTATCCACTTCCTCTTCTTTTTTTTTTCCTTTTTTTTTCTCTCGATTATCAAAGAAATTTTCTTGCTAAACTTCTTACACATTTTTAAGGGATAGGGCAACTAACCTTGCTGACCTTGCATGTTCTCATTGATCTACAAAAATATACTCATTTACCTATTTTAATTTGTTTTAAAAGAAATAGTCTAGTTGTTATAAAGTTAAAGAGGAAGTGAAACGTATTCTAATTGCTAAAAAATAATTATATTTAGAGAAATGAAATTCATACAATCATATAACAATATAATTAAGGTAGATAAAAAAAAGAGAAAAAAGAGAGAAAAATATGAGATGTGATAAGTGATATGATGGAGAGATATAGAGAGAAAAAATGTGTTGTATGAGTTGTTGTATATTTTAGTTGTATGAATTTATTATCTCTTATATTTCTCTTCATATATAGAACAATTCTTACAAAAAGAGAGAGAAGTGGAATAGTATAATAGAAAGAGATATTAAAAAAATGTATTATATAAAATGTTTTAAGATTGAATAATAGGATCAATTGCTAAATATCTATTTCTGTCGTGCTAGTCATATGATATTTTTATTAATGTCAACTTTGATATCCTTTCTTTTAAGATTTAATTTTAAAAGAATTTTATAAAACTATTTTTTGGTATATATTCATTTTTTGTTTAGTAAATATTTGTAAAAAGACTTTATGAATTAGTAATATTAGAAAGTACTAAAATCGACATATATACAAATTAACATGCATTTGCATGTATATACTTTTCGTTTTAATTAACATGCTTTTACATTATTGTTAAAATCTTAATGATTATTGCATGCCTAGCTAGCTAGTAATAGTGTATACACCAATTGGAGTATAAACTGAATAAAAAAAAATGTGAAAGTATATAATTGATATTTAAATGGCTTATCAGAAGCAGTTGAATAATGCAATTATTTTTCCTTACAAAAGTGTAGCACTACGACTTTAAAACATGGACAAAGATTAATCCAGCATATTTTAATTAGTGTTGAGACGTGTAAGATTTTAAACCCATTATTTGCGAGACATATGTGTGGGAAGGCGTAGTTTGTGATTATTGGCGGCATCACGTTACGGCGGAAAAAGAAAAAAAAAAAGTGTCCATTAATTGCTTTCATTAATTTTCAAATGGCATTAATTAATTCAACCTAATCAACTACACTTGCAGGAAGAGGTAGCAAGATTGACACGCAACTTAGCAAGTTCAGACTCAAAAGCTGTGAATTTGGGACAACTACTGAATGTATGCATCACTAACGCATTGGCCAAGGTAATGCTAGGACGACGAGTGTTCAATGATGGCAATGGTGGCTGTGATCCTAAAGCTGATGAGTTTAAGTCTATGGTTGTGGAGTTGATGGTGTTGGCTGGTGTTTTCAATATTGGTGACTTTATTCCTTCCTTAGAGTGGCTGGACCTTCAAGGAGTGCAAGCTAAGATGAAGAAATTGCACAAACGATTTGATGCATTTTTAACCAGCATTATTGAGGAACACAAGAGTGCTTCTAAGAGTGAGAAGCATAAGGATATGTTGAGTATGTTGTTGTCTCTTAAGGAGGTTTCGGATGATGATGGAAACAAACTCAGTGATGTCGAGATCAAAGCATTACTTCTGGTACTTTCTTTCTATATATAACTTTCAATGTGCATATATACTTACCCATTTCTCAACCTCGTAATAAAGATTAGGCTTAAATATGTTTTTAGTCCCTATAAATATAGGTCATTTTGTTTTTAGTCCCTGTAAATTTTTTTTTTTGGTTTTTCATCCCTATAAAATTTTCCGTTTGTCATTTTGGTCCTTGTCATTAACTTTAAGCTTATGTGGCTAACGGAGTGTCACGTCATCCTGCCACATGTGATTTTTCTTCCAGCTTAATTTTGTTTTTAGTCCCTATAAATATGGTCTTTTTGTTTTTAGTCCCTATAATTTTTTTTTTGTTTTTTTACCTCAATCTCATTCCCATCCAATATCACAGTGTCCTTTTGCTTCTTCTACTGCATTGTTACATTTGAAATTCTTGAATTCTTCATGGTGGGTTTAAGGAAATAAATTTTTTATGTATTCAATTATTTGAAATTTCAATACACTTGAATTCACTGTATAAATAAAGTGAGAAAAACTTGTAACGACCTTTTTTCTGTCTATTGACTAACAAAATTCTCATTTGATTTATGTCTATTGATGACTTATATATAACTTAATGTAATTTGTCCTGAGTAACAAAAAAGGCTTGTAATTGTAAATCAAGTGAAAATTTTGTCAGTCAATGGATAAAAAAAGAATTGTAGAGAAAAAAAGGTCATTACAAGTTTTTTCCACTTTATACAGTGAATTCAAGTGTATTGAAACTAGTATTGATCTCGTGCGATGCACGGATTTGGTATTCAAATTAATTAAATCATGTGAAAATTAATTAACCTATAATATAGGTAATTAAAATATTATTCAATTTATATATTGAAAAGAAAAAAAATTAGTGTACATTTTAAAGAGTATTGTGTTAATAAGAAAATATATTAAAATGTATAAATGAAAATTTTAATACATAATGCATAAATAAATTTATATTTATAAATTATCTCTTTGTACTCTATATTTTTTATAATATTACAAAACTTAAAATTATCACGGTAAATATGAGTTTTAAATCCTTGTTAAAACATCTCAAAATATAGTAAAAATAATAATGTGAACACTTAGTTGAGTAGCACATAGATATTGATTTTATCTCTTTGAATATTATAATATATTAGTTTCGTCCTTTTTTAAAATTTATTCATTTGTTAATTGTTATCTTTTTTTATGAAGTGGATTATAATTTAAGTGGAGTATAGTTTATAATATCATATATAATAAATATATGATAACGTTTTACTATTTTAGTTTTTAAAATTAAATGAGTAGATATATTTCATTTTATGTGTCTAATATTTATGTTTTGTACTTTAATATTTGTACAAAAAAATTATAAATGAAATGAAGCAATTATACCTAATTTTGCAGTACATTGAATTTGGTTCATTTGTTAAGTATTTATATTAAGAATTTAATTAGGGTGTGGATCAACTTAAGATAAAAAGTTTGACACGTGGGAATAAAAAAGAATTGGCCACCAGTGAACAGTTGACGAAAATGTGGACAAATTTAAAATTATAGATTTCAAATAATTGAATACATAAAGAATTTGTTTCCTTAAACCCACCGTGAAGAGTTCAAGAATTTCAAGTGTAACAATGCAGAAGAAGAAGCAAAAGGAGACTGTGATTTTGGATGGGGATGAGATTGAGATGAAAAACCAAAAAAAAAATTATAGGGACTGAAAACAAAAGGACCATATTTATAGGGACTAAAAACAAAATTAAGCTGGAAGAAAAATCACATGTGGCAGGATGACGTGGCACTCCGTTAGCCACATAAGCTTAAAGTCAACGACAGGGACCAAAATGGCAAACAGAAAATTTTATAGGGATGAAAAACCAAAAAAATTTTTACAGGGACTAAAAACAAAATGACTTATATTTATAGGGACTAAAAACATATTTAAGCCTAAAGATTAATCAGAAAAATACTAAGTGGTAATAACAATTTAATTAAGTGAAACAAAAAAGTTTTCCTACCCATTTATTTATGATTGATTATTAGACACCTATTAAAGTGCTACCAACACACTCTCCTCAACACACTTCATGTGATTGGTTAAAATTCACATGGGTCCCACCAAATTATGTGGGTCTCACTCCCAATAAGGTGGGATCCATGTGAATTTTAACCAATCACATGGAGTGTGTTGAAAAGAGTGTGTTAAAGAGTGTGTTGCTAGTACTTTTATTAAAGTTTTCCTACAAAGCTTTTGTATCAAATTGCATTATTGTTGTGTTAAATATTAACGTTGACTCAACTCTATTCTAAGCGTAAAATTCTTTCAAATTAAATTCGTTTTCAAAGTAAAACAATTAAAAAGCAGATTAATCAACTAAAAAGTCTACTTGCAACTTGTGAGAACCAATTTCAAATCAAACAATTTTTTTTTATGTACTAGAATAGTGGGTGTAGTTGTGTAAGTTACCTATAAGCAACTACTAAATATCTGTTTTTTTTTTTTTTCATTTAGGAATAATCTGAATCAATTCAATAGAATTATTTTAAATTACTTTCGTTTAATTAATATATTTTATAAATCATATATCATTATTTTTTTTTGTCATTGATTCCTTTATTTGTCAGACTCCAACCGTAAATCAAATAGACCCTAACAAACGTTGACCAAATCTTGCAGAACATGTTTGTAGCAGGGACAGACACATCATCAAGCACAATAGAATGGGCAATTGCAGAACTTATCCGGAACCCAAGAATTTTGGCCCAAGTCCAACAAGAATTGGACACTGTTGTGGGCAGAGACAGGAATGTGAAAGAAGAGGATTTAGCTCACCTACCATACTTACAAGCAGTGGTAAAGGAAACATTTCGTTTACACCCATCAACCCCTCTTTCCCTCCCACGAATCGCATCTGAGAGCTGTGAGATATTTGGGTACCACATTCCAAAGGGTGCCACTCTCTTGGTGAATGTATGGGCCATAGCACGTGACCCAAAAGAATGGGCTGAGCCATTGGAGTTCAGGCCCGAAAGGTTCCTGCAAGGTGAGAAAGCTGATGTTGATGTTAGGGGCAATGACTTTGAGGTGATTCCATTTGGTGCTGGACGTAGAATATGTGCTGGTATGAACCTTGGGCTTCGTATGGTTCAGCTGCTAACTGCAACCCTGGCCCATTCATTTAGCTGGGAACTTGAAAATGGGTTGAACCCAGAAAAACTGAATATGGACGAAGCTTATGGGCTAGGCTTGCAACGGGCCGTGCCTCTATCAGTACACCCTAAGCCCAGGCTATCACCACATGTGTACTCATGGGCTTCCTAATTTTGAACTTTACATTTTGGAGTTTCGCTTACTTGTTAGTTGTCCCTTCCTTCCTTTTCATGATGAGGATCTTCTTAATATATTAATAAAAAATGAATGATGGTGTTGTAGTATACCAGTGTGTAAAGATCCGAAAAGGGGGAAATGTGTCCCTTCAGTTGGTTTCAGTGTATTTCAAACTTGTATGTGGATATGAGTATAATTTCTTTCAATTTGAAAATTATATAAATAACTTCTCCTCTTGAAACAAGGGATCGGTCAAAGATCTTCTAAGCTTGCATGAGGTAATGTTATTAATTTAAAGGTTTTCTTTTTTTTTTTAATTTTATTTGTAATTTTTATTCTATCATATTTTTAAAACATTTTTTTAAAGTCACTTTGGTGATCTCTACGCCTCGAAGGAATTAGTCTCTAGATATCGGCTGGGGGATACTTTTGGTTCATACAAAAAAAAAAATTAAAGTCAAGATCTTACCTTCAAGTGGTACATGTTTACTCCTTTAGAGTGTATTTGTGAATTTGAAGTGAAGGAGAAGTAAGGGGAAGGAAAGGGTTTAGGAGGAGAAAGGAGGAGGAGGGAGGGGAGAGAACTTAGTAATTTAACCACACTCACAAACACGGATGACGGAAGAGATTCCTATAAACATCTCACTTCCTTCTCTTCTATTTCATTTTCAAACTCACAAACAAGCCCCGAGGCAAAGTATTGGATTTGAGTATGGAAAAAATTCCAACTGAGAAAGTTAACCCCACTATAATATGAATGTTCCCTACTCAAGTATTACCTCGCCATGAGGATCTTGTGATTTATACCAGAAAAGTCAAGTTCTTAACATTTAAAAATATCCGCAAAGCATCTTATTTACACTACAAGAAATTCACTTTTTAGCGACGACTGTTCTGCAACGGCCTGGCCGTCGCTACAGCATTAAATGCACTATTCAGTGCAATTAATTCTTAGAGACGGCCTAGTTGTCTCTAGGAAGTGACAGTAGCGACGACTATGTCGTCGCTATAATTATAATTTATTTGTTTTTTTCTGAAAAAAATAAAAAAATTAAATGTAGCGACGGCTTTAGAGACAGCAGACCGTTGTTACATTAAAAAGTAATTTTTAATTTGCGCGTGCATTTTTTTAAAACGTAGCGATGGCCAGGCCGTCACTATGTTAAAAACCTGCACGCGTTAAACCCCCTTCTTCCTCCATTTCCAAATCCCTTTTTCCTCCAAACTCCCTTTTCCACTCATACAGCCACCCCTATTTCTGTCCCCTCACTCAATTTATTTTGAAAAACTGACCAATTAAAACGTTCCTCTCCTTCATAAGATCATTTTGAACCGATCGGTTTTCAAAATAGTTGCCTGTAGGTGACGTTAGAGCTCGTTCCAGAGTTATTCCATATTCGGACTTGCAACAAGTAAATTTTTTTAAGGCTTTAATCAATTTATTTGTAATTAATAGTTTATTTGTTTTATTAATTTATTAATGTGATATAGGAATTAGGTTTATTTGTAATTAATAGTTTATTTGTAGTTAATTTTTTTATTAATTTATTTATTTGTAATTAGTTTTATTTGTAATTAATTGTTTATTGGTAAATAGTTTATTTGTAATTGGTAACTTTAATTAATTTATTTATATTTAGGTTTATTTATTTTATATATTTGTTAATGTGATATAGGAATTAGGTTTATTTGTAATTAATAGTTTGATTATTTTATTTGTAATTATTATTTTATTTGTTTTATTATTTATTAGTAATTATTTAATTTAGTAGTAAGTAGTAATGAGTAATTAGTTTTTTAATTTATATAATTATTTATTTTTTATATAATGTCTATAGTAATTAGGAATTAGTTTTATTAGTTTCATTAGTAATTAGTAATTATTTTATTAATTAGTATATTAGTAATATGTAATTAGTTTTTTTAATTTATATAATTATTTAATTATTATATAATGTCTATAGTCATTAGTGCCTAGGATGCGTGGTAGAGGTGGAGAAGAGATTCCACCGAGTAGAGGGAGGTCCATCCCTCCAGGCGAGCTACGGCAACAGGCAGCTCGCATGATGCAGGAGAGGGCCAACCTCTCTCACTCACACGTTGATCAGATGTCGGAGCATCCATCTACTTTAGCGCCGGCAGGCGCCATGTAGACTTCTTCTTCCTCCCCTCAACCATCTGCTCCGGCCCAGTTCGATGGTATGAGGTTCATCCTGACACCAGGATTAGTTCAGATGCCTCCAGTGCAGGAGGACGCTATGCCCGACCTAGACGCTGACGACGCTCAGGATGACCTGGATAGGGATGCTGACTAGGAGTCTGATGAGGAGCCAGCTCGGTTCCAGGGTGTCGGCTCAAGTAGACCTCATGAGGCAGACGCTCGAGGTCAGGTTATTAACCGACCATTTGGCAAGGGGTGAGTTTGTTTATTTTTTTCTTCTTTAGAATTGATATTAATATTGAATCTTTAATTGTTTTAACTGTTAATATTGAATATTTTATTTTGCAGGTGGGTGCCTAACATCCCACCTATCGCAGCCATTGGTCATGCGATCCGTTCGAAGTTCCGGGGTCCTCATTACCTTTGGGATATCACCTCGAAGGATGTTAGGGACAGGTGGTGGGAGGAGTTCACGGTAATTAAAAACCCTATCCACTTTAAATTTTTTCTTAAGATATGTCAATTTGGCAGAACTTACCATATTTTTATTTTGCAAAGTCGAGTTACTTGGGACCCTTCTGATGAGGCCCAAATCAAGAAGGTGTACAAGCAGAGGGTTGCTCGTCGCCTTTGAGATATGATGAACAAGGCTCGGAAGGCTGGGAAGAGGGCCACGTGGTGTGGTGAGGAGGCCTGAGAGGGTCTATTGGCCTACTGGGACTCTGCGAAATTCAAGGGGAAGTCCGCTCGTAACAAGAGCACGCAAGCTTCTCAACGCGGGGGGAGGGGGCGAGGGGGCAGTCCACACCACGGGTCACAGGGCCCACCATGAGGTGGCGTTGGATATGGTATGTATAAACAAACACTCTTTTATATTATATTTCTATTTGTTATTAAATTAATTAATTTGTGTAATTTTTTGGTGTAGCGACGATAGCTTGGGCGGGAGGTCGAGCTGGACGAGTTCTTTGCTGCCACCCACGCCAAAAATTGTGGTGGCTGGGTAGATGATCGGGCCCGGTCCACCTATGTAAGTGTTTGTTTATAAATGTTTTTTTATATAATTTCATATTTATGCAATTGAATATATAACTAATAACTAATTTTACTTTTACCTCAACAGACAAATTACAAGGAACGCCTGAGGGAGGTGGAGTCACAGATGGGGGACACCTCCATGATTGATGCCTCCACCAAGCTGGAGATCTGGAGGGATGTTGCGGGTTGCAAGAGTCGAGGCCGTTGTTATGGCATCAGGGACTTGGCCTCCAACATTCGTCCAAGTGTGACCAGCTTGACTCAGGAGTCCCGGGCTCACCTAGGCGAGAGTACTGACGGGTCCGGGTCACAACATTCTACTGAGGAGGCATTGCGCCAGGAAGTCCATGAAGTAAAGGAGCAGTCTCGGCAGGCCATGGCAAAGACTACAGTGTTGGAGGACGAGTTAGGACGACAGATGCAGGAGTTGTTGGACGTTCAGGATGGTGAGGCTCCAGCTCAGGCTCAGGAACAACCGCACCCTCATTATGATCCCGCCATGGATGACCTCCCGGTGGATGATGAGGACGAGCCGCCCGCCTCACAGCCCCAACGTCGCTGCCGCCATGGATTTGTTTTTTATTATGTTTTATTATAGTTTTATTGTATTATTTTTTAACAGATTTTTTCAGGTCATGCTATATTGATATTACCTATTCTCCTTTTCTCTCCCAGACTCTCTTTTTATACTTGATTAAGTGTAGAAATTTGTCCTTTAGTGTGTATATATAAATAAGCATATCACTTTATTTGATTAGACTCTATTGTGTCAGCGTGAGTAGATTTATTCATTTAAATAATTAATTATATTTTTTTAAAATCATCCTAACAAATATACACTAATATATTGAAAGATAAAATAGACCCCACTATAAAATTCGCTTAGAAATGTTTGGCAACAAATAAAGTTATTTTTGTAACATGAAGTTTTCTAAGCTATTTTCTTCTAACATCTAGCTAGGAGAAAATGTGTTGTTAATTAGTCAAGGATAAAGTTGATTTCAAGGGTGGAGCAAAGAAACTGATCAGGTGTAATTATTAGGTTATGAGGTGAAGTAGGTAGCACCGCTGAAAATTTTCTTAAATTAATACTCCTCCGGTTTTTTTTATAAGACACTTCTTATAAATTTTTGTAGTCCTTTTTATAAAACACTTTACAATTTCAAGATAATATTTATTGTCATTTTCCATATTTACCCTAATTATCTTTCTAACTATCAAATAGTAGTGAAATTAGTTAATGATATTAAATAAGGATAAAACTAGAAAGTTAAACAATTTTTTAAAACTCTAATAAAATTAACTAACTTTAACCATTTTTTATTGGTACGTGTAATTCGGTTAACAGTGCCTTATAAAAAGGATCAGAGGGAGTATTTTATAATTTTTCATATTTTTTTTATATTACTATATTATTTTTATATTTTAAACAACTCAATATTTTTCCTCTCTAATGGAACATTTCTTAAAATTCAATTAAATAAACAAACATTTTTTAACAACCTATGTTTATATAAACACAGGCTCCATCAGTTAATTTATTGTAAGAACCTGTGCTAAGATCATTAACCGATGCAAATGGCATGAAGAGCTTAAGAGTGTGTTTGGCAAGGCCAATAAGCTAGTTACTAGCTTATTTGACTAGCTTATAAGCTAGTTTGACCAACACAAAAGTGTTTGGTAAGTTACTTCAAAGTAGCTTATTTTATGAGCTTCTAGCTTATAAGCTACAAGCTACTTCACCTAGCTTGTAGCTTATTTAATTTTCTTCGATCACTATCCCTTATACTTTAATACATTTCCCTTATTATCCTTAATTTCTTTTTATCTATTACTACTTATTTTCAATTTTAGTGACAAAAACATTTCAATTTCTTTTTACCTATTATTACATATATAATAAATAATTTAAAAAATTATGAATTAATTAAATTATTATTTTATTTTTACTATTTTATAAAATTGTTTTTTATACTAGTAAAGAGCGCAATTAAGATAAGTAAACTACTTGCCCCTCATAACTGTGATAGCTAGAAACTAATTAATTTTAAATATGTTTTTTTTTTTTTTTGCTTAAAACTGTACTCATTCCATTCAAGAGAACATGTTGTAAAGGTTTTTATTTAGTGAATAATAAGTTCCCGAGGAAGTGAAATGATAAACACATTTAATAGGCATAATTATAAATGACTCTAATTACAAAACAAAATACTTATATGAACGTAGTAGGAGTTGGCAACAAAAAATAATTAGTATTAAATAACATGTGATAAAATATCCTTGAATATAAACACTACACTTATATTTAAGATTTTGGAGAATTGATAAAATAAAAAGCGAAAATCTAATCTAATGTTGCCGAAATATTAATTGGTTCAACCCTTATCAATTTCACTATTTATTTTAATTTTTAATTAAATATTTTATCATTAAAAAATTTAATAAAAATTTAATTATTTTTTTAAAATCTAAAATTATAATTACATAATAATATATTTTTGTCTAGAAAACATAAATACAAGTTATATAATAAAACTTATGTAATTATGTCCTTTTATATCATTTTACATTTACCAACTAGCTTATCAGTTAGTTCCACCAAACACTTCTAATTCAATAAACTAGCTTATCAGCTTGGAGCTTATAAGCTAGGAGCTTATCAGCTAGCAGCTAGCTTATCAGCTACCAGCTAGCTTATCAGCTCAGAACTTATAAGTTAGGAGCTTATCAACTAGCAGTTAACTTATTAGCTACCAGCTAACTTATCAACTAGTTCTGCCAAACACACCTAAACAACTATTTCGACAAATGACTTGAAAGTGAGAAAAGGATACTCATTGGTGACAATGGGAAATTACTCAAAAGTTGGTCCCAAAATTATTCTCTGGGTATATAAATCATCCTTAAGTTAACTCTGCACAGGTCTTCTGCACAAAAAGTTTTTTTTTTTTTTTTTTTTTTACCTTTTAATAAAATAATAAAATTAGTCAACTTGATATTCAAAACTGAATATTCTGTTATTAATGCTATAAATCATATTAATAGATATGAAAGATATATAAGACTAGTTTTAGTTTTAGAAAAGCGACCAAGCCTTCAACCAGCATGTGGCGTTACCTTACCTAACAGCTTAACACAATATAATTAGCTAAAGCAATTAAGCTTCAAATATTTCACCCGTAAAGTCCATGGCAGACCATTCAACATTAACTACCAGTTAATATCAATTTTCAACATCTGCTTTTCGCCCCCACGCTCCTAGCTGACAGCCTAATTGCTACTTAACCCCGGTCAAACCTTTTTTTTTTTTTTTTAATTCTCTGCAAATAAATAATAACCATACTTTCCTCTTAAATTATTTTGGTTTAAATATTAGAACAACTTCTAAACTAAAAATGCCCTTTCTACAAGGAAAGAATAGAAGCAAATTAATATGTTGAAATGTATGTTTATTTATTTATTTTATTATTAAAAAAAGGGTAAAAATGATAAAAGGATAATAGTGTACAAATATCACGGGCCTTGTATTTATACAATACAATACAATTTAAAACCAACCACTGTGCTTATTATCCAATACAAATTGTACATGTTAGTTAAAGGAAGAAAGAAAGTGTGAATTCACAGCTTTCTCTATAAATGCTTAATGAGTTCATAACGACACCTTTGTCCATAACCATTAACCATAGTCACAACCATGTCTCCATGGATTATTGGCTTTGCTACAATAGCAGCAGCCATTATCATATACCGTATTGTGAAGTTTGCAACGCGCCATTCCCTAACACTCCCCCCGGGTCCTAAACCATGGCCCATAATAGGAAACTTGCCACACGTAGGCCCGGTACCTCATCACTCTCTAGCAGCCTTGGCCCGCACCTATGGGCCATTGATGCACCTTAAAATGGGCTTTGTGGATGTAGTGGTGGCGGGTTCGGCCTCCGTGGCGGAACAGTTCTTGAAGGTTCATGATGCCAATTTCAGTAGCCGGCCACCCAATAGCGTAGCTAAATACACAACTTATAACTATCAGGATCTTGTGTTTGCTCCTTATGGCCCACGGTGGCGCTATCTCCGGAAAATCACCTCCGTTCACCTCTTCTCCGGCAAAGCCTTGGATGAATTCAGACACCTGCGGCAGGTTAACATCCTAATCCTATTGTAGTGCTACACATTTACATGCAAAAATTAAATACTCTATAACATGTTGTCCTGCGTGAATATTGCTTTTTTGTTTATCTAATACATTGGATATGATTTTGCGCTTTTTTTATTATTATATTGCGGATTAATTTCAAATTAGTTTTGGTTTAGAGAAATAAGTATGTTTTTTTCGTAACTTTTATTAAAAATGATTATTTATAGAAAATTTAGCTAAAATAAACACTTATTAACAAGCATATCGATATATTTATTTTTCAACGTGATATCTTAAATATGGTGATTCTAATATCAAGTACAAGTTAATTCGAAGGATTTTTTTTATAATTGGAAGGATTTAATTAGGCCTGCACATGGGCTTGGTTGAGTTGAATTTGCAGTACTTTTGGACCCAACCCGATTAACCATGTTCGAGTTGGGTTGGATCAGTTTTTTCATTTTTATTTATGAACCCAACCCAAACCGATCAAGGTCGGGTTGGATTGGGTGATAGGGTCACGATGATTAAAAAAATTAGAAAAAAGAAAAAAAATAAATTTATAGAAACTGGTTATTTTTTATCACCATTTAGACTTCATAAATAATATAAACTTGTAGTTTTATGATTTTGACACTTTGGCTATATATCTATTTTAAAAACTTTATAAATGAAAACTAGAAAAAATATGACATACACTTTCCACATACAATTTAATTCAAATATTCAACGCAACGCAGTAAAGAGATATTCCTAATAGGATATTCCACAACCATAAAAGTCTCCATCTCACAGATTAACAAACTAATATTCTATCATGTCACCAATTTTTAATTAAATTTTTATTTTACTGTTATTAACTTTATTAAAATAAGATAATAGTTTTTTTATATAGGAGGTCGGGTTAGGTTGGATACATTGGGTTGTACTTATCCAAACCTGTTACCCAACCCAAATTGGTCGAGTTTATGCTTACCCAACCCAAACAGACCCGATGACCCAACCAAACCCACCAAATAGTAGTTGGGTTGGGTTGAGTTGATCGGGTCGACCGGACCCATGTGTAGCCCTAGATTTAATACTTACTTTTATGTAATCAAAAGTATTTAAATTATTATATATAATTTTAACCAATTAAAATCTAAGACATCTTTTGTTTAAAAAGATACTCCCTCTTATTCTCTAGAAAATTTTCTTATTTCTATATATAAGGCATTTTAAAAAATCAATGAAGCATTATAATTTTTTTTTAAGTTTAATTACTCTTAATTTCTAATAATTACTCTACACTTTTCAATAACTTCTTTTTTCATTTGTTTACTATATAGAAGTATTTATTAGTAATTAATTAGTTGAGGTGGAGTACTTTCACGGCAAATTAAGGTTCATTTAAAAAATGTTATGAGAATCAACTATGAAGTGGAAAATGGTAAGTAATATTCGAAGGGATAATGAGATATTGAAAAAGGGAATTAAGGTAAAGGGAGATATTAATGGAATATTAAAAGAGAAAATTGACGTGCCGAGGGAAATTTAATAGAATTGATGGGTTTTCTAATACAGGTGATTTTGAAAAATCATCATATATATATTTTTTTATAAATTTAAGATGATTAATTAATTTCAACTAATTTTTTCGTCAAAAAAAAAAATTCAACTAATTTTCGTAATATGTATGGATTAATTAAAATGGACTTATAAATAAAATGAGAGGGTGTATAACATACTAATATATATGATTAAGTGAATGTTTATGTGAACGTTTATAAAATTAATTTTAATTAAAAATGAGTTTAAAGTGATTGTATTTAAAATTTTATATTTTAAAGTAATTTTGTATTAAGTTTAATATAATTTTTTAAATTCAATACAAAATTATAATTTATTATGTTAATTCAAACATAAACACCCTCCATACATATATTCTATAAGGTGTGGCCTGAAAAAAGGTCAAATATTATGGTAAAGAGCACCAGAAAGTGAGGTGATACCTAATTAACCTCATACAAATTAATTTAGCTAATTTATTATAATAAAAAATATTAAAATCCTCTCACTTTTGTTTTATTTCTTTTGACCAAAAACTTAGTGTTTACATTACGTAAATTAAAAGAAGAAAAGAATTTTAATATGTTTTGTACTTATTATATTTTAACTCTTTAATTATTGAATCATTAAAATCATTTATTTATTGCTGGACAAAAAAATATTGTTTGAATACCCTTATACTCCTTATATTTACATATCATTTAATTTTCTGTGAAAAAAAAAACTATTGATTTTTTTACCTAAGATCATTAAATTTTTAATTTTCATCCCAAAATTTTCACAAACTAATTCAATTAAACTATTTTAAACATTATTCTTAGCAAAACTACTATCAAGTAAATATCATAATATCATATATTTCACCCAATTAATGCCAATTATTTGACATGTAAGATTTTAATCCCATTTTGTCTTAGGCATGCTGCATTGATTTACCTTACGGCGAGGAAACATCGCCCACTATTCCATTACAATATTTTCAAATGACATTAATTAATTCAACCTAATTGCAGGAAGAGGTAACAAGATTGATACGCAACTTAGCAAGTTCAGACTCAAAAGCTATGAATTTGGGACAACTACTTAATATATGCACCACTAACGCATTGGCCAGGGTAATGATTGGACGACGAGTGTTCAATGATGGTAACGGTGGTTGTGATCCTAAAGCTGATGAGTTTAAGTCTATGGTTGTGGAGTTGATGGTGTTGGCTGGTGTTTTCAATATTGGTGACTTTATTCCTTCCTTAGAGTGGCTGGACCTTCAAGGAGTGCAAGCTAAGATTAAGAAATTACACAAGAGGTTTGATGCATTTTTAACCAGCATTATTGAGGAACACAAGAGTTCTTCTAAGAGTGAGAACCATAAGGATTTGTTGAGTACGTTGTTGTCGCTTAAAGAGGTTTCGGATGATGATGGAATCAAACTCAGTGATGTCGAAATCAAAGCACTACTCCTGGTACCTACTCTTCTGTAACTTCATTACTTTGCACGTGCACATACACTTGCGGACTATTGCCCCATTTTTAATTATATGATTGATTAGACACCTATAATAATTTGTGTACAAAAGCATTTGTATCAAAATACTAGCTCGTTTGATTACCATTTAACAATGAATATTTTTCGTAAAACATGCCTTGTTTATTTTTAATCCGTTGGTACAAAAATTATCGTGTTAAATATTATAACGTTGACTCAATTGTATAATAAGGATAAAATTCTTTTAAAATAAATTTGTTTTTAAAGTAAGTAATTAAAAGTAAATTAATTTTAAAGTATGCGAAGCTTTTAATTCAGATATATTCTTATTTATTTACATTAAGATATTTTAAAAAGAAAAAAATCACATACCACTATACCACTAACAAAAAAACACATTATATATTGGTTCACCATTTTATAAATTTTCGAAACCATGAATTGGTCCAATTAATAATGCTTACTCAGAAAACCATATTATACCTCTTTTATATCCTTAGTTACCTACGGGAAACACCTCATCTCAAAGCCTACTAGGAACTAAAATTCAAAGTAAACTAATAGTCCTTACTGAAAGAATCACATTTTCTTTGTTGAATCCTTACCTAACGGTTACACCTCATCATCTTAAAGCCTGCAATTGGGACTAAATTTCAACCTTAGAGAACCACATTGGACTTGCTTCCTTTCTTAATTGTTTTGTTTTAATCCTTACTTAACAATCACACTTCATCTTAGTCCACTTCCGAGACAACCCAGTATCACCCACCAAACACTTGTGAACTAGAATGACAGGTGTAAAGTGTAACTATTAGTATTAGTCACTAACTATTGACATTGACCAAATTTTGCAGAACTTGTTTACAGCTGGGACAGACACGTCATCAAGCACCACCGAATGGGCCATTGCGGAACTAATTCGGAGCCCAAGAATTCTGGCCCAAGTCCAACAAGAGTTGGACTCTGTTGTGGGCAGAGACAGGAACGTGAAAGAAGAAGATTTGCCTCACCTACCATACTTACAAGCAGTGGTGAAGGAAACCTTCCGTTTACACCCATCAACCCCTCTTTCCCTCCCACGAATTGCAGCTGACAGCTGTGAGATATTTGGGTACCACATTCCAAAGGGTGCAACTCTCTTGGTGAATGTATGGGCCATAGCACGTGACCCAAAAGAATGGTCTGAGCCATTGGAGTTCAAGCCCGAAAGGTTCCTCCAAAGTGAGAAGTCTGATGTTGATGTTAGGGGAAATAACTTCGAGGTGATTCCCTTTGGTGCTGGACGTAGAATATGTGCTGGTGTGAGTCTTGGGCTTCGCATGGTTCAGCTGTTAACTGCAACCCTGGCCCATTCATTTAATTGGGAACTAGAAAATGGGCTAAGCCCAGAAAAGCTGAACATGGATGAAGCATTTGGGCTAACGTTGCAACGAGCTGTGCCTCTATTAGTGCACCCTAAGCCCAGGCTCTCGCCACATGTGTACTCATCATCTTCCTGATTTTGAAGCTCACATTTTGGTGTTTTGCTTTCTTGTTTGTTGTCCTCTCCTTCCTTTTCTTGAAGAAGATCTTCATTGTAATAATAATAATAAAAAGGTGGTGTTGTAGTATACTAGTATGTGAAGATAAAAAAAGGGGGAAGGTATCACTTCAGTTGGTTTCAGTGTATTTCCAATTTATATATGAATCAATGATGTATTTCTTTTCACACTTAAGGTGAAAGAAAGAGAGAGAGATTGAAAGTGATGAATAAAATAAGTGATTAATGTGTTGGGTAATGTAATGAAAAAAGAAGAGACATATAAAATGAGGGTAAAAATTAGAGTAAAAAAATTAGGGTTGTCGTATATATGAATATGTTTTTACGGAAGATAATTTAGCAAGCAAATATATGAGCTTTTTTTTTCAATTTAAAAAATTATTATGAATAACTTTTCATCTTTAAACAAGAGGCTATGATTTTTTATAACTACATGAGGGCATTGTTTAGGGTGAAACATCGATATTTCATCCATTTTCAATCATCAGATTTATTATTTTTTAATGAAAGGTCAAAATTTTTACCTGTTAGCCGTTGAATGTTTATTAATAATATTGCTAGTTGATCTTCACTCATTTTTAAGAATTGTGGGTTTCATTTTTTAGTTAACTTAATTTATTATTAATATTTCATTTAACGTGAATAATTACAAATTCTTTTTTTTTCCTAAGTAAAAAAATGATTAAAAGATATATAAGGAGCTCCAACCCATTACATGGTATCAATATGTAAATTCAAAACCCAAACTAAAATATAAAATAAAAACAAGGCCTGCAATTAAGATAAACCAAATCAAAACAAAGCATACAACAATAAAAAAAAACTCATGCCACTGCCAGATTCGCCTAAAGCATGCAGTGAAGTAATAATCACAAATTCTGATGACCATTAGTTAAGCTTAAATCGAGTATTCAAGATACATTCAATTTATAAGTTAATGATGGGCATTCATAACGTTAAATATATATTAAATATTGTAATAATTAATTAAATCATGAAATTAATAACCTTGTAATTATTAATTAAAACCCATAATTTTCATTAAAACTAGATTTGGTATAATTATTTGAATTTCGTAAATTGATAAATTAAGTACCTTTTTACGTGAAATAAAATGTTTAATTAAAATTACATTTGTTTTTGTCTCAAATCAAATATGCCCATCTCCTTCGAAAGCAATTCTATAAATTTTATACAACTAATTAATAAAAAGTATTCAATCCTTCAAAAATAAATAAACACAAAAAAATCCTTCAAAAACAAATATAATAAGTCCCTATCGACAAATATTGAAACATGAGATAGAAACTAACTAACATGTTACTTTACTTGTAGTAACAGATCAACCCTAAAAAAGAAAGTGAAACAGCGGTGTTTCACCCCAGAACGACCCCTACATGAGATGACATTATTACATTAAACTTCAAAAGTTTTCTATTTTAATAATGTTATTTGTAATTTTTATTCCATCATATTTAGGGATAGCAATGAATAACATCTATGTAGAGTACTCACTACAAGTAAAGCAGCTTTTAGTAGGGGTTGTTTGAACCCCAACTAACTAGATTTTAGTGGGGGTTAAGTGGCCAGGGTTGCAAAAATCGTCACAAAGTGCATCGATTACCTGTGGTTTATTAACCGCGAGAAAGTTTTTTTGTTCCTTGCAATTATAACCATACAAATGTATTTTTTAAGTCTTTCCATTTTTTATTTTAAAATGCAATTAAAAAAATTAAAAAAAGATTTAATCTATATACATTGACAGTGTAAAAAAGTCCAATAATATGTTACCACATCACCTAATGAGTTTGAATTAAGATTTTGGATTAATATTTTAATATCTTGAATTAATTAATCTGGCATGTAGAAGAGTAGACAAACATCCATTCTGGATTAATGAGAGTGCTACTTTTGAATATGATTGAAAAGCTCGTTACACCGCAATGCTAAGGCCATGGAAGATGGCCCAAAGTAGCAGCAAATGCAAAAAATAAATATTCTAGTTCTACTGTTGTCCCTGACAATACCACCCTAGGAACCTTTATTCCTACTCTAGCTATAAGCACCATCCGTATTCAATTTCACCTAGGAGGTGGAATCCACTTAACGACTCGACCCATAACATTCAAGTTCGTGTTCAATCTATCTGTCTCGAAACCAGAAGCTTTCAAAAATTGCATTAGGCCAAATCTTATAAAGAGTACTAGTTGGATTAGTGTGAACATTTTTAAATACATGTTCATTCCGGGCTCACAATAAGTTTGTTGTAACGGTAAACACAACACTCCAAGTCTCATTATTGCAGTTACTAATATGTTTAGATAAATCCAAGGCTTCAACCTAGTGGACCAGAAGTTGTCCCTCTCTATACCAAACAAGAGATGTGATGAATGAATCATTATACATACTTTGTAACCTTAATAATAACACAATTGATTGATATTTGAGCTTAATTATATTGATTTGATTAAGGTTTGATAAAACAGATTTTACTTGAATTTATTTGTTTATTTTGATTACAATCGTATAATTTGACCTAATGACCTTTGTTTGCTTTTAAGGTAATATCTTGAGCTATAGGTCAAAATTTGAAGTTCTTCCGGTTGCTATACAAAGCTGACATCCAATGCTTCAATTTCACACATAATTTGACACTATTTGGATATCAGACTAGAGAGATATTAAGTCGTAAGTCAGGACCTAAATTTTTCCAGTGATGAGCGACTTTTATTTACTCGCTTTAGTTGTTTTGGGTCTAAGCTGACTGTATGGGGTCCATTTTTCTATATTTCTTATTAGGTATTTACTAGTTACTTATTTCATATATATATATATATATAGGTGCTAGGTATCAATTAAGAAAAACTTTTGATTCTTGAGTTTTAGGACTAGCGTTTTCAGAGAGTTATTTCTTATTGTTAGGTTTATTTTATTTATTTATTTTTTTTTTTGCAAACTTTATACTATGATTGGTTTGAAGTCTCCATAGGCTCACTCTTCAATTAAGTCTCTAGTCTAGTTTATAACTCAAATTTTGAGGTTTTGTATTAATTTCAATTTCATATTATTGTTATTAATCCTCTTCTCTTATTCTCTTCTTTTAGTGTAAAATTCAAAATGGTTGCTTAATTAATTTGGTTTTATTTTCTTAATTACAATTTACTTAATATTGCAATTTAGGGATTAGAATTACACGTGAGTTGCTTAATCAGATTAGAATTTAGGGATGCTTGATCACTAATTTAATTTCAAGAATATTTGCATGCTTAGTATAATAGGTGAATTTATGAATTAATTTATGCTTATTGGTTGATTCAAAATCGATCTAGGATTAATATAATAATTAGAATTTCCTTTAAATATCAACGATAAATTCAGTTATGGACAAGTCACATGGATTCCATCTTCTGAATTAGTTTTCTTCTCGATTTCAATTTCTGCTAATTTTAATTCCAGTTCTCAACAAAATCCCCCTCTGTATTTGGTGAGTGTTTTGGTACCTAATAGACAATCTAGGTTGCTCCCTAGTATATTACATTCAATTCTGAATATGTTATTTGACTAATTATGACATCGATCTAGATGCACTCAGACTTGCTTAGCTATTCCACAGTCTTGGAGAGAATGAGTAATAGATTCCTCCTCAGCCATACAAATCTTGCAAAGAGAGCGGCTTCAGCCAAATGTCTTCTCACCCTAAAGAAACAATTTAGTCTTTGTTGCCCTTTCCAAATCCAAATACACTTCTAATCCATAGAGAGGAGAGTCTCATTCTGACTAGAAAGAATACTATATGATGAAGCGACATAAAACCATCCATCAATTGTGTCAACCCAAGCAATCCTCACACTGATATAGACTAGGAGTAGGAAAAGCGTAAATTTTCTGAATTATAAAAGGAGGTTCGTATAAGTGACAACTTTCATGAAAATATATTCTTAAATTTTTTTAACTTTTCAATAATAGAAATTATATGAGAAATGAATAATTTATTGTTGGTATTTAATCAAAAGATTATGTATTTATTTGTAAACATATTCACATGGTTAATTGAAAACTTTATTTTATTTGAATATCTAGTCAAATCAAATTTGACCCATTCCTCTTTTAAATTGTTATTTTAATACTTACAATATATTAAAAAAAGTAAACCATGAATTCATTGTAACATGAGAAGGAAATTTTATGAAACATGAAAAATAAGTAATGATATATATATATATAAACTAATTTATTTTGTAAAAATATTTTAAGGGTACTACAAATGAATTATTATAATATAAAAGAAAAAAAAGTATATAATCACCCTAAACTTTCACTCCTTTACAAATAGACACCATGAATTTTATTTTGTCCCAATGTGGTGGGACCCATGTGAATTTTAACCAATCACATGAAGTGTGTTGGAAAGAGTGTGTTAGAGAGTGTATTGCTAGCACTCCTCTTGTTGCAATAAGTTCTTTCATTAGCATGAAATTACATAATTAACGAAATCAATCTCAAGCTTTAATATTTTGTTTAAAATATTAAAATCATATAAAATAAAGTTTCAAAAATTAAAAAGAATTAAAAAGCCCAATGTTAAAAGAACATGTCATCATGTTTTGCCTTTTAAATTTTAAATATATTTAAAATTTGATAAAATGCAAGAATAAAAATGTAAATTTTACACTTTTATGTACCTGTAATATTTGAAGCAAAATCTTGAAAGATTGAGATTAATTATGTTTATTCTTTAACTTCTTATTAATTTTTTTTTTTGATAAGCAAAAGGAATTTATTAAAGGGAGTACAAAGGGTACTCCAACCCATTACAATACAACCAAACTAGAAAGAGTACAAAACACTAATTAAAGTGCAATTCCAAGGAGCTCAATCACCTAAACAAAAAAGCAAAAACTCAACCAACTAAACATAGAAGCGCCAGGGATTAGAAGAATACAAATGAAATGAATACAAATGGAATAAACCCCCTGTGTGATAGCAAAACCAGCAGGAAAAAATGAAACAAAAGCACCAAATAAAACAAAGATGATACAGGACCCAAAACAATTGGAAACAGAGAAAAATGTGCGCATCATATACCAAAAACTAAATAACTATAGCCCATAAAAGAATGAATTGGACTGCAATTCCCCCTCCAAAGACAGCATACCAAATATTATTGCAGAACCAGATTTATCCTGCAAACATACCAATCACCAGATATAATTCCCTTAAGTGAGACAAGCAGTTGGATTTGTAGACCAAGAAGCAAAATCATACCAGAAACCTTTATGTCTTGTCCTTAACCAATTCCAAGTCCTAATTTTAACCAAGTCTACCATCTCTGAAACAGATAATTTGATGGAGGAGAAAACCAATTCATTCCTAGCCAACCACACAGTCCATATAATTGCTAACCAAATAGGCATCCAACAGTCCCTTTTCTGAGTTTTACAAAAAGAAAGACCAAAGAATTGTTCCAAGTGCATTACACAATTATTATGCAAAGTTGTGCTTACTCCTAACCAATTGCAACAATTCATCCAAACTTGATAAGAATCATGACACTCAAAGAACAAATGCGACCCAGTCTCTAGGTTACCCGGGCTACAGAGGCACTCTACTTGTGAGATATCCAAGATACATCTAATAAACAAATTATGTTTAGTAGCAACTCGGTTAAGGATTTCCTTCCAAGCTGACTTTTGATGGAGCTCCTTCGACCATAGTTTTGGAAAAATTGTGAGATGCAAAAATCCTGTCATTTCTAATTTCCTTATATGCAGACTTAACAGAGTAGTTGCCACTGGAGTCAGCAAGTCATTTCCAGCTATCTTCTACAGCAACCTGTAACTTTAGCACACTAATTTCGTTCATAACAGAAGCTAGTAATTCTTTTCCCAAAGAAATAACTCTCTACGCCAGCTCCAAACCCACTCAGGACCTCCATTCCTCCAAACCAACATGTCTGAAATTTTAGCTACCTTAATGATTGCAAGGTGATACAATCTTATTATACCCGTGTGATAGAAAACCACCTTCCAACCAATCTTCCACCCAAAAAAAGTATTTTGACCATTTCCGACCACCTTTCTACACCTATTGGACCACCAATTTCTAGTAGTCCTATTATTATTAATGAAATGACCTATTACAATAATAATAAGATTTTAAAGATTAGTTGGGATAAATTGAAAGTTCATGGTGCCTATTTACAAAAGGACATAAGTTCATGATGGTTTTATTATCTTTTCCCCTTTTTATTTTAGAAATTTTAAAAATTCATTTCATTGTTAAAGAATTACTTTATTCATTATTGTCATTAATTACTTTTCGTATACACGTCTATTTAAATTAAAAAATTTAATTAAAAATACATATAATAAATACTTTTATGACATTAAAAATAAATCATGAGATATTAAAATCCCGTGAAACACTAGTTTTTTGTACAACCACCTAGGCACCCTCACCCCAGATCAACAAAGAAGTCCCCTTGAATAGAACATCTTATACAGTACGTACAAAGCCACTGAACAATGATGGCTCCACTACTCAAAGCCCAGCTATGGCTGACATCAAATGAGTTCTTCAAGGGAGTGTTCTTGTTCAAAACCAATGTAACAGTCAGAGACTAAAATTACTTTTATACCCTGCAAGACAATAAAATAATCACTTAAGCAAAATATACAAAGAAAAGGGTATTGATTAACAACCAAAGTAAAACTGACAATGGAAAGTCTAGTATAAATTAAATAGTTGTCAAAATAAATCTATTCAAAATAATGTTTGGTTTCCATGATTATCACATTATTTATCCATGGTTCAGACCAGCTACATGCTCAAGTGAAACAGACTCACTAGTAATCTTCTACATATGCGCTACAGTATGCATTAATCTGGGATGCACAAACTCAAGTAAGTCTCTAGTCTAACTTTCCACACAAGCAAGGCGGAGCCAGAATTTTAATTTAGGAGGGTCAAGACCAAAGAGCATATAACTTATGTTATAACTAAAGAACATTTTAACTATCACATATATAATATATGCAGCAATTTTTTACAACACGTGCATAATTTATGACTTTAACACAAATGTTTGACTACTACATGTAGTAACTAGTGACAGTGGCATCACACCTTCATTGATTTGGCTACCACCAGTGGTGGATTTGAAGGCAGTCACTTTGGAATCTAGTTTTAGGTGGAGATGTGATCGTCTATTTGTGTATGTGAGTTTGATAGAGTGGGAGAGAATGAGAGGAAAAGAAATTTAACATGTTAAATAAATTGAAATATTATCTAAAAAACTTTAAAATATTAAAGGGGGGCTAAAATTATTGTTATGTATAATAGTATGAAAGAATTACAAAATTTTGGGGGTAGCCGACTGCACACAAGAACCCCCCCCCCCCCCCCCCCCAAGTTTTTATGAACCTTGGGAAGAAAAATGGAAAATCGATAGCAACAAAGGAAAGAATATTTTATTGAATGATTGAGAATAGGATAAGGAATTCTTCTCCAAGGGTTTTCCCTTCAACAAAAGGTTCTTTCCATAAAACTTTCTAAATTCCCTGAATGAATATTTTAATCTTTATTTCTCCTATTTATCTAATTGATATCCTCTCTAACTACCCTAACTAATCCTAACTACTATGACTCCCCTTTATTCTCTACCCTTTTATCCCAACACAAATTAAAAGAAAAATGAGAGAAATAAGGAAATCCATCATAACGAAGTCATTGATATGGGAAGGAAATTGCCGAATTGCAAACAGAAAGGAATGGTCAGGAAGCATGGAGAGCAGGTAGCAAACTCAGCTTGCTAAGATTCAAGGCCAAAGTTGAAAACCCAGGCTTCATCTGTTAGAGCCAAAAGCTTTTCATGGTTCTAAAGTAAGTGTCCTCCATTTTATTGTGCTTGGTGAACAGATAATAACTACATAAACAAGCAGAGGGAAATGTAATCCCCAAGGCCATGTAGGTCAATTCAAGTATACTTTCTTATTAGTTTCAATTACAATATTAGGGGCAAAATCTTGTCAAAATAACAACAATCAAAGTAGGTATTGTTGAAAAAGCAGAATTAAGATCTTCTTTGTCATTGACACTTCCCATCCCAATCATAGGTGCTTGGTAAGAGGAGTTAAAATTGAACAGTCAAAATTTTAAAAATAGGGAATGGTACAAGTGTGTTAATTTCCACTTGTTGGAGCTAGGTAGAAGTGGAAAAGGCAATGGTTGAAAACTGTTTTTCTTTTCTGAGCTTTTGATAGTATGCCATTCTCATTTCCATGCCCATTTTGGATGTTAAAGGGTCGCAAAGATGGATTGCAAAGGGTGGACACTCTATTTCCACCCAGTTGAAACAAAGTATTTGCGAGATAGTGTTTCCTGTGTATACGCAGTCCATCTTGTTTACATATGAGTGCATTAAGTACAAGAGCTGAAGGGGGACCATAGTTTAATCATTTTTACCTGAAGATTAGCTGGAGTTAGAGGCAACTTCATGGAGGTAACCAAGTGATCAGAAAAAGAAACTCTTTTCAAAGCATATAGCTCAGATGAAAAGGTATTACCAAGAACCAACCACCATTGCTCCTCTTTTATCTGCAGTCAAGAAAATCGTAAATTTATTTACAGCACATACTACAAATCATAACAAAATGTGCATGGGTGTTTGTAGATATATTTTAAAAGAAGACCTTTGGAAATCGAGGTACAAATGCTCTAGAAGAGTGTCGTCTAGAATTGGTCTTCTCTAATCTGATGTGCACTGTGTGGGACTGCTCACCATCAGTTTCCCTCCTCTGAAGCTTTAACTTCATTTTAACATGAGGGAAATGCTGCAGATCCTGTTTAAAAGAAAGAGAAACAAACATAAATAAACTGAAAGAGGTGATATGCCTGCCAGATAAATAAAGTATTATTATGAAAAAATAACATCAGTGTGCTGGAATTATTTGTAAGTTATAATGCAACTTACAAATAGACTTTGAAGTATGGACATAACCTTAACGTCTAAAGGCTAAAAGAAAAGTAACTGGTATGAAGTCATAAAAGAATTTAAAAGAAAACCTATAATGTAGTATCTTGTTGGACTTGAACCAACATAATTACCCCTAAAATAACATAAACTATCCTAATCTATTATGCATCATTCTCTCTCTCTCTCTCTCTATTAAGATATTTTGTAGATATTCTGATACATATCAAGTGCAAACAGGGCCCACAGTTTTCAATATAATCCATCTGCAAAAAAAACAAGAGTTCAGCCATTTTTCTTCAATGTACCGTCAACCCCTC
Source organism: Sesbania bispinosa (assembly GCA_026901365.1). Classification (NCBI taxonomy): domain Eukaryota; kingdom Viridiplantae; phylum Streptophyta; class Magnoliopsida; order Fabales; family Fabaceae; genus Sesbania; species Sesbania bispinosa. The sequence continues at coordinate 319,557 of QLOH01000287.1, forward strand.
CCCAAAAGCAGAAGTTATTAGGAGTTAGGACTCTTTACCTGGTACAATCTTGAAGCCGGGAAATTTCCAGTTACAGTCTGCAACGCTGCCTTGGGAATATCTAATAATTGCTGCACACTATAAATTGCTCTTCTGTTAAGTGAACTTATCAGATCAGTATTCATGCATGGCAGCATCCAAAAGGAAGAGTCCTCGTCAAACCACAAACCCTAAGACAAGGTCACAAGATTTCAGGAGTGAATTGTATAGGATAAATTTTGGATTGAGAGAGAGAGAGCTAAGGAGCAATATATGCACGGTTTCCTTTCACTGTAAGATCTGATAAGCTGATCAATGTTATGTTTTGAAATATATGTAGCCGTACTATCAAAGGAAAGAAAGGACATTTTGGAGATAAATTGAAGAGCGCATATATAGTAATTTCCCTTTGATTGATAAAAGTTACATTTTAAATCATGATAAAGGGTATGCTACAAATAGTACTAATCTCATTACATCCAAATTGAGGACAAGTAGAGTGGTAAATAGAAAATAGTAGTATTAAGCTACAAGAATGATATTTCCATTGCTTTAACATTTAAAATCAAGTATTCATCTGTCTCTTCCATTAACAAAGCAATGTGACAACAAAATAAAGTGAAACTTTAAAATTGAATGATTTGTGGATCATATGATATGAATTGGTATTACAATGTAAATCACGGAAAAGGGCATGCTGCATTTAGAAGGACTCATCAGTCTCTTCCATTAACTAAGCAAAGTCTGACAAGGAAATAATCCATAGCTCAAAAATTGTAAGATTTGGAGGTCATAGATCTTATGTTTCTTGGGATAGTCAAATGATTTGTGCACTGGAACCTTTAGACAATCCAAAATGAACAAGTGATCTAGTACAACAGTTCCAAGTTCATTGCTCAATATGTCTATAACTCAAGAATGAAGCTTCACATGTAGTGTGTCTGGACTACATATTAGCTTATTTTGCTTTTAGAAAAGTTTACTGTTAGAGTCTCACATTGCCTAGAGATAAGGCCAATATAAAGTATACAAGTCTTAGGCAAGGCAATCTTCACTCTACAAGCTAGCTTTTGGGGTTGAGTTAGGCCTGGCCCGAAATCTAAGATGGTATCAGAGCCTATCATAAATCCGTTATTGGGCCCCCACCCGTAGATATCCATGCTCCAGATGTTCAGCCCCGAGCATGAGGGGGGGTGTTAGAGACCCACATTGCCTAGAGATAAGGCCAATTTAAAGTATATAAGTCTTGGGGAATCATCACTCTACAAGCTAGCTTTTGGGATTGAGCTAGGCCCGGTCCAAAATCTAAGACTTAAAATAAAAAATGTTCAAGAGAAATTTTTTTGGCTGAAAAACTTCTTTTGAGTTTAAAATAATCAGAATTAACTTGCACATTAGCTAGTTGTATGCAAAATCATCCAACTACCGAGAAAGAAGAAAGGTCAGCAACAGAACAAAACAGAATGAATACCTGCATGACCATTTGCAGAAGATGCATGCAAGTAATAGAGCTTGAAAGCCAACCACTATTTGCACATATATCAATCATAGCCTGAATTATGCGTATACTCTGATCTAACACTGATTTCAAGTCTGTGACATAGTCGCTAATTGGTAATTCCAATTGGGAAAAATGAGACTGCATCCAAAAAACTTGCATGATCACAAATCGCAAATATGAAAAAAGAAAAGAAATAAAAAATTAAAATAGAAATTTTACCATGCTAAAATGCATGGTTAAAGACATGGCTGACCTGAAATAGAAGATTTGCTTTTATATGAGGGTCATCCAAACGATTCTTGTCCACGGGATATTTAACTTTCTCAGACAGTGCTTCATTGTATTTTTCCTATGACACAGTTGATATATTGTCAACTACTTTAGTGAATGAATTTGATTTTGAAGCAAGGAAAGAACAATGTTGACATAACATGAAAATGCAGCAATAATAAAATTATTAGAAAAAGAGCAGTAGTCCATGTTTATAAAACTAGGACTAAGCTTCACAGCAAAAGAGAGTATTAACAACTAGACAGCTATTCCCATTCTGTAAAGTGCAAGGTATATTTACCAGCAACAATCAGCTGTGTTAGAATATTATAATAATATCTTTTAATATCTGTTAAGATTAGGTTTTATCATATAATATCTCCTAGGATTAGTTTCCATATTCTCTAGAAAATTATTATGATTTGTTTCCTAATTACGAGTCTATATTGGTTAATATAAATTAGCGTCAATGTCTAGTCTTTTGTATCAATTGATCAATAATCAATTATCAAGTATCAAGTCTTAAATTATTCTTCTCTTTTCTTCTTACTTTTTATCCAAAACCTTATAACTTCAATATGGTATCAGGGCAGTACCATCCACCATGATTTGTCACGGCCCTATTTCGCTGCTGAGTTTCAAAGTCCGTAACTTTTATTTGTTCGTCTCTCTCACCGACAAGTCCTTACATTCATACTCCTTTTATTTCCCGTCTCCTCCCCTCTGCATCTTTCTGGTGTGCTTTCAAACCATCCACCGTGCATTTTACCAGTGTGCTTTGCCTTCATCTCCTCCTGTCGTGTTTTCTCTGGCTGTTTTCCACTGCTGCCGCCGCCACCGCCGCCAATGACTCCGACTGGTGACCCCACCACCGGTGTCACGTTGTTCAGGCGAGTCCACTGCCGTTGGACGCACCTTGATCAGAGTAGCGACGCACCCTTACGTGCATGAACTCCGCTGTCATGTTTTTCTTCCTGTCAGCTGCTGTCCGCCGCGCGTCTGGCCGCAGTTCCAACCAATCTTGTTACCAGCGTACTCGCCTTGCCATGTTCTCTCCAGATCTGGTCTTGTTTTGACCTATGAAGCACCGACTCTGACACGGACACCGGACATGACACGGACACCGGGACATGGGTGATGTCCAAAATATAGGACACCGGGACACCGCTTAGATATATTAAAAATTAAGATTTGTTCATTCATCTTCCCAAGACAAAATTGTTAGAACTGAAATGTTTTTTACTTTTTTAACCAGTTTAGTTTTATTTTACAAAAGTATAATACAATAGTGTCAGTAAGGTGTCCGAGCAGTGATGGAGCTATGTCCAAGCCACAAAAAAATAATTTTTTATTTTGACACCTACAGACTGGTGTCAGACGCGTGTCGCACGAGTGTCCGACACTGACGCGTGTCAGACACCCGGACACGCGACTAAAGAGAGGTGTCTGTGCTTCATAGGTTTTGACGTTTCTGGGACTCGTACTTCATGGTCCTCCCTGTTTGACTTGTTTCTATCTCCTCTGGTGGTTGTATTCTCTCTCTTGCCTGCTGTTGTTCAAGACCCATGATTTTTCAAAACCTATAGATGTATCTGTTAGAATTAGTCACATGTTTTAAATTAGTAATAGCTAAATAATAATTAGTTGTACAATCCCTAATTAGTTGCTAAATAGGATTTGATTTAGCAATCATATTCTTATGTATTTATTGCATACATATTATAAATACAACATGTGTGGTCTGAGTAAGACACAGAAACACAGAATTTCAAATTCAACAGAATCTTGCGGCTACCTAGAGGCTAGAGCTATCTACCTGGCCCCGTGGCTATCCTAGAGCAATCTACCTAGCACCGTGGCTTTCCCAGTGCAATCTACCTGGCTCCACAAATTTCAGTGCACTCTACCTGGCCCCACGGCTTTCCTACTGCAATCTATCTAGCCCCGCGCTTAGGCCCCGCTTGGGGTGGTTGCAAGTTTTCAATTTTTGATTTTTTAAATTTTGAATCAAGTTTTTACAACTCAAAACAAAAAACTGAAAACCACTTTTTGTGGTTTTCAAAATGTCTGTTTTGAAAACCACAAAAATAAGTTTTCAATTGTTGGTTGAGTTGTAAAAACTTGATTTAAAATTTTTAAAAACAAAAAACTGAAAACTCGCAACCACTGTGAATGGGCCCTTAGTAAGCTTTAGCTTGAGGGGGAGTGTTAGAATATAAGAGTAATATATTTTATATCTTTTAATATCTGTTAAGATTAGGTTTTATCATATAATATCTCATAGGATTAGTTTCCATATCTCTAGATAACTATTATGATTTGTTTCCTAATTACGAGTCTATTTTGGCCAGTATAAATTAGCGTCAGTGTCTAGTCTTTTGTATCAATAATCAATTATCAAGTATCAAGTCTTGTTGAAAAGTCCAACATTGACTAGTGATAAGGCCATTTAATAATATATAAGCCTTGGGCAGTCCTTACCCTACAAGCTAGCTTTTCGGGTTGAGTTAGGCCCAGGTCCAAAATCTAAGATGGTATCAGAGCCTATCCTAGATGATCCGTTGTTTGGGCCGCCACCCGTAAAGTTGTCCACGCTCTAGATGTACAGCCCTGGGCGTGTGGGGGTGTGTTGGAAAGTCCCACATTGACTAGTGATAAGGCCATTTAATAACATATAAGCCTTGGGCAGTCCTCACCCTACAAGCTAGCTTTTAGGGTTGAGTTAGGCCCAAGTCCAAAATCTATTATGGTACCTAGAGCATAACGAGAGATAACCCTAATACGTGCCTTCCCAGTGGACCCACTGTCCATTGGTGTCAATTTTTTTTTTCCGGAAATCATGTCTCATTCCGGTTTCTGATCTGTCCGTGTTGCCGTGTTATTTTTCCGACCACTTTTCCCCCTTTTTCCGCCGCTTCCTCCGCGACTCCGACCGGTGCATCCACCATTGGACTCGTGTCGTCCATCCGAGTCCAACGTCGCCCGAATCGCGTCCATCGGAGCAGGGACGCGCTCTCACGCGTCGTTTCTTCACCGACGCATTTCTCCACCGCCAGCCTCCGTCATCCGCGCGTGGAGGCGCGTCCAGCCACCGTTCCGGCCGCCCTCGCCGCTGCCAAACTCGCCTTGGTGTCCTCTATCCCGATCTGGTCTTTGCTTGTGTGTTTCAGGTCTGGTACTCGCGGGTCCTTTCTATTTTGGACGTTTTTCTCTCTCCTGTGGCTGTTTCTCTCTCCTACAGTTGACCCATGGCTACTCCTGCTGCTACTAAGTCTGATACTCCCATCTTCACTAACTAAGTCAATGTCTCACTCTCTATTGACAAGTTAGATGGCAGTAACTATGATACCTGGGCCTCTGATATCAAGCTCTAGCTAAAGGGACATATGATCTTGATCATCTTACTCAGAAGGTTGATTCTATCGATGAAAAAGATGGCCCTCGCTGGTCCAAAGTTGATGCTCTGATACCATATTAGATTTTGAACATGGGCTGAACTCAACCCCAAAAGCTAGCTTGTAGGGTGAGGACTGCCCAAGGTTTATACTTTTAATTGGCCTTATCTCTAGGCAATGTGGGACTCTAACAGTCTTAAATTATTCTTCTCCTTTCTTCTTACTTTTTATCCAAAACCCTATAACTTCAACAGTAATATCCAAAGCCAATCTGATCACATGCTATTTTATAAACATTCAGCAAATAATAAGATTGTTATCTTGATTGTATGTGGATGATATTATCTAGACAGGTGATGATAGCTTGGAGACAAAAAATTTGAAGAAGAGACTTGCCAAGGTCTTTGAAATCAAGGAACTTGGCCCTTTAAAATACTTCCTTGGAATTGAATTTGCAAGGTCTAAGGAAGGTATTATTATGAACCAGCGAAAGTATATTCTAGATCTTTTAATAGAAACAGGATTCCTCGGATGCAAAGCTGTTGAAACACCCATGGAGCCCAACATAAAATTACACCTAGCTGAAACTGAAAATATGGTGGACAATGGAAGGTATCAGCAGCTGGTGGGAAGGCTAATATATCTATCTCACACACGTCCAGTAATAGCCTTTGCTGTTAGCACAGTAAGCCAGTTTATGCATGCACCAGGACCAGAACATTTGGAGGCAGTTTTCAGGATCCTAAGATACTTGAAGGGATCACCTAGGAAGGGACTATTCTATAAAAATCGTGGATACCTTCAGGAAGAAGCCTACACTGATGCAGACTGGGTTGGAAGTATGACAGATCGAAGATTAACATCAGGCTATTGTACCTTTGTTGGAGGAAATTTGGTTAGTTGGAAAAGCAAAAAACAAAGTGTTGTAGCGAGGAGCAGTGCAGAAGCTGAATTTAGAGCAGTGGCTCATGGAATTTGTGAGGCATTGTGGGTGGAAAAGCTTCTACAAGAATTGAAGGTTTACAATTCCCCACCAATAAAGTTGCACTGTGACAACAAGTCTGCAATATCTATTGCACACAACCCTATTCTACATGACAGGACCAAGCATGTGGAAGTTGACGAACACTTCATCAAGGAGAAGATAGAAAGGGGACAGATCTGTATTACTTATGTTCCTACTGCAGAACAATCAGCAGACATCCTAACCAAAGGACTACCCAAGAAATCCTTTGACAACATAACCAGCAAGTTGTCTATGGAGAATATTTTCAAGACAGCTTAAGGAGGAGGAGTATCGACAGGGTGTCAAAAGAGCATTAAAGCTCTAATTGATACTCTAAGAAATTTCTGTAAATAATTCTGATTGTATAGTTATTTTGTTTCCTTATTTGATTTATTCTGTATCCTTATTCTATATATTCTTTCCATAATTTAAGATACGGATTTCCTTATTTTTGTCAATTACTCAATGTAATTCCCTCTATAAAACAGAGGAACTCCTGTACAGTTTAATATCAATAATATTTGATATATTTCAACAGTTACCAAGGTTGTTGATATTATCAACTACACAGCTTACTCCTTAAGGTTTACCGTTCACTTTAAAGGATCAAAATCCTTAATATCCAACCTAAACTTTAATGGTTTTAAAAATGTATGACATTCCAAATAGATAAACATTTTAGATGACAAGGAAAATATAGCTCATGCATGCTTATGTACTTGCCATTTTGAAAACACTGATTTTTAGTGTTTAAAAAAGGCAAAACAGTTACCTCATTGTGACGCACAGGGAGTTCATCAAATTCGGAAGCAGCAGATAATATATGCAGAAAAACCTACAAACAAAAAATCTAAGCATAATGATTTTAAATAATTAAAAGAAAGGAAATTTCAGATGATGAGATGATGTCAAAAAGATAGGAGGAAGGTGAAATTATAATTCTTACTTCAAGTGATGTATCTGGACCTATGTTTGAACCAAACATTGATACGGTCATGTAGCTGAGGTAATACTGAGATGCTATTGAACCCAACATCATGGGCTCCACCATGTCCTCATTCATCTTTATGCATCCACTGTCTTCTAAATCCTCAAATGTGTTTTGTACTAGGCTGCCAAAACAGAAATGTCTCTCAAAATACCATGGTTGAAAACAGTGACATCATTCTCGAGACATGGGGTTCAGAAATATTTAGTATTTCATGTCATTACCTAGACATGTACGAATTTAGAAATTCAGACTCTGCATTCTCCAGTCCATAGTAAGCAGGATTAACCATCTGTCAAAAAATAACTTTTATGCATGTCACACTCATACAACAATGGGTAAAATTTGCCCACCACTAAAATTCCTTGGGACATTTTTTGTTTGGGAAAATTTTAAAAACCAAACCCTTGGTAAGAAGATATTTATAGTTGAGGAAAAATTAACCCTTCAAGCAGTTAATTAAATCCATATGTGTCACTCTGTAACCACTTTTCAAACATTATTTTAACCAATTCAGTGGTTAAGAGTTTCTAAATTGTAAATATTTTGCTATGATTTCTTTATTGGTAATTTTCCATTTTAAATGGTAGATTTGATTGTGCCTTTGGAAACAAAATGAAGAGGGAAAAAATGAGAGAAACGAAACAAATGAAAATGAAACGAGAAATTTTTGAAGTTACATATTAGCCTATTGACTAATTTGTGTTTTGCTGGTATTTTAAGGATAATTGTGTGATGTAGAATACTGTTACTATATAATCTAATTTTCTCCACATTCTCTCCAGTTTTGGAAAGAATGATTTTGATTAAGATGGGTGATATATGATAAGAAGTTCATATCTTTAAGACTGGATGGATTTAATGTATCCAAATATGGCTTATAATCTGGGAAACAACTCCATATCTCTGATTGGTCTTTTCAGACAAGCACATGAAGACTAACTACTTTTCCCTATTTTCTATTTTAGTACTAGTGAGGCACCAAAACACACTTACCAGTCTACGGAATAAGTAAGTCCATGTAAGATAATGCACTGCATCTTGTTTATGGCCGATTGTTCCAGAAACAATTTCGGCATTAATGTGGTTATGCATCTGCTCTCTCAAACTACTCTCAACAGGAAAGGGTTCATACAAGAACTGCAATATAAAAGAGCAAACATTACAGTTCTCAGCATAGTAGGCTATTCAGGCAAAGATAAATATATAATCCTCAATCCCAATTTTGACCTTTTTATAGAAACTCTTCTTGGGTTCATGAACAAGAATCACTGCCTTCCCATGTTGATCAAATTGAGGCCGTCCAGCACGACCCATCATTTGCAAGATATCAGTGATTGGAAAATCAACATACCTCTTTGCTTTTCCATCATAGTATTCTGTCCCCTGCAAAATAAAGAAATTATTGTTAAAATAAAATAAAAAATTGAAGTTGATAATACCTGGTGAGATTCAAATCTTTTGTTCCATCTTCCTGTCCCCTTATTAAGATAGCTCTTTTTTGTCTGAATTGTTAGTATTTAGTTAGGGGGACAAGGAAAGCTGATAGAATATTTTATTCCTACCTGGTAGGTCATTACTTTGTAGAATCTAAAATATAAATTTTTATTTGTTGGTTTTAAGATATTAGCATAAAAGGAGTTGGAGCAGTCTTCAACCCATCCCATGGGTGAGCAAGACAGCCAACTCCAGGATCCCAACCCCCTTCAAATCAAGAGTGAAACATCATTCTCAACACCCGTCCCCCCAGGTTTACCCATGGACTGAATATGTCTTGTCTTGAGAGATGCAGGTAAAATATAATTAATTTGCTTGTTATTGTTACAAATATATAGAAGTAAAGATATGTTACAGGTGTATGTTGAAATAATGCATGCGAGGGAGAAGAAAGTAGAGAGAGAAAATTTGAGAGACTTGTAAAGTCTGTAATTTGTAGTTGTTAATCTGATTATGATATTAGAACTACACGGTATTTATAGTCAGTACAGAAGAGTACAAGAGAAGCTATTACAGCCAAACTGAATAACAGAATGACAGATGTCATACAGCTGTCAAGATAACAGAAAAACAGAAAATTGCTCAGCTAGAACTGAACAGAAAGTCTGCTTTGTAGAAAGTAATCTAAGATGTAAATGCAGTGAACTCCTTGATGTAAAATGAAGAGAGATGGATCACATTTACTAGGTTTAAAACCAAAAGTCAGTAGAGCAGAGTGTAACCTTTCAAACTAGGCTCTTGAGGCCTGTTTTAGGCCATACAAGGCCTTGTGCAACTTACACACCAGATTCCGATCTTCTGTTTCAAAGCCAGGGGGCTGACACATGTACACTTCCTCAGAGAGAATACCATTGAGAAAAGCATTGTTCACATCAATTAGATTTGCCAAGAATGAACGCATGTCATAACATGACTCAATATTGATTCAGAAAGAGATGAAAGAAGCCAAGTAAAGAGAAGAGAATCCTGTTGTTCCCATGCAGTATACACAGGATTCAAAGATCCAATTTCTCGATCAGCCTCAAAAAGAAAATGCAGAGGAATTTCTGGACTAACGACGAAACGCTGCAACTTGTAACCACAAAGAACTCCTTCGATTTGCTGTTTCCAGAGATAGAAGTTCTTTTCATCCAACTTGATATTGATATTGTGTGAAAAAGTAACAGGAGCTGTAGAAGAAGAAGAGTGTGATTCGGGAGAAGAGAGAGGATTGCTTGGGGAAGCCATGGATACGGATCGAAAATCAGCTCATGATACCATGTTGAAATAGCATGCGAGAGAGAAGAAAGTAGAGAGAAAGAAAATTTGAGAGAATTGTAAAGTCTGTAATTTGTATTGTTAATCTGATTATGATATTAGAACTACACAGTATTTATAGTGAGTACAGAAGAGTACAGGAGAAGCTATTACAGCCAAACTGAATAACAGAATGACAGCTGTCCTACAGCTGTCAAGATAACAGAAAAACAGAAAATTACCCAGCAATAGAACTGAACAGGAAGTCGCTATACTCTAACAGTGTAAAAGGGAGAAGTGAAAACCTATGAAGCACAAAAACTTCTCCTTGAAGTGTCAGAGTATCTGACACATTTCCAACACAACACTCATACAACACTTGTCAAACACCCTTTATCAAGTGTCCAATTACAAAATTATATTTTATCGGCTTGGACACTTAGCCAACACAGCTAGGACACCTCTTGGGCATTTAGCCGACACTCCACCATGTCTTGACGCTTGAAGGACAATTGACTATTATAAAAAAAATATTTTGCATTCAAATAACTTTAAAAAAGTTAACATACGATATAAACAAAATTATAAAAATAGTTAAAACAAAATATTTAGAAAGGTTTTCAGCACACTTCATTTGGGATGTTTCCTTCCCCTATTTATCATATATCCCCACACATTTATATAATTAGAAGGCGTATCAAGTGAGTCTGAGAGGAAATCATCTTAATCATACAACACATGAATGGTTGAGATTACCACTTCTTATGCTCTCAACTTATTAGAGTATGCGATTGATAACTGATAAGTAGTTGTTCCTTTCAGTTGTATAGTTGCTGATAACTGATAAAGTTGTAGTTGCATTCAGTTGTAACAACTTGTAACTGATTCAAGTCAGTTACAAGCTGATCTCTTAGCTTCCTCTGTAAGTCAGATTCAGCTCACACTATATATAGTGTGATTCACCTCTTTTGTAATCAGTTTTTCTATTCATAATAAAACAGATTTACTTACATTTCTCTGAAAAGTTTTCTCTCTACTTTTCTTTCATTTTCTTTCATTTTCTCATTCAAACATGGTATCATGAGCTCAAGTTCGATCCAATGACTTCATCTCCCGATAACTCTTCTGTGCTCAATCAACAAAATTCGTCTACTGCACCTGTTGAATTTGAAATTCTGTGTGTTTCTATGTGTTTTACTCAGACCACACATGTTGTATTTATAATATGTATCCAATAAATACATAAGAACATGATTGCTAAATCTAATCCTAATTAGCAACTAATTAGGGATTGACAGCTAATTATTATTTAGCTGTTACTAATTTAAAACAACATGTGACTAATTCTAACACTCCCCCTCAAGCTAAAGCTTACTAAGCTTTAAGCTTGTTACAAATATACCCATATTAACAATAGTGAAGATAATAAATCGCCGGCCCAGATAACACTGGAAAGCCGTGGTGCCAGGTAAATTGCACTGGGAAGCCGTGGGGCCAGGAAGATTGCACTGGGAAGCCGTGGGCCAGGAAGATTGCACTGGGAAGCCACGGGCCAGGAAGATTGCACTGGGAAGCCACGGGCCAGGAAGATTGCACTCGAGATACATTTCTAGGTTTTGAAAAATCAAGGGTAACGACAAATGAGAGAGAAAACGCATCCAAAGTAGAAAGGACCCGAGTACCGGACATGAACTAGACAAACAATGCCCAGATCGGGATAGAGGACGAAAGGGCGAGCTCGGCGGTGGTGAGATCGGCCAGAAAGGTGGCCGGACGCGCCGCCACGCGCAGCAGACGGAGGCTGGCAACAGAAAAACGCGCCGGCGAAGATAGGGCGCGTGTGAGCACGTCAAAACGTCGTTCGAGGCGGTTCTGGCAGCGTTGGTCTCGTCTCAGAGGGGCGACTCCCGCGGTGTGGTTGCTGGTCGGAATCGTTGTCGTCTCCGGCGGTGGCAGACGGCGGCAGCGGCTGAAGATAGCAGAAAAACGTCCGGAAATGTCAAAAACGTGCCGGAAAAGACTACACGGCTGAGGAGAGCGACTGATGGCACTAGACAATGGTGTCAACGGCGGAAGAAGGTTTGAACCTGAACAAAGTTCCATACTTGGGAACTCGGCAGCGGAAAAGTGATGAAACAGGTCACGGTGGATGGTACCGCTCTGATACCATGTTGAATTTGAAATTCTGTGTGTTTCTATGTGTTTTACACAGACCACACATGCTGTATTTATAATATGTATCCAATAAATACATAAAAACATGATTGCTAAATCTAATCCTAATTAGCAACTAATTAGGGATTGACAGCTAATTATTATTTAGCTGTTACTAATTTAAAACAACATGTGACTAATTCTAACAGCACCAATCACCTTTTCGCACCTCATCACTCTCAAACTCGATGAACAGAACTTCTACCTATGGAAACAGCAAATCGAAGGTGCCATTCGCGGGTACAAGCTTCAACGTTTTCTGGTGAATCCTATCATTCCACCACGGTTCTTGTCTGAAGCCGATCGAGATGCTGGAAATATCAATCCAGCTTACACAACTTGGGAACAACAAGATTTGCTACTTTTTACTTGGTTGCTATCTTCTCTTTCCGAGTCTGTTCTTCCTCATGTTATGACCTGTGTCCATTCTTGGCAAATCTGGGAGGAGTTACACAATTTCTTTGATGCGCAAAACAAAGCCCAATCCAGTCAACTTCGTTCAGAATTAAAGACTATCTCCAAAGGTTCATTGTCCATGACTGATTATCTCAAGAAAATCAAACTCACAGTCAACACGCTTCATTCTATTGGCGATCCTGTCCAGTTTCGTGATCACTTGGAAACAATCCTTGATGGTCTCCCTGATGAATATCATGCTATTGTTGCTGTCATTCAAAATAGATCAGATATATGTACTATTGCTGAAGTTGAAGCCATGTTATTATCACATGATGTTCACCTGGAAAAGAGTAAAAAGAAATTGCTAGCTGATTCTTCAACACTCTCTGTAAATGTTGCACAAGTTCAAGGGTCCACTGCAAATCAAGTTTCTTTCTCTCCTCAAAATGATCAGAATTTTAACTCTCCACAACAGTCTGGTGGTTTTGGTCGCGGTCAGTTTTCTGGTGGATTTCGTGGCCGTGGAGGTCGTCGTGGTAGAGGTCGTGGAGGTAGGTTTGGAGGTAGATCTAACATTCAATGTCAGATTTGCTATAAATTTGGCCATGATGCCAGCATGTGCTATCATAGATTCTCTGATTTCTCTCCTTCCTTTGCTGGTTATTATCCTCCACCCCTTACTTTCAATACTTGGTACTCTCAACCACCTAGACCTATAAATATGCAGTATACATTTCCTGGCAGCACTCCTTCAGATGCACCAGGGCGCCCTACAGGTCCCACTGGTCCTTCTGGTCAAGCACAAGCCTATGTTACAGCTCCTGACAGCAACTCTACCCAGTCCTGGTATCCAGATTCTGGAGCTACACACCATGTAATCAATGATGCAGCTAATATGACAGAGCATGTGACACTTACTGGTTCAGAGGAAATTCTCATGGGAAACGGCCAAGGTTTGTCCATTACCTCTGTTGGTTCTAAATCTTTTCCCTCTCCCTATCATCCCAATACCTCTCTTCATCTCAAAAATCTTCTTCTTGTTCCATCTATTACTAAAAATCTGGTCAGTGTCAGTAAGTTTGCAAAAGATAATGCAGTATACTTTGAGTTTCACCCAACCTTTGTGTTGTCAAATCTCAGGTCAATTCTGAGGTTCTACTTCGAGGGACTTTGGACAAAGATGGACTTTATACTTCTGATCAGTGTTATCAATGGCGAATTGCGGTCCATGGCGGAAAGCCAAAATTCTGCCATAAAAATATGGCGGATGATATTGCGGATTATGGCGAAAGTATGGCGGCCATAATAAAAATATAGAAAAAAAAACCTAAAAATCTGCATAATTTAACCAAATTGATAGAACAATAAGCTAAATTGAGGATTGTGAAGAAGTTGCTTTGGTGGCCATGATGAGAGAGGGTGCAGAAAAAACAGAAACTGTGGAGTGTGGAGAGGGTGCAGAAAAAACAGAACCAAAAATTAAAAGGGGGAGGGTGCAAAGAACAGAACCAAAAAACAGAAAAAAGAAAAAAAAACAGAGACAGAGACAGAGAGAAGATGTTCACCAGAAAATCTGGTCGCCGCTCGCCGGAGGAAGGAGGTCGCCGGAGAAGGAGCTTGAAGGAGAAGACACAGTGGCTGTTAGCTGGGGTGAGAACAGAAACGGAGGCGAGCTAAAACGCAGAGGTAATATTGAATGGGTGGAAGAAAGAAACACTTTTAGGGTTATTGAGTAACCGGGTCACCTCAAACCGGGTCAGGTCATGAGCCAAAACCCATTTCTGGAAAAAAAAAAAAAAAAAAAAGGGGCAGTTTGGCCGCTAATTTTCGCCATTACCGCAATTTATGCCACGCTGCCATTGCAACCATGCGTTATGGCGGTTTGCCATAAAACCGCCTCGCCATTCCGCAATTGCGCCGCCATTTCCGCCATTTGATAACACTGCTTCTGATAATATTTCTTCCTCATTTCCCTGTACTGTAAACACTTGTACTATCCCCACTCCCACTGTTTTTACTGCTGTACAATCTTCACTTGACTCACAACACTTCAATTCTACTTCTGCATCTAAGGACATAATACCTTCTACATACACTATGTGGCACTATAGGCTTGGCCATCCTCACCATGAGGCACTACGTGTAGTTTTACAACACTGTAACATTTCTGTTCCAAATAAAAGATGTATTGATTTCTGCTGTACTGCTTCTTGCTTGGGAAAATCTCACAGATTACCATCTTCCACCTCAAACATTGTTTATATAACTCCTTTGGAACTCATTTTCAGTGACTTATGGGGTCCAGCCCCTATTGAATCATCCTGCGGTTTCAAATATATTCTTACATGTGTGGATGTCTTTTCTCGATACACTTGGGTTTATCCCCTTAAAGCTAAATCTGACACATTCACAACTTTTCTACAATTCAAAGCAATGGTGGAATTACAGTTTAACACTAAACTAAAAGCTGTCCAAACAGATTCGGGGGGTGAATTTCGAAAACTCTCTAAACACTTTACTGATTTGGGAATTACCCACAGGTTAACATGTCCCCATACACACCATCAAAATGACTCTGTTGAGCGCAAGCATAGACATATTGTTGAAACAGGCCTCACCTTACTTGCTCAAGCTCAATTGCCTCTACTTAATTGGGACCATGCATTTCTCACAGCTACTTACCTTATAAACAGACTCCCCACCTCTGTTTTACAGTTTCAATCCCCCTACTTCAAATTGTTCAATCAAGTTCCAGATTATAAATTTCTCAAGGTCTTTGGTTGTGCATGTTTCCCTTTTCTTCGTTCCTACATATCCACCAAAGTTGCTTACCGTTCAAAAGAGTGCATTTTCTTGGGCTATTCATCAGCTCACAAAGGTTACAAGTGCTTGGATGCAGAAGGTAGAATTTTCATATCTAAAGATGTTCTGTTTCATGAGTCAAGATTTCCATACCCTTCCCTTTTTCCCTCTAAACCTGTTTCACCTCCTCCTTCATTTCCTATTCCAGCTGCCCCACCTATAATTTCATCATCCTCTTCTCCCACTAACACTACATCACCGTCTCTTATTGTTCCTTCCTCCATTCCATCCTTGTCTCCTCCTCCTCCCACTACATCTATCCCATCTACCTCTCAGATTATTCCCTTTGTCCACCCTCAAAATATTCATCCTATGCAAACACGCAGCAAAAATGGCATAATTAAACCCCGTTTGGAACCCAGAATTTTACTTACCCATGTTGAACCTTCCACTATCAAACAAGCCTTGGCTAGTCCCCATTGGTTTCAAGCTATGAAAGATGAATATGATGCCTTGTTAAGAAACAAAACCTGATCTCTTGTCCAGCTTCCGCCTCATAGACAAGCAATTGGCTGCAAATGGGTGTTCAGAATAAAAGAAAATCCTGATGGTTCTTTGAATAAATACAAGGCCAGGCTTGTAGCCAAAGGGTTTCATCAAAAACCTGGTTTTGACTATTCTGAAACTTTTTCCCCGG
Source organism: Sesbania bispinosa (assembly GCA_026901365.1). Taxonomy (NCBI): domain Eukaryota; kingdom Viridiplantae; phylum Streptophyta; class Magnoliopsida; order Fabales; family Fabaceae; genus Sesbania; species Sesbania bispinosa. The sequence goes on from QLOH01000287.1 coordinate 335,580, forward strand.
TTGGCAAACCAGTTACAGTCAGAACAGTTCTCACTATTGTTGTGTCAAAAGGCTGGCCCATTCAACAAATTGATGTGAATAACGCCTTTCTTAATGGTCTACTGGAAGAGGAAGTTTACATGTGTCAACCTCCTGGCTTTGAGCATACAGACAGGACTCTAGTCTGCAAGTTACATAAGGCATTATATGGATTAAAACAGGCTCCAAGGGCCTGGTTTGAAAGGCTAACCTCAGCTCTCCTACATTTTGGTTTCAAATCAAGCAAGTGTGATCCTTCCCTCTTCACTCTTCATAAAGACACTCACTGCATTTACATCCTAGTTTATGTTGATGACATTATTATTACCGGTGATTCTTTGCCTTTCATTCAGCAACTTATTTCTAATCTGAATTCAGAATTTGCTCTCAAGCAACTAGGATCCTTGGATTATTTCTTGGGTATACAAGTTTGTCACTTGGCAGATGGCTCTTTACACTTGTCCCAAACCAAATATCACTGATCTGCTTGTAAAGGCTGGTATGTTTGAAGCAAAGGCTCTTACTACACCCATGGTTAGCAACATCAAACTGTCCAAATTTGGTACAGACTACCTACAGGATCCTTCCAATTACAGGTCAATTGTTGGAGCATTGCAATATGCAACTATAACTAGGCTTGAAATAAGTTTTGCAGTGATAAGGCTTGTCAATTTCTTTCACAGCCTCTTGAGGAGCACTGGACAGCAGTTAAGAGGATATTGAGATATCTCAAAGGGACAATTTCCTATGGTCTATACATTCAGAAAACTTCTCTCACTCAACCCCTTTCTATTACTGCATACTGTGATGCAGATTGGGCCTCTGACCCTGATGACCGCAAGTCTACTTCAGGTTCTTGTATTTTCCTTGGTCCTAATCTAGTTTCTTGGTGGTCTAAGAAGCAAACCTTGGTAGCTAGATCAAGTACAGAGGTTGAATATAGAAGCCTAGCTAATACTACAGCAGAAATTTTGTGGATACAATCTCTTCTAACTGAGCTGAGGATCCCATTCACTACACCTAAAGTTTTCTGTGACAACCTAAGCATTGTTATGCTGACTCATAATCCAATTCTGCATTCTAGAACTAAACACATGGAGTTAGATATCTTCTTTGTCAGAGAAAAGGTTATTGGCAAGAATCTAGAAGTTTATCACATTCCCTCCTTGGACCAGTGTGCAGATATTCTCACCAAGGCTTTGTCCTCAACCAGATTTACAACTCTCAGAGACAAACTCACAGTATTTGACAAATGTGCTCTTCCCAAACCACCCTGAGTTTGAAGGGAGCATATTAGAGTATGCGATTGATAACTGATAAGTAGTTGTTCCTTTCAGTTGTATAGTTGCTGATAACTGATAAAGTTGTAGTTGCATTCAGTTGTAACAGCTTGTAACTGACAGATCTCTTAGCTTCCTCTGTAAGTCAGATTCAGCTCACACTATATATAGTGTGATTCACCTCTTTTGTAATCAGTTTTTCTATTCATCAATAAAACAGATTTACTTACATTTCTCTGAAAAGTTTTCTCTCTACTTTTCTTTCATTTTCTCATTCAAGCACAACTAATAACTATCTCTCCTTGTGTGTGCATGTATGTATGTCGTGCCTCGGTGTCCTAGATTTTAGATATCACCGATGTCAGCGTGTCCGTGTCAATTTCGTGTCCGGTGTCCGTGTCTATGCTTCATAGGTGAAAACTAAAAACCAATATATGGTAAGAGAATACTGCAGAGAAATGGCCACAACTGGTATCCCATTCTTAACAATATTGCAGATATGCTGCCCAACGTCTGATATCAGAAATGGAAACTTCTTAACGACATTTTCACTTCCAATAGAATTGTATTAGAATTTGACTTTGAAATGCCTTTAGGTTTTTGGGTTCAATCTATGCTCATCAAGCACTCAAGAAAATGCTTTTTAGTAAACAAAACCTCATTTGCGTAAAATCCCATAATGACTGTTTCAAAGCAAAGTGGCGGCAGCTAGAAACCCCTCATGAATGATAAGTAGTTAAGGATCTAATAAATGAAAAACCATACACAGATAACTTAACAGACAATTTCAACCTTACCCAAGAAAGAAAGTTTGTCTATTTCTCCTAGAACTGCAGGAGAAAGAAATGACTGCCAACAAATTGTATAAAGAAAAGACCTACTACAACTACATCACCTTGATAATCACTAGATGAGCTGGAAGATTCACACCCCAAGCCAATGTGCTGGTACAAACCAATACCTGAATTGATAATATATAACTTATCAGAAAAGTGAAAGGCAAAAAAATGTAGTTTTCAATTTCTTTTTCTTTAAGAGAAACAAGAGTGCCAATTTCAATTATTAAGGTAATAAATGTGTGCCTGAATCTTGTTGTTTGCAAAAAGTTCCTCAACTAGGGATCTGTCTTTGTCATTCAGGCCTGCATGATGTAAACCGATGCCAAATTGTAACGTATGCCTCAGGTTTTGGTCAGAGACTTGAGACAGAACCATCTGCAGTGCTTCTTCAGGCATATTAAGGAATTGCCTTGGATGTTCATCTGAAGCAGCAAACTTCATTCACGGAGAAGATTAATAACAGTAAACCCTAATGGAACAAATACTATTTCCCAAAAGAGATTGGATCTGCACCTGAATGAGGTCCAGTGCAGTAAGTCTTGTCTGGCGTCGTGATGAGACAAATATAAGAACTGGTTTTGCAGGTGAGTGTGTGCAGATTGCAGCATATGCTGGTTTATTCATACTGTTCATCCTTGGGCAGTAATACTTTCCAGGATATCCCTATAAGAAGACCAAGTAATGTTAACATACTTGTAAGATTGTATTTCAAGAGTATGTCATATCAAGGGTTAGTTTGGTAGGAGACTAGGAGTAAACAGGTAAAGGTTAAGATAGAAAATTGATGTATGTAGAAAAATCTATTTTCATCCCTCCATTACCCATTCTTAGTAGTACTACTACCCATCATGCCCTTAAAATAAAAAACGATTAACACCAAACACTAGACACAAAAACAGACATGTGAAGTCACAATCTATGTGAAATTGAAGTCACAAACCAAACACTATATCCACTTGCCTGAATATGAACTTCCAAAGGTACAGGCCTCACACTTGGCTTGAAATTGAAGAGTCCAATCTCCTCAACGCCTAACCAATCAGCTAGATCACTGCATATAGAAGGGAAACAAGAAGATTAAGTTAATCGAACAAACTCCTATCTTGTAGACTTGTACTCTCTTTCCCTCACTCCTTAAAGCTAGGAGAGAATGGGAACAGTAAAATGATAGACAAATACCAGTGGGCAGGAGAATATCAAAAATGGATTTAAAAACATAAAATAAAATACAGAAAGGTGGATAAAATGAAAGTAAGCTTACCCAGCATTGGCTAGAGCTGTAGAAAGGCCTATAAACCGTACTGCCCGCTCTGTTTGTGATGATATGTATCTCATCCTAGAAACAATAACCTAGAAACAGAAATTTCCTCACCTGAGCACTTAGACAGCATCTATGTAACACAAAAAAACAGCTATGATATGCATAGAAAGTTAATAGCAAAGTGTAACCTTTTGTGGGAAAGAAATATTATTAGAGAAGAATTGGGTACAGTACAACCGCAGAAATAAGATATCCTACTAAAAGAAACCCACAAAAAAAAAATTCCAGAGCACACAAGAAAGATACATTATGTATCAACTAAGAAAAACTAGCCAATACGTATGCAAGAAGCACTGTTGTCCAAATAAAGACTTAGCCTATGTTTGGTTTTAGGGATTTGGAGGAGAGGGGAGGGGAGAGGAGGGATTTTAAATGAGTTTTTATGTTTGGTTCAATTTTTAGGACGGGAGGCGAGGGGGCCGAAATCCCTCCTAAGGCTAATTTTGCTCCCCTCCAATAATGGGGGCATTTGGAGGGGAGGGAATGAGAGTTTAAATTAAATGATTAAAAGGGCTTAAATACCCTTACACTCATATTAATAAAACTATGTGTTATAAAAGTAAAGAGGTATATAAGTAAATTAGATTTATTTTCCCTTCCCTCCCCTTGTGAACCAAACATGTAAGGGGGCATTTTCCCTTCCCTTCCCTCCCCTCCCCTCCCCTCCCCCTTTGAACCAAACAAATAAAATGTCACCTCCCCTCCCCTTCAATAAAATCCCTCCCCTCTCTTTCCCTCCTTTGAACCAAACAATACGCTTTAAACTTCAAAATAGGTTTATCAGGGAGGGTGGAATGGAACTCTGTTCAGAACTCTACTCAACAAATGAATTTGTAATTGAAAGCAAAATTTACACAAAAGACCCTCAAAAGACCAAGAGACCAAAGGCATTCAAAGAACATAATCAGGGAGACCCAAGAGAGTCTCCAACTTAAAGAATTTCTATTGTTGAAATTAGGGAAAAAATTGTGGAAATCACAAGAAGTGGGATCTTGAATAATAAAAATTGTGGATGCAAGAATTGTGTAAAGGAAGGTAGTTGATAGCATCATGTGAAAGCCAGACTAAAATAGGAATTTTTGACCCAATGGTCCTCCAAAAAGTTGGAATAAGAAACATTACCTACAAAAAAGGAAAAGGTTTGAAGGTAGTATAACCTTGTGACATAAATTTCCACAGGATAAAATGTTAAGCTCGGAAATATTAGCACCCCACCCATTCTGATTGTTGTGTTGCATAATTTGTTTGTGTTATTTTCTCTTTTATTATGAACAGATTTATTTCCTTAATATATGTTATTAGGATAGATTTATTCCCTGTAAACATAGGCTAGCATTTATTAGAATTAATGTACATCAGTCTACAATCTATACGATGTAAATCACACCTCTACCATTATCATCAAGAAATAGTATATAGTAAATTTCTTTTAACATTGGTGTCAAAACTCCCAAGGCTGCTTTCATTACAACTGGCAAACTCTGGGTCGGTCCTCTTCATTACAGTCAATCATCAACTTTAGCACCTTCACTGTGCCCAGAACTGTTGTCAGCAGTGCCATCCACAGCCATCCATCACCACAGCTCTGATTGGCAAACCCACAGGAGGTTTGCCATCCCAAGTCTGACAAAATCTCAGAGTTTCATCACCAGAAACTGCTCTACATGCCCATATGCACACATTCTTCTCCCAAAACATGTGCATCACACGCCACCATCCAGGTCTCTGTTCATCCTGCCATTGGTTCAATGTTGTTTGTCAAGTGTCAACATTTCTCCACCTTACAAACCCTAGCCTTGTCATCTCCCTTTGATAGTAAAAGCTTTGATACCATGTCAAGAACCAACTCTCACAAGAAGCTTAAGTTGTTAGGTGAAGGCTCATAAATAGATTTATATCAAACACTTATGTACTATGTTGACCCCCAGAAGTATTCCTTATAAGAAGTTCAGAACGAAGATTGACAACCAAATAAAGATATAGAACTCAACATAGAATGGCTACCCAGAAATAAAATAAACTAATGAGCCAGAGTCAGTAGTATGTCACCACAGTTCATAAGCACATACCTCAAGAATGGGCCCACGATCAGCTCCCAATAAATGAATCTCATCCAATATGATAAGTCCAACCTATTGATTAGTGCCATGGATTAAAAAATGAAGTAGATAACTTTTTTTTTGGACAAAATATGAAGTAGATAACTTAAGTATATTGAATTATTTCAATATATAATACTTCACACACCCACAAACACCCAAGACAATATGAATTATTCACCTTTGCAACATAGTATATTGAATTATTTCAATATATAATACTCCACACACCCACAAATACCCAAGACAAATATGAATTATTCACCTTTGTGACATAGCTACGACTATGCCAATTACGACTTATACCATCCCACTTTTCAGGAGTAGATATGATGATATTTGCTGACAAGAGGGCCATCAAATCAGGAGTATAGTCTCCAGTCATTTCAACCTAATAAGAAAAATAATATAATTACCATCAATGCCATATATAGTTCATGTATATTTTTTCATTAAAAAAAAATATCAGTACCATCTTTTTCCCTAACTGAGACACAAGACGCTTTGCCAATCGCTCATTCTTTCCCTAACAATAGCCTTCAAAGGTGCTATATAAATAACCTGCATGTTCATACGGACAAGTAGCTTAAGCACTACATAAGTTATGTGTGATATAGGTAGCAGAAAAGTTATTTCTATAAGCAATAAGACACAACAAAAAAAAAAAATTGTGCACAATGTATACAAGTTTTTGACCACTTAGACACAGAAATGAACAAATGAAATAATCTATTCATTTTTATTCTTTCACTTGGTCTCAAGATTCCTCAGTATGATTAAGCACCTAGAATAGCAGCCTGCAAAGAGCAAGCAGCATAACTTCCTTCAAATAAAATGCATAATTCTCTTCTTTGTTTTTTTACTTTCCTTAACTGTATTCTCATCCAGGATTCATGTTCTTTCACAAACTGTACTAAGCCATTAACAAATTTAAGTATAAACCTTCATATCAGGCTGAGTGTTGAAAAGACGGAGCATTGCAAGCTCAGCAGATATAGTTTTTCCACTTCCAGTTGGAGCTCCTAATAGAACATTATTGTCCGTGTGATACAAAACATGAAAAGTCTGCCAGAGTAAACACAACAGTCTTCATATGTTGTTTATGTATGTAAAAAATGGCGCATAACCTAACAAATTTTGCAGTAATGCAAATAAACCAAACCTGTGTTTGTATTGGATTAAAATGTGAAAATTTATATAGCGCTTCATAAGCACCGTTGCCAAGTGAAGACACGGGAAGAGGTTTTAAATCAAGGAGTTCTGTGTGAGCAGTACGAGCCTGATGCAGATATATTCAGAAGTGTCAGACATAGACTGGCTAGGAGCCAGTCGCCTTACAATAGTTCTAGAAACAAAAAAGGAAGAAAGAAAGTAATGGACATGTAATACCTCTGGCAATGGTAAATTATGAAAAGTAATAGTGTAGAATGCCTCTGCATGAAGCCACGAATCAGAAATGGCATGAATGTAATATTGTGGTGGATGCGGTTCAAATATAGGCACGGTGAAGGAAAGCTTGTAAGGTTCCCCCTTAGCCATCCGCTTTGTCAGGATAAAGAGTTCCGAGTGGTAGATGTGATCATTCTCAGAATCCTGCTCAAAATAGTTGATTACACATCCAATTTGGAGCTAGTAATTATCAAGCCATAACTAGTTAAAAGTTTAGTTGTGTAAAATGATGTCTCAAGGAAAAGCCTACATGACATCATCACACTTGCAACACATTTTTCACACACACATTGAACACTTCATAAGCAAAACATAAATACCTAAGCCATCAATCTAGATAAAAGCAAACAGCAAATGACTATGAGACATGGGTAGATCTAAAGTTTTGAAATAAAAGATTCTGACTATAATAAAAATACAAACACGTTGAATAATACATACATACATACCCCATACGAATACTTATAACAAGAACAACCAACACTTACCCATTTGGTGGGGTTAGCTACATAAATCTATCAATGCCATTGGGGTTCTATCAGAAACAAAATTTTCAGTAAAACTCTTTCAAGCAAATCAAAATATAAATATTTTGGTTGGAGAAAATGGAAAATCATGTGGACACGGCATAAGCAAGGTGGCAATTTCTAAAGTTTCTTCGTCTCAGAGCAAACTTGGGATATTAGCCTATTGGTTTACATATGGCATTAGGCTATTTGGTCTAGAGCACATCATCCTTTTAATGGGATTTCATGAACAGATATGTTGAGGAATTGGGAAGATTTGTTTCATTGTATCTCTTTCTTCATAGTTGTTTTCTGTTTTGTGCCCTTGTTTAGGAGGATTCCTTATCCTCCTTTCTCTGTTATTCTTTGCTTTAATTTCAATAAATTTCTCCATTTATATTTAAAACAAAAAAAGGTCAGCTTTTTTAACAAAATCTAAGCAATCTGCAAAGTGTCTGATCATCACAAGGAAATCTATTTACCTCTACCAAAATCCACCAACGTTGAGCAGTACCATGAAAACGATCTTTCCAAATGAAAGCAGGCGTTATGACCAAATCAACCTGAAAATATTGATTGATTATGTCGAATTGGATATCAAGGCTCTATATCCTGTGATGAAATCAATGAAAAAAATTGGAATCTCACTAGTCTGGAAAGAATTCTTCACTGTGGAATTACCTTCAACACAGTTCTGGTTATTGGACTCACAGTTGCTGATAACTGAAGTGATGGAAAATACCCTAGGTATTGCTTGACCAACTGAAAGGGACAGGGATAAGAAAATAATGATCAACATTTCTTCAACATATGAACCCACCTCCAAAGGAAATCTTTGAACACCATCCTACTAAAAGGAACATACCCTTCCTCCAGGTGCATAACGAATTAATGCCCCAATGTCTTTTTCCTCCATCTCCAGCAGGCGATCAAGGTCAGCCCCTCGGTCTTCAAGCTTCCGCAATATCTACAAACCAAAAAGGACTATCACATACCAGTATGAAATATAACCAGTGAATATAGTGAAAACAATAGTTAAGGGCAAACTTCTGCAGAAAGGTCCTTGTCAAATTGTCTAAGAGGATGCTGGTATGGCCAAATTTGGCGATCCACAGCTTTGCAATATTCTAACATAAACAAAGACATCTCACACCAGCCTCTTCGCAAACAAATCTCAAATAAAGCCCGCATTATACGAGCCAAGCTTGCACTTATGTATGCAGCATCAGATACCAGAGAAAAAGAATCTATAGAGCCTCGAGATATGTACAACTGCAAGCAAGCAACCATATATTATTAATGCAATTATTTAGGTATCCTCACAGGTAATTAAAGTCAACAGCTTAAGAACTAAACCTGAATCAGAATGGAAATCTTTCCATGTTTATTGGAAGGACCACCCTTAATTTCCAATGGGCATGATGTGCGTGCCAACATCTCTAGCTCATTCTGTTCTTCTTCTCGAACAGCAATATTCTCAAATTCAGATGAATGTGCAACCATGTCAATAACCTAGAACAACAAAAAAGGTAAAAAGAACGTGAAAAGACAAATTATAAATTATATGAGAGAATTCCATTCAGACTAACATGTTTACACAGGCTTACAACAAAGAACAGAACCAGGATACATTAAACAACTGGCCACTAAATTGCACAGCTTTTGCAATTTTACAGAAAAATAAAGTATATAACAATTAGATAATAAATAATCATTTTTATAGTAGAATAGTCCCTTTTATAGAGAAATAAATTTTTATAGAAGAGAAAAAGAACGAAAGTACAACAAGAGGCAGGTTAAGGTATCACCAAAAGCAGTAAAAAAACACTTAAAACAGGAAAAGAAGCAAGGTTTCCCAACTTCACTGCATATTAAAGAAGGCATCTCCTTTGAAACAGCCAAAGACAGAATACTGAAAGAAGCTAGAAGCATAACCATGTCCCATAGCAAATTTAAGGGCAAAGAAAAACCCTTAAAAATACTACCTCCGGTCCTAATTATAAGAACCTTTTAATCACTTCACAAGGATTAAGGAAGTTGGTTAATTTAGTTGATCACAATAAATTTGTCATGAATATGTATCATTTTTACATAATTACCCTTGAATTTCTTGAGACTCATTACCTTTCTCTCTCCATTTAATTACTTCATTGTGTCATTCTCACTCTATTCATTAATTACACACCTATCTCCACTAATGGGATATTTTTGTCAAAAAATAATTAATGTAAGGGACAATCTGGAAAGGTTCTTATAATAAGGACCAAGAGCAACTCTCCAAAAGGTTCTTATAAATAGGACCGAAGGTAGTACTATATAATAAGCATGAGCACAAAACTTTTAACAGTTATTAAAACCTTGTTTGCAATAGATCACAATCAATAACCTCACTATCATTCATGTGGCGTCTCAACATCTCATTGTATGTTTCAACACTTGAATATTGAATGTAAAAATGGCTCGCAATGCGACCAAGCTCAGTACAGTAAAAATTGCCACTTTTCTCATCAAACCGCATCATCTTTGCTTTATCAAGTGCACGTGCAGCATCAATTACAAGAGATCTTTGCTTAGAACTCAAAGAAGGATCTGCCATCACCTAAACCATAGAAGATCAAGAAACCACTTGTTACTCCATACTGCATACTAAAAATTATGATTAGAAAACCTCTGAATGCATCAAGACAATCACCAAAAAATCTTTTCAAAATGATAAGTGAGAGGAACTCAATTAAAAATCTGTGAAATGCAGCAAACTATCAACCTTAAATTTTAAATTAGTGGTATATCTTTATATTCTTCCACCTCTTCTTTCATTCCACGCTCCCTTTTTTCAAATGACACAGCCTCCTATTTCTATCCATTCAATTTGTATTCTGTTAGTTGTCAGTTAGACAGTTGTTGATAACTAAATTAGGTCCTGATCCACAGCACTCACCCTTATGCTTTCTAACATACACCTTTTTGGAGGTTTGTAAACATATATCTATCCTAGATCATCCAAAATTTACAATAAAAGAGAAGCTTGTAATTGGTACCTCATCCCACCCAATACCATATGCCAAAGGATTCATCCTCATCCTTATGAAAAGATAAGTATAGCCAAGCCATGCACAGGCTTCCTTAACATTAGTTACAGTACCCAATGCCACCTCTGCATTCAAATTATCTTTCAACGAGCTAATAAACTGCAAAGGATTGAAAGAAGTCAGTAAACACTGCCAAATACATTAAGAAAATCTTATGTATATGATCCTATGTGCAGGCAAAGATTCAAAGTACACACGTGAACATGACTGTCTCATCATTTTTCTGATCATTACCTGACTTTCTATAGGGAGTTGACTTGTCAAAAGTCGCAAATAATATGCTAGTTTGTCATGAGATGTAATTATGATGCCCTCACCACTTTTGTCAAACTGAGGTCTCCCAGCTCGCCCAAATATCTAAGTGAAAATGACAAAGATACAGTCAGCACTCAGTACATCATATTTACCAAATATTGGAAACCCAATGCCACTAGGATTGGACTAGTGATGAGGGGCTTGAGTAGTATGCATGAGGTCATAGATTCAAACCCCATTACTACCATTGTACAGCAAAAAAAATTACAATAAACCCCATGCCTTACCTGCATAACATCAAGCATACCAAGGTCTCGCCACCCACCAGCTTTAGGATCATATAATTGGGTACCCTGGACAACAACAGCCTTCAGATCAATTTACAAATTATGGGACAAAAGTAACTCAATACTCATAAGAACCTAGTGAACACAATAACTTGATACAGAATCACCGGGAAAAAACAAAAATCTAAGACCAAGCAGCTGACATCCTTGAGAATATGATCAATAGATTCAATACTACCTACATAAAGTTTTACATTTTAGCACTATAAAACTCCACTACATCATTACTATCAGCAGTAGAATTTTGTAGCAAAGTCCACTTCCTATTGCAAAGGCACATTTATAAAATTCATAAAAAATAAGAATAAAAAGTGGTCCCTAGAGGCAGGGGCTATTGTAAACTTGTTTGAAAGGCTACTACATACTGGAAAACCCCAAAAACATCTCTGGAAGACAAACTCTCCAGAGTCCTCCTAAGTCCTAAATGTTTTAGACATTAGAGGCATGCACTGGAATGGATATAATCTCTAAGACACTCCCTCACACAAAAATCCTTTGAGCCAAGGGTGGACAAAGCACAAGTCCATCAAACCTAGTAACGAAAATTAATTTATGAAGAAATGAGAGCAGTAAGTGTCAAACTTTTAACCACCTGGTCAAAGAGGCTCTATAAATGTTAAGAACCAACTGTCCTAAGATTAAGACCTTAAGCAGATAAGAGCAGGCCCAAAAGATTTTTTTTATCTCTAACAGTCTGCAACAGGAAACATAACTATAACCAGAAGTTACAATATCATGCACCCCACTAATAAGAGAAACAGACAGATTACATTACAACAGATGACAGGTCAGAAGTTGTCTCATATAAGGTAATTAGATAAGCGAACTTTAAAAGCAGTAGAGCTATTATGAAAATTGTGGAAGTCAAGAAGACTAGATCCCATAGACAATAAAAAAATTTAAGTGCAACCTGAGCAAGTTGAAACAAAAGATAGTTCTCACTTTATCTATTATGGTCAACACAATAAAATTTGACACATTCTACCTAGAACCCTTCCCTCAAATGTTCTATTCTTATTTTATCTAAATAAATTCTTATTGTATTCAAAAAAAAGAAAATAAAAAACAGAGGACACCAAAACCACATCTGTTAGTCATTCAAATTCTCAATGCTGTGACTGTGATACTAATGACTTTAACATAACTGTAGTGTCATACAACACCGCACAGGCATGTACCTGTTTTCATGTCCAAGAATTGCCAAAAAAAAGATGCAGTTATAACACACACATTACACATAGGATCTATCAGCAGCAGGTAGAACTGTTAAATCGAAGTTACACCATTAAATAGCTCTATGTAGGATAGGATAAACTTTCTGTGAAATCCATGATTGGATTAAAAGCTTAGACCAGATCATATAGATCATGCTCATAAAATTTTATCATAATCAAAAACTGGTTTAGGTTCTACTAGTCCATGCACCATATGATAAATGTCCCATATGTTTCTAAAACATAATGTTACGATATATAAATTTCTAAACATTTTAAGCAGTTGACTGATGTTAAAATATCCCAGAACATCTCCAGTGAACTAAATGTTCTTGTGAACCGTTTCAGTCACTTTCCCCTTTTCCATCTAACTCCTAAAATTTCAATACATAAGAAATTATTCACAATTAGATTTTCGACTTAAGAATAACAAAATATTTGAAATTTGAAATACATAATCAACAAGAAAATCTCTGATGATTCAACAATTCAGTTGATGAAAAGGAAATCATATTTAAATAAAAACAAATAAGATACAGGGTAATATGTAGTGCAAACCTTTATGACAACTGTGTGAGCAGGTAGGTTGACACCCCATGCCAGAGTTGCTGTACAGACAAGTACCTAAAAGCAGCAAAAGGCATACTTACATGAAACTACAGGCAAATTATGAAAGTCTAATCTGGAAAACCCAGAGAGGGATAAGCTCTACCTTCAGAAGTCCATCAGAGAAAAGCCGCTCAGTAAGTCCTCTGTCAGCACGTAACATCCCAGCATGATGAACACCCATTCCAAATTCAAAAAGTTCTACAAGATCTTTGTTTCTTGATTTAATGACTTCTTTCTGAACGCATAAGATAGAAAATCTATGAACTCAAAGAAGCATAGATATCACAAGAAAAATCCAAAGAAATGTTTACTCTAACCACCTTCATAAAGGTATATTGCGGATGTGTATTATTACTAAAGAGTTCCAAGTCCTCATTCCTCCGTGCAAGTTCAGCCTGTTGAACATGACATACAAGTGATGATACTAAAACCAGAACATAGGACAGATAATAGTACGATCAGTTCATATGCAAAGAAGTAAATAGTACAATAATAATGGTTTCAGCAAAAACTCAATACAAGGACAAAGAATTTCAAATCAAATAACACGACTTTATAAAAGTTCCAAAATGGCAAACCAGTTTCTGAGCAGTCTTTGCAGTGTCTTTTCGTGAATGGACAAATACCATTGCCTGATGACCTTGCTTAATAGAATCAACAACCTGGCTCAAATAAAAGAGCCAAAGCTAGCAAATTAGCCAACACTGCGAGATTTATCATGTTTTGAAGAAAAGAGCAATAGGACAAAACCTTGGTATAGCATATATCATTCAACAATTCATTACGAGCTGCAAAGTTTGGCTCACTAATCCCAATATACTGTTGTGCAAGAGGCACTGGACGATAACTAGAATCAAAGAAGAAAAGACCTGTGTCTGGATTTACTCTGAGAAACTGTGCAACCTGGAGACAATGAATAGTCAGAATTTGCAGGTGGAGGTCCAGCAAATACTTCAGTATATAGAACATCAAAATCAATAGATAATAAAAACAAGTATGTATTGTTTGGACCAAACACCTCTAGGTAATTGGGGAGTGTGGCAGAAAGGCCCACAATGCGTATCATTGTCTGAGTTGACTCCACCTGATATTAAAAAGACAGAAGAAATTGTTCAATTAGAAACTAATCATCATGTGGGGAAATACAGTATAATAAATGGCTGTAGTGGCAATGTGGCACCACTTAGTAGTGGGAATAGGGATTGGCATATCATATAAATCACACCAAAACCACAGGCATTATCTGTCAGGTATCATCAAAATAATAACATTGATTTTCGATGAAGCATTATAACTGTAGTACAATAATAACATTATGTTAGATTTAATGCAACTGTAGTACAATAAAAAATTTCTTGAAAACAAACAGGTTTCTTTCATTCTTTCCCTCTTCTGCTTGCATACAAAATCACCACCCGAGAGAAGAGCCTATCCAATCAAAATTCTAGATTCAACTTTAAATTAGGGCAAAAAGAAACGCAACAAACACTATTGGACAGAAGCCAGTCTGCATTCCTCTTCATAAGCTCAATTCACCAACTACAGAAATGCCTCATGCATTTTAGCTTCACCATAAATTAGAAACATGCTTAATCACAAGGTTTACCTGCCGAAGGGTCCTAGCAACCAGAGCCTCTATTACAGGACCTCTATCATCATTGAGTAGATGCACTTCATCAATAATTAAGAGCTTCACCAGCATTGAGAGTGACATGTCACTGCTCTTGCGAGTAATGACATCCCATTTCTCAGGTGTTGTCACTATCATCTGATTCAAACCATGAAAAAGAAGAAACTCAGTTTGCATGCCGGCAAGGAAATTCTAACTCTGGAATTTTTATAACAAGAAACCTGAGTTTCTTCAAGTTCATTTTTAGAGAGCTGCATATCTCCAGTAAGCTCTCTGACAGTCATATTCAATGGAGATAACCGGTGACTGAATGTCGCTGTGACTTCTGCAGCCAAAGCCTAGAAAGGACAAGGATCTAAACTTAGAAATGACACACACAAATGCAGGGAACAGAATGCAAAGCTGAATAGAGAAATAGAAAGAAGAGCAACACAAGCATCAACATACCTTCATTGGAGCAACATAAACTATCTTAAATTCATCTTTATGCAAGTAACCATCCCTGAAGTGCTGTCCAATCTGCATACAAGTCATTCATCAAGGAAAAATCTTTTCTTTATGAAAAGCACCTTTTTATTGAGAAGAAAGAGCATACACAATTCAAGGATAATAAATCCTCTTCACAGAGCTAAAAAATGAAAAACACAAACAAATTGAATAATTAAGAAACACCATGAATACAATAAAGCCCTACAATTGCTCTAGAGATCTAACAATCCAGCTCCTTGAGAATTAAATAAAACAAATAAAAAATTAAACATACTTTGTCCATTGTCCATTCCCCACCCATTGTAATTTGTATCACTTTAGCCAGAAAAAGAAAATCTCATCATGGCTAGGTGAAATACTTTAGCGGATTATATGTGTCTGCATGGTAGTCAAAATCGCGATTCAACACATAAAATTTACGACTAATGGCACCCTGTGTGATGCAGAGCCCAACCGGAATCGGAATCTGGTGAAATCGAAGCAGAGTTGCTTCCTGAAGCGGTGAAATCAGACGATTTCACCATGGCGATGAGTTGCTTCCTCGATGGGTTTTTGCGCGGCCCATAATCCGACCCAAACTCAAGTGAACCATGATAATCCTCCTCCTCCTCCTCCTCCATTCTGCGACTTTGAGACGACCCACCTCCTTCTGTGACATGAATCCTGCTCTGTTCTGCAACTTTGAGACAACCCATCTCCTGTCTGGATCCGATGCTCCTTCCCTGTTCTGCGACTGCGACTATGAGGCTGTTGCTTTTCTCCTGAGTGCTCTCTTTCTCTGTTTGACTGGTACTCTCGCAGTCAAGCTGCTGTTACACTGCTCTGTTTTTTGTTTCAAGTCTCAACTCTCACTCCCACTTGTTATCTCTGTTCTCTGATCTTCTACTCTGTTTTATCCGTCTCACAGTCACTCTCACTTTGTCTCTATTCTCTACTCTGCTACTCTGTTTTGTTTTTGGAGTTGATAAGATTTTACTACCGACATTCTTATAAATTATGAATGCAAGTTAATATGTGATATTAGTGATTTAAAAGTTTTTTCTTATTTATGTTATTTTATATGTATATATATGGATTTTGTAAAATCTTACAATTCGTGTTACGATTCCACGATTTACGATTTTCACTCCCCTTCCCGATTTAAGGTCAAATCTCAATTTTAACTACCTTGTGTGTGTGTATAATTAAGCATTAAGCATGCATGGAACTTCTACACTTTTTTTTCCTTCATCTTCGCAGCTCTTAGATCATATTAGATCAAAATATTCATAATACCTAGTAGGTTTTGGAAGTAGTAACAGCTTATGCACCAAATCTATTGGTACAGAATTATACTAACTATGGAATATTGGTCTTCAAATCTTCTTTCAGAAGTCTATTATTCTAGTTAGAGGACTATTTTTATGTTTAAATTTTGACCATTCATATTAAATCTAATGGTCAATAGAAGAGAGTGAGGAATGAACAAAGTAAACAGCTAGTACATCAACTTCTTTCTTTGTCTCATGAGATCAATAGAGGGAGAGAAATCAATTTAAAACATTGATTTCAGATGATAGAAATAAACAATATTGTCAGGAAAAGAGTAAATATGAAGCAAGTATTCACCTCGTGTAGAATTGAAATCATTGCTATGTTAGTTTTTCCAGCTCCTGTTGGAGCACACACCTGCAAGCACATGAAAAGCACTTAATTACACGTCTAAATGAACACTTCTTCTCTTTTCCAGATGAAATTTCTATAATCATTTTTTGGTTTAAAAACTAAACCATAGATCACTCACTAGTATATTCTCATTGGTTCCATAAACAGTTTGATATATCCTGCTCTGAATACGGTTTAGCGATTTGTAACCACGGAAAGCTGCTTGAGCAAAGTCATCTAACTCCCTGATCTCAATCTGAAAGTGCATAATTGTAGTAGATATGCTTTAATAGCACCACTTAATCACAAACTATTACTTAGAAGACCATTTTAGGGAATTGGGGGAAGCAGTAGTCATGCAACTTTGTCAATATTTAGTTAAACATAGAAATATGCAAAATGTGGTTTTAATTTTTTAAATGCCACATGGTATCACCTTGCAACAACCACAGATCCCAGGACAATAGCAATCCATGCATCAAACCCATCACTTATTCCATATGTTAATAAAGTATCAACGGTCTCTTCTTACAATCACCATTCATCAAACAAGATTCATAATCTCTCATTAAATAGTTGAAACTTGAAAGTATCTCACAAGTCACATAAATAGATTTACCAGCCTTCTCCAGGTTTCATTGGCGCAGTTGGTTTTGGGGGAATAATAACCTCTTCATACCCCTTAAAATGCTTCCTAACAGTTCCTTCAGGAAGAGCAGTAACAGCTATTGATTCGGACCTATCTCCAGAACCAATCATCTCATCAAACAAATTTTTCCTCTCACTTGCTTGGTGTAAAGATGAGAAATCCAATGTAGACAAGTCATCATCACCAGCATGTTCTATTCCCCGTCTGTTTCGTTTTTCCTCCTTGCGTCGAAGCTTATCAATTTGCTTTCCTGACTCTGTTTGAACAGTCACCTAAAAAAAGCAGTTCCTTGAGGAAGGCAATATTTTACATAATGACGGTATGTGTCTGCATTTCAATATATTCAAGTGAAGAAATACAGGTTAATTATAAAGAACATGACCAATACCTGTGTCCCATAACTAGGCATGCGAGACTGAGAATTTGAAGCACTTTTATCAGACTTCATACCAATAAGCCATGATGAATAGAATCAACAATCTCCTTTCGATGCTGCAAATTGTCACAAAAATATCAACTGTGCTTCAAAAAATTCCATAAAAAAACTTCAGTATCTTTCACAATGAGATGATTGACAAGCATGCCTTCAGTCTTGAAGTCAAGGTCATCAAACAGCACAAAATGTTATTCAAAATTTCAAAAGAAAAAGTTGACACAGCATATGAAGCAATCATTACTTGGATATGGGTGGAGGAGAGTGGAGTTCACAAAGAGTTACCAATAACGTTTTTAAGAAATAAGAGGGGGAAACTAGCATATCCTTACCAATAAAAGATTTTGCACAGTTTCAAATGCACTATCACCAACAAGATCCAACAAGTCTCCAGCTATCTTCAGAGAGAAAGGAAAAAAGGGTAAGTTTTCTACATTGCAGCAAACCTTAGTTATATATACCAGTTAAATAAGACAGTCATCAAGCAATACCTCTTCACCAGGCTTTTCTGAATTAAGAACCCTACAAATGGCCATTGCCAATTCATCTCGGGATAGCTGTGAATTACAATTCCTAACTATTTTATCACATGCATCTCTTAACCAAGTCAAGTTGAACTTTTCCCCACTAACAACTGAATGATCTGTTGGGTCAATATGACCATACTGTGCTTCGTTAAATGCTAAGGAAACAGTGCTTTTGAAATCCATTATGTCTCCATCATCTAATGATACATCAACCAAGAAACGAGCTGGTGCTTGAAAAACCAAATCAGCTCCAAATTCCAAATCCTCATCAGCATCAAGGTTTCTTTCCAAAGAAAAGGCAGAAGTTTTATTGCTAGGCTGCAAATTTAAAAGTCTCTGTGCTAGAGATGCAACTTGCTTCAACTTAGCATCAGCAATTGCATGACCGATAAGTTTTTGCAATTCTAACCTGCATACCAATGCCACACACTGAAAGTTTAAAGTTTTTGGACAAATGCTCCAACCTCCAATCTCTCCAACATTCAAGACTAGCATCACAATCAATCAAATACTTAAGCCATATTATGGCCTCTGCATTTTGTAATATGCACCAGGCAATACAAATTTAGAGAACTTGACATAACTGTATTCAAATCCTCTAAATGATTTGTAGTAAGGCTCATTAAATTCTTTAGATCCAAAAGCCATACACAACTAAACAATAACTTCATCCCTATAAGTACACAAGTAAAATCACAAAAAACAAGCAATCAAGCACTTCATATTGGTAGTTACTGTCAAAACTTCAAAATCCAACGCTTACTTTTTATCAGAAATAATTCTATCAGTAGTCTCCTCATCCTCCATTGGCCTTCCAAATAGACGGTACACAGTCAGCGCCACCTCATGGAACTCCTCAGAGCGCATTTCTCCATCAACCAAGTCCACTACTGCTCCTATAAACTGCTTGTACGCCTGCCGCACTTCCGATGAAGCTGCTTCACCAGTTCATCAAATTCAAACGTGTCATCACTAACAACATTCATTTTTGTTTCAACTGAAAATATGCACATTGGTAACCACAAAATACCTTCTTCCCACCCATACACAATCTTCCTTGCGAGTTCTGATTCATCCAGCGAGCTTGCAGCACTAAACGCCATAGTTCAAAGTACAAAATTCTTTATCGTTAGTGAATTGCACAAAGAAACACAAAGCATTCAAATCACAAAACATTATACAGTAACAAAACCAAAACCAAACAGGACGAAATTTTAAAGCCAAAAACGAAACGCTATGGAGAATGCGATGCAGTGATTACTTGCGAGGCCTTCGGTTGTGGAGAATGGTTTTGCGATGAAGATAGGCCTGGTCGACATCAAAGGGGTCTCTGAGGGAATTTGTAAGGCGAGGAATCTGAATCAACATTATCGATATTCGATAGACTGATGCTGAAACTCCTTAACCAAGACGATGATGATGGATGGAAACCTAAGACACTGCACTAACACTTCAATTCCAGGTTTTTATAATCTCTGTTATTTCTTGCTTTCCACGTACCAGTACTGTGACGCTATTTGGAGCGGGTGAAAGATTTGGGTCTCTCAGGTTACTTGAAAACTAGAGAGAGAGAGAGAGAGACATATATACATATGTTGGTCCAAAGATTGAAGATATTGAACGTGTAAGGAAGGAAAAGTAACGAAATTAGAAAAATTAGCGAATTTTGTCCTATAAAATTTTCCACCCAAGTTTAGTCCCTTTTAATTTTTCGTTTCCAATTTTAATTTTTGCCATTAATTTACACGGTTAAGTGATGACCTGGCACTATTACATTAAGTAGGGGTATAATCGGGTTGGATTAGATCGGCTTTAGGGTGATATCAAATCTGAACCGATAAAATGAGGGTGGGTTGGATTGGTCCGGGTTTTTTTTTGTGAGTAACCCGACCCGAACCAACCCGAATATGTTCGAGTTGGGTTGGGTTAGGTTATCGGGTCATGAGTATTTTTCTTTGTTTTTTAAACGTGGAAGGTGAAATGAAATTAAAATATAAAATGAAAAAAGAAAAGAAATAGAGAAAAATGAATTGAGAGGAGTAGATGAAATAGGATTTGGGGAACCACATCTGCTTGTGATGTCGTTGTGCCTATTTTGTTCTTTCCTTGCAGGAAAATGAAATAAGATTAGGACTTCTTTTTTTGGTTTAGTTCGGGTTGGGTCTATCGGGTTCATCATAGGCAAACCCGAGACCTGAACCGAAGCAGGTCGGGTTTAAAAGAAATTGTTCGAACCGAACCGAATACTCGAACCAAACCGTTAAATATCTTCGGGTTTGTGTTGAATCCGTCGGGTTCGCTGGTTGGGTCGGACCCGCTTACACACCTAACAGTAAGTTGACGTGCCTATTTAGGCTGACATAACTACCATGGTGGATTTTTCTGAAATTATTTTCCCCCAAATTTTTTAATTATTATTATTTACATTTGACAAATTTTAGTTATGTAACCTAATAGGTAATTAACCATGTCCATTTGTTTGCAACATAGGTTGAAATTGTGAAAAAAATTCTCGGGTTTGATTTCCACTAAACACGCTCTTCGGAAAGGGTGGAAAACTTTAACTGTGACTAAGCCTCAGACAGGATTCGGGTAATAGGGGATATATGTAATTAAAAAAAAATTAATATGAAATCTCACATAAAATTGAAGACACTGAATGATATCATTTGTTAAGTAGAACATAGATGAAGCAAACAATTTGAGTTATTGAAACTATCATAGACCTGTTAATTATTAAGATGTTGCTAAAGAGGTTAAAGGAGACGTCCAGGTGATTTCTTTTGGTAAAAAAATGCAAAGAATTCTACCTTCACTCTTGGGTTTATCATCTTCCTTGGGTTTCAAAGTGAAATCAATAATGCAAATAAGATCTAGGTTTTGAATATTCCTTGAGAGTATATCTAATTGCTAAATCAGAGGAGGGATTGTACTCAAATCCATTTTTCCAACACTAGCAATGAACATGTATATGTTGTTGCTTGCTTGAGAATTGAGATTAAGAGCTTTGACGATGATGCCAGGGGAATCAAGTGATGGGTTCGTAGACAACATTGAAATGTCATTTTAAACTTGTCGATTTTTCCATTGGAAGGAAGTAACTCTTAGACTAGAGTAATTTTAATATGAAAACAAACTTAACACGTCATCTTACTTCAAGCACAACCAATTAAAATATTACACCTCATTAAAAATAAATATTTAAAAATAGAAAAAAAAAATCATCTTTGATTCCTATTTTTACATATCACTCATATCCCCTTAAAACTTATTTCCTATTGAAAATCATCAAATCGTCATGTATCTCCATTATCTTTCTTTACATTCAATTCAACTACACATACATAATTGTTTTCCTCTTCAAACCACTATAACATTGGCGACAACCCAATACTCCCTCCTTGCATCGTGTTTCTTGCCAGATCACTACAACTCATAACCACTTGTGTGAAATGTAGTCATGTTATTTCACCCCATCACCCATGATGTTCACCCATCATATCCAGGTGCAATTGGCCACAATCTATTGTGCTTTGTTATCAACATTATCCTCATGATGAGGGGAGATTAACTCGAATGAAGGAACACACCATGTTGACAGAGATTAGCTCTAATATTGGAACCGCTTTTAACATTGTAACCGTTTTTGGTATTTTATATGCTAGATTTTTTATATTTATTTTAATGAAATGTAATTTTTTTATTGGTTGTATCTAATTGTGAAGTGTTAAAGGTTTGTATCCGCCTAATAATTACTCGTCAAGGATTTTTTTTATTTTGTCCTTAAAAAAGATAAAGGATGGAGAAAGACCAATTGTGGAGATAAATAAATAGAAAAAAAAGAAGAAATCAAACTTTTCTTATTAAGGGATATGGATGTAACAGAAATGTTTTGAGACTGCGAAGAAATGGAATGAGAGTTAGTGATTTGTCACTGGTAGGGTGTGGCATCGACATTGTTCCAAGTGCAAATGAGCCATCTTAGTTAAGTGAGGGCGAATGGCATGAGATAGATAAAAAGGAGGAAGAATAATGAAAATATAGTGAATTGATGAGTGTATTTATTGCATATATTATTTTTAGGTAGAATAACATTTTAAATGGTGTATGATCATGCATATTATTACTTAGCATGCATTTTAATTTCTTTTATACCATATGACTACTTTTTGCCTTTATTTTGTAGGTGGAGGATTTTTGGCTTAATTGACTTTTAATTACTACTTACTAATTGATTATAGGTCAAACCAATTTTTATTCCTCAATAATAAAAACCAATTGGATGGTACAATTTAAAGGGGTTCTAAATTAAATCAAGAGTGACCTTATTCTTTGAGGACCAAGAGTGAAAATTCAAGACCTTTTGGGAGCAAGCAATTGGATTGTACCAAATTCAACAAAACAACGAACTTCAAAGAGCGGATTTGGAATTTTTCTATTTTTCTATTCTATTCTTTTTTGGTTTGTTGAATCATCATGTTTGAACTCATAGTTATTGGTTTTGAATTTGAATATGATTCAGTAGATTTCTCATCGAAGGAGTTGGGAGTAGCCCAATGTATGATTGACAATTATGTTTTGATTTCTTTTCTTTTATTAATGTTATTCTTGTTTTGATTCAGTTTTAGATAATCTTAATGAAGGTGAATTTGTTAGGGCTCTTATTCACATGATTTTAGATATTAGAGAAATAACTGAAAGGTGAACCTTAATATTAAAAACTCTATAATTGAACATGAGACTTTAAATAATGAAATTAGGTTTGATCATTTGAAGGCTCACTAAATTATCATAAAACTTAATGGGTTTGAGGTGATTCAATTACCATGAAAGTAGAAGTTGGTGTAAATCAAATACGTTGTTGAAATTCTAAAATAATCCAATAATTACCTTAGGATAATTCACCTTCAAAATAAAATAACTTAATAAAAGGTGTAATCTTTGCATATAAGTTGGTACTCATTGTGGTGAATCCTAATGCCTGGAAGCTTTTAGATTTGATTTGATCCCATTTAAATTAGATCTCCTTTAGATTTTATTTAAATAGATTTTACTTTATTCTTTATCTAAATCTTTTATATATCTCTATTGATTTCAAATTTATTTGGTTTTTGTTTAGATAACAAAATTGTAGATAATTGGTAGTCCCTGTGAAGACAACATCTTTTATATTACTTGACCAAATCGTGTGCTTGTGATTACTATCAAGTTTTTGGCACCGTTATCAGGAACTATATCTTTGTTGATATCAGTTTTGTTTACAATTTCGTTAGACTAAACATTTTTCTTTTAGTTTTTATTATTATTAAAAAAATAAAAAAGAAATTATTGTATTATTATTTATTTTTTAGTTGTATAATTTTTCTCCTTTTTGTAGAAAAATGAAGGTCCCATAATACAGGATGAAGAAATCATCGAGAGCTTGCAGATTTTGATCCCTAGATTGAAAGGACATTTCGTGCTAAAAGACATTTGTCAAGGGAGAGAATAATTTTGCTATTACTCCTATGGCAAATTAGAATGAAGATGACATGCGTCTAGTGCGCTCATATCTTACACCTAACTCTCAAATTTCGCGTTCTAGCATCATCATCACCTTGCCATGGCCTTCATAAGTGTTTAATCATTGATACCTTTTACCATGGGTTAGACTTCAACACTAAACAAGCTTTAAAGTCAGCTTCTGAAGGAGATTTCCTAAGGGTGTGTTTGTGAGTTTTAGAAAATGAGGTGAAGGAAAGGATTGGAGGGGAAATGGAGGGGGAGTAGGGGAGGAGAAGACTTTGTGAAATGCATTTGTGAGAATCAAACTCCCAAACATAAAAGGGGGGAAGGGCTTCCAGTAAACCTTCCCTTTCCCTTCCTTTCCCTCCAAAACTCAACTCACAAACATACCCTAAAGAAATCGTCTAATCAAACTATGAACTAGCACATAATCAAGCAGAATGATCAGGAGAAAAGAAATGAGGCAATGATAAGTGCTTAGAATTAGTAATTTTGGGTATAATTTTAGCACTTGGAGATGATAATTGTTCTTAATTTTGGCCCCTAATTCCCTTTTATTGCTTAATTTTAGTTTTATGTAGTTTTCTAAATTAAATTCTGAGTTTGATGCTATTTTTTATGAGAAATGTACATATTTTGTAGGAATTAAGACTTGGAGGGAAAGCTAAGAAGCAAGTAAAGTCAAAAGGGAGAAAAGATAGCTTTGGGCAGCAAGTTTGGGGCGCTCAATCCTCCATCTGGAGGTTTAAACGCGCATCTCCTGTCTGAAAATGAGGACGAACGTCACCCTTTCTGAATCTAGGCGTTCAACCTCGCTACTTTTTGAGAAAAAGTACTTTTCTGCGGAATAGTAAATCATTGGGCGGTTTGAACGCGCGTCCTTTTTGGTGGAAAAGTAACTAACTTGCGTCCTCTCTTTCTTGGAATGCAATTATTACTAGGCGTTCAAACCTCCATTCTGGAGGTTTAAACGCCCAAATTCAGACAAGCTTGCAAGAGGGGCATTTAAATAGCGAATTCGGAAAAGGAAAAGAAGCTTTTTGATAGTCCTCTTCTCTAAGTTTCTCCAGGAGCTCTGCTAGGGTTTATCTCCATTTCTTCTTCTCCATTTCTCTTGGGTTGTAAGTGCTACTATGAGCAGCTAAACTTTTATTTTGGGATTGAATGTAATCTATTCAAACTTGGATGTATTTTAGATTCATTTATCTATAGAAATTTCGTTACTTTTCAATATTGGCATTTTCGTCTATTCTTAAAGCTTGATTTATTAACTTAGTAGTAATCTTGATTTAGATTTCTTGAAGTAAGCGGGAACGTACTTCGGAAATTCGATTTGGACGAAAAATGCTCGATAGGTCGAAACGCTAGGAATGACTTTCGATTTATCGATAGCTTTAAAACATCTTTTCTTAATGCTAGGCAACTTGTTAAACATTGGAGGAATCAGTGTTTAGGGGGTTGTTTTAAGGATTTCACATTGGAGGAATCGGTGTGATAGATTTTAGCTTGTACTTCAATATTGTCTATTCGAATACTATAGGTTTTTTATTTCCAAAATATGGAAGAGTGTGATAGGTGAAATTCAATCTCATATTTTCCCAATTGAAATTTCCCTTTTACTTGGCATTTTATTACTTTCATGCATTTTACTTTCATTGTTATAAAAATCAATCATGACCCAATCTACTTATTTTTGTACATATACTTAGTAAGCTAAACTTTGAATTTCGATTGAAACCGTTCCTCGTGGGTTCGACACTCTTACTTAAAAACTATTATACTATTGCGACATTGGTACGCTTGCTAAGGTCCAACAAGCAACTCTACAAGAAAAAAGACCAGGTAAGCATGAATTGGATGCTATTCAACCCTTCTACTGCTAAAATAGAGTCACTTGCTCATTGCTTTGAAAGAATGTTATGAATAATTATTAGAGATGGAAGAGGAAAAGAAATTCATTCATTTTTTTATTAATAGAGTGGTACAAGCTGCTTTATATACAACAACAAAATAAAAGAAAAAACTGAAACAGAAAACTACACACACAATAACAGAAAATCGAAAGTTAGTTAGTCTGGCTTTCCTAATACCCGTCAAGGTGGGAAGTAAATATCCATGATTCTCAGCTTGGTGAATGAGGGTTTGGAATTGAGGAAGTGGAAGAGCTTTAGTGAAGATGTCTGCAAGTTGATGTTGACTTTTAACATGAATAAGCTTGATGGTGTTAGCCAAAACCAGTTCACGGATGAAATGGTAGTCAACATCAATATGTTTAGACCTCTCATGATGAGTAGGATTATAGGCTAGATGGATGGCTGCCTGATTGTCACAAAACAACATTGAAGAAGTAATAGAAACCTCAAAGTGAGCAAGCAATCTTTGTAACCAAATCACCTCACTTGCAGCTGAAGAAATGGATCTATACTCTGCTTCTGCTGAAGATTTAGAAACAGTGGGTTGTTTCTTGGCTTTCCATGAGATCAAAGCATCTCCAAGGAAAATAACAAAGCCAGTTGTGGATCTTCGGGTGTCAATACAGTTGGCCCAATCAGCATCAGCATATGCAGTCAATGCAATGTTTGTTTTGAGGAAGAGGAACCAATGTCCAGGTGTTATTTGCTTCCAATGCGTGAATTTCTTCAGCCATTGCTTGTCTCCATTCAGGGAATTTAATAGCTTGGTGGAAAATTTGAGGTTCATAGGTGGAAGAAAGTTGACAAATATAGTCCTTGTAGTTGGGTGAAATATTGCATAAGAAATGTGGGCTGAATAGGATAGGTGGTTGTGGAAGTTTGGGAAGAAAAAAATATAATCATGCAAGTATGATGGTGGTCTGGCTGATCTATTGGATCTCCTTAGAGGAGGTTGGTTGAGAACAGATTGTTGGTTAGGATGAGGTAATGGAGGAGAAGATAGCTCATTGGTTTGTTCAGATAGAGGAATAGGAATGACCAAGTCAGAGAAAAGGTCAACCTGAGGTGATGAGGTAGAAAAAATTGTGAAAGGGAAAAACCTCTTCATGAAAAATCACATCCCTGGAAATGAAGAACCTTTTGGAAGCAATGTCATATAATTTGTATGCTTTATAACCTTGAGGATAGCCCATAAAGACTATCGGAATGGATCTTGGAGAAAATTTTGATCTTGAGGAAGGTAGAGTGGCTGCATAACACAAACAACCAAAAGTTTTGATAGTAGTGTAATCTGGCTCAGCATGATACAGAAGCTGAAAGGTGACTTATCCTTGAGATTGGGGAGAGCAGCCTATTGATCAAATAAGTTGTAGTAGTAACACATTCACCCCAAAAAGAGATAGGCACTTGAGATTGAAAAAACAAGGATCTTGCAACATTTAAAAGATGTTGATGCTTCCTTTCAACAACAGAATTTTGTTCTGGTCTCTCAACACAAGAAAATTGATGTGTGCTACCATGTTCTTTAAGAACTCAGTAAGAGCCAATTCCCTGGCATTGTCAGATCTCAACTGCTTGATGGTGACACCAAACTGTGTCTTGATTAGTTTGAAAAAATCCATGATAGCAATAGAGCCTCTGCCTTGGATTTAAGAAGATGTATCTAAGTATATCTCGAACAATCATCAACTAATGTCAAAAAGTACCTCATACCATTGTATGTGGAATGACCATGTGGACCCCACACATCACAATGAACCAGATCAAAAGGGGAAACAGAAAAATGATTATTGTTAGAAAATGAAAGTCTACGAAATTTAGCAAGAGGACATATAGAACAAGTAGAAGAATGAAAATCAGACAAAGAAAAGGGAATTTTATTGCTGAGCAGTTTCAGAATTTTATCAGACATGTGACCAAGCCTATAGTGCCATATTTTGGCAGTATTACAAGAAAGAGCAACAGCAGAATTGCAACTGGTATGCAAATTATTAGGAACAGCAGAAAAAATTTCAGGTGAACAATTAAGAATGTATAATCCTCCAATAAGATCACCCCTCCCAATCAGCTTGGAGTGCTTGATGTCCTGAATTGTAAAATGAGTATCAAATAAGGTATAGAAAAAGAATTATGGTGCAACAATGTACTGACTGAAATGAGATTAAAATTAAAGGAAGGAACAAAGAGAACATCATGAAGAAGGAAAGTAGGAGTAATTTGAACTATACCAAGAGGTGTAATTCTCACCATTAAGAGGCTGAGAGACAATAATACAACCGGGATTATCAGAGGGATGAATGAAGAAAGGATTCTGAGCATCATCCAAGGGATTGGCAGCCATGGGAGAAGAATCAGAAGCATCCTCACCCTACAAGCTAGCTTTTGGGGTTGAGTTAGGCCCAGGTCCAAAATCTAAGATGGTATCAGAGCCTATCCTAGATCCGTTGTTATTGGGCCCCCCACCCCTTGATGTGTCCACGCTCCAGATGTCCAGTCTTGGGCGTGAGGGGTGTGTTGGAGAAGTCCCACATTGACTAGAGATAAGGCCAAATTAAAGTATATAAACCTTGGACAATCCTCACCCTACAAGCTAGCTTTTGGGGTGAGTTAGGCCCAGGTCCAAAATCTAAGAATAATACATGAGCTACTAATATGGTTTGTGAGATTTGTGGTGTTACAGGACAAGAGGTATGATTTCTAGTTAGGGAACCCTGGAGACTCTTCCATGCAACAAGTTGATAACATCAACTTCAACCAAAGAGGACAAGGAAATCCCTATTCCAACACCTACAATCCTGATTGGATGAACCACCCCAATTTCTCCCACAAGAATAACCATAATCAATTGGGGCAAGGTAATTTAGGACCTCCACCAGGATTTAGCCACAACCACAACAGTCAAGGTTAGAAAGCATGATGGAGGCATTCATAGCCTCCCAAATGAAACAAAATGAAGCCCAATTGAAGCAAAATGAATAATTTAGGCAACAAGGGCTGATGATGAAAGAGGCCATCAAAACATTAACCTCCAAAATGAATGCTTTGGATACCCATAGTAAGATGTTAGAGACCCAGATTGTTCAACAAGCAAGTTTCAACCTTTACAAGATCCCTGGGTATGTTCCTAGGTCAGCCAGAGAAAAAATCCTAATGAGCATTGTAATGTTGTCATTCTAAGGAATGGCAAAAAAAAAAAAATTGAAAGTCTTAGGATGAGGGAAGAAGATAATAATAGCATGGGGGATAATGGGAATAAACGTGAGAGTACTAGGATACCATCTAATGAAGAAAATGATTGAAATAAAGAAAAAGAACCAAGTAGCACTCCATTAACCCTTATGTACCACCTATCCCTTTCCCTCAGAGGTTGGTTAAGGCTAAGTTAGATAAACATTTGGTAGGTTCTTAGAGGTCCTTAACAAGTTATACATTAACATACCTTTCACTAAAGCTTATACAACAAATGCCTTCTTATGTTAAGTTTTTAAAAAGAAATTTTATCTAATAAAAGAAAGTTTGAGGAGTATGAAATTGTTGCTTTGACCGAGGAATATAGTACCTTAATTCAAAAGAATTTTCCTCCAAAGCTTAGGGACTCAGGTAGCTTCTCTATCCTATCCTATGTTTGATTGGAAATATGGATTTTGATAGAACTTTATGTGACCTTGGGGCTAGTGTTAGCCTTATACTTTTGTCTGCGTGTAAAAGGCTAGGGATGGATGAACCAAAACCTACAACAATATCTCTGCAGCTGGCAGACCGTTCTGTTTAAATACCTTGCAAGTATCTTGGAGGATGTCCTTATAAAAGTGGATAAATTTTTTGTTCCAATTGATTTTGTGGTATTAGAGATGGAAGAAGATTCTAAAACTAATATCATTACGGGTAGGCCTTTCTTAGCCATTGCAAGTGTTGTTATTGATGTTAAAAGTGGAAAGCTCTCATTTACTATTGGTGATAAAAATGTTGAATTTTATTTGTCTAATTTCATTAAACAACCTTTTGTTGATAAATTCCATTGCAGAGTTAATTTATTGAATGAGGTGGTGAAACAAGAGGCAAGTAAGAGTGAAGTTAGTGATCCACTTGAGTTATGCTTGATAGAAAGCTTATATGCATGATGCAAAATAGCATATCCATTCCTTTATCGGGTAGTTGTAAACATAGCAGATTTGGAAGTAACTATATGCAAGATCCTCACTTGTACAAATCAATTGTCAAGCACTGCAACATGCCACAATTACTAGATTTGTAATTTCCTAGTTTGTCAAAAAGGTTTGCCAATTAATGTTCCTATAGAAAACCACTGAAAAATAGTAAAACACATTTTGGGTTACCTAAAAGGCACCCCTACTCGTGGCATCCTACTTTTAACCTATGTCTACCCTTTCTCTCTTAGAGTTTTTTTATGATATGAACTGGGTATTAGATACTGATGACAATGGATCCATTTATAGATTTTACATATACCCTGGTCCAAATTTTATTTCTTACTGGGTAGAGAAACAAAATTTAGTTACTAAAAATCTAGCACAAAAACTTGAATATTTCAGCCTATCATCCACCACCTCAAAACTCTTGTGGATACAATCCTTATTCACTAAAATGAAAATCAAAGTTATTATACCATTGGCCTATTATGACAAATTAAGCATTATTTTATATATATCACTTTATCATGTCATCCACAATCACATGAAGCACATAAAGCTTCATTTTTTTCTTGTCAAAGAGAAAGGCATTAACAAATTTTGGTAGCCACCCTTGTAATAGTAGAAAATCAGATGGCGGATGTTTTGACTAAGTCACTTTTTAAGCCTCGATTTACTGATTTAAGTAAAAAATTTAAGATATTTTATTTATCCTTGTTGCCTTAATTGCCTTGAGTTTGAGAGGGGTTGTTAGAGTATAATATTTCTCATATGTTACATGTGTTGTAGTTATCTCGCCATGCATCTACTATCTTTTTGTTGTTAGTTACTATTTGTAGTTATAAGTATGTGTTATTAATCTATGTCATTAGATTTTTGTTACAACTAATAATAACATAATCTATTAGTTGTATCTAATTTGTTATGTTTGCAATTGATTCTCAATGTTTGTATGTGTGCATGTTTCACTTAAAAAAGTGGTAAATCATGGTTTTGACAAAAGTTACATGAGTTATTATGCACATGAGCAATTGATTTATAAATTAAATTCAAATCAATTTTTCAATTATCTCTTTTTTATTTTCTTTCATTTTCTCAATAAAAATAGTTAAAATAGTTAATTTTATCGACTTTATAAAAATAATATAACATCTCAATTTTACCCTCATTTGATATCATATGGTAACACTAAAACTCTGATCTTAATTTTAAGTTTTTAAGTAGACTTCTAACTCATGCTACACATGATCGAGGCATTTTTACTATAATTATGCAATTTATCTTAAAGTAATTTTAACATTATATTTAAAAGTTTGTAATTTTTTTCCAACTTTAAAATAATTTGTAGTAAAAAAAATAGATATAATTTCATCTAAATTTTTCAATGAGTAGTCCATATTACCTTGTGTATGACTTACAACAGGTATGGGTTATCTATTTCAATTCATTGTATGTGCATAAAAATATCACATTTACCAATGAATTTAACCGTGAAACATACTTTAACATCCATCAATAAATTGATTTACCCTTCTATAACTACCAACCTCATAATTGTTTTTTTCTCATTATTTCTTTAATTTATTATCAAAATATTATAGATAATTTATGATAAAATTTACCATACATTTTCCCTATGAATAAAATTAACGGTAAACTCACTTCAATTGTTTCATTTATAAATAACTTGCAAATAAATCACTTGGAGTTTAATCCTAAACAATTGATGCACTAACGCTTTCATTTACATAAATAAATCCTGTGAAAAGGCTCACATGCCTTCCATAAAAAGCACAAACTAGTGATTATTTACCCGTTGCATGTGTAAAGGAAAGCTGGAGAAGGCACTTCTTGCAGTTTAGTATTGAATTTCCATGGTAGTTCTATTGTGTCTTGGCATTTGAACATAGAAGAAAGCTTTGTGTTAGAAGAGGCAAGGAGAAACATGGTAAGGTCCATGTTGTAATTGTTTTCTTGATCCTAAGATGGGAAAAAAAGGTCTCGGATTGAGTGGTTAGCTAGATGGAAAAAATTTGTTAGCGTTTGAGTATATGATAGTTTGAGATTTTTTATTCGAGTTTAAGACATGATGGTGTTATTATACAATTCCTTCGTGTTAAGAGTCATCTAGCTGTCTAACTCTGATGTGTGGATTTAATGGTTTATAATTGTTGAGTTTTTTTTCTATGCATGTGGGATTTTTCATTGAAGTTGGACCTGTTCAAATCTTTGTTTCAAACCATGTAAGGCCTTTGTCTTTTATAACTTTTGAGAAATGGTCTTTACAATATGTGTTATACACTTGTATTCTGAAAGGTTGTTATTATTGTTCATTGATTTGAACACTAAACTTATGTTCTCGTTTATTTTATGAGTGTGGTGTATTAGTATTGTGTCTGCAATAGCGGGGATATGAAAACAGAGAGAATCTTCCTTAATATAGTTGATATGTGTAATCTAAATGATCGAAATCAAGTATCCTTCTTCTTGCTTAGTACATTGACTTTTTGTTTGTTAATTAACTTCCATTGTAAAAGGCATTGGCTCTTACCTTGCTACATAGAGACATTGGCTCTCGTAAAAGGCAGCTGAATAAATTAGAAAGGGAGTTGAAGGATGCAGAATCATGGGCCCAGATCTCTGACAATATTCAAAAGCGTAAGGAGTTACTTTCAGAATACGAATTTTGTTGTTTCAAGAAGAGACTTACTAGCTTCAACGCTCCAGGGCACTTTGGTTGAAGGAGGGTGATAAAAATACAAAATTCTTTCATTCAAAATCTTCAATGTGGCAGAAGTATAATAGAATTTCAAAAATTAAGAATGAAGCTGGTGATTGGGTGTTTGGAGAAAAAAAATCTTCAGAGGTTCTTCAACGTTTCTTTGTCAATTTGTTTGATTCTTCAAACCCACTGGTAAATAATGATTTGTTAAGCTCTGGATGTCCTTCGCTGAGCACAGAGGCAACTTCCCAATTATCAAGACCGTTTTCACAAGAAGATGTTAAAGCGACTTTGTCTCAAATGCATCCTTTAAAGTTTCCAGGACCTGATGGCTTTCCGGCACTTTTCTATCAAGAGTATTGGGACCATTGGGGGAAGCCAGGTGACAGATCATGTTCTCCATATCCTCAATCATGGAGGGAATCCTTCACGTATTAATAATACTTTTATCTGTTTGATTCCTAAAGTCAAAAAACCAGAGAGTCCTAAGGATTTAATACTTATAAGCTTGTGTAATGTAATAATGAAAATTGTTACAAAATGCATTGCTAATAGGATTAAACCTCATCTAAATTCCCTTATAAGCGAAAATTAGAGCGCTTTATTCCGGAAAGACAAATTACAGATAATGCTTTGGTGGCTTTTGAAATTTTTCATTACATGAAAAAAAAGAAGAAAGGAAAAAAGGGAGTCATGGCTCTTAAGTTAGATATGTCCAAAGCATATGATAGGGTGGAATGGAGTTTTTTACACAAGGTGTTAGAGGCAAGGAATTTTCCCACACATCTTACCAACCTTATTATGCGATGTGTCTCTACTGTCTCATATGCAATTCTTTTAAATGGTAGAGAATGTCCAGGTTTTATTCCTAAGAGAGGTCTGACACAAGGAGATCCTTTATCTCCTTACCTTTTTATTCTTTGTGCAGATATCTTTTAGGCCTTTTAACTCAAGCAGTGAATGCCAATCAATTGCATGGAGTTAAAATAGCAAGAAATGCTCCTTCAATTTCGCATCTTTTCTTTGTAGATGATAGCCTTCTCTTTGCACGGGCTAATGTTGATGAGGCTGATACTATTCTACAAATCATTAATTTGTATGAAGATGTTTTAGGCCAACGAGTTAATTTAGATAAAATGGAGCTTTCTTTCAGTCATAATGTGCCAGTTAATTGAAAGCAATTTATCCAGGACAGGATGGGAGTGAAGATTGTTTCAGCTCATGTTAAATATCTTGGATTACCTACTATTGTTGGTAAATCTAAGAAACTAATTTTCTCAGGTATCAAAGATCGTGTTTGGAAGAAGCTTAAAGGATGGAAGGAGAAGGTGCTATCTCGAGCAGGTAAGGAGATTTTACTGAAGTCAGTTGCTCAAGCCATACCTACATATATCATGAGCTGCTTCAAAATTCCAACCTTTGTTTGTGCTTCTATGGAATCTATGATGGCCAATTTTTGGTGGGGACAAAAAGGATCAGAGAGGAAAATTCACTGGATTAAATGGAAACATCTCTTCAAATCAAAAGCACAGGGAGGACTGGGTTTCGAGACTTGGAGAAGTTTAATACCGTTTTGCGGTCCAAAACAATTCTGGAGATTGGTACTCAGCAGGATACTTTGCTATTTAAAATTCTAAAGGCAAAATATTTCCCCAGGCGCTCTATTTTAAATGCTACAGTTGGTTTCAGCCTAGCTTTACTTGGAGGAGTATTTGGTCCACCAAGGATCTGATTGTGAGTGGCTCTAAATGGGCAATAGGCAATGGTGAGAAAATAAAAATTTGGAGTGATAATTGGCTTCCGGGTGATCACTCTGGCAAGGTTATTTCAGTTCCAAACATTCTTCCTTTAGATGCTACTTTAGACAAGCTCCTCATCCTGGGAGAGAGGAAATGGAACGTATCACTCATATATGATATCTTCCACCCACTTGAGGCGCAGAGAATCCTCCAAATTCCTCTTCTTGGAACAACTCTGCAGACAACCTAATTTGGAGACACAATAAGGATGGCTCTTTCTCAGTTCGTTCAACTTACAGGGCACTCATGGAAAGCTTTGATGAGCCTACTTCTAGTCATGACGGAAGGAATCAGAGGTGGTCACCTCTTTGGAAACTAAAGATCCCTGAAAAGGTTAAGCATTTTATTTACAAATTGCTGCTAAATGCTCTACCTTGCAAGCTGAACCTTCACAAAAGGGGAATTCAGGTTCCTGTCATAGGCACACTGTGTAATGAGGAAATAGAGGAGTCAGCAGAGCATGTTTTCTTTCATTGCCCACGAGCCCAATCTATTTGATCCCTACATGGTGGCGGACTGTTTTGGGCGAAACAAGATACTCATATTATTGAGCAGGCAACTATGCTCTTTGGAGTAGTTGGAAGTCCCGTAACAAGCATTGCTTTGAAGGCAAATTAGACAGCATAGAGACGGTTGTTATGATATCTTCTACAATGCTCCATGAATGGACATCTCAGCAGACTTTTCAGAAAACCATGTCACAATTCAGCAAGCAGTTCATGGAAACCTCCACATGAGGGTCTTCTAAAGATTAACGTGGACATAGAATTGTCTGGCGCGGAGGGAGTAGGCTATGCGTTAATTATTCGTAATCATGTAGAAGAATTACAAGTAGCAGCTTCTAAATATCTCAACTGCAGACCGTGATCCTTTGTTGGCTGAAACTATGGCAGCTCGTTGGGCTTTACATTGTCTTGGGACATTGATCACCTGGTACTGAGTCCGATTGCCTTTAACTCGTGCAGCACTCAATGGAACCACCACTTGTCCTATCATCCAGCATATTATCATGGATCGCATTCAATTAATTTCACAATTCTCTTTTGCTCAGTTAAGTTTTGTTATAGGATTCAAATGTAGTAGCTCATAAACTAGCATCTCGTGCTGTTGATTTCTCAGACAATACTTGGTGGAATTGTGTCCCACCTTGTATTATGCCTGATGTAGCCGCTGAAGCTCCTTAATTTTTCAATATTGTCCCACTTTAAAAAAAAAAACTTCCATTGTAAAAGTTGTTTATCAATAATCAGAAGCCAATGCATTTTTTATTTGTGGGCAGTGTAATGAACTGTATAACTTTGTGATTGATCATTTTTAACTTTAACATGTAATCCCTAAAAGAAAAATTTCCAAATGAAGCTGTGGGAAAGGGAGCAAAGTGATTTGATGTAGCTCTTATATAGTTTTACACATACGTGGGATTTTATGTTACAACTAACGTGTACTAATATATTGTGTAAGGCTAATAATAAAAATAATTAATTGCTCCATGACACAGGACATCTTTGATCCATGTAAAAACAAAAAGGCAATGATGTATCATCATAAGTCTTTTGGCAAAAGGTTTTGTATTACTTGTTCTTCAACTAATAACAAATGGTTATTCCAACGTTTATCAATGACCTCGCAATGATAATAAAAGCAACGGTTTGTCAACTGCCACAAGGGTCATTTAGTGGAGTTTTTAACTGGCCACAAATTACTATTTCAACCGTCACAATTTTATCTTTTCTTGTAGTGTGTGATAAAAAACGACAGAAACAATACTACTTTTGTGGAGATACCCATGGTTCATAAAAAAACCACTTTAGTGAGGTGAGAATAAAAACTAAAAAACACGCAAATGAGAAAGGGGTGACACACATGTATTGGGGAATAATTTTAAGATAGATAATAAATAGATAAATAGAATAGATAAGAAAGATAATAAGTGAAAACATTAATGAATAAAATAAGAGGTGATTTAAATTTAATGTAAATCAACACATTTATTATATTTTTTAATCAATGTTTTTATGTAACGAAATAGATATCAGGAATGAATGAAAAGGAGAAACTGTTTAAATATAATAATAAAAAAGAAAACTAAAATGTAAAAGTTATAATAAATTTAAATTAATAAATTATATTATTAAATTTTTACTATTTATAATAAAAGTTTAACCTAAAAACAAATATAGGGTCCTCCCTAAAAATTCCCTAGATAAATTACCAATTATCAAACCAAGACTACGGCAAAATAAATCTTAACATAACACATGGAAACACTCAAACTGTAAGTTCACATGGCTCAGTCCACACACTTTGTTAAGCTTTTACGAGTCTCTATGAAAACATTTCCTTCTTGAGAAATATGAGTGAAAGACATATGACAACTAAAAAATATTTGTAAAATATTTGAGTGATACCCCATGAAAAAATAGAAATGATGAATAAAATCGAGATAAATCTTTATATATATATATACATATATATATCTTTAGTCTTTATATATAAAGGAGTTGGTCTGGATTACTATTTTCCGCTTTTTCTAATAGCATTTTGTGAATAATCTGAAAAGTCATTTGAAAATCGTGCTGCTTTACAATCAGCTATGTAAGTGATGAACATTTTTTAATAACTCATTTCCCTCCCAAATTATTAGCAAATTTTAAATTTAATTTTTTTGAAATCTTCCCTAATTAGATTGTCTTTTCAAAACTCTTAATTAATGTCAACTTTAATGATGCGAGCATTTCCCTAAAAAAACGAGTAACTTGGTTTTCCCCTTCTACACTTCCTCTCCTCCATTCTTTGATCTACACTTCCTCTCCTCTCCATTCTTTGATACATAAATT
Source organism: Sesbania bispinosa (assembly GCA_026901365.1). Lineage (NCBI taxonomy): Eukaryota > Viridiplantae > Streptophyta > Magnoliopsida > Fabales > Fabaceae > Sesbania > Sesbania bispinosa. Next base: position 372,905 of record QLOH01000287.1, read on the forward strand.
TCTCAGCATGTTTTTCCTATATGCCTCATCATTAGAGAGGTCTTACTATTCACACCGCATTTTTGTTATTCCCACCCCCCATCATTTTTATCTTCCCACATTACCCCTCCCATCCTTCCCCATCCACCCCACCCCGCCACCCCACTTTCCCCACTTTCCCCCTTCCCTTTCCCTTGCGCCCCCTTACCCATTTCCCCAATGCCCCTTGTTCCCCAGTTCCCCATCCCCTTTTCCCCTTTCCCCCACCCTTGTTCGTAAGGTATATTTTTTTTAAAAAAAATATACCTTACAAACACTATGTCTGAAAGTTATTTTTTAAAAAAAAAAATAAACTTCTGGACACAGTTGTTCGGGAATGGTTCCCGGACACAGTTGTCCGGGGATGGTTCCGGGCACCCTTGTATGTAAGCCAATTAATTGAAGGGAAGATTTGAGTTTTAAAATTTTTCAAAAAAATATGAGGGTGGGAATAGCAAAAAAGCGGTGCGAAAATTAAAGGCCCACCACAAATAATATACAACTAAAATCAACATACAGTTAAAAGAAAAAAAAAATACAAACAACTCACTTGCAAATTGCAATTGGTTCATCACTTTATCGTTTGTCAGGCCATCAGTCTCTACTATCCAATTTCTCTTTCTCTCTCCTACTGGCCCTCTCCGGTGCTGGAGAGGAGCTATTTCCCTAATTAACAGCCATTGAATAAATTCACTTGCAGGTTCTGTTCAATGCTTTTTTTAGCGTGAAAAATGCTTTGTATTGTTTACTTCCAACTCTTATTTTCGGGAGGAAATGATAATTGTTACAAAGACAGATTTATCCTTTTTTTGTATTGTTTATAATCTTAAGAAATATTAATAACAAGAATAAGAACTATTATTTTTTACTTCATAAAAAATATTTTAAAAGATAACAATTCCATTATTATATGTCTCTTAAAGACAATCACAAAAAAAGGGCTAGATCCACGTTCCAATGAAATATATTTGTTAAGTAAAACTATGTAAATATAATGATTTCGATATTCAAATTTATTTTGACGAAAGAAGGTCAAATTTCTTATATATAAATTCATTTATTTATAATTTCAATTAATTTTTATTGTATTAGGCTATTGTTGGATTTTAATTTTTTTTATTATTTTTTTATAAGCAAAATTTCATTTAAAGGAGCACTAGGGTGCTAAAACTGAGAACAAATTAAAAGGTATAACTCCTGAGCACCAAACCCCTTAAAAAAAAAAAGCCTACATGAAACCTATACCAACCAATAGGAAATAAAATAATTAGACAAAAGAGGAAATGAAATAATTAGACAAGTTAATTTTTTCTTAATTTAACTTCTTCTTAAAATTAGAAACTTAAAAGTAATAATTGATATTGAGTTTGAAGTTTTCGATAGTTTTTCACTGTATCTATATTTTATATTTTATAAATTTAGTTATTTATACACATGGAAATGAGAAGTTCAATCAAAATATTCATTAATAATTAAATTAAAAGGGTAAAAGTTATCCTTTAATTATTTTCTAATAGAAGTTTGGTTTCATTATAGATCTTTTTTTACTTGTATTTTTTAGTGGTAAAATATTTAAAAGATTAATTAATAAACATGAATGACTTTTTTAAATTGAATTATGATTATATTTATAGAAGATTTCCTTTCAAGTTTTCTTATAATATTGATTATACATCAGGGGAATAATTCTTTACATAAAAGTTAATTAGTATTTAAATTTAAATTATAGAGAGTAAATACTTATAATAGTAATAAGAAAAATAAAAAAATTGTATGAAAAATATTAATAAAGATCATAAAGTAAGTGTATACATATATATATTCTTTATATATATTTATTTTTTTTTTATAATATTCTTTTTTTTTGTGTTAACTATAGGTATTCACTATTACCAGGTCATCCTATTTGGACCCGTTCCTAAGAGTGTGTTTAGTGGGGATCGAACCCGGAGCTCTTCCCACAATCTCAGTCTGCGTTGCCAACTGAGCCGCAACTCTTTGGTTTTTTGTATAATATTCTAATGAAAACATATATGTATGAAAACATTTTATTTTTTGTATAATATTTTAAAATATTTTTTAAAATTGTGATTTTAAAGATACAAATTTCCTTTCTAAATTTTTTTATAATATTTTTTTTACACATTACATGAAAATAAAACTTTAATTAAAATTTTATTAGTATTTAAATGTTAATTTAATATATTAATTACAATAGGTAAATAAATATAATTAACACGGGGATGAAAATATTAATATTTAAAATTAAATTATCAAAGTAAATGCTTATAACGCGTAGGATCAAAAGTTTTGCATAAAACACATTAATATACACATTATAAAAGTAAGTATAATATTAATATACAAAATTTAAAAGTAAAAACATACCATATATATATGGATGACCATATTCTACATAAAACAATGATATTCGACTTATAATAATATAGAATTTTTTATTTGAACCACATTATCCTCCACAAGAGAGAATTTTGCTCGAGTCCACACATCCACATCATGGTGGTGCTTACTCTGCTAACAATTTTTTTTCGTAAATAATACTCAATTATAACAAGTCTTCCACTTACATGAGACGATTATAAAAGATATAATCTTAATATATTTACTTTTTATTTTAAATTTTTATGCATACATGTTTTAACAATTCAATATTAAATAATTTCAAATTACTCATGTGATTTTCTTTATTGAGCATGTCTTTAAAGCAGTTCACTCGAAAAGTTGATTTTATATATTTTCATATTCTTTAAAGAGATACATATATATATGTCTTACAAGTTATGCATATAATAAAATAAATCATTAAACATCAATTAATATTTTTATTTGTTATTTTTAATTTTTTTTATGTGTATGTTATTTTTAATTTTAAATATATTCTTTAGTAAAAATATATTATTTTAATAAAATACATTACGCGTCGTGAATCGTATGGGCCACACGACTAGTGGAAAGAGAAAAGATATGTTAAAGAAAAAAAAAAGAGAAAGATAATATAAAAAGAAATTTGGGAAAAAATTTCAAAATTCTTAACCATATTTAAGCGGTAGCATTGCATTCAGCTTTTTCTTGACTTATAGAGTTATTTTAAAACTAAAATTAAAAGTTAGAACTTTTAAAAATAAAGTAAAAGTTGTTTGTTAATGTTAATTTTTTTAAGAGTTAAATATGTTTTTGATCTCTAAACTTTCACCTAAATTTGTGTCTGGTCCCTAATCTTTATTTTCATTGTTTTGATCCCTAACGTTTTCAAATCATTGAAATTAGTCCCTGCTGTCACTCCTATATTTAACAGAGTTAACGACAGAGACACATTTCAATGATTTGAAAACGTTAGGTACAAAAACAACGAAAAACAGTGATTAGGGACCAAATCTAGATTTGAGTTTGGTCCCTAAAATTTCACCTTCACCCGAATTTGATTTTAATCCCTAATCTATATTTTCGTTGTTTTTGGTCCCTAACGTTTTCAAATCATTGAAATTAGTCATCGCCACATCACCCTTATATTCAACAGAGTTGACGGCAGGGACTAATTTCAATGATTTGAAAACGTTATGAACCAAAAACAACGAAAAAAAATTAGGGACCAAAATGAAATTCAAGTGAAAGTTTAGGGATCAAAAACATATTTAACCATTTTTTAAACTTAAAAGCTACTTTCACATTAAAAGCCGTTTGATAAAATATTTTATAAAAGTTATTTTATTTTCTTAAATATTAACATAAAGACTAAAGAGTATCTAATTACTAAATTTTAGTTATTTCTAATTAATGACTTAATTAAGAATCTATCAATAAAATAAAATATTAGTAAAGTCCAATAAATAATTCATAAATAAAATAAAATGTTATAATTCTATAACCCTAAACAGTAAAGTAACAAAACTTGTAAATTCGAATTGTAAAAATTTATTGTAATATATATCTAATGTTTAAACATTTACATTACATTATGTATTGTGTTTATAAACTTTATTATATCGTACTTTAGTGAAGAGGGTACCTAATTTATGGATAATTTTTTATTTGAGCTAGAGTTATTTTTTTAATTATTTTTTATTTTTTAATTGATTTATTAGTTTTATAATTAAGAAAACTGCTAACAATAAGTATTGATAGTCGATATGAGTAATTAATTATCCAACGAGTAAAGATACAAATATTATAATTGTTACTTACACGAGTATGAGTTTGAGTATAAATATTTTTTACAACACAGGTATGGAGATGTGTATTGTTATCTACACAAGTATGAGTTCGATTACAAATATTTTTTATAACGCAGGTATGGAGACGGGTAATATATATTAATTTTTTAATAATAAAATATTTTTTTGAGCAACCATTAGAAACAAGATTATATATAATATATATATTATATTATATATATATATATATATATATAGCTTGCTCATGCCACTTCGTCAAAAAAGAAGAATTGCCACTTGCGTCTTACGCCAATGCATTGTGTATATATATATTGCTTGCTCATGCCACTTCGTCAAAAAAAGAAGAATTGCCACTTGCGTCTTACGCCAATGCATTGTGTGTGTTTTATCTCATTATTTATTTCGCCAATATATATTATATTTTTTCAAAGTAGTAACCCTCCAAATATAGCACAATCTCAGCACGAGATTAACAAGGTTACGCGGTCGTTTATACATGTTTCAAGGGATAAAATTATATTCCCACTAATATATTCCTGGGAACTCTATTACCAGAAATATTATATTAGGTAAAATTTATATATATATTTGATATGTATTTAATATTTTTGGAAATATTTTTAAAATTATTTATTTTAAAATTAAAAATAAAACAAATATTGTAGGATGAAGAGGAAAAATAACTTCCATTGCCATTGGAATAAAAGATTCCCACCCCTCACCATGGGAATAAAAAGTGGGTAAGTTATGACTAAAATACATTCCCAGAAATCAATAATACCCGAGAAATGTTTTCTAAAACTCGAATAAAAAATGAAAATATTATTTTAAATTCACCCCAAGAGGTGCAACAGTGCAGACTTACAAAGATAAGCAGAATTTACATAAACTATTATAAAAAAATTAATGAAACGTTCAAAATAACTTGTCTTGAGAATCGAAGAGGGATACTTGAAAGATAAGCTCCCTTAGGTCATCTCCATCCGAGCACCTCTCAAAAAATTTTTAAACCAATATTCTATAATTTTTTCACACATTCCAATACTATTATATTATTTTTATTACATTAAGCAATTCAATCACTTTTTATCTCAATCCCAGCAACTCTAACCCCCTGTTTGTTTGAAGTGAGATTGAGAAGAGAGAGTTGAGAGGGAGAGATAGGGTCGAGATAGTAATACCACCGCATTTGATATAGAAGGGGAGAGAAGATTGAGCTGCATTTTGAGTGCTAAACATGGGTCCCACATAGTTTTTTTTTCTCTTCTCATTGATGCAGGGAAATAGGGGAGAGTTGAGGGTAGATGTGTGAAAAGGCAAATTTACCCTTCTAAATATATATACAATGTTTTCAATTGCCAAATATGAAGGGTAGTTATGTATTTTTAACTTTCTATAAATCTCTCTCTCCCTCATTTCTACACAACCAAACAACTATCATAATTAATTCTCTTCTTCCTATCTCTCTCCTATTTCTCTAATACCAAACAACCTCCATTTCTACTCTATTTCTCTACTATTTATCTCTTCCTTATCTCTCTCTCCCTATTTCCCTCTTTAAACCAAACAAAGGGTAAACAATTTCTTAAATGGGCCCCACAACCCATCTATCAAACAAATCACATACCATACAACAATTATTTTTAATAAAAAAAGTTAAGCACCTGGTGCTTATACAAGCACCGATGCTAAATAAGCATCAACTAAAAAAAGTGCTCCATCACTTGATTGTGTTAAGCACCCCGTCTTCTCTGACTAAAAGCAATTAAGCATCACTAAGCATCCCCTTGCGATGCTGATGCTCTTAAGAGCACTTTTAACGGTGCTGCTTATTGAGCTTTTGCTCAATAAGCACGCTGCTTTACGAGTTTTGGGCGATATTCGCCTGACACGGTCCCGAATCCCCTGGTGCTCTGCTGAGCACCAGCGCTTTATATTTTTTTTAAGGCATTCCTGGGGGTAAATATTTTTTCTTTGTTTTAATGTTCCCGGGGTTTTAAACCCCGTTAATTTTTTTTTTATTATTTTTTTAACATTCCCGGGGTTTCAAACCCCTGTTAATTTTTTAAATTTTTTCTTTATGTTCCCGGGGTTTAAAACCCCCATTAATTTTTGTTACATTCCCGAGGTTTAAAACCCCCGTTAATGTTTTTTAATATTATTTTCCTTTTTATTAATTAATATATTTGGGATTAATAAAAAAATTGGTGATGTGTATTAGTGAGACCCATTTAAGATATGTGAATAGTAAAAAAGTGAGGTGTTGGTGTGACACCCTTCTACCCCAAATAATAATAATATCATCAAATTGATTTATAGAGAAAATTAAGTCAACGCCGAGGTAAAAAAGGTTCACATTCGCTTTTAAATAGGTACTCAATCCAAATCCAATATAGTTTCCATAAAGAGTAAAATCCAGGTTTTCAAAAGTCAAAGTATCACCAAAATAAAAACATATTTGGCCATGTAAGACCCTTAGAAATAATCTTTCTAAATCTCTACTTATCAAAATAAAAGCAATAAAGCTCCTAACCACTACACCCTGATGTCACACATATCAGAGCGAGACCCTGTCCCTTCAAAATTCAGCACATTGAGTGCCCTCTTCGTCACCTAAGAAAACCACAGAAAGAGTACGGTGAGGAATGGGATACAAACATACATGCAATACAGAAGGCTACCCTCATTCCCACCCATCACCATACATATCATCATTTAATTCACATACTATTCATTTCACATATCGGGTTCATACACATATAATTTTACACTTTCCTAATATAATTCACACTTCTTAAACAATCATCATTACCAATGATGGCCCTATCATTAACACCACACAGTAGGTTGCACCCCCTCGATGGGCCCGTGCAAAGACATCCGCCCCCAGGTTGCACCCCCTTTATGGGCCCGTGCAAAGATATTCGCCCCTGGGTTGCACCCCCTCTACGGGTCCGTGCAGCGAGTGTTCCCCATCATGGTCTCATTTCACACACCAGGTTCATACAAATAGAGGTTCACACATTCACACAATCTCAATTAAGGCATATGCTCGCACCATGCACATGTACAACATCTATCCTAAGAGTCATGATTTGGAACTCCGCACAATGGGCGCACCTCTTCAATCCCCTTAGTTGTTACCAATGATGGCCCTACCGTTAACACACACGGTAGGTTGCACCCCATCGATGGGCCCGTGCAAAGACATTCGCCCCCCTCAATGACGGCTCTACCGTTAACACCACACGGTAGGTTGCACCCCCTCTATGGGTCCGTGCATCGAATGTCCCCCATCATGGTCACCACCCTTTGTAGGGCATGCATCTCATGTATCACACCTCATATGCTCATGTTCAATGCATCAACATCACCTCTTACATTCACACCTCATATGCTCATGCCCAATGCATCAATCATCATTTATACATTTCTCATACAACACCATATACTCCATTCATTCCACATCACATCTTGAATAAAATGCACGAAGAAATCAATATAGATCATCACATAACCATACTTCATGCCACAGTTAATGCACTATATACATCCAATTTAATCTCATCAATTCCATAAACAATTCATATATTACAAAACATCCATCTCAATTTCACGTTTTAAGAAAAGCTATCTGAAGTTTGGAAGGAATCTGTTGAAATTACATTTAAAAAGCTTGATCCGCGTTTCTGCGCTTCACTCTGCGCTCAGCGCAAGCGAAGCGCAAGTTCCAGAGAGCTACGCTTCACTCTGCGCTTAGCGCAAGTGAAGCGTAGGTTCCAGAGAGCTACGCTCCATCCTACGCTCAGCGCAGGTGGAGCGTAAGTGTCGCAGAACGCGACTGCACCTGCGTTTTGCCCCTTGTAACCCCCTTCTTCAATCTCTACTCAATTCTTTAAGTTCCTAACTTGTTTAGACTCGTTTTCACCACCGATTAAAATCAATGAATTCATCAATTATTTCATCAGATTACTATAAATTTAACATTTAATCGTTCAATTATGAATTCTCACCCCCAAATCCTATTTTGACCCCTTTTCGATAGTCTCGCTCACAACCCTCAAATTTATCAAGAAATATACCATTGTGCATCACACAGAACAATTTCAAACATAAAACATATAAATCATCCCTCAATTTCAAAGATTAGAGATCCTAGAGGGACTTATGGTTGCCCTCACTACCCAAGCACTCCAGCATACACATATAGTCGCACCCCTTCCCCTCCGTACCTTAGGAATGACGATCAACGGCGAACGACAGAACTCCCTTGATGATCTACTCTGCAGCACCTTCTCCTTGTGGAGTCGCTTTTCTCTTCCCTAAGGTTTCGTTATCTAATGTTTGAAGAAAGGATAGGGTGAAATAGATAACCCTCCCTTATTTAAATATCTACTTGGGTTGGGCCTACTCTAACCCACCCACCCCCTTTTTAATAAATTAATAATATTCATAATAAAAGATAATAATAATACTATTATTTCTTCCTTTTATTTTATTTTATTTATTCTAGAAATTTTAGGATGTTACACACTGGGTTAGTGAAAAAGGGTGCTTAATAAGAACTTGCTGATGTGTACTGGTGGGGCCCATTTAAGATATGTGAATAGTGAAAAAGTGGGGTGCTGGGTTAAAGATGGCCTAAGGCTCCTCAAACTTGGAAGTAACTTTATTAGGCCATCTCCATCCCAGCATCTCATTTTTTCATTATTCACAGATTTTAAATGGGTTCCACCAGTACACATCATCAAATTCTTATTAATCACCTATCTTCTCTAACCCAACACCTCACTTTTTTACTATTCACAATCTTAAATGGGTCCCACCAATACACATCACCCATTTTTTTATTTACAAATATTTTAATTAATAAACAATAAATAATATTAATAAATATAAATAAAATAAATTTATTTTAAAAAAATTTGTTTTCCGGCGGTTTAAACCGCCGGTAAATTCATTTTGAAAAAAAGATTAGCAGGGGTTGAAACCCCCGAAAAGCTAAATAAAAATAAGGGTAAAATATGTTTTTGGTCCTTGTAAAATAGGCGAGTTTTGCTTTTGGTCCCTGTAATTTTTTTAGTAAAACATCCTCCTAATTTTTTTTATTGCAATTAGTCTCTCCCTTCAATTGGCATGTGCTCGGTGATGACGTGGCACATTTTTTCTTTCCTACATGTCCATTATTGTATTTCTGGCGGTCTTAAACCCCTAGAAATGTGATTTCTTTTGACCGCCAGAAACACACCCATTTCCCCCACTCCCTTTCTACCCACTCACCATTTCCCCCACCCAGTAATCCACTCACGAACAGAGATAGCTGCTCTCTTTTACAAACAACAAACAAATATAAGGACAAAATCCTCACTCCTTTTTAACATTATTCGCTCGTGATATATAATTCATGTTCCTGCAAGCTGCAGCAACATTTATATTACTCCACTTAGTACACTCTTCTCCTTATTTTATTTTATCAGCCTGAGGGTGCTATGATGAGTTGCTGTATTGAGCCACACATGGTGCTTGTGCATGGGAAGAGAAAGCTGAGGAGCTTGTTTTGGAAGGTAAGAGCAGATGTTACGAGACAAATGAAGGCTTTATCCATGAAGAAGAATTTCAACTTCAACTATATGATCCTTTTAGTTATTCTCTCAACTTCGATGATGGCTTTGGTCTCTTGCTCAACAATTAAACTTGTACTAGTCTTTAGCAACCCAAGAATAGTACCCACTATGTGAAGAAAAGCTACAGGGAGGGTCACTTGTTTCTTTTTTTTTTTTTTTGTTTTAAATTTATGGTCCTTGATTCTCTGTAGATTTCCTTCTTGTGTAACAAATGGTCAGATATAGTTGTCAGCACCCAATTTTGTCCGGTAAGTTTTATTTTGTTTCTCCCCATGTATATATTCCATTCTATCTTAAGCTTTTCATTCTCACATTAAAATCCAAAAAAATAAAAAATAATAAAAATGGGTTAATTAATTAGTCAATTAATTGATCGATTAATTAAACTCTAAAAAATATAATTGTTGTCAGATTATAAAAAAAAAAAATTTGACCCAATTTGGGCCATTACCTTAGCCTAATTCAGCAATTAAAAAAGGGGTGATTGGGCCAATTTGAGCCCATTGTCAGCATTAAAAAAAAAGGAAAAAGAAAAGAAAATTGAAGGAAACAGCACACTGCAAGTTGCATAATTTCAGCTAAAAATATATACCAAACTTGCATTGCCAGGGGCGGCAAAAGTAGGGTGCAAGTTGCACTGCCAGGGGCAGCAAAAGCATGGGGAAACGACATGGGCAACTGAAAAGGCAAAAAATTTACTTATAAATGGGGGATTTAGCTGGAAAATGGAGGAGGAGGGACAAAAAATTCACACGGAGAGAAATAGAAAAAATCTTTCAGGAGAGATTTACAGGGGCAAGGGGCTTTCACACATTTAGACCAAGAATTGGTATTCAACATCTGAATTCCAATTCAAACAGAGAGTAAAAAAGCAAAAGAGAGAAAGAGTTCAAGAGGAGGGAGGCATACAGGCAGTAAAGAATACAGAGAGTTCAAAACAGAGAAAAGAAAAAGAAAGCAAAGGAGATCACCACAGTAAAGTCTCACACATAATTTCAATCCCTGGTAAATCTCTTTAAACGCAACTCATTTTACATGCTCATGCTTGTGCAAATACATATTGTTGGATATAAAAGCAAACAAAACAAAAATGTAAATTGATGCAAAGAGTGTTAAATGTCTTGTGAATGTCCCCATTTATCATACATTAGTTTGTAAAAAATAAAATTACAGCTTGAATAAAATAGCTCAAACCCCACATTGCAGCCAAAGAACCAATCAACTGACATAGAAAAATTGAAAACAAAAAGGCCAACACCTCCCCTCCTCTGACCGGACTACCACCGCAGCCTCACCAACCATGAACCTCTACCTTTCCTCACGGCCACAACCTGCAAAGAGAAGAGGCCAACAAATTGTAAACTGAAACAGGCAGAAACAAAGCAAAAAACTGAAAAGGGAAAAGAGAATGAGAGAGAGGGAGAGAGGCCACGGCGGCCTTCGGTATGGCGCAGTGCTGCCACCGCTCCCTGTCCCGTTTCACCACCACGAGCCGCCACCGTCGCGCAGCCGCATCTGGCCGCCGTAGACCACCACCACCGCGGCTCTCTATCACGAGCACTTAGGCCGCCGTGCGCGGCCGTATCCCCGCCCCTGTATGCAGCCAGCACCGCTGTGGCGCTCAGTCCCCATGATCGTCTTTTCCCGCGAACCACGCTCGTTCTCCGCCGCTGCGCAGCCTTCTTCCGCTGCTCCAGAATGGCCGCTGTTCAAACCCCCCAGGTCTCCGCCGCGCGTCCTCACCTGACAGTCATGCCCATCGCGCGCAAACCACCACCTCGCCGGCGAACAGAGCACCGTCCTCAGCCATGTGGGTGCGCCGTCGCGCGCACCATCCCTCCCCTCGTACGCGGCTGTCGCACGGCCGCTGCGGCCACACCCGCGAGGCGGCGTCTCTCTCCAAGCAGTCGCGGCCTTCGTGGCTCCGCCGCTGCCCGCGTCTTTCTGTTGCGGCCCTCCGTTCGCCGCCGCGACGCACCACCATGGGCGGAGGCGGCTGCTGCTGCCCGTACCGTCCCTCACGGGGGTGGGTGGGGGGGGTTGTGGGGGGGGGGGCCGTGGAACCACCACAATCCCCCATTCTCCTTGCCTCTCCCTCTTCTTTTTTTCTCACACATAAAACCTAAACCTAAGAGAGTGAAATGAGAGGGATGAGAGAATAGAGAATAGAGTGGGGGTGAGAGGTCTTCTAGAGACCCCTTTGCAAACCGTCTCACTTCCCGATATTTTTTTATTTTTTTTCTTTTTACTTTTTATTTGCTATTTCTTTGTTTAGGTTGAGCTTTGAAGGTTTTGGGCTGCTTACACACCCAGCCCATCCCTTTTTGAAAAAAAAAAGGAAAAGAAATATATAATGAATAGTAAAGTTAATAATAAGTGAATAAATAATAATTAGGATATTGTTTTACATGTTTTCTGTATTATTTTGTTGCTGTGTGGGCCATGATGTGAACTGAGGCCCAATTTATTTTTCCCCTCTTTTATTTTGTGTTATTTGTTTCACTAAAAATTGTGTGTTATTTGTTTTAAATATGTGTTGTTCTTTATCACTAATATCTCTTTTTTGTAAATTATTTAGATCCACCATCTTGTATTTCTTTTAAGTGTTTAGAATTATTTATTTAACATTTGTGGATGTAAATATTTGTTTGTTTCTTTCTCTGTAAATAATTGATTATTTGTAATTTTAATTTTGTGTTCATGTAAATATTAATTGATTCAATTTATCCCCTTTTAATCTTTGACGTTAATAGAATAACATTTCTATCTTTAACGTCATTCAAATAAAAAATAATTGAGCATAGTCATTTACTAGCTCAATAATTTGCCCGTTTATAAATAAAAAAAACATTTTTAAATTGGTTTATCAAACGATTACGTTGATGGAATAGCCTTTCTATCCTTTAACGTATAGTTTTAAGAGAAAAGGAAATATTAGGTATAGTCATTTACTATCTCAATAATGCGAGGAAATTTCAAATCTCTTTCCAAAAATAATTTCTTCTCAAAAAAAAATTACGTTAATTGAATAGCATTTCTATCAATAACGTGAAAAAGAAAATATTGAGTATAGTCATTTACTAACTCAATAATGCGTGGAATTTCAAATTCATTTTAAAAAAAAAATGATTCTTTTCAAAAAAAATTACGTTAATTGAATAGCATTTCTATCAATAACGTAAAAAAAGGAAAAATATTGAGTATAGCCATTTGCTAACTCAATAATGCGGACTTTTAAAATCTTTTCTCAAAAATGTTTTCTTCTCAAAATAAATGACGTTTATTGAATAACATTTCTATCAATAATGTCGTATAAAACAATTTCAAGGGTTCGTTGTATAGCCATTTGCTAGCATCGACTCTGCTAAAAATAAATTCCTTTTTTTCTTTGAATTTAACAGCATTTCCAAAATCAATTTCCTTTCCTCATTTTCCTTTGTTTTCAAAAATTAAAAATCAATGTTCTTTCAAAAATAAAGTCAATCTTTTTTCAACACTGTTTTAGAACTACGTGGCTTTGATTTCTCCATTGCAACTGGAGATACGTAGGAGCGGGATTTCCCGTCGAGCCAAAATAAAATTTTCACATTTTGTCCCATTGGTTCCAAATTAATTTTTTCATCATTCTTTAATTTAAAGAATGTAAATAATTTTTTTTATTTTTAGAGGGTAAAATAAACATTTTAAAAGGTTATTAATTTTGCACAATTAATAAGGGTAAACGTTTTAACGGATGTTGTAGGGTGCTAACACCTTCCCTACGCATAATCGACTCCCGAATTTGGATCTCTTGTTCGCGGACCAGTTTTTCAATTTACAATCAGTTTGGGTTTTCCAATTTCCCCAAACCAAATAAATTGGTGGCGACTCCCCAAAAATTCAATCATTTTTCATTATTTTTCTCACGGGCTCGCCGACCCCGTCGTGGCCCCCGGTTCGCGACAGCTGGCGACTCCACTGGGGATTTCGAGAGTCAAGCCTATTAATTAATTGTGCAAAATTATTAACCTTTTATGTTCATTGTACCCTCTTTCCTTTGTTGTATATATCTTATTGTAAATACATTTCTTGTTTTTCATATCTCTTGTGAATTCCATTGTACATATTATTGCTGTTGTAAATATTTTGCTTCAACCTTAGGTTAGAGGACTATTATTTTTGTACATATTTGTTACCTGTCTCTCTTGCAGGTGGGGTAGTTTTGTAGGTTTCTATGCTCTAAGCAGGCACTTCACTGTCAGTCTCCTCGCACAACTTTGGCTCTATACCCGAGCTCGTGCAAGCTAAGGCATAGGAGGTGTTTCAACAAATGTTTTGAGGGGCTTGATGCCCACGTAACATTAGTTGACTCACCACTCAGATTGTTACCGGTATCCTGGATTTGTTATATTGAGAGGGATTATCCCTACGTATGACTAATCCACGAACTGGATCCTTGTCCATGTGATGAGGGCAATCTGGGAAACCATGGTCTCTAGAGGTCTAGATTCATCCCAAAACCTGTGCACCGGTAGTTTATCTATAATTGCCAAACCTAAATAGGGATTTTTGTCCGACTATACAATTATCCAATGCCAGGATTTGCCCTTGTAGGACAACAGGAGCATTAATCTTTTTCTTATTTCTTTTCCTCAAATTTTTAATCTCCGCATTTTTGTACAAAATTTTAGTATCTCATCCTTGCACAAAAAAAATATTTTGCATCTATAAACTTTGTGAATAGTTTGTCTTTTCTTTCTCCTTTTTCAATTTCTTGAAAACCACGTGTCTTCTTTTGTATATAATTCAAGCAAATTTTGAAAAAAAATATTGAAATGATTCCAATTTTGAAATAACATTCCCCTAAATTAATTCTTTCCAAATTTTTATCAGATTTCACCATTGCGCCAAAGCACAAGTTCATACGCAGTCCTATCCAAACCGGTTCCCGTTCCCAGACAGTTCCTCACCACTCAACAATGGCTGAGATCCCTGTGACAATGAGAACCCTCTTACTATGGAACAAAGAATGGAAAGGTTGGAAGGGAGCTTCAGCCAAATTTTGAACTTGCTAAAAACGGTGATCCCTACAAAGGAGGTAGTTAATGACAATTCAAATAATGATGGATATGGTGATGAGAGGTCCGTCAAATAAGACCAACGGTGAAAAATTCCCCCGAGGTCGTGATTGTTACCGAATCATCTGGCCCTGATGTGAAGGTTCAGGGAGGAAGAAGCCAAAATGATGGACAAAATGGAAATGTTGGAAGAAAAGATAAGAGCGTTGCAGGGGATGGATGTTTATGGGAAGCTGGATGTGCAGGATTTTTACTTGTTCCCAGACATGGAGATTCCTGCAAAATTCAAAGTTCCAGACTTTGAGAAGTTTTGAGGGGAAAACTGACCCGTTGATTCACTTGACCATGTACACCAGAAGCATGGCTGCACATTACAACAATGAAAGCTGATGATTCATTGTTTCTAGCATAGCTTGGCTGGAGGTGCTCTGACTTGGTTTTTACAGCTTGATAAGAAGCAAATCAGGAGTTGGCGTAATCTGGCGGAATTATTTATCAAACAGTACCAGTTTGTGACCGACATTGCCCCTGATCGATCTGAGCTTCAGAGGATGAAGAAGGCTGAGACGTAGACATTTAGGGAGTATGCTCAAAGGTGGAGAGAGAAAGCTTCTCAGGTTCAGCCCCCTCTGAACGAAAAAGAAATTGTTAGACTTTTTGTTAAAAACTCTTGATGGTGCATACTTTGAGAAATTGTTGGGATGTGTAACCAATCGGTTTTCAGATGTTTTCATTGCTGGAGAATAGATGGAAGATGCCATCAGAGAAGGGAAGCTACATGGGGCAAATAATCCTCATGATAAGCCCAAAAAGCCGAATTATCAAAGAAAGAAGGGGAGGTCCATGCAATTGGCACTGGAAACTACCCATCCAAAACCATGTCCCAGCAGCCCGTCCACCAATCCTCACCATACTCCCTACCACCCTTTTATCCATACCCCTACTCATCCTATCCTCCAAACTTCCACAATCCTTACCATGCAGGGACATCCCAAGTTGGGAACTCTGCATCTCCACAAGTAAACAATGTTTCCTTTCCCAATAATCCACCGACCTTCCAAAATCCACCCTATCAGCCAAGAAAAGAGAGAGTGAAGATCGATCCGGTGCCAATCCCTTATTCCGACCTCTATGACACTTTATTGCAACAGCATTTGGTGGCCTCAGAAGTGCCACAGCCAGAATCTAATCCTCCCCCAAAATGGTACAATCCAGCTGAGATGTGCAAATACCATATGGGAGCCCCAGGTCACTCAATTGAAAAATGTTGGACCTTCAAACTTCGAGTGCAAAGGTTAAGAGATGCAGGACAATTGTTTTTGAAGGAGGAGAAGGGAAATCCACAGGGGCGAGTGTTGACAATGATCCCCTACTTAAGCATTAAGAATGAAGTTTGACTGATGCATTTTGGGTTGTCGCTAGTATTGGATGGCTTTCAATTTCTTGCTTTTGATATTGTTTCTTTTGTTTAAGTGTAATGGTTAACTTTTTGCTTCTACTACAATGATGTACTCGTCATATTGTGAGCAATGAAATTATATTTTGTTAATGTTGTTATTCCAAGAGAAATAAGGGAGTGAAAAATGAGTAAATGCATCTTATATGAAGCCTTGTCTCTAAATTAAATTTTTGAAAATGGGCAATCAAAATTTGAAATGAAGTTTGGCCTTGTTTCTTTATCCAACGATTAAATAATATCCCTTGCTACCCACTTTGAGCCTAAAAGGAATTTTTCTTCAATTAACCCTGGACAAGGATCACCTCCACGCCGGGGGCTGTCACGATGTGTTTGTATAAATCTCTTGAATTGTTCGTAGAATCACTTACACAAGTCGTATTCCATTTTCACAAGTTATTCATTCAAAAGAAAAGAAGGGTTGAAAATATGAAAGAATGAAGATAAAAAAAGAAAGATTGAAAGGAATGAAAAGGAAAGAAGTGAAAAATTGAAATCTTGAAGAAAGTGAAAATGGAAATGTTGAGAACATCGCTTTAATTGAATTATCTGTTTCAAAATGTATCATTGTGTAGCGGATCTTTGTCCCAATAAACCTTAAACATTCATTTTGAGCCTTAATATCCTTCTCTTTTATAACCATTTAACCCTTGGCCACGTTACAAGCCCAATTAAAGTCCATCCTGATCAAAGAGTGATTGTTTTTATTTTCTTAATCTTTAATTTTGAGACAAAGCAACTTGTTTAATTTGCATTGCTTGTACATTTCACTCCTAAAAAAGAGAAAGGAAGAAAAAAAGAAAATACAAAAGATGAAGGAAAAGCGCACTTGCAACGAGAGCAATGTTAATTTTATTCATTAAGCACTTGAAGCAAGAATCATCAAAAGGATTTGAGTGCCATAGATGTCCTCGAAGCTAAAATCTAGGGGCTCATCGCATCAAGAGTATTTGACTGTCATGGGTGTTTGAACCTTAAATTGGAGGGCTCATTATTCCTCCTCGCCAGAATTGTGCAAGTTTCCATCTCCTTGAGAAATCGTGCTTTCATGCTTAACTTGGGGGCTAGATCCATATTGCACTCTTACTTCCATATTAGAGCGGAAAATTATTTGTCATTCCCATGCCCCTTCTCTTTGATCTCAAAAACCTTGAAAAGATTCTTTGCTTTTCCCTTACACCATAATATCCACCCTTTGTCCATAAACAATTGAATGAGTGTTCTGACTCAATGGTGAAAAGAAAATTCATATCATTTTTGGGAATGTTGTTTCTCCTGGAATTTTTCATATTTGATTTGAAATTCATGCCAAGTTTCTATGGAAGAATCAAGTTTTGAAATCCAGATTGTTGTCAAATTTCCAACTTCATTTTTTGCAAGCATTTTGCACCGACCGTTGGGCATTGTCATAACCTTTGTTCTAGGTGTTGAGTGGTTGAGTTATCATTTTAGGTAGTGAGAGGCCCACGTTTTCATTCTAGGTATTGTGACGCCTAGTTCTTTTCTTTAGGGTATTGTGAAGCCCGCTAGACATTGTGACATCTAGTGTCTTCTATTTTCATCAAACTACCCTGCAATTTTATGGGTCTTTTCCTTTCCTCCTGATGTTGGTTCCGGGAGTTTTATCAGTTTGGACCTGATGCTTTTCCAGGTCTTTCCCTTTTCTCCTGATGTTGGTTCCGGGAGTTTTATCAGTTTGACCTGATGTTTGTTCCGGGTCTTTTCCTCTCTCTCCTGATGTTGGTTCCAGGAGTTTTATCAGTTTGACCTGATGCTTTTCCAGGTCTTTTCTCTTTCTCCTGATGTTGGTTCCGGGAGTTTTATCAGTTTAACCTGATGCTTTTCCAGGTCTTTTTCCCTTTCTCCTGATGTTGGTTCTGGGAGTTTTATCAGTTTGACCTGATGTTTTTCCAGGTCTTTTTCCCTTCTCCTGATGTTGGTTCCGGGAGTTTTATCAGTTTGACCTGATGCTTTTCCAGGTCTTTCCCCTTTCTCCTGATGTTAGTTCCGGGAGTTTTATCAATTTGACTGATGCTTTTCCAGGTCTTTTTCCCTTTCTCCTGATGTTGGTTCCGGGAGTTTTATCAGTTTGACCTGATGCTTTTCCAGGTCTTTTTCCCTTTCTCCTGATGTTGGTTCCGGGAGTTTTTTCAGTTTGACTTGATGTTTTGCAGGTCTTTTTCCCTTCTCCTGATGTTGGTTCCGGGAGTTTTATCAGTTTGACCTGATGCTTTTCCAGGTCTTTCCCCTTTCTCCTGATGTTAGTTTCGGGAGTTTTATCAGTTGACCTGATGCTTTTCCAGGTCTTTTTCCTTTTCTCCCGATGTTGGTTCCGGGAATTTTATCAGTTTGACCTGATGATTTTCCAGGTCTTTCCCCTTTCTCCTGATGTTTGGTTCCGGGAGTTTTTATTAGTTTGACCTGATGTTTGTTCCGGGTCTTTTCCTTTTGTCTCCTGATGTTGGTTCCGGGAGTTTTATCAGTTTGACCTGATGATTTTCCAGGTCTTTTCCTTTCCTCCTGATGTTCGTTCCGGGAGTTTTATCAGTTTGACCTGATGCTTTTCCGGGTCTTTTCCCTTTCTTCCTGATGCTCTTTAATCAATTTGCCTGTGATTTACCAGGACTTTCATCAAGCTGCCTATGATTTTTAGGCCTCCTTTCACTTTTCCCTAATCAAGTTTTGTCTGAAACAAAATTGGTTGCTTCTTTATTTTGCTTGCTCTTTCAGTTGAAAGAACAAGCAAAGGGGGCTGCTGTCAGCACCCAATTTTGTCTGGTAAGTTTTGTTGAGTCTCAAAAATATCATAAGAGAAAATATGATGTTTAAGATAGCTCAATTCCCAAGTTTAATGCTTAACAAATTTGAGTTAAAATATTTATCATAGATACATATATGTTTTAATGATTTATCTATGATTTCAGCAAGCCACTATAAGCTTATATAAAGACTACGTGAAGTGCTTTCAACCTGTCTGAGGAGTTAAGCCTTCTGAAGGTTCAACACGTCTGAAGCGTTGAAGCCGTCTAAAGTTCACTACCCGTCTGAAGTGTTGAAGCTGTCTGAAGTCTCATTAATGACGTGGCACCCTTTGCTGAAGCTTGTGAAGACTTTTCTGAACCTCTGCTGCACGTAACACGTTTATAGCAAGGAACACAGAGACCTTTCCTGGTATTTTTGAATTTCATACACCACTGAGAAAATCTCTGCAACGCAGCCTCTGCAGCAACATATGTAGCAGCTTTATGGCAGGAGCAACCTTGTACCATGTCAGAAATATCAAAACTCTCATAAGCATGTCTCACAACGGATTAAATAGCATTTAATGCTATCTCTAAACGGTGGTATTTCAACGGATTGAAGATTGGTTATAAATACCCCTCCTTGAAGACCATCAAAGACTGAACAACAGAGAATATAAAGAAATTATTGCAAGAAAGCCTAAGAGATATTCCGCTGTGAGCTTTACTTTGATAAAACTCTCTGATTCATCTTCTTTGCACATCATCTGTATATCCTGAGTATACCTCAGTTATCTTTGTGCACCGTGTCTGCTTAAGCTTGAAACTTGTGTAGTTTAAAAGCTTAGACACATTTCATTGTAACACTGCATATTGAGCCTGGAGAGGCTTGTCGGAAACAAAGAATACTTAGTTGAAGAGCCTGGAGAGGCTAGATTGATAAAGAATACTTAGTTGAAGAGCCTGGAGAGGCTAGACTGAGAAAGAATACTTGGTTGTGTCTGGAGAGACTGTACTCGTTGTGTCTGGAGAGACTGTACTCGTTGTGTCTGGAGAGACTGTACTCGTTGTGTCTGGAGAGACTGTACTCGTTGTGTATGGAGAGACTGTACTCGTTGTGTCTGGAGAGACTGTACTCATATTTGAGCCTGTAATCTGAATATTCATATAGTGGAAATCCAGTGGTTGTTTGCCATTGGGACTGGACGTAGCTCACTGTGTTAGTGGGTGAACCAGGATAAATTTCTTGGCTAAGTCTTCTATCCCTTATCTCTTGTCAATTTATTTATACTAACCCAAGGGTATTGAAGATTGTTTCAATAATTTAAAAAGAAGCAAGGAAACCTATTTAAAATTACTTTCAGAAGTTTTCTTAACTTCAGACAACTTTCTAAACCTGTCTGAAACTACTTTGAACTTAATCGTTTGTGAAAAGCTTCCATAAATTATTAAGAAACACTATTCAACCCCCCTTTTAGTGTTTCCCTGTGTTTCTACAAGTTTTATTTTGTTTCTCCCATATATATATTCCTATCTTTAAGCTTTTCATTCTCACATTAAAAATCCAAAAAAATAAAAAATAATAAAAATGGGTTAATTAATTAGTCAATTAATTGATCGATTAATTAAACTCTAAAAAAATTAATTGTTGTGAGATTATAAAAATAAATTTTTTGACCCAATTTGGGCCATTACCTTAGCCTAATTTAGCAATTAAAAAAGGGGTGATTGGCCCAATTTGAGCCCATTGTCAGCATTAAAAAAAATAAAAAAAAAGGGAAAAGGAAAGAAAAAGAAAATTGAAGGAAACAACACACTGCAAGTTGCATAATTTCAGCTAAAAATATATACCAAACTTGCACTGCCAGGGGCGGCAAAAGCATGGGGCAACGGCATGGGCAACTGAAAAAAGGCAAAAAAAATTTACTTATAAATGGGGGATTTAGCTGTGAAAATGGAGGAGGAGGGATAGAAAATTCATACGGAGAGAAATAGAAAAAATCTTTCAGGAGAGATTTACAGGGGCATGGGGCTTTCACACATTCAGACCAAGAATTGGTATTCAACATCTGAATTCCAATTCAAACAGAGAGTAAAAAAGCAAAAGAGAGAAAGAGTTCAAGAGGAGGGAGGCATACAGGCAGTAAAGAATACAGAGAGTTCAAAACAGAGAAAAGAAAAAGAAAGCAAAGGAGAGTCACACAGTAAAAGTCTCACGCATAATTTCAATCCCTGGTAAATCTCTTTAAAAGCAACTCATTTTACATGCTCATGCTTGTGCAAATACCATATTGTTGGATATAAAAGCAGAACAAAACAAAAATGTAAATTGATGCAAAGAGTGTTAAATGTCTTGTGAATGTCCTATTTATCATACATTAGTTTGTAAAATAAAATTACAGCTTGAACAAAATAGCTCAAACCCCACATTGCAGCCAAAGAATCAATCAACTGACACAGAAAAATTGAAAACAAAAGGCCAACACCTCCCCTCCTCTGACCGGACTACCACCGCAGCCTCACCAACCATGAACCTCTACCTTTCCTCACGGCCACAACCTGCAAAGAGAGAGGCCAACAAATTGTAAACTGAAAAAGGCAAAAACAAAGCAAAAAAAACTGAAAAGGGAAAAGAGAATGAGAGAGAGGGAGAGAGGCCACGGCGGCCTCCGGTATGGCGCGGTGCTGCCACCGCTCCCTGTCCCGTTTCACCACCACGAGCCGCCACCGTCGTGCAGCCGCATCTGGCCGCCGTAGACCACCACCCACCGCGGCTCTCTATCACGAGCACTTTAGGCCGCCGTGCGCGGCCGTATCCCCGCCCCTGTATGCAGCTAGCACCGCTGCGGCGCTCAGTCCCCATGATCGTCTTCTTCCCGCGAACCACCGCTCATTCTCCGCCGCTCCAGAATGGCCGCTGTTCAAACCGCCCAGGTCGCCGCCGCGCGTCCTCACCTGCAGACATGCCCATCGCGCACAAACCACCACCTCGCCGGCGAACAGAGCACCGTCCTCAGCCATGTGGGTGCGCCGTCGCGCGCACCATCCCTCCCTCGTACGCGGCTGTCACACGGCCGCTGCAGCGACACGCCGCGAGGCGGCGTCTCTCTCGAAGCAGCAGCGGCCTTCGTGGCTCCGCCGCTGCCCGCGCCTTTCTGTTGCGGCCCTCAGTTCGCCGCCGCGACGCCACCACCATTGGCGGCGGCGGCTGCTGCTCCTTGCCGTCCCTCACGGCCGTGAACCACCGCCCCCTTCTCCTTGCCTCTCCTTCTTTCTTTTTTTCTCACACATAAAACCTAAACCTAAGAGAGTGAAATGAGAGGGATGAGAGAATAGAGAATAAATTGGGGGTGAGAGGTCTTCTAGAGACCCCTTTGCAAACCGTGCCACTTCCCTATTTTTTTTTCTTTTTTTCTTTTTTATTTGCTATTTCTTTTGTTTAGGTTGAGGCTTTGAAGTTTTGGGCTGCTTACACACCCATCCCATCCCTTTTTTGAAAAAAAAAGGAAAAGAAATATATAATGAATAGTAAAGTTAATAATAAGTGAATAAATAATAATTAGGATAATTGTTTTACATGTTTTCTGTATTATTTTGTTGTTGTGTGGGCCAATGATGTGAACTGAGGCCCAATTTATTTTTCCCCTCTTTTATTTTGTGTTATTTGTTTCACTAAAAATTGTGTGTTATTTGTTTTAAATATGTGTTGTTCTTTATCACTAATAATCTCTTTTTTGTAAATTATTTTAGATCCACCATCTTGTATTTCTTTTAAGTGTTTAGAATTATTTATTTAACATTTGTGGATGTAAATATTTGTTTGTTTCTTTCTCTGTAAATAATTGATTATTTGTAATTTTAATTTTGTGTTCATGTAAATATTAATTGATTCAATTTATCCCCTTTTATCTTTGACGTTAATAGAATAGCATTTCTATCTTTTAACGTCATTCAAATAAAAAATAATTGAGCATAGTCATTTACTAGCTCAATAATTTGCCCGTTTATAAATAAAAAGACATTTTTTAAATTGGTTTATCAAATCGATTACGTTGATGGAATAGCCTTTCTATCCTTTAATGTATAGTTTTAAGAGAAAAAGAAATATTGAGTATAGTCATTTACTAGCTCAATAATGCGGAAATTTCAAATTCATTTAAAAAAAATGATTCTTTTCAAAAAAATTACGTTAATTGAATAGCATTTCTATCAATAACGTAAAAAGGAAAAATATTGAGTATAGCCATTTGCTAACTCAATAATGCGGAATTTTAAATCTTTTCTCAAAAATGTTTTCTTCTCAAAATAAATGACGTTTATTGAATAGCATTTCTATCAATAATGTCTTCTAAACAATTTCAAGGGTTCGTTGTATAGCCATTTGCTAGCATCGACTCTGCTAAATATAAATTCCTTTTTTTTCTTTGAATTAAAAGCATTTCCAAAATCAATTTCCTCATTTTCCTTTATTTTCAAAAATTAAAAATCAATTTCTTTCAAAAATAAAGTCAATCTTTTTTTCAACACTGTTTTAGAACTACGTGACTTTGATTTCTCCATTGCACCTGGAGATACGTAGGAGCGGGATTTCCCGTCGAGCCAAAATAAAATTTTCAACATTTTGTCCCATTGGTTTCAAATTAATTTTTTTCATCATTCTTTAATTTAAAGAATGTAAATAAATTTCGTTTTATTTTTAGAGGGCAAAATAAACATTTTAAAAGTTAATTAATTTTGCACAATTAATTAAGGGTAACCGTTTTAACGGATGTTGTAGGGTGCTAGCACCTTCCCTACGCATAATCGACTCCCGAATTTGGATCTCTTGTTCGCGGACCAGTTTTTCAATTTACAATCATTTTTGGGTTTTCCAATTTCCCCAAACCAAATAAATTGGTGGCGACTCCCCAAAAATTCAATCATTTTTCATTATTTTTCTCACGGGCTCGCCGACCCCATCGTGGCCCCCGGTCGCAACAAGTAGTATATTTAGTTTTGTTTATGTCCTTTACTAGCTAAAATCTTGCTCTATGTTATATTTTCTCTTGGGAGAATCGTTGCTTTGTGATTACACCTTTCAAATCGAATACAATACAAGCAGAGCTTTAAATTGTAAGCATAGAATGTGAGACAGTATATTGGCTTTTACTATTCCCAAATTCTTATCTTATGAGGTTTTAATTAATGTCGTCCAATAACTTAGTGAAAGGTAGTTGTTTTTTTTTTTTCGGGGAAAATGGTGGGTTATAGGGGTGGGGAAAATGGTGGGTGGGTGGGTAGTTTTCACGAGAAGGGAGAAAGGGGAGGGGGAGAAGAGGGAGTGGGGGGAAATGGAAGTTGTGTGTTTTCTGGCGGTCATAAGTGATATTTCTGGCGGTTTAAGACCCCAAAAAATATAATAATTGACACCTAGGAGAGAGAAAATGTGCCACGTCAGCATCTGACACACGCTAATTGAAGGGAGGGACCAATTGTAAAAATTTTTTTGGGAGGACGCATTATTAAAAAATTTTTTTATAGGGACTAAAAGCAAAACTCGCCTATTTTACAGAGACCAAAAACATATTTTACCCTAAAAATAAAAAAAATTACCAGAGGTTTAAGCCCCGGGAAATACAAAAAAAAAAAAAAAACAAAGCACCGGTGCTCAGTTGAGCACCAGTGTCCGTAAAGCACCGGATTATGTCAGAAGAATAGCACTGTTTTCTTTACAGCACCGGGATGCTCAATAAGACCCCCGTTGGAGATGCCCTTAGAACATCTCTAATGGGGAGTGCTTAGCCAGTTCTTAATTTTAAGAACTCTGGGAAACAACTTTGTACTTATTAGAGGAGAATGACGTAGCGGAGGGAGTACATAATTTTAAGAATCAGATGTTTATGGAAGTATATATGCTTAGAGAGTTCTTAGCAAAAAAAAAAAAAGATTTTGCACAGTTGAAACCTAAATTAGTTGAGAAAAAATAAATCTTCAACCATAAATTATAACCCAATTAATAAAAGAATTACTAATTAATAAAAAAATCCTCAATCACAACTAGATTCATAAAAAAATTACAACCAGATTAATTATTCTATGTATTTCTTGTTTTAAAATTAGAAAATATAATAGTATTTTAAGTTGAACTAAAATATTAAAATAATGAAGGTGGAATAGTTTGTGGGGTCCAGTTTGAAGTTCTTGTAGAGTTGCTTTGTTGGAGCATAAAGTTACTTAAATTAAAAGAGTTACTTAAAAGTAAAAAGAGATGATATGTACAAGTAGGACCCACATAATATAATAAATTTTAAGCAACTTGGGAAGAACTTCCCATTGGAGATGATCTTAGAAGCTCCTTTTCTTTGTAAAAAATAAGTAACTTTTAATTTTTAAGAGCTTTAGATTTTTTTGTTTGGCTAGGGCCGTTCGGGGTGGTTGCGAGTTTTCAGTTGTTGGTTTTTAAAAACTTTGAATTAAGTTTTCTTAAAACCAAAAACTGAAAACCATTTTTTGTGGTTTTCAAAATGTCTGTTTTGAAAACCACAAAAATAAGTTTTCAATTTTTGATTTTGAGTTGTAAAAACTTGATTGAAAATTTTTAAAAACCAAAAATTGAAAACTTGCAACCACCCCGAACGACTCCTAAACTTTTAATTTAAGTGGCTTAAAAGCCAAAATTAAGTCATGCCAAACGAGCACATAATAACTATGCTAAATTATGGAAATAAGAGCGTAGATATATAAGGGTACTTATGTGTCCATACTCTTAGAAACACCCTTATAATGCAACAAAATTTATTCTTTTAAAATGAAATATTTACTTGAGGGCGCTTCCCGTGTGAGCAGCACACTTAAATACTTTTTCCAGTCTTATTAATTGTCAAGGGTGTATTTGTGAATTTAGAGGAGAGAGAAAAGGAAGGGTTAGATGGATAAGAGTAAGGAAAGACTTTATAAAAAACTCGCAGACACAAAAAAGAAAGACTTCCAACCCTTCCTTTCGATTTCTTTTTTTTTTTTTTGAAAAAAACAGAGCTAGTTAGGGCGCTTTAAGAAGCGCGCCCCAAGGTAGCTAAAAAATCTCAAAGAATTGCACGTCTCAACTTCTTTGTCTCTGCATTTAACTCTCACTCTCTCTCCCGCGTCTAGTCTTTTCCCTAATTGAAACCCATCCCACCGTGTCGTTATCCCTATTCCACCGCGCGTCGTCCCTGAAACAGCCGTATAATTACAAAACAAAGTAGCAGCTGCCTAACAAAACAAGAGAGCCTAATAGAACATAGAAGCATGCTAAAGCCACCATAATTTGTTGGCTACAAAAACAGCTACCAGCTTGCATTCACATTAGCTATATCTCCTATAAATATGTACCAAGTTTGTGTATTTTCAATCATCACATACAATATAGTTTTCTTATACAAAGTGAGAGTTTTCTCTCTTTTCTTTAGGCTTCTGAGCCATTTTGGTAATCAGAGCAAGGTTCCGAATTTCGGTGTTGAGTTTAAGTGAGAAAGAGTGTCCGGAATTGGTGAAAATTTGGAGTTTTAAGAGGTGTTCACGACTGCCACCCTTAAAAGTCCAGTTTCCGGTTATCTTTTGAAGAAACTGACATCGCCATCGTGTTCAGAAGGTCGAAAAACCTTAGAATAGTGAGTTTCGCCTTCGCCGGAAACCACCGTGTCGTCGCAGGAAACCACCGTGTCGTCGCCGGAAACCACCGTGCCGTCGCCGGAAAACTATTTTCCGGTCACCGGAAAATCAGAGGTTGAAGACGACCACGTCAGCTGCCACGTCAGCACTGAGGTGTCAAGTTTTGACACATCAGCCCTATCACATCTTGCCACTTGTCCCACTTGCCACATCATCCAAACTCTTGGTAATTTCAATTATACCTTCCAATAATTTTCATTTCAACCCATAACTTTTCTGAAATTGTAGTTTGGCCCCTACACTTTCTGTAATTTCAATTTTACCCCACATTTTTTTGGAAATTACAAAATTACCCCAAACTTTTCAAAATTACCTTTTAGCCCCTGAATTTTTGAAAATTTCTTTTTTGCCCCAAAATTTCCCAAATTTTATTTTACCCTTAAAACCCCAAATACATACCTAGCCTACTTTTAACCTACAAAATGCAACCCAGACAAAGACCTTACCATGAAATTGAGATGGAGGAATTGAGGCGTCAACTTCAACAACTTCAAGCCACTGTTGAAATTCAACAAGCCCAAATTGAAGAACAAAGAAGGCGTTTAGAAGGAGAATCAGATGAAAGTGATTCCTCATATGCTGACAACCATCACTCTCGGAAACAACAATTCCGAAGTAGTGACATTAAAGTGGAGATTCCAGATTTCAAAGGTAGACTCCAACCTGATGAGTTTGTTGATTGGCTTCAAACTGTTGAACGGGTGTTCGAGTTTAAGGAAGTCCCTGAGGATCAAAAAGTCAAGATTGTTGCAGTTAAGCTAAAAAAGCATGCTTCCATATGGTGGGAAAATTTTAAGAAGAAGCGTGAGCGTGAAGGAAAGAGTAAGATCAAGACATGGGAGAAAATGCGTCGCGAGCTTACACGTAAGTTTTTACCTGAACATTATTATCAAGATAATTTTATTCAATTGCAGAACTTGCGGCAAAAGACCCAGGCTGTAGAATAGTATACCAGGGAATTTGAAAAGCTCATGATGAAGTGTGACATCCAAGAAAAGGAAGAGCAAACAATAGCTCGTTACCTTGGAGGATTGAACATAGACATTGCTCACCAAGTCCAACTTCAGCAATATTGGACTTTAGATGATGTTATTCGTCTGGTCATCCGAATTGAAAAATAATTAACAAGAAAATCCTCATACCAACCTTCCTCCTCTTGGAACCCTACAAACACCCGTAAGTCACAAACCCAACAACATATCCCATCCAACAAAACCCCTCCTAAGCCCATCAAAGAAACCAACCAAAAAGCAACAAAGTGTTTCAAATGTCAAGGATTTGGCCATATAGCTTCTAATTGTCCAAATCGCAAAATTGTCACTACTATTGAAGAAGAAGTCCATGAAGCATCTGAAGAAGATGAAGAGTCGATGTTTGATGAAAAAGAGCCGATATATGATGAAGAATTCACCTCCACTGATCATGGTGAATCATTGGTGATTAGACGAAGTCTACACACTGCACCAACAAAAGAAGAACCTTGGTTAAGGCACAACATCTTCCATACTCGTTGCACTACACAAGGAAAAGTCTGTGATGTTATCATGGATAGTGGAAGTTGTGAGAATGTAGTATCAAACTACATGGTGGAGAAGTTGAAACTACCAACACAAAGTCATCCACACCCTTATAAGTTACAATGGCTCAACAAGGGAAGTGAGGTAAAAGTTTCTAAACGTTGCCTTGTGTCTTTTTCAATAGGAAAGAAATATCAAGATGAAGTATGGTGTGATGTTATTCCTATGGATGCATGTCATCTTCTTCTTGGGAGACCCTGACAATATGATCGTCGTGCTTTGTATGATGGTCATGCAAATACTTACTCCTTTGTGAAAGATGGAGCGAAGATCAAGTTAGCACCTCTGCCGCCCAATGAATTCAACCAAGGAAAGAAGGAAACAAAGCCATTAGTGTCTTTGGTCTCCAAGGAACAATTCAAGGTGACGAAAGAGGAAGCACAAGCCATGAGCCTCATACTACTACTTGAATCAACTGAGGGTACTGTCCTTCCACCAGAGATTGAACAGCTGCTCGCTAAATATCCAGATGTGATACCAGAAGAGATTCCGCATGGACTTCCTCCAATGCGAGACATCCAACATGCCATTGACTTCATTCCTGGAGCTGTAATTCCTAACAGACCAGTTTATCGGATGAGTCCACAAGAGCATGCTGAGATCCAACATCAAGTTGAAGAGCTGTTGAAGAAAGGGTTGATCCAAGAAAGTATTAGCCCTTGTGCTGTACCAGCTATTTTAGTACCGAAGAAGGATGGAAGTTGGCGAATGTGTGTTGATAGTCGAGCTGTTAACAAGATCACCATCAAGTATCGGTTTCCGATCCCAAGACTCGATGATCTGCTTGATCAGTTAAATGGAGCTGCAATCTTTTCCAAGATTGATCTTCGTAGCGGATATCATCATATCAGAATTAGTCCAGGAGATGAATGGAAGACCGCTTTCAAAACCAGAGATGGCCTATATGAGTGGACTATGATGCCCTTCGGGTTATCAAATGCCCCTAGCACATTCATGCGCCTGATGAATCAGGTACTTCGACCCTTCATTGATAAATTTGTTATTGTTTACTTTGACGACATTTTGATCTTCAACAAAAGCAAAGAGGAACACTTAGAGCACCTCCAACAAGTGCTACAGACTCTTCGTGAACAAAAACTCTATGCCAACCTGAAGAAATGCTCTTTCTTGACCAATGAAGTTATTTTTCTTGGGTACATCATTACTGCTGAAGGCATTCGAGTTGACCCAAGCAAAATCGAAGCCATTAACAACTGGCCCATTCCAAGATCTATCCATGATGTGAGGAGTTTCCATGGATTAGCTTCCTTCTACAGGAGGTTCATTAGGAACTTTAGCTCCATTGCTGCCCCACTCACAGATTGCATGAAAGGAGACAAGTTCCAATGGACAAAGCAAACTCAGAAAGGTTTTGAGGAGCTAAAGAAACGTTTGACTGAAGCACCTGTGCTAGCTCTTCCAAACTTTGACCAAGTGTTCGAAGTCAGTTGTGACGCTTCCAACACTGGAATTGGTGTTGTTCTAAGTCAAGAAGGACATCCCATAGCCTTTTCCAGTGAGAAACTAAACGATGGCAAACTCAAGTACTCCACTTATGACAAGGAGTTCTACGCCATTGTTCGTGCGCTACAACATTGGAGTCATTATTTGTTGAATAAAGAGTTTATTCTCTACTTCGATCATGAAGCCCTCAAACACTTGAACTCTCAACAAAAGATCAGCCGCAGACATGTTGCTTGGATCGAGTTCCTACAGCCTTATCCATTCCTACTCAAACATAAGGCGGGAGTTCAAAATGCAGTAGCTGATGCCTTGAGCCGTCGTCATGCCTTACCTTCAACTCTTCAAACCAAAGTTGTTGGCTTTGAAGTTATTAAAGAGTTGTATCAAAATGATCCTGATTTTCATAACATCTAGAATTCTACAGGTGTTCAACCTTTCCAGCAGTACCACAGGCATGAAGGATTCTTATTCAGAGGCAAAGTACTGTGCATTCCTCAATGTTCATTGAGAGAAGCAATTATTTGGGAAGCTCACGATGGAGGATTAACAGGTCACTTTGGGCGAGACAAAACCGTGGCTTTAGTCAAAGAAAATTTCTATTGGCCAAAGCTTGAAAGAGATGTTAATAGACATATTCAAAGATGTAGAATTTGCCACTTGGCCAAAACCAAAAGCCAGAATACAGGTTTATACTTACCTCTTCCTGTTCCAGAAGCACCTTGGGAAGATGTAAGCATGGACTTTGTCCTTGGACTACCGCGAACTCAGCGACAAAAAGATTCTATAATGGTAGTCGTAGACAGATTCTCGA
Organism: Sesbania bispinosa; assembly: GCA_026901365.1. Lineage (NCBI taxonomy): Eukaryota > Viridiplantae > Streptophyta > Magnoliopsida > Fabales > Fabaceae > Sesbania > Sesbania bispinosa. Next base: position 403,535 of record QLOH01000287.1, read on the forward strand.
AGATGGCTCATTTCATTCCCTTCCAGAAGACCAATGATGTTGTTCAAGTTGCAGACCTATACTTTAAGGAGATTGTTCGTCTTCATGGGATTCCAAAGACCATTACTTCTGACCGATATGTTAAGTTTCTGAGTCATTTCTGGAGAACTCTATGGAAGAAGATGGGAACTTAGCTACAATTTAGTAGTGCTAGTAATCCCCAGACAGATGGGCAAACCGAGGCAATTAACAGGCTTTTGGGAAATTTACTTCGAAGCTTTGTTGGGAAGAATTTAAAGCAGTGGGATCTCATCCTTGCCCAGGTTGAGTTCGCTTACAACAACTCTACCAATCAAGCTACTGGGAAATGCCCATTTGAAGTGGTCTATGGCAATCGTCCACTTAGTCCACTAGACTTGACCCCTTCATCTGATTGTCGTAAGTACAGTGCAGATGCAGAACAAAGAGCGAAAGAAATCAAAAAGCTGCATGAGCAAGTTCGTGAAAGGATTAAAAAAATAAAACTCGAGGTACAAAGCTTAGCGTGATAAGCATAGAAGATTGCAAACTTTTAAAGTCGGAGATTTGGTATGGATTCACTTGCGAAAGGAACGATTTCCGAATCAACCAAATACCAAGTTATCTCCTAGAGCTGATGGTCCATTCAAAGTTGTGCAGAAGATTAACGATAATGCTTACAAAGTAGAGTTGCCAGGTTCCTATGGAGTTTTTGCCACTTTTAACGTTGCAGACCTTTCGCCATACTTTGATGATGAAGAAGAACTTGACTCGAGGGCGAGTCCAATCCAACCCGGGGAGGATGAAACAGCTGTATAATTACAAAACAGAGTAGCAGCTGCCTAACAAAACAAGAGAGCCTAATAGAACATAGAAGCATGCTAAAGCCACCATAATTTGTTGGCTACAAAAACAGCTACCAGCTTGCATTCACATTAGCTATATCTCCTATAAATATGTACCAAGTTTGTGTGTTTTGAATCATCACATATAATTGAGTTTTCTTATACCACCGGCACCCAACCGGAAAGCTCGTCGTCGTCCTCTCTCTCACCGTTTCGCGTCAGCTCCTCACCACCGCACAAACGGAATCACCCAACCGGAGCTCCTCACCACCGTAGAACCACCGCGTGAAGCCCTCACCATGTTACCGCTGCGACGCACCGCGTGCCTTGCCACCGATTGCCACTTTTAACCAAATCGACGAGCTAGCGTTCCTTTTTTCCTCAATGCTTGCTGTCTATTTTAATTTTATTCATTTATGTTTTTCTTGATGTAGATAAATTGGCACTGTTGGGGAATTTGTTGCTTCTACCTCCTCTGATCAGAAGGACTTGAAGCAGCCAAGCACAAGTTACATGAGCTTTCTGGAATGAACAAATGGCCCTACCAGTATACAGGTCAACTTGTTTCTTGAATTCCCTAGAAAATTAATGAAAAAATTGAGAAACTGATCTCATCTCGCTGCTTGTGATTTATAGCTGTTGTAGTTCACTTGGACAAGTAACTCCACTATTCTGTAGTCTGTACGACTTACTTATTTTGATATTATAATTGAGGTGTGGAATGTGCCAATATTACCCAATTAATGCACTTCCTGGAGTAGGGTATGTTTTGCAGGAAAAATTGAAGAAGCGGAATATACATACTTGTGGACAATTGCAGATGATTTCCAAGGTTTTACTATTCATTCACTTAATATATAGTTTATTCTGTTTTTTCCTGATATTCTCAAAGTTCAATTGCTGTTTTTTGATTTTCTTCTGTAGGTCACTTTATATGTTTGCTTTCGGTCTGTTATAAGTGTTCTTCCTTTGGTTTTAGGCATCTCTCTTTTGCCTTGTATTTTTAATTCCTTTGATTTTGACTTGTGGATTTAGAACCCTTATTTAAAGTTTATAGAAACTTGGAGAAAATATTTTTAACTTACTGAAATTTGGAAATTATGTAGAAGACAATAATCAGTGGAAAGGAAAAATTCATGTAAGAAAAAAAAAAAAAACAGAATTTGAGGAAAGAACCTTCAAGAAGTACAACCCAATTTTATTGAAGGATCTGATTTTTGGCACAAACTCGTTTTAATATTGCCACCTAGTTCATTTGCTCACATACTCTAGGAAAGAACCTTTCAGGCATGTTGTTGAAAAGCATTTGTAAAATTCTATATTGTCTACATGCTTTCTTTGCATCTGCAGGCTTCACTGCAGAAGGACTAAGGGATGAAAACGGGAGATATGCTATGGAACTATAGCAGAGGAATTGATAAGCGGTTGGTTGGGGTCTTTCAGGTTGGGGAAAAGGCCATCATTTTGACTTAATATTTATATTTAAAATCAAGACTTGATGTCTCATTAATAATTATTTAAATTTGAGATACTTAAAATACTTTTATATATATATATATATATATATATATATATTACATCTGCTTCTTTTCTATTTTCTTCCATTTTTCATTGTTCCATTTTGTTGTATAGAGGTATCCTTTTTCAATGATATTTTAAGTCCATTAGATTTTGAAAAGCAGGAAAAGAAGAGAAAGAAAGAGAAAATGAGAGAAAACTACCTAAAAGAATTTCTGAGTGAAATCTGATATTATTGATAGAGAATGAATACAATTGATGAGTCTTGCAAAGACTATATTTATAGATGCTTCGATAGAGAGACTTAGTTACACGTCCGTTATTCTATTATAACAGTAAATACTAACTATTAACAGAATCAGTTGAGACAGTGTTAGAATACAGCAGGTTGTACAGTAAGGCTAGCACATGCTGAAATCGGCCATGCTATGCTCTACAACATGATGTTAAATTATGGTCCCACTAACCTATGTCACATTTAATTTTCCAACTCATATGTGGTGTTTTATCCTTTTATTCTGCTGCAGAGGTTTATCATTCTTTCTTTATACTCTTGTTTTTAGTATCATTTCTTAAGGATATTGTTATCTACACTTCTGCAGGAAAGTAAGTCTATCGGTGCTTATGTAAATTGGGGTGTGAGGTTCAAAGATATGAAAGATGTTGGCACTCTTTGAACTCTATATCTCTTATTTTATATTTCTTTTACCTTACAATCTTACAAAACAGAATCAATCAAAATACTGAGGTAAAAGTTATTCCAGTGTGAGCAGGGGCGGATCTACTTGGTAGAGTGTGGGGGCAGTTGCCCCCACAAAGATTTTTGTTTATTTCTCACATATATATAGCTCTATTATTTTATAGTAATATTTTTGTTATCATTTAATTTTTTATCCCATGAAAATTAGAGGGGGAAAATAATATCACTCAATCTAAGTTTCTTTCATCTCAATTTATGAAATTAAATGTAAAAATTATCAAATATTAGAATGATTAGAGAAATAATTAAAAATTCATTTGAAGTCAATGGACATTGTTAATAATAAAAATTATGATATATATTAATATTTTGAATAATTTATATTATATTTTTAACACTGTAAATTTGTATATATATATATGTGTGTGTGTTGCCCCCACAATTTAAAATTTCTGGATCCGTCACTATGTGATCACTTCCTAATAAATCTTTGCAAGGAAGTCTCGTTACAATTGCGATGTTGTGGAGTGCAAGGACGCACTTTCTCTCTCAAGGTAAGATTTACTTTTAGTTTGATAGATTTTATTTTGTATATTATTCAGATTCAGATAATTAGCTTTCTGTTTTAGCTGGTAAACCAAACGACCACTAAGCTGTTGGGTGAAGCCACATGAATGGTTTTATTATAACAGATATGATATGATTCAAACTAATGCTTAATTAATTTTAATTGAAACATAACATGTGACTTCTTTGTTCACTTTTTGTTCATGCTACAGGTGTTGGCAACTGATGAATTTTGGCCTGTCCAAGGTGGAAAACCTCCTGATACTCTTTAATTTTGGCTTTAAATTGAAGTAGTGTTTAGATTTTACTTTTCTAAATATACAACAAATTTGACAAGTGCATATTGTAATCCTCTTCTTTGTTAAAATATTTGAGAAGTTCACTTAAAATTTCTGTAATGCGCAGGAGTTGGTTGTTAATAATATTTGTTAAGTAGTCATGGTAATATATTCTTATTTTGTCATTTATCAATCAATATATCTATGAACATTCGGATACTCTCACTTTTAAGTTATGAAACTTTCCGTTTTTATAATCATTTTAGTTACTGCACATATTCTTATAATACACACACACATAAAAGTTAAGACACTTTCTGTTTTTTAATCATTTTAATTATTCCTTGTATTCTAATATATATATATATATATATATCTTAGTATTCTATTATAATATATGACAGATTGTTTATTTTACTTCCTTTTCCTATTGCTAATTGCTATAGATTACAGAATCAATTTATTTTCATAAATCACGTACTCTTTTCCAAGTCTACAATGTTATCTTTTCTCTGTATAAGTATTGACAGTTTTTATCTTATATATTTTGCTGCAGTGCAGGAGGGATTGCATTGTGAACTTTAGTTCCTGCAATAGTGAGCTCTATCTCCTCACTGGTTAAAAGATTATTATCTAATCTGCAGATCTGGTCTGTGCATGGTCTTCTTTTAACTTAATTTATGCTGACTTTAATAATTTAGCTATGAATTTGAACTTGACAAGTGACAAGATTTTGAGCCAGGTTATGTGCTAAGGCTTAGGTGAAGATATCTATGGTATAATAGATTGAAAAGAATCTACTTATAATATTAGATCTTAATTGAATATGGTTTGAATATTATAGATTGCTTATTTTAGATATTATAGATTGCAAAGTCAATATAAGAGGCACTATTCTCATAGCAGAATTCCTCTCTCTGCAATCTGGATGGCTTCTAAAGCAAGGTTCCATTAGGGCTTTGGGCTTCTAAGTCTCTTTCAGCATTTACATTCAAATAGACTTTAGAGGCATTTCAGCACTATTCATTAATATTTTTAATTCTAAAAGTTGTTCTTATAATTTATATGTTCATTCTCAATTTTGAGGCATTTCAAATCTTGATAACTTCACCCTCTCGAAAATTATCTTAATTATTTTTCCTATATTACCATTATTTTCAATCCATTGTCATCACACTGATGATCTAATTTTGGATCTATTTTCTTAATGAAATTTTGAATGCAGTCAATTGGTACTTTCTTCGCTGCTGCCAGGCTTTCTGATGCAACACCCCTTCCTGCACATGTGCTTAGCTGAAGCATCGGGCTATAGGTGAAGCTTTTACTATCTCGCCTCTGAACAATTAATTTAATTTTTCTTTCATATTGTTACAAAATTTTGATATGCTTGTAACATTTGTGACATGAACTCCTCTTTTCACCCCTCTCACGCAGGGTCTTAGCATGCTGAAACTGCATCTGTGTAAGGAAGCAGTGCTCTGTTGCGGCTGGCGGCCAAATATATATATTTTGTGGCGGTTTTTGACATCCAGTACTTGATGAGTAAAAATAAAGTTTTCCAAAGAGGGCAGATTTCAGAAAAAAAGTTAAGAGCACTTCCTTCCTCGTAAGCACCCTTACTGATTTATGTTTAGGGCGTTAAACGCCCTATTTTTTTTAGTATCTATGAGAACATGAAATTAGAGGGTGTTAGAAAGTGCCCTTAAAATTAACACGGAAGCGCTCATAAGTGTCCGTTTGGTTTAAAGTGGAATAGAATTGATTCTGAAAATTAATGATTGAGATGAGTGATGCACATTTTACGAAATATATTTAACGGAAACGATTTAAAATCAATTCACGAAACCATAATTTTGATTTTTATAACGCCAAACCAAACGGGCTATAATTCTTTTTTGGCATAGCATATTTGTAAAATATTTCAGTGACACCCATAAAAAAACAAAAATGATGAAAGAAAAACGAAATAAACAGAAAGAGAAAAGACATGTTAAAGGAAAAAAAGAGAGAAAGATAATATAAAAAGAAATATGAGAAAAAATCAGAATTCTTAACCATATTTAATTCTTAACCATATTTAAGCGGTAGGATTGCGTTCCTCATCCTTCTTTGATATGAACGAAAGATCATGATATGATATGATAAATAGCATTAACATTAACTAGTAGCAGTAGCTATAAAAATGCAAGAGTACCAAAAAGCTTTCACAAGCCGACACCAAAGGGGCCACACCGTATACACAACTTTACACCAATCACCTCTTTCTATATTTTTGTCTTAGTTACTCTCATCTTCTGATCTCACACTGTCACGCACCCACCACTCTCTCTCCCTTTCTCTCTCACTGGGAACAATTGCTGCCTCTTCCAAGTAACCCCCATCTCTGTTCTGCGCGCCTCTAATTAACATGGCTGCTTTCGCTCTTGCAGTGCTTCTTTTGGCCTTCACTGGCTCTTCAAGTATGCATTTTCCCGCTACATTTTATCTTCTTTTAACTCAAGCTACAAAGCGTCCTCTTCCTCTGTTTGAACATGGGTTGAGATCTTCCTTTTCTATCTTAGATCTCTCTGTCTTTCCTTTTTTTCTCACACAAACACTCAAAGATGAGATTTTTATCATTTCTTGGTACACATATATAGTTGTGCACCAAACATATGAGGAGAGTGTGCCATTCCATGTTTCTTCCTTTGGAGTTGCATTGAAATATGATTTATATTAATATGTCTCTGGCTTTGCTAGTGCAAATTTATCTACTCTCTTTCTCTCCCCTTTTTTCTAGAAAGTAGAAACAAGCTTTTTCTATTCCAAGATGTAATGAGTAATAACTTTTTTTTTTATATAAATTTTTCATTTTTAGCTGAAACAATTTTTTTTTATTTTTTATTTTTGTGAAATGTGATAGGTGCCTCTTGGTGTGTTTGCAAGGATGGAAGCGATACAATCTTGCAGAAGACTTTAGACTATGCTTGTGGAGCTGGGGCTGACTGTAACCCAATCCATCAAAATGGACCCTGTTTCCAACCCAACACTGTTAGAGCTCACTGTAACTATGCTGTTAACAGCTATTTCCAAAGGAAGGGGCAAGCTCCAGGGTCCTGTGACTTTGCAGGAACGGCCACAGTTACTGCATCAGATCCCAGTAATTAAAGCCTTTACACTAACTACTCTTTTTCCTTCTTTGTTTTTGCCATATTAATCACTTGAAAAATAATATTGGCCACAAAAAAGAAAAAAGGCAAGAAACAATTTTTCTTTTGAAAAAAAAATCAAGAAACCAGATTGCTGACCCTGCTTTTTTCTCCTCCTCTTCTTGTTTTTTCTTATGGGCAGGCACTACAGGTTGTTCTTACCCTGCAAGCGCCAGGTATGCATTTTTAGCCTCCCTTCTTTTTTAGCTTGGAATGTGATTCTTCTACCCTTTTCTTTTCCTTACTTAGTTTAATCTTTATTTTTCTTTTGCCTAAGGTTTTATATGGGTATATGGTCTAGTACTCTGACCCTTTTCAAGCACTGATACATATATAGTCTAGTGACTTTACTTTTTCTCATAATGGGGACTGTGAGCATTACACATATAGATTAAAATTATCCTCCACAAAAGGTTCTCTTTTGTGGTGTGGAGACGAGAGGGGAAGGGGACGTAATAGGTGATGTGATGGAGAGATATAGAGAGAAAAAATGTGTTGCATGAATTGTTGTATGAATAATTAATCTCATATGAAACTGTCCCAGGGATAGATTTCTGAGGATGGAAGTATGAAGTTTCTTAGTTAGGTAAGCTTTAGATTAAGATTAATACTCGCTTAGGTTCATATTTGATTTAAAAAGCTTAATATAATATTCTACATTTAATTTAATAACGTGTATAATCATGTTGTTGGGTTATAGTTTTAGTTGACTGAGTTTAGTACACTCAAGACTGCTTTTTTTTTGTTTATTTATCAATTTCGTTTATTTTGAGAAAATATTTTCTATTTTATAGTTTTAATTACAAAAAAATTTGTGTCTGTTTTTTCATTTCATTTCTTATTTTCAGAGTTTTATATAAAAAACATAAAAACCAATAAAAAATTGTTTTCATTGTTTTCTATATAAAACTTTAAAAACGGAAAATAGAATAATATTTTTATAATTAACACTGAAAATGTTTTAATAATTAAAAGTAAAAAGTAGATAATTAAAATAGAAAATGTTTTCCCAAATTAAACAGTTTTAGGTGAATTTTTATCAAAAAGTGAAAATATTGCATTTTAGTCCTTATTAATAAAAATTCGTAGGAAAATCTATATGAAAACTATATAATAAGAATTAAATTGATGTATTTTTCAATTTTTGAGGAATCAATAAAACCACCAATTTTAAATTATATGAACTAAAAGTAAATCTCAACAATATTTTAGGATCTAAAACATATTTAACTAATTTATTATTATTAAGTCAGGTATGCTGTGCAATTATGCTGAGCTTAAACAAGTTAGTAATTAAAAGTAGACATAGTCCATTGGTATAGTGGATGAAAATCTAGATTTGCATATTATAAGTAAATTATGGGGATAAAATTTGCCTAAAATATAGTCGGTACCTTTGATTTGATAAAAAGCATAAATGGCTTGACAACACAAAAATAACAAAAAAAAATATATATTTGATTTTATAAATAGCGATGGATTAAATAAAATAAAAGATAGAATAAAAATCTTAAAGTTTATTGCTTAATAAAGTAGACAATAACGTTCTATCTTACACACAATATTATTCAAAAGATAAAAATGAATAATTTTAATCAAACAAGACATAACAAATAATTATATTGTAATTCGTTATTTGTATTGTGTCATCAAATGCACTTTTAAGTGCAATTAAAGATGTGGCTTTTTTTAAGTAAAGAAATCTGATTTTGAAATTCTTCTTCATTACCGTCATAAAAAAATGTTTGAGTGGGGGATTTCATATTTTTGTATAGAAAAATAAATAATGAATGATATTTGCGTATAAAATTTCTACATCACTATTACATTATTTCTTAAAAATAATAATATAGGAAAAATATATCCTATCTCATACTCTTTTTATATTTGTTTTTATTTAAGTAAAAAAATTGTAAGAATAATAATTTGCAAATATTATTATTACTTTTTTAAAGACTTTCTTTCGTAATATCTTGATAAAGTAAATAAAGCCGAGTTGTGAAATAAAAAATCTGAGGAGGCCACGCAAGCAAAAAGATCCTATTCATATAGGACGGCTAAATTTACCTGAGGTCATTTCTCTTCTTTGGCCAATGTCAAATAATAAAAGCAAAAGTAATGACAGAGCAAACTAAAAGGGGAAAAATGGAATCCTTGCAAATAAATATTCCGACTTTATTGGTCAGCTTAAAAAATCAGTTGAATAGTTTATGTGTAAATTTTACACAAACATTTATACATTATTATTTTTTAAAACTTATTCATAAGTTTTTAAGATAAGTTGCTTGGATTCTTATGTTGGGAAAAATATTTTTTCAATTCTTTGATTGCTTTCTTTGTCACTATCTCCACCATAACTTTTGGTAGGGAAAGGCCAAATCTAGCACTACCTTTATTTATTTTGCTATAGGCATGTGGTCCAACCGCTTTTTCTTATTTGATCAATATGTTAATTGCACGATGGTGTCGTGAATTTGGATTTGTTGTAGTTGATTATATTTTATTCAGTCAATTTAAATTGTCCAATGGAGATTGAACGATTCAATAGGTCGAGATTGTATAATCTGATTTATAACACATCTCAGTGACTATAGGAAAAAAACAACTGCAGTAAATCTTGGATGGTGTTGCAGACTGATTGCCCAATTTTTTTATGACATCAGAATATATTTTGTTTTTTTTTTTTTGTGATCAGTTTCCTTTCTATTAAGAAGATTAACATAAAATTTCATTTAGTAATAAAAATATTAAAAAATATATTATTAACTTTTATTGGTTAGAAATTAGAATAATGTAATGCAATAGTAGGGGTGGCAGTGAGTTTTAACTTCACCATAGATGCTGCAATAATTGTGACCCAATGATGTAGTAAAGGCTGAATCTTTTTTTTTTTTTAAATGAATAACTACCATTATGAAAACACAAAATTGCCCCAATTGAACTCTTCTCATCCTTTGCCTTCTCTAGTTTTCTTTTACCTAATTGCCTTGTTGGATGGAGACAAATTAACTAATAAGATGTACAGACGTAAAAAAAATGTGGAAAGCAGGGCATGGATTCGGTTAAGAGGCGAGGAGACTGTACCTAACATCTTTATCATGTTTCATGGGTCAAGAGTAATTTTTTGGGTATATGATATTTGATTATAAATCTTTAATAAAAAGTAGGGTGCTAATATACAATTCAATACAAATCTTAAAAATTAAACTGAAAAACTAAAAATTGAATTAAATTGAAAACCAAAAAAATAAAAAATTACAAAAATTGAATTTTTTTTGGATTGTATTGGTTTTTAAACCCTATGTTAAAAATCGATTCAATCCAATCTAAATCGAACTTACATATACATACAATATTTTATTTATAAAATAATTATATATTTATACTTGTATAAGTATATATTTATCAAATTACTTATACTAATATTTTTTATGATTTTAATATCTATAAATATATTAATTTTAAACTAGCTTTAAATTATATTTCATGTTTTTTATATAATTTTATATTTATATTAATAAATATAAATTTTAATAAAAATGTTTACTATTATTTTATAATTTTACTATTTTTTATTTGAGATTTTTTTTTCTTTTTGAAAATTTAAAAATCGATTCAATTTAATTTGGATCGGATTTGAAAAGAATTAAAGTTGATCGGATGATGAAATGATAAAATCGCAATTATTGCATTAGATAATTTTTTACCTTAAAATCAATTAAAACTGAATCGTAAACACTCCTAATAAAAAAATAATTAATTTTTGTAGTAGTTTATCCCTTGTGTGTGTATGAATAAAAATGATTTGATTGGTTGTAAAGAGTGACTAAAATTCCGGAGGGAGATCGGGTGAAGAAAAGAAAAATCCTTATAAGAAGTTTTTAAAAAAATAAAAAAAATAAACAATAAATGCAATTTACTTAAGACAATGTTTGGTTTGAAGAGGGAAATATAGAATGGAGAAATAAGAAAGATAGAAATAGGTAAGAGGGAAAGTGGTGAGAAATTGAGTAGATTTGTGAGTTGTTTATTTTGAGAGAGAAAAAAGATAAATAAAAGAGAGAAATGAGTGTAATTCTTTCTCTTTTTCTTTGGTTGAGTAGAAATTTGGCAGAGAGAAAATAACTTTTCTGCTAAGTTGACAAAAATGACCATCCTATACGATCTTCGAGACAAAAAGGGATTTGTGTTTAGTAGGGGTATTGTTGTTATTGCACACACCCATTCTTTTTCTCTCAATCTTTTAAGAGATTAAAAATAATGTGGAACCCACCACTTTTTAATTTTTATTTTCCTCCTCTTTATTTCTCTCCTTAACCAAACAAGATTGATATCCTATTTTTCTCTTATCTCCCTCCCTCCCTCCCTCCTATTTCTTTCCTCTCTAAATCTATTCAACCAAACATAGCATAAATGACAAGTTGAAATTGAGATTAAAATTAAGATTATAAACAATCTTTTACAATATCAGGATTAAGATTAATACCCCTTCCGGTTCTAATTATAAGAACTTTTTTAACCACTTCATACGGGTTAAGAAAGTTAATTGATTTAGTTGATCACAATAAATTTATCAAGAATATGTATAATTTTTACATAATTACTCTTGAATTTATTAAAACCCATTATCTTTCTCTTTCCATGTAATTACTTCATTGTTTTATTATCCCTCCATTAATTAATTATTCATGATCTATATCCACTAATAAAAGTATTTTTGTCAAGAAATAATGAACGTAGGAGACAAGATAAAAAGTTTTTTTTAATAAAAAAGGATCAAAACCAATTCTCTAAAAAGTTGTTATAATTAACACAAAGAGTAGTGTTGATTATTGAATAGTGAGTGCATCAAAGAAAAGATTTGAGTTAGAGCGATTTGTTAAAGTTAAAATATTCACAACAAAAACTGATTAATATTCATTTTTTCCGCATAGTCATATTAATATATAATTACGTTGATTGATTTTCAACAACAATAAAAAGAATAATATAAATTGATTCTAATTACCTTAAATAATTACATTACTTGATTTAAATTGATTTTGGTAGCAATAAAAATTCAATGAAATATGTTATTATAAGAAATTAATATACACAGATTACTTGAAATACTTAAAACTTATACAAATTAATTATCCATCGATAAAAATTAATATAAATTAATATTAAATTACAATCAATTTAAACGGTATTACATGATTCATAATTGTTCCAATATACTATCTCTGGTCCTATTTATAAGACAATGTTTGAAACTTTACCATGATCCTATTTATAAGACAATGTATACAAATCTAGAAGTATTTATTATTTTTTTCTCAGATTTGTCCTTGTTGACCATTAAAAATTTTAAGGTGACACAATTACCATGGTAGTGGAGTTTAATTTTAACTAGGGGTAAACTTGTAATCTTGTAGAAAAATTTCTTGAAAATCAACACATTAATTATTTTTCTTAATATGTGTGTTTTTGTCTGAAATAGGACCGGAGAGAGTAGTAATAAAGTAATAAATATGCATTGAACAACTAAAAAAATTAAATGTGATTTAGAAAATTTATATGACAAGAAATAAAATGTCTTAGGTGTTACCATATGAAGTTATTGTTAATAAATTTAAAATTTGAATTTGAAATTGAAATGAGTCATAAATATGATCCTAATATTATTCTGATTAATACTTCAATATTTGATTTGTTGTATTGATTAGATCATGTTGTAATTAAAACTAATTATAAATTTAAGTATAAAATGAAAATGATTTAAAGGGGACATAAAATGACTCCAGTGTTACCACGTGGATATAGTCTATGTTAAAATAAAAAATCATGTTTATGTATATATAATAGCTTAAATATGTTTTTAATCCTTTTAAAATATATTTGTTTTTAGGGTTAAATATGTTTTTTGTCCCTAAACTTTCACCTGAATTTGGTTTTGGTCCCTAATTTTTTTTTCATTGGTTTTGGTTCCTAACGTTTTCAAATCATTGAAATTAGTCCATGCCGTCAACTCTGTTAAATATAGGGGTGACGACAGGGACTAATTTCAATGATTCGAAAACTTTAGGGACCAAAACCAAATTTGGGTGAAAGTTTAGGGATCAAACATGAATTTAGGTTTGGTCCCTAATCTTTATTTTTCGTTGTTTTTGGTTCCTAACATTTTCAAACCATTGAAATTAGTCCTTGCCGTCAATTATGTTAAATATAAGGATGACGACATGGACTAATTTCAATGATTTGAAAACGTTAGAGACCAAAACCAACGAAAAAAAGAAATTAGGGACCAAAATCAAATTCGGATGAAAGTTTAGAGACCAAAAACATATTTAACCCTTGTTTTTATTTTAGCAATCTAATTTTTTTTTTAGGATTTTGTTCTCATAAAATTATTTTTTTTTTAAAAAAAATAGTCATTGTCGTTATATTAGTTTAACGATTTGCTGATATGTCTATTTCTGTTAGATAACGTGTTTTTCTCACTTTTATGTGGTGTCTCATGTGTCCATTAATAAATATAATACTGTATTTTATTTTAATAAATAACATAATGAATGATAAACTAATTTTTCAGACAATAAAATTAAAAGCAAAATTCAATTTCAAGACAAGCTCCAAACCACCCATTAATATTGCTTATCGTCTTTTTGGAGTCCTAAATCTTTGCCGTGAAAATGGAGTATCAGGGTTGAATAAAATTGGAAGAATAAATACTTGAACCTAGAAAATGGCGGACTGTAGGTGTTAGGCCATGAAAATAAGATTGAAAAAGGAGAATGTTAGGTCAGCTAACATAGTGATAGTAATAGCCACATCAGTAAGTTATTAAACTAATCTAAAAATGAAGACTATTTTGAAAAAAACGAAATGATTGAGGATGAAAACCTAAATATTATTTAAGGGGAATGAAATGAAAATAAATGTCTTTTAGGGATGAAAAATATATTTTAGCCTGAAACCGAACTAACTAGGTTTAATGCAAGTCAAGCTATAAACCCTTGCCCTTTGATTTATTCTTACCCGGCTACCCCTATTGTAAGTTTGGGAGCATGGACAATAATATAAGTTTTTAGCCTTTGATTATTACGAAAAAGAAAATTTTTTTTAACTTAATTTCTGTGAATTACGAAGATCCTTTGAAAAAAGATAATGTGTGGAATTGTATAAAAATCCCTAGCTTTTCTGCTGTTCCCTGGATTTGTCTGTTCCCTTTTATCCAATATCACATCTGTTTGATGAATAATGAATTGTGTGTAGGCATGAAAAATGGGGGGTCGGGGTCAGGTTTTGCTCTCCCCGTCCCCGCTTCCGCCACCTAAAAGTCGGGGCTGGATTGGGTTCGGGTTTAAAGAGAGCGGGTATAAAATTATGAAACCCTACTCCATCCCCTTCCCCGCGGGTCTCCGTCAATTTTAGGGAAACCCACGGGGATTTTACCATCTCTATTTTTCATTTTTTTCTCTATTTTTAATAACTTAAACACGTGATTTTAAATAAGTCATATATATAATATATTCTAATTCAAATCATAAGTAAATATAGACATTGATAATCCTAAAAGAATAAGAAATTTAAGAACTATATTATATTTTAAGGAAAATATATAAGTTCACCTTTATTATTTAATTATTAATATACTAAAATTATTTAATTATTCTATCGGGCGGGTTCTTGCACCCCCAAACCTGCCCTCGTCCCCGTTAAAGGCGGGATGGGTTCGAGTTTTACTTAAACCCGGTCAAAGCGGGTTTTCCCCGTCAAAGTCGAGGCAGGGCGGGTCGGTACCCGCGGGTTCGGGTTTTATTGCCATGCCTAATTGTGTGCTTTTGAAGGTGGGTTAAAGGTAGCTAAAAGAGACAAATAATAATAATAATAAGGAAAAAAAGTTTCGGTCAACTTTGGTCTTCGTCCTTGTACTTTAAATCCTTTGTTTTTTGTCCATGAACTTTCTAAACCCCCAAACCATGGTCCCTGTCTGTCAGTGAGATCTGTTAACCTGATGAGCTGGCTAACAAAAGTTACATGTCAGCCTCAATAGTGAGTCTCAAATAACTGACTGATCATCTAATTAACTTTTTTATTAATTTTTAATTATTAAAATAACCCTAATTACTAAATTAGGGTTTTCACCTAAGCCATTTTTACCTGATAAAAAACCGAATTTCACAATTTTTACCTGATAATTATTAAAATCAAGTAAAAATCGAAATTATAGGGACGAAAAACATATTTATCCCTAATAATAATAATAAATAAATAAATAAAAAGAAATGCAAACTTTTGCACATTGTAATGATTGGTGAGATCATCCAGAATCACAACGAAGGTCCATTATCTTGTTGAGCATGAAAAAAAGCTTTTCCCCCTAGTTTCATCAGGATCATGACTCAACAAATGAGCCTTGCATAAAATGTCAAAGTCGACACAACCTAGAAAAGAAATTGAACAATCCATAAGCCCAAGCCAATGCTAATAAATTGCTGAAAGTTTAAAAATCTAAACAATCAGTTCCACAATTAATCCATGAAGTATTATATTATAGCCTACTCTCTTCCTTGCATGTAGTTGAACATTTGAGATTGTACCATATTTGTGCCATAGAGTCCATTAAGTTGAAACCCGGGTGGTGGATCTGTAAGAGCAACTTCATACTGTGAGTTCTGAGAAGGAAGAGTCTGCAAATCAATACTACATGGCTGCATTGTCTGTATATTCCCATTGTAATAATAGTTTGGTGACAATTTTTGATTATTTTCATCTCCATCCTCCTTTAGCATACCATTTTTGTTGTCATTACCAACTTGATCAGCCCAATCCATCACCATGCCATTTTTCCCCATCAATTGCATATAATTTTGGCCAAAATGAAGCATGGAAGGTTGAGAAAGGGGAGGGAAAAATTGTGCTTGAGCAATGTTCTGCATGAGATTGAGGTAGCTACTTGGATTTGAGGCTAAGTAGGGACTAAGTGTCATAATCATATTATCTGATTCAGCTATTGCTTTTCCCTTGTGATCCCCTTTTAACATATTCATCCTTTGACTACAAGCATCAAGCTTAGAATCCAATAAGCTAACAAAAATCCTTAGTTGCTCCTCTCCAAGAGGATTGAAAGAATCATCCCAAGTTGGGTATATTATTTTGAGTTTGTCTTTGCATATTTTTGAAATCTCACCTTCAACCTTTTTCATTCTATCTTGATAATACTCTTGCACACCATAGATCTTTGGACGTCTATCACTAGTGGTGTCATAATATTTTTGAATTATGCGGTATACCTCTCTTCTGTCTTGAGGCCATGTTTCAGGTTCAACTAGTTGTTGGTTATCAAAGTTGGGGCCATAAATAATTACACAAACATCAACTCCACAAAGAGTGGAAAACTCATAAACTTTCTTCATCAAGCCATTCTTTCTCTTTAGAAATGTTGTCTTACGAGCTTTTTCCTTCTGAATGAGTTCCATGGGTATTCTTCCACGACCCATTACCTGACGCAACACAATTGATAAATTTCTTGAGGGAAAAAAAACAATAAAGAAACACATTAGTGTTAAGAGATTATGCAGCAAAAATAAATATGGTAAAGGGTTTTCAAGTAGATAACAATTATCCTGAAATTCAAATTTAAAAATAAAATAAACTATAAGATAAGGATAGATTAAGATAGAGCTAACAACTAACTAACTTAAAGGTAGCAGCAAAATAACAAACTGTGAGATACATATTAGTAAATAACAAATTGGAACTGTTAACACTCCCCCTCAAGATGTGTGTGTAATGTTAAAACACCAATTTTGGTCTTTAATCGCAAAAACTGATTCTCTGTCCAAAGATTTGGTAAATAGATCTGCAATTTGATCTGTTGAGCTCACCTTCATGGTTGTAGTGAGTCCGGATTGTAAGATTGAATTTTGAAAGAAAAGATTGGTATGAGAGTTACAAAATTGATCTGTTGAGCTGACCTTCATGGTTGTATTAAGTCCGGATTGTAAGGTTGAATTTTGAAAAAAAAGATTGGTATGAGAGTTAAAAAATTGATCTGTTGAGCCGACCTTCATGGTTGTAATGAGTCCGGATTGTAAGATTGAATTTTGAAAGAAAAGATTGATATGAGAGTTAAAAAATTCACGTGCATTATAAGATTGAATTTTCTGAATTTGAGTATGAAATTGTCTTTCAACCATTTGAGTATGAATTGCCATGAGTCAAAATGGGAATTAAAAGATGTAACGAAAACAAAAGTGGTAGGAGAGTTGTCCATTGTGTAAAGATCTCCGTTTGGAAAAGTCATGAGAGATGAATGGCAAAAATGTCGTTGAAATTTGGAAAAGCCCATCAAGCACATGCGGGAAGGGTTTGATAAAAGATGATATGATAAGAGAGGAGTGGCAAGTTGGTGTCCAGGTTGATCTGAAGAATGAAGATGATATGGTGATTAGGGGTCAGGTTGGTTGATGGCAGCCACTGAAGGAAAATAGTTAGGAATAGGACTTAGGCTGATACAATTGAATCCAAATTATTCAATTGAGGAGATAAAGACATAGCACAACGGTAAAATGCATGGTGGATGATTTGAAAGCACACTGAAAAGATACATGGCGAGGGAGACTGAAGATAAAAGGGTATGAATATAGAGTGAGAGAAACGAACAGACCTGTTTGGTTTGCATTTTCATTTCCTGTTTCCATATTCTATTTTCTGTTTTCTGAAATTTTACAAAGGAAAAACTGGAAATGTTGGAAATAAAAATTTGTTGTTTCCAGCATTTCCAGTTTTTCCTTTGTTAAATCTCAAAAAACAGGAAACATGATGAAAACAGGAAATGGAAAGATGAAATGAAAATGTAAACCAAATAAAAGTTCCAAATTTTGGAACCCAACAGCCGGAATAGAGCCAGAACAAGTAATGGTGGATGATACCACTCTGATACCATGTTAAAAGATTATATAACAAAAAAGGTAGAGGATAAATATGGTAAAGGTTTTCAATTATTTATTGATAGTAAGGATGGGTATATATACAAATAGATAACAACTATTGTGAAATTCAAATTTAAAAGTTAAATAAACTACAAGATAAGGATAGATTAAGATAGAGCTAACAACTACCTAACTTAAAGGTAGCAGTAAAATAACAAACTGTGAGATAAATATCAGTAAATAGCAAACTGGAACTGTTAACAAATAGTTCAATGTCAAATAAAAAAATAAATTATTCATACAATAAATTCATATAATATTTCGTACAACACATTTCTTATATTACGAGAATTAACATTAATTGTATTTTTATAATTAACATTAATTAATTGCCCCCAACATAGTATGAGCAAAATGAGTGCGTAGCTCTTTTTAATTACCAAATATTCACTAAGCCCCGGATAGCAGGGAATACCTATAGTGAAAATGGTGAAAATAAAAAAAAAGTATTATCCTTTTACTTCATTACAAAGTTATCAGGTATTGTTTCTTTTCATCAAATTAAAGAGATGTTGCTGCAATATTGTAATTGTGGCAGCTAGCGTCACAACGAGATCCTACCACAATTGTAATGCTTTTAAAAATAAATGAAACCAAATGTAACATTCACCTTGAAATATTTAACAATATCATTTCACTGAAAATTAAAAAAAAAATATCATCTTTTTCCTTCATTACAAAGTTGTCACGGTATTGTTTCTTTTCATCAAATTAATATTGTAATTGTGGCAGCATCATAACCATATCCTATCACAATTGTAATGTTTTTAAAAATAAATGAAACCAAAATAAAAATTAACATGTAACATTCACCATAAAATATTTAACATCATTCCACCGAAATAAAAAAATATTATCTTTTTAGGTATTGTTTCTTTTCATCAAATTACAGAGATGCTGCTACAATATTATAATTGTGGCAGTATCAAAACAACATCCTACCACAATTGTAATGTTTTAAAAATAAATGAAACCAAAATAAAAGGTAGAACAAGCTTGAGAGAAGAAAAAACTGTGAAAAAAGTGTGAAAATGTGATCTAGAGCACGTTTAAAATTATTTCTTAAAAGAATCACTTCTTTTTAAAAAAAAAATCATTTGTAAGAATTTTTAAGATATTTGTCTAAATTTTTTTCAAGAAGCAGAATCAGAAAATAATCAGTTTTTTTTTTAAATTTTGTTTCTTGAAAAAATAGTTAAAATAGAAAAGAGAAAAAACTTTTTAACTGAAAGTATTTATTTAACAATGTGAAAACATTTATTGTGGCAAACAAAATTTGTTTCTAATTATAAAAATTAAACCGACCCCTATTCAAATAATTATAAAAATTAATCTCTAAAATAAAATCAATTTTTTAAACAATTTAAAAAAGTGCTTTTTTAACACAAACAAACGGACCCCTATTTTCATTGAAATGAAAAGATAAGTTTACACGGATTATATACAAACTATAAACAAACGAGCAAAAGTGTCTATTTGGTTTGTATTTTCATTTACCATTTCTGTTTCCATTTCTATTTACTGTTTTTTGTTTTCTGGAATTTTACAGAGAAAAAATTGGAAATGCTGAAAATAAAAAATTGTCGTTTACAGTATTCCTAGTTTTTCCTTTATAAAATTTCAGAAAACAGGAAACAAAATAAACAAAATAAAAACAGAAAATAGAAACAGAAATGAAAATGCAAATCAAACAGACCCTACTAACCGCTTTAAAACAGATAAACTGACTAACAAATGCAACATAAAATTGAGCAGCAACTAATTACTACCGACAGCATTTAGTAGGTATGTCCAAAATGTCTTATGTCTTATATGCTATTTTTTCACATTATTGTCATGATGAATACATTTATTTGAAACTTTACAAGTGGAATTTTTAATTAATATTATTTTTTTATTTGAAACTTTTTTATATAGTAATAACAATATATTTAAGTTAATTATATTTTAAAAAATTATATTTTATAAAATATAAATATTAATATATTAATAACTTTTAAAAATATTATATAATAATAGTTATAAAATAACAGATGTGAAAAAATGTTCTATTCTGTTCTGTTTAGTTTTTTATACTTAAAAAACATTAAACAAGATTGAAATATATATGTAATTAAACATGGTGTTCTGTTCTGTTCAACAAACACCAAATGTAGAATAGAATACATGATTTCCGTTTTGTTATGTTGTTATCAAACACGGTTATAAATACATTAATGTTCTGTTCCATTCCATATATCCTGTTCTGTTCCGTTCCACTACCAAACGCTAACATCACGTAACATTCACCATATATAAAAATATAAAATACTTAACACATCATTTCACCAACATTTCATAAATTAAAATAAGAGCAATGGAGCGTACCTCTTTTTCGAATTTGTAAATCCTTTTTTTATCACTTTCTGTCTATTATCTGTTCCAGTTTGCTGTGTTGTATTGGCTGTTATTCTACGATGGATTTTATCTTATTTATATTACTCATCTCTTCTCTAATTTCCTTTAATTATTGCTGGAATATCTCACTACTTTGTCCTCATTTTATTGTTTGAGATTTTTTCATTTAAATTTTGCTTCTTTTAAATTTTTGAATCGTCCTTTCCTTAATTGCTTACTTTAAGTAACCCAAAAATCTTGTCCATTCAGGATCAATTAGTCACTGGTTTCCATTTTAGTCATTTACTTCAGTAAGAATTAATCAGAGGAGAATTGATGGGAAATATTATAACAATAATTGCTGATAGGCATGACAATGAATGCACGATATATAATATTTACTGCACTATTAACATGGATAAATTGTGATTGGTTACTTTTTATTTAAAACTACTTGTGTATTCCATAAAAAATCCGATTGGTTAATATATTAAACAATATATACTTTAAAGTTAAATTATTATTTCATAAAAATTAATTATACCAACCATATTATTCAACCAATAATGTTTTATATTATTTTAATTTTTCATATATTTTTATATAATTTAAATTTTGAGGTATATTAACAAGTTACCATATTCAAATTTTTATATGTCTATTTTTGTTATAATTATCATTTGAGAATAATAGAATATATATATTATTAAATAATAATTATAAGAATTTGAATTAGAATTAAAATATTAGATTAACTTTGCCTAAATAAATATATATTTCATTGGTTACTTGACAATTATATTAATCACTAAAAGATAAAAATTATATTTATATGAATATTGTTTAAAACCTGTATATGCTAATTAATACACTTAATAATTGTGGCGTGATTACGTGCGAGTTATACAAACAAACTTTTACTTCAGTATTACTTATCAACTGAAGATCACTTCTGTTGGATGGTGTGGACTTTAGTTTATTTAACTTTATATTATAGGAATTAAGATCATCTTTGTCTGCAATTTAAGCTGGTCTTATGCTTCATGAGAACATATCTTAAGTGACTGACTATGCAATTTATATATTCACTTTGGGTATCAAAAATCTTAAAATTCATTCGGTATAATGCCGTAGTTTTCCCCATAACAAATTCACTCATGCAAAATTTTAATTATGTATAACAGCTATTCTTCTTTTTGGTAAATGTATAACAACTATTCTAATTGTTCATATGTTGCTTTAACTCATTTTTAGACTATTTTTTTAGAGGTTATAGGTTGAATTGATTTTGATATATTTATAGAATAATGGTAAATGAATGAGGTACAATTTACGAATTATGTTGGATGAAAGTGATTTAAAATCAACGGAATTGATTCTCACCGGACCTAACTGATAACCAAACTAGCACTAAAACTGTGTGGTGATCCTTGTCCTTATGATTTTGTGTTTTAGTTTTTGGCTCTACTTTTTTTATAACCAAATTAGCACTAAAACTAGTGGTCTCAAGTTCGAGTCTTGAGTATGCAGTTATGCAAAATACTCTGATGGAACTCGAACAGGATTGTCTCCTGTGGAGGATACATGTGGTCTTGTAAAAAAAAAAAAGTCACTCATTGCAGAATTTTAATTATGTATAACAGCTATTGTAACTGTACATATTTTGCTTTAACTAATTTTGAGACAACTTTTTTAGAGGCTAAAAACTATGTGGTGATTGTGATTTTGTGTTTTAGTTTTTGGCTCTACTTTTTATGATTTGGGTGAGTTCAATAATTTGACTGTTGGTCTTTTTCCTAAACAGCACAACCACACCATCCATGGGCACGAGCACTACCTCCCCAACAACTGGCACTACGTCCTCTCCATACAGTGCAACTCCTGGAGTATTAGGAGGTATTGGCAGTGGTATGGGCCCTTCAGGAGTTGGCACCAATTCAGATGATAGTCACGGTGGGCTTAGACTTGCAGATACTAGTTTGTTCTTTCCATTTTCAATATCCCTCTTTTCAGGCTTGGTGATGATGATGATGCTGTGGTGGGGCTGAAAACATTATTGGCCATGTTATGATGGACAAAGGTGATGCTGTATTTTACTGTGCAGGAATGTGTATGCATGTCAGTCTGCTATTTTCTAGGTATTTCAAGTAGAGACATCAGTTTTTGGTTTTTTTGTTAACTATTTTTATCCTCCCACTACCTCCTTTACTTGGGTAAAAAAAAAAAAGAAGGGCTGAATGAAGGGCTTTTGATTCTTCCCAAGTAGTGTATGGTGACTCCCCAGTCCTCCCCCATTATATATTCTTTTCTCTTATCTGTACATCTGGATCTAAGTGTTTAGTAGTTAATTTTATCAGAATGTGGGCCCCTTGTTCCTAGACCACAAGTTAGTAACTAATAGGGTTAAACCAATAATCAAGCAAACAAAGCAATACACATATAATCCCAGCCTAACCTCAATCAATCAACCACAAGCAAGTAAAGGGAGAAGGGGGATCATGAGAGGACTTCCCACATGATGGAAAGTGAGTAGGTGAACCACACTCATCTCAAGAACAAGAATGGAGATGCAGGAGGGGTGGAGAATGGTCATTCCAAGCTCTTCTCTTGGTTGAGGACCTCAAGCTAGGCTTCTTCTCATTTTTTCTCTTCCTCTGCTAGGACATGTGAGAGATGGGGGAAATGTGTTAGAAATGGGTCAAATGACCTTAAACTCTGATTTATAAAAATTGGATTCGCGTCTTCTCGCTCAAGCAAGGATTTCTCGCTTGAGCGAGCCATTAAAAATTCCCTTGTTCCCACGTTCTCGCTCAAGCGAGGATATGCTCACTTGAGAAAGACAAAGTCAGAGAGCAAACTCTAAAATTCTCCCCAATTGTGCTCAAGTGAGACCTTTCTTGCTTGAGCGAAAAAACCAGAAAACAACTTCCCTGTTTTTTTTTTTTTTTTTTTTCTTCTGATATGCTCGCTTGAGTGAAAATACACCAAATTCCCATTCCTAGCAATCCTTACCAACTTTCAACCCACATGTTCTAGTTCTTTTGTGATACCCTTTATATACCCTAATTCAATTATGACAATGGTTTCCTCAAGTTTTAAACCTTCATTTACCCAATTTCCTTAATCAAAGCTTACCCCTCTTATTTTCTTCACCTCTATAGTTTACATTTTCGCCTCTTAATGGGGTTTCCCTTAAGCATATTCAAAATAGGTATTCGGAGCTTAACTCTTGATTCCTTCCTTAAATTCCCTCTAAAACTCTGAACTCTAGATAAATTCTCGATCTTCTCTCTTATTTTACTCATGCACTCCTAAATTCTCCTTTTATGTCTAACTTCATTCTCTTGGTGGAATTCACAACCTAAGACTTCCACTATATTTTTCCATGTCATAATTTTGGGATGTTACATATGACACATCATGTGTTATTAAACTCATTAAATAATACAATAATACATCATTGGAAGACAGTGTAAATTTTTTTACACTGTCAGTGTATATACATAAAATCATAGTTCCCATTAGTGAAAAGTTAAAAAAAATTAAGAAAATATTCTTAAGAAAGTTGTTACTTATACTAACCTTTTTCATATTAACTCTTATTTCATTAAGCATTGTAATAATATGTAAGTTTATATCATCACAATATAGGCTCATGATGACCATAAACTTCTAGGTCCAACCAACACAAATTAGCTCACCAATAAAGCTAAAAATTAAATAAAGAGAACGAGAGAGTGCAATCACATTAAAATATCATTATTTTTTCAACGAATAGTAAAAGATAATCATCTTTTTTCATTTTCTATTGCATCAAAATAATAAAATATTAGGAAATAAGTACTTGGGTAAATATATGTGAAACACATCCACGAGTACATTTGGAGTTTGACAATTAATTTGCTAATAAAAATGTAAAATATTATCTCAACCACCTTATAATTTATGTTTATTGGTGGAAACACCTTATAATTTATTTGAAAAGTAATTAAAGAATATTTTTTAAAGAAAAGATCACACGAAAAAGTGCAAACTATCACTTTAAATGTAAAATATAAAAGTGAACAAATGTGGTTTTCACGCGTTGAATTTCATAAATTTTGTTCCTTATTCTTTGTGTGTGTATAAGAGGCTAGACATTAAGAAATATTTTCCTCTTTTTTTTTTCATTTTTAAATCTAACTTTCACTTTTTGAATCCAGATTCAAATAATTATTTTTAAATTAGCATATCAAATTCAAAAGATTATGTTTTAATACATACATTTATATTAAGTATCTATTTCAAAATAATCATATCTTAATATCTATATACTATCTTTATCTTTGGTCATATTTATAAGAAACTTAACACTAAATTATCAAAATCAAGAAAATGCCTTGAAACCAGTTAATTGTAATCAATAATACCATAATTTTAATTTTTATTAAAAAAAATATCCTTACTATTAAATAATTAAAGGCCTGTTCGGGGTGATTGCGAGTTTTCAGTTTTTTTTTTTTTTTTAAATTTCAAATCATGTTTTTACAACTCCAAACCAAAAATTGAAAACTTCTTTTTGTGGTTTTCAAATCAGTCGTTTTTGAAAACCACAAAAAGTGGTTTTCAATTTTTGGTTTTGAGTTGTAAAAGCTTGATTTTAAAACTTTTAAAAACCAAAAACTGAAAACTCGCAGCCACCCCGAACGTGGCCTAAAATAGTGACAAAGTTACTCCTAATTAAATCTATCATTAAAATAGTAATTCATGTCCCAATAGTTGGTCATTGAAAATAACATAGTACATTCACTATCATAGGAAATAGGTTGATAGTTGACAATAAATTAAGGGTATAAAAGAAACTTCATAATTAATATAATTCAAAATAGTACTATGTTTCTTATATTTATGACCAAGAAAAAAGCACATTTTTGTCTCTTATAAATAGGACAGGGGTAGTATTAAATTTAAATTATTTTCTTAATTCAATCTAATATCTACATATCAAATTTAAGTTATTTATTTAAATTCAACTTATAATTTATATTTATATTCAATTGTTTTGTTTATTATGAATTAATTATATACAAGAATTCATCAAGAATCCATCTCGAATCAACATTCCTTGCATTGTTCACAGCATCTTCAAATAAAGATGTGTATATGGATCCAAAGCCTCCTGATGGAGAAGGTAATGCTCAGCAAGAAAAGGTGTCTTTCCGAGATACTTTAATTGGCAATAAAAATTCAAGATCTCCACGTAAAAAGATTGATCTTATTGGAAATAAGCTGTTTAGAATAGAGCTTGAAGATGGTAATAGACTCAAGCCTCACTGTTTTGTAGCAGACTCTGTGCTTGACAATCTCAGAAGGTCATGATTGGATGCCATTATCATTAAGTTACTTGGCAAAGATATTGGCTACATCACCATGAATTCAAGATTGAAGAAGTTGTGGAATCTTCAAGTAGGGTTTGAACTTCTGGATGTGGGTAATGGTTACTATGTTATCAAGTTTGATCTTGGTGATGACAGAAACAAAGTGATCAATGAGGGACCTTGGATGATATTTGATCACTATTTGTCCATTAGGAGTCCAGATTTTGTCTCTTCTGAGGTCACCATTGATAGCATTATGGTATGCATCAGATTCTCAAATCTTGGTTTGGAATACTCTGATGAGAGTGTGCTCATAGCTATGGCATCTGCAGTAGGGAGACCAATCAAGGTTAACAAGACCACACTTAACATTACTAGAGGTAGATTTGCAAGAGTTTGTGTTGAAATAAACCTCAATGAACCAGTCATTGGGAAGGTATGGTTCCAAGGTCATTGGTACTATGTTGAATATGAGAGCCTTTACCTAATTTGTTGACATTGTGGTCTATATGGACATGTCTCCAGATCCTGTCCTAAATTGCTATTAAGATTATGAGCAATGTGAGAGCCGAAGGCTGATGAGAGCGGGGAGTGATCGCCGGTGCAAAGAGGCACGGACAAGGAGCGGCTCCTGGCAGGCTTCTAAGCAAGAAAGGGACACATGGATGAACCGTACCCACACCCGAATGAGAGGGATCCAGAGGCTGTGCAGGTATGGGACTGTACAGTTGAGGATAGCTTAAAGGAAATTGTTGTGGAGAACTATACCAACAAGATGCATCTTCTTTTCGGAAGCCCATAACATAAGAACTCAATAGTTAAGCGTGTTTGGCTTGGAGCAATTCTGGGATGGGTGACCTTCTGGGAAGTTTCCTAGAAAGTGTGCAAGTGAGGCCAAAGCATACTGGAAAGAGTCGTGTTGGTTTGTAGGGACCCTCATCACTCCTGCAAGCGGCTCGGGGGCGTTACAAGCAATACTTCAGAGGTTAATGTTGAAGAGCCTAAGTCCTTAGCATCAGACCTACAAAGAATGGATCTTGGTTCTGATCCCAACAATCCTGCATCTCTTGCTCAACAAAAAGATTCCTTACGTGGTGATTGGATGGTGGTGTCTCTATCAAACAAACCTTCTCAGAATCCTAGGAAAGGCAAAACTCAGGTTAAAGGAACTCAATTTGTTCCTGTAGGGAATCAAGGGAAGATCCCCCAGAAGGGACAACCTTCTTCTGCTAATGCTAAAATGTCTGAATCCATAAAGAATGATTCTGGTCCTACTATTAGAGATCAAATCATCTTTAAAAGCCCAGCAATGCCTGCACTAGTCAAACAAAATGCAAGAAAAAAAGGCTTATAGTGGATATGTCAAACAAGGCTAGTACCTCTGATGGGAGAAAGGATCATTCAATTGAGAAGAATAGTGATGATACTCATCCATTTGGTATCAAAACCATGTTGAATGTTGACATCATGACTGCAAATAGGTTGAGGTTTAGAGATTAAGATGATCCTAAGGTTCATCCACCTCCTAAACAGTTAGAGGTAACTCACGATCATTCTATGGTTAATCATCCTGATGAAGGTATGGATGCTGAAAATGATTAACCACAGCAATCTCAGTTAGGGGTGTAAACGGGTCGGGTCGGGTTTGGGGTAAAACAGTGTCCGAACCAATAGAAATTCCTCGGTTTGGGTTGGTTCGGTTCTGCCTTTTTTCACTATTCAACCCGAACCGAACCAACCCAACCTTAAACGTGTTGGTTCGGTTCGGGTCTCGGGTTTGGAATAAAAAAAATATTATTTTTGCAGATCACTAAAAAACGTGAAAAAAATCTAAAAAAATTCTGAAAAAATTGTATCATTATTTTTCATCATAAATAGGCCAATAAGGCTTAAATCACCTGCAATTTTTTTATCAGAATGTCCCAATATCAAAAAACATAATAATTTATAGGGCAATAGTATGACAATAACATAAGCATATAAGTGCAATTTTTTAATGACAGTGCTTATAAGTGGAATTTCTTAACAAGAAGCTTATAAGTGTAGTTTTTTAATTCACAAGCTTACAACAGTAAGCTTATAAATTAACAATAGCAACATATTAAATAAAAAAATAATTAACCACATAATAACTTCATTGGAATAAGAACCATAACTAGTGTGAGGACCAATAATTGTATCTTTCATCAGAGGCAAACAATTTGTAAAGGATACAATCAACAATGAATAATTATAGTCAAGGTATACTATAGCAATCAACAGTTAAAAGCAATTACATGTTGACCATTTGATCTACACCTTCTGTTGTTGTTCCATGTTCATCTTGTAGATATACTCTCCAACCCCTGAAATAATAGTCAAGGTATACTATAAAAATTAAAGTGGTAACATAAATAATTATATCAATTCACAAACTTTTGTTAGAATCCCTCCAAAACACAGTATTCAAATTTATTGCCCAAATTATGTTGCCTAATTGTCAGAATCCATACTTTATTTTCTCCTTTCCTTGCTAGTTATAGAAATTTAAGAGCCATAAAAGAATCACTATATATGTCTGAAAAGGTCAATCATTGGGTATTAAAGCCATCACTGTAAGTCATGACTAAGGTTGTTGGTCATATAGCAGCTTGTAAAATGAATAGAGTATAATATATAAATTTGACACTGAAGAAGAATGTGCTTGAGAATTGTGATCAGCATATAATGAACAATTCAGCCCTATTTTGGAATTTTTAATTAAGGATAGAACATATAAGAGTTTATATAGTCAAAGCCACATTAAAATGCATTACCTCTCTGCAGCTCGAATAACAAGCCTTCCTGCAACACTACAAACTATGTTTGATTGTGGTGTTTCCTTCCCATCAAAAGATTTTAGAATTCCAATTATAAATTCATCAGCCTCCTACAGTTTCAAGATCAAGTTATATCTAAGGCTATGTGCCCACAGAGAAACAGATCCTTATCAACCAAATTTTATGCACTACAAGAGGAAAAATTGAGTTCCATTTTTCTGTAGGAAATAATAATTCCAAAGTTTTGCAACTATAGATTCAAAAAAAAGTTTTGCAACTATGTTTACAAAATGGACAAACAACTCAAAATTAAGTAATGAATTGATTGTTCAATTCAACCAAAATTCACGAAAACTTCGGTAACAAAACATCAGAGCATGATAAAATTACATACTGATAAGGTAACAGAAATATGGCCAGCAAGAGTCAGAAAGAAAGCATGAATTTTTACAGTTAAAGGGAGAATGGAGAAGCCTTTGCTGAGTGCAAGGCCAGTGAGAGCCATTCCTAGGTCCACTCCAAGGGTGAAGCCTCCTCTCCATTGTTGTTCTCTCTTCCTGCAAAGCATGAATAAAACATGGTTTTGCTAACTTAAATCTGCATATAAGGTGGTGAAAATGTTCCCCCCTCACCCCCTTTTCTTACACATTGTTCTAACTTGTAAGTATATTACAGGCTCACACAAGAAAAAGGAAATAGACAATCTTTGGATTTCCCTTTTTTACTAAAATTCTCTAACCCCCAAAGAAAAATAAAAAAAAATCAAATTCACAGAATCATAGTACATGAATTACAATTCCTTCACATATGTAAATACATCAGTACAATAGTTACAATTTCTTCACAATAATTCCTTCACATATGTAAATACATCAGTACATATACCTGTTTACAGTGAGACCGTCAAGACTCAAGACCACCAAACAGAAGAAAATAAATTTGTGAATCCAAAATCTGAGCAAAGAAAAGGATGGAACAAATTAT
Source organism: Sesbania bispinosa (assembly GCA_026901365.1). Lineage (NCBI taxonomy): Eukaryota > Viridiplantae > Streptophyta > Magnoliopsida > Fabales > Fabaceae > Sesbania > Sesbania bispinosa. The sequence goes on from QLOH01000287.1 coordinate 433,122, forward strand.
TAGATGAGAAATGTGAAGATCTGAGAGCAGAGAACGATTCTACAAAAACAAAACAGGGACACACGGTTAGGGTTACCTGAGAGCAGAAACGATCCTTGCCAAGGGAGGAGAACACTTCCGGCAACCACGAGCAGCGGAGACAAGGGGAGGGGAAGCTATTAACGGAGGCGTCGCAACGAGCAAGGGTGAGGGGACGGAGGAAAGTATGGGGCGAGAGAGAGCAGAGAGGCTAGGGCTTAGATTTAGAAGTAGAATCCTTGCCAATGGGAGGAGAACACCTCCGGCAACCACAAACGGCGACGACAAGGGGAGGGGACGCTGTTAACGGCGGCGGCGCGATGAGCAAGGGTGAGGAGACGAGGGAGATTAGGGAATGAGAGAGGCTAGGGCATGGGTTGGGAAGCAGAAAGGGAAATGAAAAAAATCTGTTGTGAGTGAAAGTAAGTAACCCCTCTCCCCTCCTAGTCTCCTACACGCGCACTATGGTTCGGGTTCGGGTTGCTCGGGTTTGAAAAGTGAGAACCCGATACCCGAACCGATTAACCACCGGGTTGCTCTCAAAATGACCCGAACCGAACCATCACCCAACCAAAACCGTTTTTTTTTCTATTGGGTCAGGTCGGGTCGACCGGGTCGACGGGTCGACCCGAACCCGCTTACACCCCTAATCTCAGTGCTGAAACAGGTCTATTCATTCTTTCCTTTATCATATTCCTATTTTATATGAATTGCTTTAAGGATTTTGTGGTTTTATTTTGGAACATTAGAGGTGCTGCTAGCAAAAGGAGCCATAGACACTTTAGAGATACAGTTAGGAAATTTAAACCTGATGTGTTAGTAATTCTTGAAACTCACACACCTTTCCAGAATACACAAAATTTTGGAATAGTATTGGCTATGCTCCAATTGCTATTGAGTAAACTCAGGGTCATATGGGAGGTATTTGGATTCTTCGACAGGTTGGATCAATTTGTTCCTATTCTGTCTTTGATTCCCACCCTCAAGTTATTAGCTTAGAGGTCTTTGCTGGTAATTCAAGTTGGTTACTCTCTAGTGTCTATGCTATCCCTACCCTTACTAATAGAAATTTCACGTGGAATCACCTTGAGGATCTAAGGTTGTCCATCACAAAACCCTGGTTACTACTTGGGGATTTTAATGACATTTTGTTATCAAGTGAGCAAATAGGGGGGAGCTTTTCTTCATCAAGGGCTTCTGCCTTTGCTGGTCATTTAGATGCTTGTAACCTTTGTAGAAACCACAGGAAACACTAGAGGGGGGTTGAATAATGTTTTATAATTTCAAACTGATTTTAGGAAAACCTTTCACAAGCAAAATTTTTCACAAAGAGATACGAGTAACTTGCTGAAATTGGGCGTTAAGGTACTTACTGAAGTAGTTTCAGCAGGTCCAATAAAACAGTTATGGAAACTTATTTTTAAACAGGTTTGAGTTTGATTTCAGTTTCAACTTATAAAACAGTTTACTCAGAACCCTCCAGGTTAGTTTAAATCAATTATAAAGAGATAAGGGTAAGAGAAAACTTAGCCACATATTTATACTGGTTCACTCACTTCCACCGTGAGCTACGTCCAGTCCCAATGCCAACCAGCAAAGGATTTTCCATTAATCTCAGAGATTACAAATATTCTTTTTCAGTCAAGCCTCTTCAGGCTCTATACAACAAGTATTCTTTTACAGTCAAGCCTCTCCAGGCTCTAAACCAAGTATTCTTTAAACAACAAGTCTATCTAGGCTCAACAACAGAAATATGTTTAAAAAGAGATTGCTTAAGCTTTGAAATTACACAAGTTTAAAGCCTATACTAGGTAATATGTACAATAACTGAGTATAACTCAGGATATAGAAATGGTGTACAAATGAAATATGGTGAAAAATATTTCTCATAGAATTTTAGCAGCAATTCAGCAAGTTGGTTCGTTCTCTTCTTCTTCTTTTCTTGCATGAGACTTTGTATTTATAGAGGAAAAGAGATGAGACCGGTTAGACTTCTCTAAATCTCGTTGAGAGATAGCTTTCTTCCCGTTGAGACACATAGCTCTGGTAGCTTGCAGCAGCAGGCACAACAGGAGTAGGTGTCAGCAGCGCTGACTCTACTTTTTCTGAGCAAAGTGTACTTTGTAGCAGGTATTGCCTTTTTGGTGAATAGTAATTTGAAATATACCAAAAAGCTATTGTTCTGACTTTCCAACAAGAGATGAAGTGCAGATAGCTAGGAAAAGCTACGAAAGACTTGAGTCTTCAAAGGGATCAATAGAGAAACTCTTTTAAAAAAAGATACAAGTCTCAATACGACGTTCCTCGTCTTCAGAGGGTTCACTGGCTTCAGCAAGTCTTGATCCTTCAGCAAGTTCCTCTACTTCAGAAGGTTGCACCATATCAGAAGGTTGCACGCCTTCAGAGAGTTGCTCCTTCAGAAAGTTGCTAAAACACAGAAAATACCTTTGAGCAGAATCTGTTCCTTCTTTCAGGGGACTTAACCAAATTTGTTACTCATTAAAACTCAGGGTTATGAGACTTAAACATTATTAACCATTTAATATTATTTTGAGACTCAACAACCTTATGGATGTGGGAAGTTTTGGTTCTAAATTTACCTGGACCAGACACTGCAGGGGTGGTCACTGGGTGCACAAGAGGTTAGATAGGGGTCTTGCTGACCCTCCATGGAGATTAGCCTTTCCTAATGGATCTGTGGAGAACCTTTGTAGATTGCACTCTGACCATCATCCCATTCTATTGAGATATGGTGGAAAACAATTTATTTAAGGCAAGAGACCTTTTAGGTTTCAAGCTGCATGGTTTTCCCACCCTCAGTTTTCTTCCCTTGTAAATTCCACTTGGAGCATATCAAAACATGATGTCCTTCAATGTCTATCTGATGTGACGGATGCCTCTCTTAAGTTCAATAAAGAGGTTTTTGGGTCTGTTTTTGCTAGGAAAAAAGCTCTTGAAAGAAGACTCAGAGGCATTGAGAAAGCCCTTGAAGTTAGAACCTCAAGTAGCTTACTTCAACTACGAGGAAACTTATTGCAAGAGTACAATTCTGTGTTATTCCAAGAGGAGGTGCTTTGGTATCAGAAATATAGGGAGATTTGGGTAAAATTTGGTAATAGAAATACTTCCTTTTTCCATGCTCAAACTGTGGTTAGAAGAACAAAGAATAAAATCAATGGTTTATTCCTTCAAAATGGTGATTGGTGTACTGATGATGAGGCTCTCCAAAGGGAGGTTGTATCCTTTTTTAAAGATCTATTTTGTAACACATCTGCTGATGGTGATTATACTTTATCACCAAACTTACCTAAACTCTGCAGCAGACAAATCTAGCCTTGGCTCACTTGTGACTAAGGAAGAAGTTTTTAAAGCTATCTCTTCTATGAAATCCTACAAGGCCCATGGCCCTGATGGATTTCAAGCCATCTTTTTCAAGCTTTATTGGGATAGAATAGGTGTTGATGTCTGGAAGTTTGTAAGAGATGCTTTTATCTCTGGCTCCATACCTTCAACTGCTGCAGAGACATTAATTGTATTAATTCCTAAAATTGATAGACATAACTCTTTAAAGGAGCTAAGGCCTATTAGTTTATGTAACTACCTTTATAAGCTAACCTCAAAGGTCTTGGTCAATAGACTCAGGCCTATCTTGCAGGATATAGTCAGCCCTCTTCAAGCAAGCTTCATACCAGGGAGAACCACTTTTGACAATGCAATTATTCTTCAAGAGATGGTCCACCAAATGAAGAATTCTAAAAGAAAAAAAGGTGATATTATTTTCAAATTAGATTTGGAGAAAGCATATGATAGGGTATAGTGGGTTTTCTTAAAAAAGGTATTACTTGAATTTGAGTTCCCTATTAACATTATTTCTTTAATATTGAGTAGTATTTCTACTACTTCAATATCATTGTCGTGGAATGGAAGGAAATGTCCTTCTTTTTCTCCAAAATGGGGCCTTAGGCAGGGAAGCCCCCTTTCTCCCTCCCTTTTTGTTTTGTGCATGGAAAAGCTTGGAGAGATGATTTCTGAGGTTGTTCTTAACAGATCTCTAATCCTTCTAAAGCTTTCTCCACAAAGCCTTGGTATTTCATATATTTTTTTGCTGATGATGTTCTTTTGTTTTTAAAAGCTAAGCCTCCACAGGTATGGATATTGTGAGACATTGTACAAAGTTTTTGTAGTTTTTCAGGCTTCAAAATTAACATTGACAAATCAAGAGCTTTTTCTCTCCTGCTACTTGTAACATCCCATAATTTAGCATAAATAAAATGTAGGGAGGTTGTATATTAATAATTCTGAGGGTAACTATATGAAAAAGGAACAAGTAAAGATAGGAGAAAGACTAAAAGTGAAAAGTTAAGAAAACTAAGTTTTGGCATTCTCGCTCAAGCGAGAATGACTCGCTTGAGCGAATTATGCAGCAAAAATATGAAAAACCAGTTTCTGCATGTTTCGCTTGAGCGAGACAAGTTCGCTCAAGCGAGAGACAGGGCAATTTTGAGGGCTCTGTGGACGATTTTCGCTTAAGCGAGTAGGGAATCGTTCAACCGAAAAACTTCCAGAGAGGGGGTTTTTTCTGGATCATTCTCGCTCAAGCGAGAATGTGAAGAAAATGCATGCAACCGACCGACTCGCTCAAGCGAGAATATCTCGCTTGAGCGAGAACCCATTTATAGGTTTACAACTCTTAATTGGAATTCAGATTTGATAATTTCCGTTCATCTTCTTCTTCAATTTTAGAGAGAGGAGCTCTGGTTCTAGAGAGAAGAACATCTCCACAAGCTTGAAGAAAGGGATTTCGAGCCAAGATATTCATTTCCAAGCTTCGATTCATCCTTTTCTTCTTCTTTTCGAATCCGAGGTGAGTGTGGTTTCCCCCACTCACTCCATAATTGTGCGAACCCTATACTATGATCCCACCTCCTTACTTTCCTTTCTAATTGTGTGTGTTTTGTTGAATTATATGTGAAGTTATCATTTGAAATATGTTAAGGAATATGAATAGAGTTTGAATGATGGATAAAGTTAAGATTTTCTCTCATATTCTACCTTTCGACTATTTCGAACATGAAATTATTGTTAGTTTGTATTATTTTAAAACCCTACATGTTAAGAGTAAGTGTAAGAGGGGAACTTTGGTTCCAAGAGGATAATTGGAGGTTTTGACCTCAGAGGTTAAGAAATTGAGTTATAATTGAAATTGAATGATTGAAAACAGGAGGTTAAATTGGCCACAAGGGAGACGTTCCTTGTATGGTATTGAGCTCAGTCCAGGTCAAAGGTTCAAGTGATAATACCCCATTGGTGTTGGGTAATACACCAAGAGGTTGATTTAATGAAATTGATGTGGATTGACTTGATTGTTTATAAATGTTACATTCATACTATATCTGTACACTTGCACTTTGATCATACTCACTGGGACGTTAGTCTCACCACACGATATGTGGATATTTTTAGATGTGCAGATTCCTCCTCGCACAGATTCGTGATCTAGAAGCTGGAGAGCTGTTGATTAACGTCATTTTGCTATGGAGACTTATAGTCTATTGATAGAAACTTAAGTTATGAATATAGTTTGTATTTTTTTAACTTTTTGGTGTAGGATATGACTATACATGTGTTTCTTATATTCTTTTTTGTTATAACATATGTATAGGTTTATCCTCAGCTTCATATTTTGTAAGGTCTGACTTGAGCCAGTTGGCTATATTGTATATATGTATATATGTTTATTCAGTTTTTGATTCTCATATGTTATCCAAGTGAACGTTGGTAACTTTAATAATGTGTGATAAAGTTATTCGATATTTAAATGGCGCGAAATAATTTCAGAAATTCAAAGTTTGGTTTCCAATGGACTAAATCTTCGAATTAGAAATTAGGACGTTACACTACTCCCATGAGAAGACAACAGAAGCTTGCTCATATGATTGGAATTAGGCTAACTGGTTCCTTCGAAAAGTACCTGGGTTTTAAAATCTTTGTGTCCAGAGCTACCAAAACTGATTTTCAGAATATATTGGATGAAGTAAACCTGAGGCTTGCTTCATGGAAGGGAAAACTATTGAACAAGGTAGGGAGGTTAACCCTTGTGAATTCTGTAATTAATTCTATTCCTACATACACTATGCAAGTTCATTGGCTACCAGAGAGTGTTTGTAATGCTTTGGACAAATCAACAAGAGACTTTCTGTGGAAGGGAAATAGCTCATCTGGTGTTAATCTTGTAAAGTGGGAAATAGTTTCCAAGCCTAGGAGATTGGGTGGTCTAGGTGTGAGACCAGCTAGATTACAAAACATTTCATTACTAGGTAAGGTTATTCGGGATGTTTTGAAGAAAAATGAGTCCAAACTTTAGGTTCAGATGTTATGTGCTAAATATGGGGGTGGTCATCATGTTTTCAAACCACACAGGGCTGCCTCATATGTGTGGCAATCTATTCAGAAAGTTGCTGCTCAACTTAAAAAGGGATATGCTGCAAGATTAGGTGATGGTAATTCAAATTTCCTTTTTGATGCTTGGCTACCTACTGTCCTCTCAGTGAAGAAATTGAGTTTATCAATACTCATGATATTGCTCATAGAGTTTGTGACATCTGGAATGGGAATGACTGGAATTTTCATTTCCTTTGGACTTCCATTCCTACTCACATCCACCAAGTGATCAATAGCATCAAACCTTCCTTGTCTTCAAGAATCCAGGATGTAATTTCTTGGGGGAGTTCTTCTGATGGTCTTTATTCAGCAAAGAAAGGTTTCAAATGGCTTTGGGAACAAAAATTTCAGCATATTGCAGATAGGAGTTGGTCCTGGATATGGAAGCTTCAATGTAGTGAGTCTGCAGTTAGATTCTTTGTTTGGCTTGCTGCCAATGAGAGGCTTCCTACAAAGGATATACTTCATCATAGACATATCACAACCTCTTCTATTTGTTTGCTTTGTCATCAAGAAAATGAAAATGTCCTCCACTGTCTCAGATCCTGCCCAGCTGCAACAAATCTTTGGTTTACACTTGGCTTTGGCAGTCACAACTCATTCTGGTCAATCAATAATCCTTTTGATTTGATTTACTGATCATGTAAACATTTTGGTTCTTTATTCCTTCCAGCTATTTGGGAATTATGGTTAGCAAGAAATTTAAAAGTTTTTAATGGTCAAAAAAGTCCAGTTATGCAGATCAGCTGGAAGGTTCACTTTAAACACTTTTAAATAAGTTTTTGGTAAGGATCATGTTCATCTAAGACCAGACATAGTGTGGATCAAGTGGATTGCTCCCCTCATGGTGTTGTTACAGTAAATGTTGATGGCAGCTACTTTGAAGACTCTTATCTGGCTGGTTTTGGTGGTCTTATTAGAGATAACAAATGAAATTGGCTAAAAGGATTTGCTGGCTCTATTACAACAGGAAATATCATTGAGCCTGAGTTGAAAGGCATTCTTGAAGGTTTAAGATTGGCGTGGTTTGAAGGTTATAGATGGATTTATTGTTGGTCAAATTGCTCCCTTGCAATTTCTCTGTGTAAAGGTACATTCCCAAGACATCATATGTATGCAAGTCTCATTCATGATATAAAGACCATGTTGGATAAAGATTGGTTGGTGCATTTAGATCATATTCCAAGAAAAGGGAACAAATGTGTTGATGCTATTGCCAAGAAAGGAGCTCTATCCGGTTATTTTTCTCTTGTAATTTTAGATTCCTCTGGGAATTTTGCAGACATTGTCTTAGCTAATGCTAGGGGAGATTTATTTCCTAGGGGTAGAATGAGATAATCCCCCTTCTTCTTTTGATTTTTTTTCTTTGTTTTTGTTGTTTCTTTTCCTCATTGTTACAAAAAAATTATATATAAAAAACATTTAGCCCAAACGGGTTACAGTCATTGAGCCCAATTGGATTCCACATACGATCCACATGTAGCCCAACCCACTTCGGCCCAAAATGTATGCAAAAAGGAAGTGGTCAAGTGTAAATAGTAAAAGGGAAACTTAAAAAATAGCCAAAATTTAGAAGTGTTGATTCCTCAAGCAGATAACAGTTTAACTATAAAGTCATGTATCTAGAGAAATGGAAAAGATTTCCTTGATTTCACATTTGTACCACTTCCAATTTTTTTAGAATTTTTGGGTGCAATTGGATTGAAGGATATTTCCGATTTAAATTGATTAAAGTAATTTTAGTTGGGTTGATTGGTTTTTCTTTATTTTTTGAATTAAAACCTATCAAAGTTGGGTCGGGTTAAATTTTTTTTAAAACTTTTAGTATATTTATTATCTTAATTAGTTTTTCTCTATATTTATATATGGGATTTGCTAATATACTCCCATTTGATTTTTAGAAGGAATATATTAGTATGTTATACCTTTTTCTTTGGACAAGAAAACCAGATTCATATCCTTTTAAAAACCATGTAGATTAAAGGGTGATTTAGTCATTTAAAATTTCATTTTTCCTTTTTAAATTTCTCCGTTCACGTCCTCTATTCCTTGTTCCCTTTTCCGGCTATTTGCATATGTCCCTCTAGGAAAGTCGATCGCTTGCCTATTGCTTCTATTTTCCTTTCACAGAATCCTACCAGTATAGATATATACATAGATAACATTGATGACCCAAAATATATAATATTTTATTATCAAAATGAAACATGGCTTCGAGGTTTGAACACAAATTGTTTAATTTTTATCCTTTTTCCATCGCATGTTTTCTTGCCAAATCTTCCTTTAAGCCAAGTGAAAAGGGTTGTTCCTTTCCTGACCTCATTAAAACAAACGTAGAAAAGTGAAATGGACGTATTTAGATTAAAAAGGGAATTTAACGAAGTCGATACTCCACATTTTCACTACCACAATATCACGACTACATTTTCAGATAGTGGTGCCAATAACGGTCTCTCTGGTGCCATAAATGGTACAAAAGCCGGTTCTGATTTCCGTTTTGTTAATGGAGGAGAATAAAGTGCAAGATGTGTCTAAACCAAAGAAACTGAAGGGAGGACTTTTGATTTTTTTAAAAAAATCAAAATATTGAATTACTAAAATACCCATTAATCTATTTACTTTTTAAAGGGAATGAATTTGGTTTTTTTTTTTTGTCAAAAGGAAAAGGTGTAGGATGTTAATATACTCCTTTTAAAAAATCAAGTGGGAGTATATTAGCAAATCTCTTTATATAGAGGTGTAACTCTTAAAGTTTGACACCTGGTGTCAACGAATCCTGACTCATATATATATATATATATATATATATATATATATGAGGAGGGTTCAACTTACACCAGTGTAAGTTACACCAAGTCTTACACCGCTAATAACTCTAGATCGAATGTGATTTTTATTAATCCAACCATTGTATTATGTTTATTTATCATCTGTGTAAAATTTCATAAAATTTGAACATTAATAAACTGATAATCAAATGATCCTTTTTTTTCATATATTTCAAATGTATATATGACGTTAATTTTGAGACATCTTAATGACATATCAAATAATTTCAGATTAGTGTAAAATTTTATATGTATGATCTATATGATAGTAACTTTCAATCCAACAATAGATTACTTAATACGATGATCTGTTAAAAAGTTATTCGACAGTGTAAGACTTGGTGTAACTTACACTGGTGTAAGTTGAACCCTCCTCTCTCTATATATATATATGGTCAGTTGTTTTGGTTGGAAATACAAAAACTTGGTATTCAATTTTATTTGATCATGTTTAACTTCATTGAAATTGATTTTATCTGAAAATTCATTCTAACCCATTATTGTTTTCAGAAGGGGTCAAGTTAATCGAATTAGTCAAGTATACCCAATCTTGTTAGTGGAGATAAGTATACAGATCAACATGACCTGATATGCACTTGTCTGTATAGGCGCCAAGTTAAACAAGTTGGTATGTTAGGTTTACATTTAAATGGACATTCATTCAACAAGCCCACATAATCCTAAAGGTTAAACAAGTCAATCATTAAATTGGTCCACCATTTTTTTTTTAAAATATTGAATTTTGACTTATCCTAAATGACTTTGTGGGTTAATCCATTATAAAATATCTTTCCTTAAAAAATAATATTTAAAAATAATTTTTTGTGAGTAATTAAGTTGCTAAATGAACTTATAGACTGAACCTGTTTAATTTGTGGGTTTTACAGGTCAACCTACATAGGCCCATAATTAAACAGGCCATTACAAAACCTGTCCTAAACCTATGCCTATCGTGGGCTACACAAATTGCGAACTGTATACCCACCTCTAGATGCCAAACATAACACTTCTAGTGAGTCTCTCAATAGCATGGTGGGCTTACACTTTGTTTGGTTAAGTCGAAATAGCAAAGAAATGCAGCGGGGAGAGAGAGGTGCGAGATAAATATTAAAGTTATGTTGTTTGGTGGTTCATACAAATAGTTGGGAAATAAGAAAAGTTAGTGGGTTCCACACTTAAAACGTTTCTTCGCTCTACAGACGAGAAATTATGAAAAAGTCGGGGGAAGTGTATGTGTCGTCTTCTTGACCTTAGTAGCATTATCTTTGGCTACCACCAAGGAACCTTAGGTTTTCCTTAATTTATCAACAAGACCATGCAGTTGATAACTGCATACAAGAGTGACAACCCAAAGTCGTTCATCAATCAGCAAGTGAACCTGTGCGGTCCAATATTCACATCCAATGTCATAATCAGTTCGTGGAAGAAGAAGAACAATTTATATGAGGAACAAGAAGAAGAAGCAGAAGAGGAAGAAAAACAAGATGATGATGAAGATGACAGTGACGATGAATATGAGGAGTCGTGTTTGTCAACAAACATGAAGGTGCGAGGGAGGTCATAAAAATTATGAAGAATAACTTGCATGAATTAAGATTCATCATAATTTATTATTTTTAATTTAATATGATTTTTCAAAATTTAAATATTGAACTCTTTTTTTATATCTATAAAAAGTTTTGACATTGATAATACAAAAGATCATGAATCATGATTGACTATATTTAAATAAAAAAATTTGGCAACCAAAATAAAAATGAATTTGTCACTAATTTTATCAGGGGAAAAATAGAAAACTAGAAAATATAAGATTTGCGTAAACCAAGATAGGTTCAGGAGTTGATTATTGTAACATCCCGTAAATCAGGACCTTAAATCCATAAGATTAAGATAGGGAATTGTATGTTAATAATTGAGAAAAGGAAGTTTAGGAATTAGGAGATAGGACTTAGGCTAAAAACTAAGTTTCAATAGTCTCGCTCAAGCGAGAATATCTCGCTTGAGCGAATTATGCAGTAAAGTGTTGGAATTGAGTTTTATGTATTTCTCGCCTAAGCGAGCCCATCTCGCTTGAGCGAGAAGCGGGGGACTTGGGAAGGCTCTCTGGACAATTTTCGCTCAAGCGAAAAGAGCTCGCTTGAGCGAGAATCGTCCAAAGAGGGGGGGTGTTTTCTGAATCATTCTCGCTTGAGCGAGAATGTGAAGGAAGGCCATGCAACCGACATGCTTGGTCAAGCGAGAAGAGCTCACACTTAAGGCACCAGATTCCTCTTTCAGAATCATAATTTCATTTCTCCTTCTTTTTCTTCCTTAGTCTAGAGAGAGGGACTCTGGATTTTTAGAGAGAGAAAGCTTGGATTGAAGCTTGAAAGGGGAAATTGGAGCAAGGAATCATCTCGTGATCCGTCCTTACCCACTCTTATTCCTTTGAGATTCAAGTATAGGTGAGTACAACTCACACACTTCCACTTTTGTGAATGTAGGTCTTGATGCATGAACCCCATCCTCTAATCCCCCTTCTTTATACATGTTTATGTTAATTGCTAGAAATTGTGTGATTTTTACGTGATAAAGTTTAGTAAATTAGTATCTCGCCTGTAGATTTACTATTATTGATGATATTGAGAAACTTAGGTTACGAAACTTACGAAATATGTTGATGGTCAGTTATTAGTTCATTTAATCATATAAGTCGGTTTCGACCGTGAGTTAATTTAAGCCGGCCTTTGCGCTGTGAGTTAAGAAAATTAAGTAATTATGTGAAAACTTGACTTCGGTCCAGTAATGGGTGGGATTCGTCCCCGGGAAAGACGTTTCCCGTAATGATATTCAAAATGACATGATTAATATTTTTAAAAATTCGGGATTTGGTTTCCAATGGACTAAATTCTGAATTAAGAAAATTAGGGGCGTTACATTTTGGTATCAGAGCAGTTCAATCCAATTGGACTGTGGCATTAGAGTATTCTTGCGGCTTGCTATCATACTGTATGCATTATTATGTGAATTGAGAGACTGATCACCTCGATGTTTGTTTAATGATGTCTAGAGAATTATGGCAGGCAGCAGGAGAGGTCGTACTAGGGTTAATCTTTCTTCTCCTTCTGGGGGTTCACCTTCGGACCCCGTAGCAGCGGCTTTACATGCATTTACTCAGATGATGGGGGAGCAGATGACTTCCAATCGGATTTAGGCAGAGGCGGCTCGGGAGCAGGCAGCTACCAGTGCAACAGTACTTCAAGAGTTGGCCCGGAGGACAACGGGAACACCACCTCTTCCTTTGGTGGATCCGTTTGTTCAAGGGTTAGTGGAATTTCGGAAGCGTAATCCTCCTCAGTTCAACGGGGTTTATGATCCGGACGTGGCGGCTTTTTGGCTCCGTGATCTCAATCGAATCTTTGATGTGATGAAGTGTGCTGATCACTACAAGGTTGGGTTTGAAGTCTATATGTTGAGGAGCGAGACTGAGGATTGGTGGAAGTCTGCTAGTGTCCGGGCTGCAATGGCAGAAGCCCCAATCACCCGGGGTGCTTTTCAGACTTTGTTATTGGAGAAGTACTTTCCGGCAACCGTACGAAGATAGAAGGAAGTTGAGTTTCTTCAACTAAAGCAAGGGAGTTTGACGGTTGGCCAGTATGTGGCTAAGTTCGAGGAGCTAGCCAAGTACTCCAGGTACCTGCAAATGGTCGCCGACGAAAAATGGAGATGCACACAGTTTGAAGGAGGACTACGACTGGAGTTGCTGGATCAAATCGGAACATTTTGGATCAAGGATTTCCCTACCCTAGTCAACAAATGCTACATTGCTGAGAAGAACCAGAAGGATGCCGCCCCACCCCCACCGTCAGATGACAAGGGGAAGAGAAAGCTGGAGGAGTCTAGCCAGGACACGGACTCAGAGTCAGAGGAGCAAGACAATGATATCTCGGACGACACTACAGCCCAGAGGCAATGGGATGTGCGCTTGTGTCCCAAGTGTGGGAGAAACCACGGGGGAGAATGCCTGTGGGGACTCAGAGTATGCTTTAACTGTAACCAGCCCGGACACATTATGCGGGATTGCCCAGAATCACCAAACCGGAAGAGTTGTTTTAATTGCCAAAAGTCGGGTCACATAGCACGTTGTTGCCCAGAGTTAAGAAAAGATGAAGGTCGAGATTAAGGTTAAATTTTCTTACTTAATTTAGTTCCATGGAAGGGAGTTTGAGTCTAGTTTTCAGTCGTTTTCCTTCCATTTTGTATCTCTGTTTATTTTGTTGATATGATTGGATGCACGTGTGTCTGTTCCTTATTTTTGCTTTTCTGTTATGTTCACTTGAAATGTTAGATTAGAATAAAGGAATGCAGAAATGACTTGTGTGGCAAATTTTGAGGACAAAATTTCTTTTTAGGGGGTAGAATTGTAACATCCCGTAAATCAGGACCTTTATAAATCCATAAGATTAAGATAGGGAATTGTATGTTAATAATTGAGAAATAGAAGTTTAGGAATTAGGAGATAAGACTTAGGCTAAAAACTAAGTTTCAGTAGTCTCGCTCAAGCGAGAATATCTCGCTTGAGCGAATTATGCAGTAAAGTGTTGGAATTGAGTTTTCTGTATTTCTCTCCTAAGCGAGCCCAACTCGCTTGAGCGAGAAGCAGGGGACTTGGGAAGGCTCTCTGGACAATTTTCGCTCAAGCGAGAAGAGCTCGCTTGAGCGAGAATCGTCCAAAGAGGGGGGTGTTTTCTGAATGATTCTCGCTTAAGCGAGATAGTCTCGCTTAAGCGAGAATGTGAAGGAAAGCCATGCAACCGACATGCTCGCTCAAGCGAGAAGAGCTCGCTTGAGCGAGAATCCACTTAAGGCACCGGATTCCTCTTTCAGAATCATAATTTCATTTCTCCTTCTTTTTCTTCCTTAGTCTAGAGAGAGGGACTCTGGGTTTTTAGAGAGAGAAAGCTTGGATTGAAGCTTGAAAGGGGAAATTGGAGCAAGGAATCATCTCGTGATCCGTCTTTACCCACTCTTATTCCTTTGAGCTTCAAGTACAGGTGAGTACAACTCACACACTTCCACTTTTGTCAATGTAGGTCTTAATGCATGAACCCCATCCTCTAATCCCCCTTCTTTATACATGTTTATGTTAATTGCTAGAAATTGTGTGATTTTTACGTGATAAAGTTTAGTAAATTAGTATCTCGCCTGTAGATTTACTGTTATTGATGATATTGAGAAACTTAGGTTAAGAAACTTACGAAATATGTTGATGAGCAATTATTAGTTCATTTAATCATCTAAGTCGGTTTCGACCGTGAGTTAATTCAAGCCGGCCTTTGCGCTGTGAGTTAAGAAAATTAAGTAATTATGTGAAAACTTGACTTCGGTCCAGTAATGGGTGGGATTCGTCCCCGGGAAAGACGTTTCCCGTAGTTTGAGCTCAGTTCTAACTCCAGTTTAAGTGATAAGATCATGCCTGCTGGGCACATCAGTGACTTGCATCATCAGTGTATTTATTTGACCTGATTGTTATGGATGCTATTTTGATGAAGAAACTGATGATTTTTACAAGTGAGAAGCTATGGTACAACTGAAGCATCAAATGAACAGTAAGAGAGTTAGAAGCTGTGTAGAACAAGATTCAAAGGCAAGGCAAGCTGGGAAATTAATTACTGTTTCCTGCGCTGAGCGCAGGCAAAGCGCATGAATGACTCTTCAGTTACTTTTTCCTGCGCTTCACCTGCGCTGAGCGCAGGCAAAGCGCAGGAGACGTAACCCTTGCGTTTTAATGAGCCATTAGACAGATTTTGAGAGAGACTTGGAGTTTTGGCAGATACAAAGCTTTGGAGAAGAGTTTGACAGTTTCTAGAGACCATTCTGGATCAAGAGGGAGACTACGACAGAGTTGGAAAGCTTCGCTGCTAATCTTCTTCTTAATCCTTGTTGGTTGTAATGGCTACCATGAGTAGCTAAATTAATCTTTAGAATTGAATGTAGTTGATTCAATTCCTGATTGTATTTTGGATCATTAATATTTAGGAATCACTGTTTTATCAATAAACTGGTGTTTTTATCTCTATTCTTAATGCTTAACTTCCTTCTTGTAACGGAGTTATGATTTGATTTCTTGAATTGGCTGGGAAGCTGTTCTCTAAATCTGATTTGGGTAAAAACACTCAATAGGTTGAATACCTAGGGATAGGGTTCAATTTATTGATAGCTTTTAACAACTTTTCTTAAAGCTAGGCAATTTGTTAAACATCCAAGGGATTGGTGTTTAGGGAATTGTTCTAAGAATTTCACATTTGAGGAATCAATGTGAATGAATTCCATTTGTGCTTCAGTATTGTTAATTACAAATTCCTAAATATTATTGAGTTCCCGAAATACAAGAGGGGTGCGATAGACGAAGTTCAATCCTAGTTTCTCTATTGCTTAATTTCATCCATATTTCTTTTTGTCTCAAATTCTTTTATTTCATATTTTAATTCACTTTTTACAAAACAAATCCAATAATTCACAATCTTTCTTACTTAGTAAGTGTGAGTTCTAAGAATTTATTTTGCACTGTTCCTCGTGGGTACGACAACCCCTATTCTTCTACTATTATACTGCTGCGATATTGGTACACTTGCCAAGATCTCAACAAGTATTTTTGGCGTCGTTGCCGGGAAAAGGTGTTTCAAATTTAATTCTTAGTTTATCTTATTGAGTTGTCAATATTTTTTTTTTATTTTTATTTTTCTGCAAGTTATTTTATTTTTATTCCTCTCTCCTGAGCTAATTTTTACTTTAGTTTCTTTGATTTATGCTCTTGCGAGGTCAGGTGTCTAAAGTGAAACTGGAGTTTGATCCTGAGATCGAAAAGACATCTAGAAGGAACCGGAGCAAAAACAAGAAGAAAAGGCAAGAATTGGATAAAGGAGACAATCTCAACACTCTCTGTTCAACCACCCCAAGTGAGATAAAAGCTGAAGATATGGCTGAGGAGCAAGTAAATCCCCCTCCGCCAAGAAGGACACTTGGAGACTATGCCATGCAGCAAGGGCCAAGATATTTTCCAAGCATAGCCATACCTGCTACTGCAAAATCTTTGGAGATGAAGCCAACATTCCTGAGGCTCATCAGTGCTCATCAATTCATGGGAATGGATCATGAGGATCCTTATACTCATCTCTCTACTTTTTATGAATTGATTGGTACTATGGGTTTTGAGGAAGGTGGTTTGGAATAAGTTTACTTACGTCTATTTCCTTTCTCTTTGATAGGTAAAGCTAAGGAATGGTTGAAGTCTCATCCAAATCAGAGTCTGACTAGTTGGAGCAATGTGGAAGAAAAGTTCTTAAATCGATTCTTCCCATCATCTCGCTATATCAAGGCCAAGTCAGACATCTCCACATTCACTCAGGGATCAGAGGAGCCATTTTGTGAAGCTTGGGAAAGATTCAAGTCATTACTGAGGAGATGCCCTAACCACTGTTTTGAGGACATTGCTTAACTGAATATCTTCTGCTATGGACTCAGACCTGACACCAAGATGATACTGGATGCTGCAGCAGGTGGCACAATGATGTTTGTATATGCAGACACTACAACAGAAAAGGAAAAAGACTGCGGTTCTGTGTTACAAAAGACTGCGTTTTTAACCGCAGTCTTTTCTGGTGCTATCCAAGTACAAATTTACTTGGACTGAGGTTGCACAACCGCACTCCAAGTGGCGCTTTGCCACGTTGGAAGCATCTTGCCACGTGGATTTTCACTTAGAGAGCGGTTCTCCAACCGCACTCCAAATAGCCATTTTTTCTTGAAATTTCTAGCTACGGAAATTGCCATAGCTAATCCGCAGCTATGACTGACAGGTAGTTTGTGCACATTAGTTTTAAAAATTGGTTCTAGGTACTATTCAAATGAGATTTATATAAATTTTATCCGAAACATAAATTGTATTAAATTTATAGTGTAAGTAAAAATAAAACTAGAAAGCATTAAATTAAATAAACAATGCTAATTAAGAACATAATTGAAGGTTACATTCAAGAAAGCAAGACATGAGAAAAGCCGAAAAGAAAGAATTCAATTCAGAATCGCCTAATATCAAGAGAAAAAAACAGAGGGAGGGTATTACTCTAAGACAATACTGCTTGGACCTCAACTTAGCATTTTACTTGTATCCCATCATTTCAAAATATGTTGGTTGTAGCTTGTAGGTTAGTATGTTTATAAAATACCAAGATAAAAAGAACCAAAACCTGATTAAAAATGAAGTTAATAGTATTTCTCTTTAATGGCATGGATGAGCCTCACCTTACCACACCACCTTGTGTGTTTTTCTATCCTCATGCTTACTGCCAAGAATATCCATCAGCGAATCAATTTTAAATGAATGTTTTCTGAAATAAATTGAAGCTGCAACATATAAGTTTCCTCAATGAGGCAGTGACTATATAGCAACTTTAAAGAACAGAGGTTGACAATATCTTATTTGGTAAGGAGTTAGAGAATAAGCAACTTACATGTCACCTTTCTTAGATATTACAAAATGTATTTAATCAAATCAGTAGTATGTAAAATACACTGCAAGTCAGTATAAAGTCAAATACATGTCATTAAATAAGAATAGCAAACCAAGATCAGGAACTACTAACAAAGAAAATCCAAAGCAAATAAATTACGTAATAAGTATGTTGATGGTAGCAAAGATGCAATCCACCTAGAGATGAATATCATTAGGATCCTATTTGTGAGATAGAATGTGGTATAGAGTAACTAACAAACAAATTGAAATTCAGGTTCAAGACCGGAATTAAAGAAGTGTTCCTAACTAGAGTGACTGCTGCCAGAAATATGAGTATATAGAATGGACACTGAATTTAAACAAAAACTGGTACTAAATGAAAAGGATATAAAATCTGAATTTTTTTCTGGTTGAAAGATTACATCTCTTAGGGTTCTAACAAAAAAAACGGCACTCAAATCCGACATGTTTAGCTCAAGTTATGAACAGATGAGTACACACAGCCCAAACTGTGACAGCATGCGAGATATATAGAAAAAATTTGAATTCAAATGAAACTGGGTCTAATTGGAAAGGAAAATAAATATAAAACTTAAACCATGTTGAAGCTTAGTGTGTTAGCTTTCAAAAAAAGCAGATTGTACTCAAATCCAACAAGTATATTAGAAGTTATACACAAAACTATAAATGCTGCCACAATCCTGTCACTTAGAAAAATTATATAGAAAAAATTGAATTCAAAGCAGAACTGATTTAATTTTGTGAGGAAATTTTACTTGTAACTCTGTGGGTTTAAAGCTATATGTGTTACCTTTCTAATGCAAAAAACAGTATCCTAATCTAACATGTTTAGCTCAGTTATGAATGAAAATGTAAAGGTATCCTAATCCAAATCCAACACATTCATCACAGCAGGCCAGGATTCATGAGCAAAAGCAATATCAAACATGAAATGAAGAGTAAATATAAAAGGAATTGAATACAGTGAAATCTACCATTTATTCTCTTTGAAAACTCATCCCACCAATCTACAGGACCCTCTCATTTATATCATGCTTCTTCTCTGGCTTTCTTCTCTTCTTCAATCCTCTCATGGTCACAGGACTCATCACAAGACAATTGAAATCAAAACACTCTCCCCGATTTGGAGGAGGCCAAAGTCTGAAAGAATGAATTCACGGGTTAGAACAAAAAAATAAATAAAACCAAAAGAAGATTCATTGGTATCATATGATAGAATAGAAAGGGAGAATAAACAAACCAAAAGAAAAAGGACAACACCCATCAAAGAAACCTTCTTATGACTATTTCTGTTGCCCTTGGACAGAATATGAAATAAACAAACATACAAGTGTTGACAAACCCAATGGTAAGTTCCACTACTTTGTAGACGCGAAAACAGTCAAGAATAGTAGCTTTGTGCTCATTAGTCAACCTGTATGAGTAAAGGTAATAAACATTTAATGGCCAATCTGACTAGAGATGGTAAATGAATAATATTAAGCTGCTAGGGAATCACCAGAGTACCTAAAATTTTGTTTAGATTCTCTTGGAAGAAAATTACCATGGAGGATTGATTATGTTGCTGAAGTTCTCAAACTCTGGATCAAAATATGGCCAACAAACTTTTGCCATTCAACCTTCTCCAGTCAACAACTTGCTTAGTGTTCCCTATATAAGAGAAAACTGTAGTTAGTGGGGGAAACAGAACCATTACTCTCTAATGCTAATCTGCTGATTCTAAGCTACATTATTGTGATTAGATACAATAAGCACACAGTGGCAAAAATATATTTAAAAAAACTATCTTTTCTATAGTTGGACAGCACAGCCAAGAGAACAATAAATTTTGGGTTATGTGAACGTTTCTTTAAACTTAATAGTATTGGAACAAGGTTTTGAAAAGGAGTATAATCACAACCAAAAGGTTCTCAGTATCCTATCAATGTATATGTCAGAAAGACAAGGAAATTGTCTTCTTGTTCAAGGATGGCAAGGTTAATAGTGGACATATATAGTTTACCCTAGTCCAACAATTCATACTTAAATGAATACTTACTCTGTATTTTGTATTCACATAACAGCAGATTGATATCAATGAGTGCAAAGCAAGTCATAATAACTAATCGAACTACATAACAAAGGACCTTGACCATGAGTCCTTTTTCTCTTGGTCAAAGCTCTTGATCCAATTTAATGGAAAATATTGTTGTCCAGGTGCATATTGTCAGCAGACAACATATGTAAATCACCATTAACCAAATGAATTGTTATTTGGAGAGCCTAATTATCTATCAGTTACCAAATCTCCCAATCCCTCATTCCTTATCCAAGCTCACCAATCTCAAAACACTCTCAATCACCTCAACCAGGTGTATTAGGTCCAATACCCAATTTCATTACCAAATTGAAAAGACTCAATTACTTACAATTCTCCGGCAACAAACTCTCAGGAACACTCCCTCCCTCTCTCTAAGTTACCTAATCTCTCACTGATTGCCCTTCATAACAACAAGTTGACAGGTCCAATCCCTCCTTCATATGGATACTTCAGAAACAACAACTTGTCCGATTTACATCTCTCTCATAACCAGCTTTCGGGGATACTCCCAGTGACATTGGCAAGGTTGAACCCTTTCCGTTATTGACTTGTCTCATAACAGGTTTGAAGGACATGCCTCCATGCTATTAATTGGTTCTACCAAAGAGATAGAAACAATGGATATTTCTTGGAACTCATTTGCTTTTGATTTGGGACGAGTGGAGTTGCCTAAGACTTTGAGATTGTTAGGATTCACCATTGCAGTATTAACCGAATTTAAGTCCAATTACAAAATGCAAGCAAATTAGGGTTCCGGAAAAGGCTTAGAGTCTCACCGCAATGAATAGGAACGACGTGAGCATTGACACCACGAGATTTGATAGCTTCGAGTTCAGCTTCAATCGAAGCTTCGAGAGATTCCCACTCGCTCTCCTTCTTGAGTTGCTCCACCAGCGCCAACGAGTCTCCACGCAGAGTCTGGATCTGCTAAGCACGGTCCGAGTGTTTCACGGCGGCGGAGGCAGAAGTGGAACCGACGCCGGGGGGAAACGGAGGCAGCGGCGACGAGGCTGTTAGGGATTTGGCGAGCCCTAGTCAAAGTGCCATTGTGGAGGGGAGGGGGCGAGGACTGAAGAGGGTAGTCCTTCTCGCGAGTAATGCGAGTACAACCTGGCCTTCATGTTATTGATGCACACTTAGACTGCGGTTCCACATGGCACCGCACTATTAGTGTAACCCAGAAATTGCGGTTATTTTTTAACCGTATTCAGATGTCTATGGGGTATTTAGGAATGCGGTTCCGTCTTTACCGCACTCTAAACCCTTGTTTGCTTATCTCTGATCTGTTGTAGTGAGAGCAAGCCACCGAAATTATTGAAGCATTGGCCTTAACTGATCAGCAAACTCAACATGGAAGGCAACCAGTGCAAAGGAAATGAGTGTTAGAGCTGAATACTACAGATGTGATCTTAGCTCAGAATAAGATCCTTACTCAGCAAATAGAAGCACTCACCAAGCAGATGTTTAAGCTTCCTCAGCAATTGCATGCAATCCACTCAAATCTTGGTCAATCACCACAATTAGCTTGTGACTTTTTTGGAGGTGACCATCCTAATGGTCACTGCTCTTATCATGGCATTCAGGAAGAGCAAGTTAATTACATGGGGAATCAAGGAAGACCAAGCAATTTCTACAGCAACAACTTTTCCAACAATTACTCACAAGGTATGAGAAATAACCAGAAAAACAATTCTGGTTGGAGACAAGATGCAGGGCCTTCTAATAGGCCACCTTCTTTCCAGCAACAACAACAAGGCTATCCTCCGATACATGATAGACTCTCAAAACTGGAGGATACACTGGACAAGTTCATGCAGTCTTTTGTGTCCAATCAGAAAAATACAGAGGCAGCCATCAGAAAACCTAGAGACACAAGTTGGCCAGTTAGAAAAGGACATAGCAGAGCACCAAAAGGGAAAGTTCACAACTAACACCTAAACTAACCCCAAGGAGCAATGCAATGCAATCACCACAAGGAGTGGTACATTGGTGGGAAGTGGTGTAGGTGACAACTTGACAGTTGAGGAGCAAGTGTTGCCAAAATAAAGAAGGATAAAGAACAGAGAAAGAGTGAGAAGAAAGCAAACACTTAGAGAAGAGTGTGTCTTCAAAAAAGAAGCTTGCCCTTATCCTCCACCCGCTCCATCCAAGAAAGCCAAGGACAAGATGTTTGCTTAATTCATGAGATTATTTAAAGGATTACAAATCAGTATTCCTTTCTTCTTGAGGAATTAGAGCACATACCCAGTTATGCAAGGTTTATGAAGGATCTTCTAACTAAGAAGAGAAAAATATCTGATGAAGAGAACAGTGAAGTTAGAGGCCGCAGTGCTATTATTCAGAAGCCTCTACCACACAACAGACACAAGATCTTGACAGTTTCACAATTCCAATCACCATTGGAAACTTATAAGTGAGAAAGGCAATGCTTGACCTTGGGGCTAGCATAAATTTGATGCCTTTATCCATGCTTAAGAAGATTGGTGATGTGAAGGTGAAACCTACAAAAATGAATCTGCAACTGGCAGATCAATCCATCATACATCCACATGGGATCGCTGAAGATGTTATAGTAAGGGTGGATAAGTTTGTGTTTCCTGGTGATTTCATCATCATGGACATGGAAGAAGATGTTGATGTCTCGTTGATTTTGGGTCGACCATTCATGAAGACTGCGAAGGTGTAGTTGACGTTGACAAAGGTAAACTCAAGGTCAGCACACAGGATGGGGAATGTAATCTTCAACGTGTTCAAGGCAGCTCCACAACCGAAGAACAACCAGATTGCTTGAAGGTAGACTCTATTGAGGGAGTCTCATATGCTAACATTGAGCCACAGTGCAAGGATCAAGAGAGAGGTAGCTGATTGTAAAAGTACTTCACAAAGTTGTGGAAGAAAAGATTTATATAAGAAGTTGACAAAAAGAAGAAAGCAGCTACATAAATCACTAGTGGGGATCCAATTCAAAGAAGAACATAAGAACTAGCAGAAGTTGCAGATAGTGATGTTGTGGTGAAAAACAAAATGATTGTTGGGAGGATTGTTAAAAGAAATCAGTGGTGTAGCACCAACGCTCACCACAACACTACCGTCTTCAAGAACCTTAGGAAACCAGGCGTCAAGCTATATGAACGTTAAACGAGCGCTTCTTGGGAGGCAACCCAGTGTTCTAGTTGTTAATTTTTTAGAGTTTTCATTTTGATTTTTGGTTTTGATTTGTATATATTGTGCGTTAGTTAGGTTTTTGTGTTTGATTAATTTAGGAATGATTAGGAACTCGTTGAGTAAGTGTATGGGAGAGAAAAGTGAAAACCTTGATCAGTAGGAAGTAGCAGAAAAAGACTAAGTGTTGCAGAAATTTAATTCTGTTTTCTGCGCTTCACCTGCGCTTAGCGCAGGTAAAGTGCAGAAATGCACAAAACCTTTTTGTTTTGCTGCGCTCAGTGTAGGTGAAGCGCAACGACATGCTACAACAAAAACTGTAACCTGCGCTGAGCGCAGGCAAAGCGCAGGTGCACGCTATTGGATATATTTGAACAGAAAATAGGGGAAGGGTCATTCAACCCTTTTCCCTGTTTTTCTTGAGAGCTTTTGTGCTGTTTCTCTGCAATTTTCCCCTTGTTCTTCCCCTTTTCACTCACAAATCTCCCTCATTCTTAGTTCTTTTGGTATATAAGGTATGTTTTTGAGTTTTTATTTAATTTTTACCGATTAAAATCCTCTATTTCTCTGTTTTGCTCGATTAAACCTTAGGCTAGCAAACTTAGGCTTGTAAAGTTGCATGTTTCTAGGATTATTCATCAATGTAGCCTTTTGGTTGATATTCTGGCTGTGTTTAGTGTTTAAAACTGATGACTATTGGTATGCTCGGTGATTTTTGCAATTTGTTATGGTCAAAGGTAGTGATGCTCTATTTTTGTTTTAAAAATTTGCACTGACCATCTAAGTGAGTTTTGGATTGATTCCTCTTGAATGCTTGAATAATTCTGTTTATCTGAGCCTGATAATACTTGCCAAATGAATGCTCTGTTTTGAGTTTTGTTGGTTCCAATGAGGAACATGTTTTCATTGATTATTCATGCAGTGCAAGTTGGTTGTTGATTTTACCTGGTGCTACACTGATTCAAAATTGGTTCATTGGTTATTGTTCATACACTGCAGATAATTGAATTGTGCAATCAATTTTACCTGCCTTGATTGATTATGTGTACTGCTCAACTTTTGCAGATGGTTCACACCAAGGTTACCAACGCCATTAATGCTTCTAGTTCTAGAAGGGGTAAAGGCAAGATGGCACAAAATGACCCTCCCTTTGATGCAGGGCGATTCAAAGATGCCCAAGCCCAAGAGAAATACGGTTACATCCAGAACTATAACTTCATCTTGGAGAGGCCAGTAGAACTCCATCCTGGGGAGTTCGATGAGTTCAACTTGGAGATCACTCGGAGGAGATGGAGGAGGGTGGCTGAGCCGAATAGACACTTTGATCCTGAGCTAGTCAGGGAATTCTACTCCAATGCTATGGGTGAGCCAGGTGGAGTGATTGACAAGAGATCCTATGTGAGGGGTAGGTGGGTGGCCTACGATCGTGATACGATCAATGATTTCTTAGGTCCGCCCATCTCTTGATGACATTGAAGACTTACCCTGCGAGTATCACCAGCTGCTGAGAGATGTCGGGACCTATGGGCATGATGAGCTGGATACCGGGACATCCCGATACTTATGTTTGCCTGGGTGTACTTATGAAGTAATACCTATGGGGAGGCATCCAAGATTATGAGGAAGGATCTGTGGAGTATATCTCAGATATGGATGGTTCTGGTGTAAGCCAAAATTATGCCAACCAACCATGTTTCAGACATCACCATTGAGACGACGCATCTCATGTACTGCATTCTCTCTGATGCGCATGTTGACATAGCCAGAGTCATCTCAGAGAAGCTATATCTCATGGTTAGGATTGCAGTGGAGCGTTGGAGTGAACGCTCCAAGATTAGTTTGGGATTCCCTGCCTTCATCACCGCTTTATGCTTGTCCCAGGGGGTTGAGGTCCGCCCTACCGCTCCCATTAAGGCTGCAATCACCCAACGGTATATTGAGTTTTATTGCATACCTGATGAGGAGCTGGAGCCACCTCCAGAACCCCAGGCAGACCATCACTCTCCACCACCACAGCAGCCACCACTAGCTGACATGCCACCCCACCTATTCATGGAGCACCTGTGTCGTCAGAACATAGCTGTTCATAGAGGGATGCTACACTTGCAGGACTTTCTATAGCATAATGTGCAGGGACCCCACCCAGGCATGCCGCTGGAGCAGTTTAAGAAGTATTTGCAGTCGCCTGGGGACATGCCTATTGTTCCGGGGGGAGGTGGAGCAGCAGCTGATGGAGCTGGAGCACAGGATGAGGAGCTACAGATGCAAAGGATGATGATTGATTTTTTCCCTTTTACATGGTGTTTTCTTTCTTTTATTTTTCTTTTCTTTTCTTATTTTTCTTTATTTGATATTTTGTACATATTGCAACAATTATGTTAGGATTGATGTTTTGCTTCGTTTGAGTATTTTCTTGGTTAATTTAGGATTAGAATTTTGTTTTATTCTCGTTATAATTAGGAATTAGGAATATAAAAATAGGATTATTAACTTAAGATTTAGGAATTAGGAAATTAGAAAATAAAGAATTTGATGACTAGAATTCAATTCAATGTCTCAAAGCTAGTCAGTCAAACAAACTGAATAAAGAGGAGAAAAAGGAATTAAGTGGTTGAATTCATAATCAGTTAGGATTAGGATTTTTTCAGAAAAATTAATTAAGGTAGTTAATTGTTCAATAGGTGATTTACTCAAGGAAAACAACCATAATCCTGTGAGTTTGTGTGACCAAACACTTGTGAGTTTTTCACTGTTGATTGTTAATTGTTATTGCTTGAGTTTTTGGTTTTATTATTGCACATGAAAAGCATGAAAGTGACTAAGGCAATTTGTTTAAAAATGTAAATTACTCAGTGCCAAATAGCCAACCTATGAATGATATTTCCTATTTTTGATAGTCCATTTGAGCTTGAAATTTTCTTGGATTTTGCACCCTAGCTTTGTTATTAATCATAATCCTTTTCCCTTACACACTTAGGGATAGAGAGCATGGGTGCATTTTATTCAATAAGAATGGGTATTGGTTGGTTGATTTTAACTGAAAAAGGCCATAATGAGTAATGGAATTCACTCCTTCTTGAAAAAAACTGTATAGTATGAAGGAATGAATTACCAAAAGAGGCAAAAATTTGTGCTAAAATGTTTGAATTCAAGAAAGAGATGGTGAATTGAGAGTCATTTGAGGAAATTGCTTAAATTGTAGTTATGCTCTCTTTTCTCTGTAGTTGTGCTTATTGATGGATCCTGAAAAACCATGATTTCTTGATAGCCATGCCTCATTACTGTTGATTCTCAGAATTAATTTAAGTATTCAAATTAGATTCAAGACTCATTATCCTTGGTTTTAATGATTAACAAATTAGACTGTATAAAAACAGGTTCTACTGAGAAAGGTATTTTTCTTTGTGTTTCAGAAACCCTGTAGAAGCAACTCTCCGAAGATGATCAACCTGCTGAACTGAAGAAACTTAAATCTGCTGAGATGAAGAGGTACATCCGTGAAAGCTGAAATGGAGACAATCATCAAAGTTTTTGGAAGATCTCCAACCAAAGAGCACATAAATCGATGAAGGATTGAATTTTGTTTGCTGCTCTCAAGTATAACTTATTGAAGAAAAGAACTTGCTGAAAGCGTCTTCCTGTTGAATAACCAAGACTTGCTGAAGTATGACAACCTTCTGAAAAGGTTTGGACTTTCTGAAGCTATTAAACTCTCTGAAGAATGAGAAGCCTCTGAAGTCTAAATGGCATGCTACTCTCCGAAGACTTGTGAGTCAATATGATTTAGGCATTAAAAGACTCAAGTCTCTGAAAAGCCTTAATGGTTAGCTGAATCAGTTACAAGGTAAAAACAAAGGCTTGCTGGCACGGTTTTATTTCCCAACATAAAGAGGAAACCTGCTGCAGAAAAGCAAACATAGGTCAGAGATAGAGTCAGCGCTGCTGCACACCTACTTCTGTACTGTCTCTGCAATACGCTATTAGAGGCCCATTCCAACAAGGAGAAAAATTAAACTGTCAACGAGATTAAAGAGAAGTCTAACGGATCTCATCATCTCTATCTTAATACAGACTTCGTGCAATAAAAGAAAGAGAGAGAGAAGAACACAACTTGCTGAAGTGATAGAAAATCTCTCAAGAAATATTCAAGAGCCAAAATGCTGTGTGACAGAGCTGAATCAATAGGTACACACCTATTCTGCTTAAGTCAGAAGCTAACAAAAGAGAAGTTATTTCTCAATGGCTCTAAGAGCATTAATCATTCATTCTCAATGATATACTAAGTAATATTCAACACTATATTTCTAGAACATATATATAGACCTTCATGAAGGATTATGAAGATTGGCGGCCATTAATCTCAGAATACAAATTGGCCAAAACAATGCCCAAGATTGGGGACATTGAAGTCTAAGAGAGAAACCGGCAGAAGCTCGAAGTAATATCTTATCAAGCCAACTCTCTGAGGAAGCAAACCCTCATACAGAGATGAGAATGAACCAAAAGTATACACTTGTATCTCTGTCATTTCCTTGTACTTAGATTTACCCTTTGTATCCTGAGTTTTACTCAGTTATCCCTTTGTGCAAGAAGAACCTGAGTTTAAGTTTCTCAGAAGCTTAAACTTAGTTTATATTGTAAACACTGTTAAGTGTCTGAGAGCCTGAAGAGGCTTGGTGGAATAAAGAATACTCGGTTCATCCTGGAGAGGCTGGGTGTACAAAGAATACTTGGTTGAGCCTGGAGAGGCTTGTCTGTAAAAGAATACTTGTTTACACTTGGTTAAGTGTCTGAGAGCCTGGAGAGGCTTGGTGAAAGAAAGAATACTCGTTGGGCTTGGAGAGGCCAGGTGTGCAAAGAATACTCGTTGGGCCTGGAGAGGCCAGGTGTGCAAAGAATACTCGTTGTAATCTTGCGGGATTAGTGGAAAATCCAGTGGAGTTTTACCCTGGGACTGATGTAGCTCACTGGGTTAGTGGGTAAACCAGTATAAATTTCTGTGGTCAAGTTCTCTCTACCCTTATCTTTTTACTTTCAGTTTAAACTAACCAAGGAGGGTTTAAGAAAAGTTGTTTTATTAATCCGAGCAGAAAACAATCTTTTCTTTAAGAGAAAGTCATTTCAAAAAGGGTTTTATTCAACCATCTTAGTTGCATCAGCAAGTTGCTGAAACTCCCAGTTTCGGAAGGTTGACCAAATATTTTCAAATTAGTCTTGCTTGTTCGAAATGTTTTTCCAAAAATCTTTAAAGATGGTAAAACACTATCCAACCCCCCTGTAGTGTTTCATATGGTCCTAACAGTTGGTATCAGAGCTTAACCCCGGGTTAAGCATCTAACAAATGCTGAGGAAGAAGATCCAGATGGAAACCTAAACAAGCTATGGAGAGAACTTATGAAGATGATCAACAGAAGCAACAAGAATGTCTTTGGAGACAACGTTGAGTCTCAGCAGATACTGATCTTCAAATACTTACGGATTTGCTGGTAACATCGTTTCAGTCTTCTGTTTTAATATCTATGAATATCTGAGATTGATTGTGTTTATTTGCAAATTTATTTGCACATATTCCTTTGTAGTTTCTGATTTTCTGCAAGTTTTGTCTCGGAAAAATTAATTTGTAGTTTAGTGCTTTTTTGATGAAAAGTCCTTTCTTTTTTTAAAAAGAATTTGAAATCTAAAATCAACATTAATGACCGGGTTCTTTATGACTGTGGCTTCTCACTTGTCCACTCAAGGCTGCACGTCGCACGACTTCCAATGTCTGTAGCATCATTAAAGCCATCCGAGTCTATATATATTCCGTGTGAGACCGTCCAAAAGATACAATCTCCTCGATTCTCTCTCTTCTATCTCTTCCCTCAAAGTTCTATATATTCTCAAGAAACTCTCAAAGGAAGCTCATTCCTTCCAAGTTTTTATTAACCTTGGATGGACCGAGGCCAGAGTGCATGTTTTCTAAAGGATGATGAAGAGGGTGAAGAAGATGAAAGAATCCGACATGGAACAAGAAATCTTCAATGATGTTCTGGAGAAGGTGTTGGGCATGAAGGCTGAAAGATCTCTAAATGCACCAGTTTGGGAAACCAGAGATGGAAGAACATGGAAGTTCTATCAGCTGTCATTCAAAGCAGCAGATCCATCCATCCCAAGGAAGGTGGCGAGTATCATCCTTCCAAAGATGGAGAGATCTTATGGTTTTCACCTTCTACATCCAGAGAAGATCTTGTTGCATCACAAGCTTCAAGTTGAAAAGTTGATTGGCCATATTCTACCCAATCTTATGAAGGGATCCACTTCAAATGTTGCCCTAAGGATATATGTTGAGGGTGGTGGTCGAAATACAGTGTTAAATGATGTAACCCCCTTATTCTAGTTGTTAAAAGGAGAATTGCGTGCTTAGAATGCACGATTGAGGAACAAGAAAAGACTCAAAAGGCTCTTTTGAGGCTGCAGGCTAAAAAGGAAGCTGCTGATAAGGCTATGCCTCAATGGAAGTCAGAGGTCTTAAAGGAACCAAGAGTCAATGTTGATATCAATATTTTCATGTATTTGTACTAGTTTTCATATTTTAATACATGAGGATTTTCTAAAATTATTTATGAGCACTTATTTGTTTTTTTTGCCTTTTTTGTGGAAATTTTCTAATGTCAGAAATCTGTGTGTCGTGACCGGGGCCACAACGGGGTCGGCGAGCCCGTGAGAAATAATGAAAAAAAATGATTGAATTTTTGGGGAGTTGCCACCAATTTATTTGGGTTGGGAAAATTGGAAAACCTGAAAATGATTTAAATTAAAAACTGGTCTTCGAACGAGAGATCCAAATTCGGGAGTCGATTATGCGTAGGGAAGGTATTAGCACCCTACAACATCCGTTAAAAAACGGTTACCCTTAATTAATTGTGCAAAATTCATTAACTTTTAAAATGTTTTTTACCCTCTAAAAAAACAAAATTATTTACATTCTTTAAATTAAAGAATGATGAGAAAAAATTAATTTGAAATCAAAAAATGTTGAAATTTTATTTTGGCTCGACGGGAAATCCCGCTCCTACGTATCTCCAGGTGCAATGGAGAATGAAAGCCACGTAGTTCTAAAAATGTGTTTGAAAAGATTGGTTTTGATTTTGAAAAAGAAATTGATTTTTAATTTTTGAAAAGAAAAATGAGGAAATTGATTTTGGAAGTGATTTTAATCCAAAGAAAAAAGGAATTTATTTTTTAGCAGAGTTGATGCTAGCAAATGGCTATACGACGAACCCTTGAAATTGTTTCGACGACATTATTGATAGAAATGCTATTCAATAAACGTCATTTATTTTGAGAAGAAAACATTTTTGAGAAAAGATTTAAAATTCCGCATTATTGAGTTAGTAAATGACCATACTCAATATTTTTCCCTTTTTTACGTTATTGATAGAAATGTTATTCAATTAACGTAATTTTTTTAAAAGAATCATTTTTTTTAAATGAATTTGAAATTTCACGCATTATTGAGCTAGTAAATGACTATACTCAATATTTCATTTTTCACGTTATTGATAGAAATGCTATTCAATTAACGTAATTTTGAGAAAATTATTTTTAGAAGAGATTTGAGATTAAGCGCATTATTGAGCTAGTAAATGACTATACTCAATATTTCCTTTTCTCTTAAAAATATACGTTAAAGGATAGAAATGCTATTCCATCAACGTAATCGATTTGATAAACCAATTTAAAAAATATTTTTTTTATTTATAAACGGGCAAATTATTGAGCTAATAAATGACTATGCTCAATTATTTTTTATTTGAATGACGTTAAAAGATAGAAATGCTATTCTATTAACGTCAAAGATAAAAGGGAATAAATTGAATCAATTAATATTTACATGAACACAAAATTAAAATTACAAATAATCAATTATTTACGGAGAAAGAAATGAACAAATATTTACATCCACAAATGTTAAATAAATAATTCTAAACACTTAAAAGAAATACAAGATGGTGGATCTAAAATAATTTACAAAAAAGGAGATTATTAGTGATAAAGACAACACATATTTAAAACAAATAACACACAATTTTTTGGTGAAAATAAATAACACAAAATAAAAGAGGAGAAAAATAAATTGGGCCTTAGTTCACATCATTGGCCCAAAAATTATCAACATGAACATGGTAAAAAATGAAAAATGAAAAATGAAGTGGGCTTCAGCCGATTCAGCCCACTACACCATAAACAACTCACATACAATACAAACAAGAGGGGAGATGGGCCAACAATAAGTGTATCAGCCCACAAAACAATAGATCTTAAAACATAAAGAATAAAAATAAGATGAAAAAGGGGTCAGATATTTTACCAAAAGAGTAGACTCCCTCTCCTCTGTTAGGGTTCACCGTTTGGAAAAAATAGGGAAGCCATGGATGAGGGAGGTATAGCTTCAGCACGGCAGAGGCGCTCCCACAGCTGAGCTCCATATGATGGCTAACGACAGTGATGAGGCATGGTGGTGCACGGAGGCGCGGTGATGCGCTAACGGGGAAGGAGATGCGCGGAGGAGGGAGGTGCGATGGCTGGTGGCGAATGACGCGACCAGGCCGCTCGGAGGCGCACGTGCCACTGCGCACGGCTGCAGGTTGCGCAGCGGAGGCTCTACCCGACAGTGGGTCTGCGACGCGGGCGGTGGGGAGCAGCAGCAACCGTGGTGAAGACAGGGAGGGGCAAATCACGACAGTGAGGGGAGTTTTCCCTTTTTCTATTTGATTTTTCTCTTTTGCTGTAATGAGACTGTAAATTTGATAAAACTGTGTTGTTGGGTACTTTACTGATTATGGTTTCTGTGTTGGGATGATTATGGCTGAGGGAGAGTGATGAAACTGATCTATCTGTGTATTTTGCTCTCTCATTTTTCTGAAGATGGCCCCCATTTTTCTATTTATTCTTTCTCAGTTTTTCTTCTCTGCTTCTTTGTTTGAATCTGTCTGAATCACCCTTATTTTGTGTGTATGAATTGGTGTTCAAATGAAGGGAATCCCCATTGTTGAAATTGGATCTATGTATGCCCCAAAAATCCCTCTGGATTGAACCTGAAAATCAGTTTTTCCCCTCGAGTTTTTTCCCTAATATATAGGCAAAATTTTCTCTTTTCAATGCACAACTTGTCCTGCAAACTGATTGTTTTTCTCTGTTGTGCCCATGCCTATAGCCGCCTTGGACAGGGCAAGCAACTTGCTCTGCTGCAGCGTCCCTTTTCTTCTTTTTTTTTTATTTTTTTGAATTAAGAAATGAAAATGTGCTAATTAACCAAAAAAAACCCTTTTTTTAACTAACCAAGAATGGGCCCAAAATGACCCAAATCGAAGTCTAAAGCAATCACCTCCTTTTTGAAATGTACAGACAATGGGCTCAAACTGGCCCAATTACAATCCTCTCTTTTCAGACAAGTGAAACAACTGGGCCTACAAGGCCCGAATGAGTTTTTTTTCTTCCTTTTTTCAAATAAAACCTGATTAACAAACAGAGGGTGCAGATTGGCCCCAATTTAAAAAGATTTTTGAAATGAACAATTTTTTTTTGTCAAAAAGTTAGTCAATCCGTTAATTAATTAACTATCGATAATTAATTAACTAACGATTAATTGATCCGTTTTTGATTTTCTTTAATTTTGGGTATTTTTTGAATTTTTTTTTTAGAGAAATAGATAAATACTACAAATATATACATAAGAAAAAGTAAATGAAGTTCCTGGACAAAATTTGGTGCTGACAGCAGCCCCCTTTGCTTGTTCTTTCAACTGAAAGAATAAGCAAAAAAAAAGAAGTGGCCAATTTTGTTTCGGACAAAACATGATCTAGGAAAAAGGGAAAACCTGGAAAATCATCAGGTCAAATTGATAAATCTCCTGGAAAACCATCAGGAGGAAAAGGAAAAGACTTGGAAAACCATCAGGTCAACTGATAAACTCCTGGAACACCATCAGGAGGAAAGGGAAAAGACCTGGAAAACCATCAGGTTAAACTGATAAAACTCCTGGAAAACCATCAGGAAGAAAGGGAATAGACCTGGAAAACCATCAGGTCAAACTGATAAAAACTCCTGGAAAACCATCAGGAGAAAAAGGAAAAGACCTGGAAAACCATCAGGATCAAACTGATAAGACTCATGGAAAACCATCAGGACGAAAAGGGAAAAGACCTGGAAAATCGTCAGGTCAAACTGATAAGCTCCTGGAAAACCATCAGGAAGAAAGGGAAAGAGACCTGGAAAACCATCAGGTCAAACTGATAAAACTCCTGGAAACCATCAGGAGGAAAAGGGAAAATACCTGGAAAACCATCAGATCAAACTGATAAACTCCTGGAAAACCATCAGAGGTAAGGGAAAAGACCTGGAAACCATCAGGTCAAACTGATAAGACTCCTGGAAAACCATCAGGAGGAAAAGGAAAAGACCTGGAAAACCGTCAGGTCGAACTGATAACTCCTGGGAAAACCATCAGGAGGAAAGGGGAAAAGACCTGGAAAACCATCAGGTCAAACTGATAAAACTCCTGGAAAATCATCAGGAGGAAAGGGAAAAGACCTGGAAAACCATCAGGTCAAACTGATAAACTCCTGGAAAACCATCAGGGAAGAAAGGGAAGAGACCTGGAAAACCATCAGGTCGAACTGATAAAACTCCTGGAAAACCATCAGGAGGAAAGGGAAAAGACCTGGAAAACCATCAGGTCAAACTGATAAACTCCTGGAAAAACATCAGGAGGGAAGGGAAAAGACCTGGAAAACCATCAGGTCAAACTGATAAGACTCCTGGAAAACCATCAGGAGGAGGAAAGGAAAAGACCTGGAAAACCATCAGGTCGAACTGATAAACTCCTGGAAAAACCATCAGGAGGAAAGGGAAAAGACCTGGAAAATCATCAGGTCAAACTGATAAACTCCTGGAAAACCATCAGGAGGGAAGGGAAAAGACCTGGAAAACCATCAGGTCAAATTGATAAGACTCCTGGAAACCATCAGGAGGAAATGGAAAAGACCTGGAAAACCATCAGGTCAAACTGATAAACTCCTGGAAAACCATCAGGAGGAAAGGGAAGATACCTGGAAGATCACAGGTAGTTTGATGAAAATAGAAGACACTATATGTCACAATGTCGAGCAGGCTTCACAATACCCTAGAGAAAAGAACTAGTGTCACAATACCTAAATGGAATCATGGGCATTACACTACCTAAAAAAATGATAACTCGACAACTCAACATCTGGAACAAAGGTTAGGACAATGCCCAACAGTCGGTTGCAAAATGCTTGCAAAAAATGAAGTTAGAAATTTGGACAACAACCTGGATTTCAAAACTTGATTCTTCAATAGAAACTTGGCATGAATTTCAAATCAAATATGAAAAATTCCAGGAGAAACAACATTCCCAAAAATGATATGAATTTTCTTTTCACCATTGAGTTAAAACACTCATTCAATGTTTATGGACAAGGGTGGTATTATGGTGTAAGGAGAAAGCAAAGAATCCTTTTCAAGGTTTTTGAGATTAAAGGGGAGGAGTATGGGAAGGGCAGGTAATTTTCCACTGTGACATGGAAGTATAAGTGAATATGGATCTAGCCCCCAAGTTAGGCATGAAAGCATGACTTCTCAAAGAGATGGAAACTTGCACAATTCTGGCGAGGAGGAATAATGAGCCCCCAATTTAAGGTTCAAACACCCGTGACAGTCAAATACTCGTGATGCGATGAGCCCACAGATTTTAGCTTCAAGACATCTATGACACTCAAATCCTTTTGATGATTCTTGCTTCAAATGCTCAGTGAATAAAATTAACGTTTGCTTCCGCTGCAAGTGCGCTTTTCCTTCATCTTTGTATTTTTTTCATTTTTCTTTCTTTTTTTTTCATTTTTCATTTTTTTCTTTTTTCTTAGGAGCCAAATGTACAAGCAAATGCAGCTTAATCAAGTCGCTTTGTTTCAAAATTAAAGATTAAG
The DNA here is from genome assembly GCA_026901365.1 of Sesbania bispinosa. Taxonomy (NCBI): domain Eukaryota; kingdom Viridiplantae; phylum Streptophyta; class Magnoliopsida; order Fabales; family Fabaceae; genus Sesbania; species Sesbania bispinosa. The sequence continues at coordinate 468,153 of QLOH01000287.1, forward strand.
AAAATAAAAGCAATCAATCTTTGATCAGGATGGACTTTATTGGGCTTGTAACGTGGCCAAGGGTTGAATGGTTATGAAAGAAAGGATATTAAGGCCCAAAATGAGTGTTTAAAGGTTCATTAGGACAAATGATCTGCTGCATAATGATACATTTTGAAACAGATAATTCAGTCAAAGTGATGTTCTCAACATTCCCATTTCACATCTTCCAAGTTACAAGCTTTCATTTCTTTCCTTTTTTTTCATTCATTTCCATCTTTTTTTTTATCTTTATTCTTTCATATTTTCAACTCTTCTTTTCTTTATGAATGAATAACTTGTGAAAATGGAATACAACTTGTACGAGTAACATCACAAATAATTCATGAGACTCGGATGAACACATTGTAGCAAGGCCCCTAGTGTGGAGGTGATCCTTGTCCAGGGTTAATTGAAGAAAAATTCTTTTTTAAGCTCAAAGTGGGTAGAAAGGGATATTACTCAACTGTTGGATAAAGAAACAGGCCAAACTTCATTTCAAATCTTGATTGCTTTCTTTCAAAAAGTTTAATTTAGAGACAAAGTTTCATGAAAGATGCATTTACTCATTTTTCACCCCTTTTTTTTTCTTTTTTATTTTTCATTTTTTCTTTCTTTCATTTTTCTTTTTTTTTGAAGGAAAGTGACACTTTATTAGACAATGAGACAAGTTGAGTTCTTCCTGTAAGCAAAATGTAGCCAAAATAGCATGGTCAAACCTTCTTTTGTTCTCTTTATCCTCCTTATCAAACCATCATCTTCATGAAAGGATCTTCAAAAAGATTTGTATTCACAATGATACTTGAAAAGGGCTTGATTAAGGGAAAGATCCATCAAATGAGGTTATGAGGTAAGTGAATTTGACAAGTGGGTACAACAGGCTCACGGTGACATTGAGAAGTGTGATGTCATAATTAATTGGACACTGGACGGTTATTGAGAATTGGTGGAAGGTCAAGAAGCAAGTGTTGTGACAAAATGGTGAAAAATTAAACATTGCAAACAAATGAACTTGGGGAATGTTAATTCAAAACCTGAATCTTTCCACTTTGCTTTGTCATTTCCATTTTTCAATTTTAAAAGATGCACAAGAGGATGCATGGAATCCAAGCTGAGGAGAAATAAGATATGAAAATCACGAATGGAAATCTTTTTTTTTTATTTTTTAATGCAAAAGAAAGAGAAGAGATGGTTAAAATTTTGTACAAAGAAAAACAAGAAGTGAAAATTACAAATGGAAATATTTTTTTTCATTTTTTTAATGCAAAAGAATGAGAAAGGATGGTTAAAATTTGTACAAAGAAAAGTGGGGACAAAATATTTAAAGAATGATGAGATGAATGCTCTTATTGTTCCTAAAAGGCGGGTCCTAGGCTTTGATAATTTCATGGTCAGACAAACTCCTAATTAGGTTGGAAGCTATAGTCAACTACCAGTGCACAGATCTAGGGACAAATCTAGACCTCCAGAAATTATGGTTCCCAGATTGCCCTTATCATATGACAAGGACCCAGCTCGTGAATCAGTCATACGTAGGGATATCCCTCTCAATATAACGAATCCAGGATACCGGTAACAATCTGAGTGGTGAATCAACTAATGTCACGTGGGCATCAAGCCCCTCAGAACATTTGTTGAAACACCTCTTATGCCTTAGCTTGCACGAGCTCGGGTATAGAGCCAAAGTTGTGCGAGGAGACTGACAGTGAAGTGCCTGCTTAGAGCATAGAAACCTACAAAACTACCCCACCTGCAAGAGAGACAAGCAACAAATATGTACAAAAATAATAGTCCTCTAACCTAAGGTTGAAGCAAAATATTTATAACAGCAATAATATGTACAATGGAATTCACAAAGAGATATGAAAAAGTATTTACAATAAAATATATACAACAAAAGGAAAGAGGGTATAACAAACATAAAAATTTAACAATTTTGTACAATTAATTAATAGGCTTGACTCTCGAAGTCCCCAGTGGAGTCGCCAGCTGTCGCGACCGGGGCCATGACGGGATCGGCGAGCCCGTGAGAAAAATAATGAAAAAAATGATTGAATTTTTGGGGAGTCGCCACCAATTTATTTGGGTTGGGAAAATTGGAAAACCCGAAAATGATTTAAAATTAAAAACTGGTCTGCGAACGAGAGATCCAAATTCGGGAGTCGATATGCGTAGGGAAGGTATTAGCACCCTACAACATCCGTTAAAAAACGGTTATCCTTAATTAATTGTGCAAAATTCATTAACTTTTAAAATGTTTATTTTACCCTCTAAAAAAAAACAAAATTTATTTACATTCTTTAAATTAAAGAATGATGAGAAAAATTAATTTGAAATCAAAAAATGTTGAAAATTTTTATTTTGGCTCGACGGGAAATCCCGCTCCTACGTATCTCCAGGTGCAATGGAGAAATGAAAGCCATGTAGTTCTAAAAATGTGTTGAAAAGATTGGTTTTGATTTTGAAAAAGAAATTGATTTTTAATTTTTGAAAAGAAAAATGAGGAAATTGATTTTGGAAGTGTTTTTAATCCAAAGAAAAAGGAATTTATTTTTTAGCAGAGTTGATGCTAGCAAATGGCTATACAACGAACCCTTGAAATTGTTTCGACGACATTATTGATAGAAATGCTATTCAATAAACGTCATTTATTTTGAGAAGAAAACATTTTTGAGAAAAGATTTAAAATTCCGCATTATTGAGTTAGTAATGACCATACTCAATATTTTTCCCTTTTTTACGTTATTGATAGAAATGTTATTCAATTAACGTAATTTTTTTAAAAGAATCATTTTTTTTAAATGAATTTGAAATTTCACGCATTATTGAGCTAGTAAATGACTATACTCAATATTTCATTTTTCACGTTATTGATAGAAATGCTATTCAATTAACGTAATTTTGAGAAATTATTTTTAGAAGAGATTTGAGATTAAGCGCATTATTGAGCTAGTAAATGACTATACTCAATATTTCCTTTTCTCTTAAAAATATACGTTAAAGGATAGAAATGCTATTCCATCAACGTAATCGATTTGATAAACCAATTTAAAAAATATTTTTTTATTTATAAACGGGCAAATTATTGAGCTAATAAATGACTATGCTCAATTATTTTTTATTTGAATGACGTTAAAAGATAGAAATGCTATTCTATTAACGTCAAAGATAAAAGGGAATAAATTGAATCAATTAATATTTACATGAACACAAAATTAAAATTACAAATAATCAATTATTTACGGAGAAAGAAATGAACAAATATTTACATCCACAAATGTTAAATAAATAATTCTAAACACTTAAAAGAAATACAAGATGGTGGATCTAAAATAATTTACAAAAAAAGGAGATTATTAGTGATAAAGAACAACACATATTTAAAACAAATAACACACAATTTTTTGGTGAAAATAAATAACACAAAATAAAAGAGGAGAAAAATAAATTGGGCCTTAGTTCACATCATTGGCCCAAAAATTATCAACATGAACATGGTAAAAAATGAAAAATGAAAAATGAAGTGGGCTTCAGCCGATTCAGCCCACTACACCATAAACAACTCACATACAATACAAACAAGAGGGGAGATGGGCCAACAATAAGTGTATCAGCCCACAAAACAATAGATCTTAAAACATAAAGAATAAAAATAAGATGAAAAAAGGGGTCAGATATTTTACCAAAAGAGTAGACTCCCTCTCCTCTGTTAGGGTTCACCGTTTGGAAAAAATAGGGAAGCCATGGATGAGGGAGGTATAGCTTCAGCACGGCAGAGGCGCTCCCACAGCTGAGCTCCATATGATGGCTAACGACAGTGATGAGGCATGGTGGTGCACGGAGGCGCGGTGATGCGCTACCGGGGAAGGAGATGCGCGGAGGAGGGAGGTGTGATGGCTGGTGGCGAATGACGCGGCCAGGCCGCTCGGAGGCGCACGTGCCACTGCGCACGGCTGCAGGTTGCGCGACGGAGGCTCTACCCGACGGTGGGTCTGCGACGCGGGCGGTGGGAGGAGCAGCAACAACCGTGGTGAAGACAGGGAGGGGCGGATCACGACAGTGAGGGGAGTTTTCCCTTTTTCTGTTTGATTTTTCTCTTTTGCTGTAATGAGACTGTAAATTTGATAAAACTGTGTTGTTGGGTACTTTATTTATTATGGTTTCTGTGTTGGGATGATTATGGCTGAGGGAGAGTGATGAAACTGATCTGTCTGTGTATTTTGCTCTCTTATTATTCTGAAGATGGCCCCCCTTTTTCTATTTATTCTTTCTCAGTTTTTCTTCTCTGCTTCTTTGTTTGAATCTGTCTGAATCACCCCTATTTTGTGTGTATGAATTGGTGTTCAAATGAAGGGAATCCCCATTGTTGAAATTGGATCTATGTATGCCCCAAAAATCCCCTCTGGATTGAACCTGAAAATCAGTTTTTCCCCTCGAGTTTTTTTCCCTAATATATAGGCAAAATTTTCTCTTTTTCAATGCACAACTGTCCTGCAAACTGATTGTTTTCTCTGTTGTGCCCATGCCTATAGCCGCCCTGGACAGGGCAAGCAACTTGCTCTGCTGCAGCGTCCCTTTTCTTCTTTTTTTTATTTTTTTGAATTAAGAAATGAAAATGTGCTAATTAACCAAAAAAACCCTTTTTTTTAACTCCAAGATTGGGCCCAAAATGACCCAAATCGAAGTCTAAAGCAATCACCTCCTTTTTGAAATGTACAGACAATGGGCTCAAACTGGCCCCAATTACAATCCTCCCTTTTCAGACAAGTGAAACAACTGGGCCTACAAGGCCCGAATGAGCTTTTTTCTTCCTTTTTTCAAAGAAAACCTGATTAACAAACAGAGGGTGCAGATTGGCCCAATTTAAAAAGTTTTTTTGAAATGAACAATTTTTTTTGTCAAAACGTTTAGTCAATCCGTTAATTAATTAACTATCGATAATTAATTAACTAATGAATTAATTGATCCGTTTTGATTTTCTTTAATTTTGGGTATTTTTGGATTTTTTAGAAGAAATAGATAAATACTACAAATATATACATAAGAAAAAGTAAATGAAGTTCCCGGACAAAATTGGGTGCTGACACTGTGCAAAATTTTCTTAAATTGAATCCTAAGTTATCTTCCTTTGTTTTATTCTCTACTTCATCAACCCTTTTGAATAATGACAAAAGGGGGAGAAATATAACTAACAAATAACTGAAGAAAAAATGTTTTTCAGAAATATAACCAAAAGGAACTAAGAATTTTTCAAGAAATCTCCTGTTCAGGGGGAGTTAACAAATTTGTTTTCAAAAACTAAAAGTTTCTCAAAGAAAAATATTTTATTCAGGGGGAGTTTTCACACTCAACCTATTTATCTGAAAACTTTGATTCTCAAACTTAATTTAAATCTTGTTCATATTTGTTAGTCATATCTAATTTGTCATTATTAAAAAGGGGGAGAATGTTGAGTCTCAGAATTAATTTAAGTATTCAAATTAGATTCAAGACTCATTATCCTTGGTTTTAATGATTAACAAATTAGACTGTATAAAAACAGGTTCTACTGAGAAAGGTATTTTTCTTTGTGTTTCAGAAACCCTGTAGAAGCAACTCTTCGAAGATGATCAACCTGCGACTGAACTGAAGAAACTTAAATCTGCTGAGATGAAGAGGTACATCCGTGAAAGCTGAAATGGAGACAGTCATCAAAGTTTTTGGAAGATCTCCAACCAAAGAGCATATAAATCGATGAAGGATTGAATTCTGTTTCCTGCTCTCAAGTATAACCTACTGAAGAAAAGAACTTGTTGAAAGCGTCTTCTGTTGAATAGCCAAGACTTGTTGAAGTATGACAACCTTCTGAAAAGGTTTGGACTTTCTGAAGCAATTAAACTCTCTGAAGAATGAGAAGCCTCTGAAGTCTAAATGGCATGCTACTCTCCGAAGACTTGTGATTCAATCTAATTGATGCATTAAAAGACTCAAGTCTCTGCAAAGCCTTAATGGTTAGCTGAATCAGTTACAAGGTAAAAACAAAGGCTTGCTGGCACGATTTCATTTCCCGACACAAAGAGGAAACCTGCTGCAGAAAAGCAAACATAGGTCAGAGATAGAGTTAGCGCTGCTGCACACCTACTTCTGTACTGTCTCTGCAATATGCTATCAGAAGCCCACATTCCAACAAGGAGAAAAGTTAAACTCACAACGGGATTAAAGAGAAGTCTAACGAATCTCATCATCTCTATCTTAATAACATACTTCCTGCAATAAAAGAAAAGAGAGAGAAGAACACAACTTGTTGAAGTGCTAGAAATCTCTCAAGAAATATTCAAGAGCCAAACTGTTGTGTGACAGAGCTGAATCAATAGCTGTACACCTATTCTGCTTAAGTCAGAAGCTAACAAAAGAGAAGTTATTTCTCAACGGCTCTATGAGCATTAATCATTCCTTCTCAACGGTATACTAAGCAATCTTCAACGGCTATATTTCTAGAACATATATATAGACCTTCATGAAGGATTATGAAGATTGGCGGCCATGAATCTCAAAATATGAATGGGCCAAAACAATGCCCAAGATTGGGGATATTGAAGTCCAAGAGAGAACCGGCAGAAGCTCGAAGTAATATCCTATCAAGTCAACTCTTTGAGGAAGCAAACCCTCATACAGAGATGAGAATGAACCAAAAGTATACACTTGTATCTTTGTCATTTCCTTGTACTTAGATTTACCCTTTGTATCCTGAGTTTTACTCAGTTATCCCTTTGTACAAGAAGCTTAAACTTAGTTTATATTGTAAACACTGTTAAGTTTATTGAGTCTTAGAATTAATTTAAGACTCATTATCCTTGGTTTTATTGAGTAACAAATTAGACTAGACTATAGGAAAACAGGTGCTAATGAGAAAGGTATTTTTCTGTGTTTCAGGAAATTTGTAGAAGCAACCTGCTGAAAGAAGTATCCTGCTGAAGAAGAACAACATACCAAGAAAAAGAGAAAAGCATTGGAGCAACTTTCTGAAGATAACCAACCTACTGAACCAAAGAAAAAGACTAAAATAAATAGAAAAGGAGAAGGAAGAAGCAACAGGCTAAAAAGAAGAATAATACGACAAACTATCTGAAGAATTGATCTTACTACTGAAATATAATGGTCTGAAGAAAAGAGGAAAATCTGCAAGCTGAAATGAAGAAAGTCTTCAAGAAGATTGCCAATTAGAAAACACACAAGAGTTTAACCTAATTACTCTTAAAGCTACAACACTGAAGAAAGAAATCTGGTTAAAAGAAAAGCAATCTTCTGCCAATGGCAACTATCTGAAGAAGTCATGCCATCTGAAGAAGTTAAGCCATCTGAAGAATCAAGCTATCTGAAAACATCAAGAACGAAGAACATTCAACACGCTAAAGTGTCCAAAATCTGATGAAATGATCAACATGCTGAAGTGATCAACCTTCTGAAGACATACAACAAGCTGAAGAATGTGAACTCACTAAAGACTCTCTCAACTCTCTGATGACGTGTTTAAAACTTCTACAACGAGAAGCTTCAACAAAGGCAAAGACTCTCTGCACAAAGAACTAAAGGTTTCTAAACGTCTTATGCCATCATCTACAAAGGAAGTAGAAACAAAAGCTATTTTCCTTACTCTAAGGAATATAGTACATAAAAGAGGAAACCTATTGCAGAAAAGCAAATAGAGGTCAGAGATAGGCCAGCGCTGCTGAACACCTACTTCTGTACCGACTCTGCAATACGCTATCAGAAGTCTGAATCCTTACAAGAAGAAAAGCAAAATTCTCAAAGGATAAAAGAGAAGTACAACAGATAAAATTATCATCTCCATCCAGACAACAGACTTGGTACAATGAAGAAAGAGAGGGAGAGAAAAGCTAACTCGCTGAAGTATCAATTACACTTTCAAGAAATATTAATGAGCCAAGAGAGAGAAATATCAACTTGCTGAAGACGAAGAAAATCTCTCAAAAATAAAGAGCTTATCTACAGTGTGTCAGAACCAATTCATCTGCACACCTAATCTGCTTAAGAAAGAAGCTACCAAGTGAGAAGTTATTTCACGACGGCTCTATGAGCTTAATTATCTCTTCTCAACGGTATACTCTACACTCTTCAACGGCTATATTTCCAGAACATATATATAGCCTCAAGAAATTCTTTGAAGATGTTGGAAGAAGTCGACAGAAGTTGGCAGAATGAGAACTTGATTTACAGTTGTTTGATTGGGTCAGTTGGTCTGTTGACCAAAATTCTCAAAGTATCATTCACAAGAAGCCAATAAAAAATGGGCAGCCATGAATACCCAACCATCTATATTTGAACCATGGCAAATATTAAGCCCACAGAAGCGAATGGCCATGCTCAACACAGATCATATCCAGCCAACTTTCTGATCCTACAGAGATGAATTAGAGCTTAGAATTATACACTTATATCTCTGTTATTCCTTGTACTTAGAATTTATTCTTTGTATTCTGAGTTATACTCAGTAATCTCTTTGTACAAGAAAACTGAAGTTTAAGTTTCCCTGAAACTTAAACCCATTCATCATTGTAAACACAATATGTGTCTGAGAGCCTGGAAAGGCTTGGTGGAAGAAAGAATACTTTGAGGGCCTGGAGAGGCTTGGAGGAAGAAAGAATACTCTGGTAGAGCCTGGAGAGGCTTGATAGAAAAGAATACTTGTGTAGAGCCTGGAGAGGCTTGATAGAAAAGAATACTTGTGTAGAGCCTGGAGAGGCTTGATAGAAAAGAATACTTGTGTTAGAGCCTGAAGAGGCTTGGTTGATAAACAATACTTGGTTAGAGCCTGGAGAGGTTTGGTAGAAAATAATACTTGTATTTGTGATCAGATAGTGGAAAATCCAGTGGTGGTTTGCCCTGGGACTGGATGTTGCTCACTGGGTTAGTGGGTGAACCAGGATAAATTCTTTGTGTAAATTTCTCTTTACTCTTAACTTTTTACATTCTGCTGTTATCTATTTATATCTAAAGGAAGGGTTTGAAAAGTGAATTTACATTTATCACTGCTAAATATCATTAAGCAAATCTTTTGAAAAAGAGTATTTACTGAACTCTCCGAAGTGGTTCAGCAAGTTCTCTAATAACTCAGTTTTCAGCAAGTAACTGATTCTATTGGAGGTTAATGTAAAGCCCTTTTGAACAACTTGTTTTATGTTTTGAAGTAGTTATTTATCAAAATCAGTTTTAAACAAGTTTCTGGAAAATGTTTTTATTGAACCTTCTGAAGTGATTTCAGAAAGCTTATCTATTTTATCAAGCTCAACAAGTCACTGAAAACCTCATTTTCAATAGCCTACGCATAACTCTGATAATCTTTACTATTTGCGAAAAGGGTTTTTTGTAAAAACCTGCAATAATTTATTTGACATTTAGTAAAGGGTTTCCGGAAGTTAGCCTAAATTTTTAAAACACTATTCAACCCCCCTTCTAGGGTTTCCTGTGGTTCCTACAAAGTGTCTGAGAGCCTGGAGAGGCTTAGTGGAATAAAGAATACTCGGTTCAGCCTGGAGAGGCTGGGTGTACAAAGAATACTTGGTTGAGCTTGAAGAGGCTTGTCTGTAAAAGAATACTTGTTTACACTTAGTTAAGTGTCTGAGAGTCTGGAGAGGCTTGGTGAAAGAAAAAATACTCGTTGGGCTTGGAGAGGCCACGTGTGCAAATAATACTCGTTGGGCCTGGAGAGGTCAGGTGTGCAAAGAATACTCGTTGGGCCTGGAGAGGCCAGGTGTGCAAATAATACTCGTTGTAATCTTGCGGGATTAGTGGAAAATCCAGTGGAGTTTTGCCCTGGGACTGGATGTAGCTCACTGGGTTAGTGGGTGAACCAGTATAAATTTTTGTCATCAAGTTCTCTCTACCCTGATCTCTTTACTTTCAGTTTAAACTAACCAAGGAGGGTTTAAGAAAAGTTGTTTTATTAATCCGAGCAGAAAACAACTTTTTCTTTAAGAGAAAGTCATTTCAAAAAGGGTTTTATTCAACCTTCTGAGTTGCATAAGCAAGTTGTTGAAACTCCCAGTTTCGGAAAGTTGACCAAATATTTTCAAATTAGTCTTGCTTGTTCGAAAGGTTTTTCCAAAAATCTGTAAAGATGGTAAAACATTATTCAACCCCCCTTCTAGTGTTTCCTGTGGTCCTAACAATTACAACCCAAGAAAGACCTTATGATCCATGCTGATTATGTGTTGTATGTTAACTGAAAATGACTAGTAATTTTAATTATTCAACTGCAGTGGAAAAATTGAGGGAAACACTCAATTTTTAATCTGAAATTTGGAAAGTGATAGTTGTCTACCAAGAGATGTTGATATTGTATTCATGATATTCAAATTCATAGTTAGGGATTGTAATTAACTGTTTACATCTGATTTTCTTGGTTGAGGGCAAGCAAGAAGCTATGTTGGGGGGAGTTGATAAGAGTTAGAATTGAGTAAATTTATATGTAATTATAACACTTATTGACTATGAATTATTGAATTTCTAATCCAAAACCACCCTTCTTTGCTTAATTTGTGGCAATTGTAATTAATGGAGTCTCATTTGAATTTATTGCTATTTTGATGAAGAAACTATTGATTTTTACAGGTAAGAAGCTAAGGTACAAATGAAGCATCAAGTGAACAGTACGAGAGACAATAGCTGTGTAGAAAAAGATTCAAAGGCAAGGCAAGCTGGGAAATTAATTACTGTTTCATGCGCTTCACCTGCGCTGAGCGCAGGCAAAGCGCAGGAGATGTAACCCTTGCGTTTTAATGAGCCGTCAGACAGCTTTTGAGAGAGACTTGGAGTTTTGGCAGATACGAAGCTTTGGAGAAGAGTTTCATAGTTTCTATAGACCATTCTGGAGCAAGAGGGAGACTACAACAGAGCTGGAAGGCTTCACTGCTAATCTTCTTCTTAATCCTTGTTGGTTGTAATGGCTACCATGAGTAGCTAAATTTTTCTTTAGGATTGAATGTAGTTGATACAATCCCTGATTGTATTTTGGATCATTAATATTTAGGAATAACTGTTTTATCAATAAACTGGTGTTTTTATTTCTATTCTTAATGCTTAACTTCCTTCTTGTAACAGAGTTATGATTTGATTTCTTGAATTGGCTGGGAAGCTGTTCTCTAAATCCGATTTGGGTAAAAACACTCAATAGGTTGAATACCTAGGGATATGGTTCAATTTATTGATAATTTTAACAACTTTTCTTAAAGCTAGGCAATTTGTTAAACATCCAAGGGATTGGTGTTTAGGGAATTGTTCTAAGAATTTCACATTTGAGGAATCAATGTGAATGAATTATATTTTTGCTTCAGTATTGTTAATTGCAAATTCCTAAATATTATTGAGTTCCTGAAATACAAGAGGGATGCGATAGACGAAATTCAATCCTAGTTTCTCTATTGCTCAATTTCATCCATATTTCTTTTTGTCTCAAATTCTTTTATTTTATCTTTTAATTCACTTTTTACAAAACAAATCCAATCATTCACAATCTTTCTCACTCAGTAAGTGTGAGTTCTAAGAATTTTATTTTGCACTGTTCCTCGTGGGTATGACAACCCCTATTCTTCTACTATTATACTGCTGCGATATTGGTACGCTTGCCAAGATCTCAACAGGCAGTTCCTCCCTTGTTTCCACGGTGATAATAATAGTTTGTCACATGGGTCTTGTTACCTTGGGGTGATGGTGATGACAAGCATTGCGACGATGGTTCAACAGTGATAATGGACGTGGCAATGGAGTGGATGGATGACGAAATGGTTATGATGCCTGAGAAGTTGACAATGGAATAATGGTCAGGGATGGAATTTGGAGTTGTTGGGTCAGCTAAATGGTGGCCATGAAAAGTGGTTCTTGGTAACAATCAGGAGAGTTGATGGTGAAGTGTTTCTATGTTTTTTTCATGGAGCCCAACATGCAAGTTAATAAAGATATGAAGGTGTTGAGGTGAGTGGATCGATGAAGGAAGAGAATAAGGACTATGATGCTACTCTATGATGAGGGGATGGTGTTGATTTGGGAGTTGTAGTCTAGGATTTTATGGTGGTTGCTCATGGTTGTTGGAGATTGCCCATGATGGTGTAGAAGGGGAAAAAATATTTTCATAGCCCAATTTTGGGGTGTGGGAGTGGAGGTAAAAGAGGGATATGAAGAAAAAATGTGATAACTTTGGTACTTGCATTTTTTAGTTGGTACTAGTACCAAACTAAGTTGTTCCAATTATAATCTGCAATGCGTTTCCCATTTAAGCTTGACTGTTTTTCAAGAGTATAACTTTTTTAGTTTTTATTAGTGTACACAATAAAATTTAAAATATGTTTTGACCCTCTAATTTTAAATTATTTTTAAAAAATTGCAAATACATTCAGAGACGTCTTCTTCCTCAAGTTTTAGATAACGGTGAGAGGAAAGGAAGCAACCTCCAGCGATGGGATAAGAACTTCGACTAAGATAGAGGGAGATCTGACATGGTGGTGGCAAGAGAATCTAACGTGGTGGTTTGTGACGGGGAAAGAGATTGACGTTGACGAAGTGAGGAAGAGCAACTCCAACGAGGTGATTCCGAGATTGGCTCGCATCAGTATGAAGGTGAAGCTCAATGGTGGAAAATGGAGTCTATAGGAGTCGCGTAATGCACGCGGTGGCTTTGATGAGGTGTGGTAGTGGTGCTGACATCTTTGGTGGCTATAGTGCTAATGGTTTGGGTTGAAAGCAGAGGTTGGTTATGATTACTGTTTTTTTGGTAAGCTCACGATGATGGCAAGACGTGCTCCAACACAACTTGAGTGAAGATGAGTAGGTGGAGACTTACGATGAAGCTTGGTACAACAACTTTATTGGTTTGTGATGGTGGAAATGTGATGATGATGCTCTTGTGAGAGTTTTAACTTTATGGTTGAAATAGGTGTTGATGAAACAAAATGCTTTGCCAATGCATAGGTTGGTTTGTATGGGGGGTAGAAAATGGGTTTGTCATGGGAAGAAGATAATGACTTACAACAATCTTTTAATGCCTATGAGAGAGGTTCGAAAATGAAATCGTGGACAAGAAGAGGATGACACCATTATTGAGGAAATGAAGGTTCTTGAAAATTTCCAATAAATTTCTAATAATTTAGTTATTTTTTGGGCTTGAAAGATAAATTTTATTAAGCATTGAAATTTCAATGATGCCCTTAAAATAATGTCAGACCAAACAATAACTCATAAGGATGACTAAACACATGTCACATCCATATTCAGCCATATGGGACGAGTACCAGTACCAAATAAAAAACAAAGGTGTCGTAAAATCTACCAAAAAAGAAATGAAGAGAGAAAAATAAAAGATGTAATAATTGACATGATAAAAAAAATGAAGAAAAGGATAAAAAGAAAAATGAGGTAGGAAGGAAGTTATAAAACATGTGAGTGTAAATAACTTAGTGGAAATGGAGAAAGAATGTGGTTGCCAAACCATGCTTTTATGCTCTTTTCCTCTCCAAATAAAGAAAAATGATCCCCGAAATTCTCCGTGACCTATTCTCACTCAAAAAATCGCTTGGAGCTACCCTATAAAAGTTTGTTTTCAATACTTGTCAATAAAACCCATGAGGAAGTGCCAAACTAACATTTTAGGCCTTTGCTATTCCCACCCCCTTCTATTTTTTTGAAATTTTTTCTAACTATCCCACCCTTTTTCGGACACTTGTGTTCATAAACCATTTTTTTAAATGACTTTTGGACAACCATTTTTTAAATTTCTCTTCCCAACACTTATATACGAAAATCAAATTCCAGATTTACTCGTAATGTCTATTAGCACATTTACTCATGAACTCACCTTACATCCAGTGACCAACCACCATACAACCAAACCCAAACCCGTGTCTAACACCTTCACAACCTCTAACTACCTACATTTCCAGTCATCACCTCCACAACCTTCGTACCAAGCCGTTGCGTCTCAGCCCTCATGCACCTTCGCGTTTTGTAGCAAGGCTGTGGCCAATCATCCATTATTCTGAGAGTTGAATTTCCCCCACCTTCTTCGCCAACCAACCAGCCAACTTCATCCTATCGCCACACCATCACTATTTTGAACTCACCTTGCACCATTACTTCATCTCCACCTAATCATTCTCATCCCATAAATCGACACACCGAGCTCCTTTGTCGTCTGCGTGTGCGTTGTGGCACAGTCCCACCATTACCGATTTGGCCCCTCCGGCGGAGTACAGATCCTCTCCATTTCTCAAAGAAATGGAGATGTCCATTTGATGAAATTACATGCTAACACATGTCTTTTAATTTTTTAACGGTTGGGATTTCATGAGTTAATTCAATTTTTTTCAAAAAAAATTAAACTTGATATATGCTTCGTGCCAAGACCATCTCTCTCCTCTCCGTTCATTTTCTTTGAGAAAGTTAGATTCCATTCCATCTCTCTAAAGGGTGCTTTCAATAATTAAATGTAATTCAAGAATGATGCATGAATTTGGTTTTGGTTTCAATTCTGCACATCAATTAGGATACTATATTCCTACTTTATCATGTGTATTTTCTTCCTACTGTTTCGATTTCATATCTAAAAAATGTAATAAGACGATGAACCACCGCATACAGCCACTTCTCTCCTAAGCAGTGCACCACCGCCCATATCCCACCATCGAACAACCGCATATAGCCACTTCTAACTTCTCTTGGCCGCGCAAAGCATCACAAAACCAACAACATGTCGTCCGCGCTGCTGTGCGTCCCGTCGGCCAACCTGCGCACGCCTCCGACGGGCACCACTGCGCCACTGTAATGGCCAACACCGTTCGCCCACTGTCTTCCTCGGGCCACATCATTCCTCTGCAACACCGTTCTCCACCGTGGCCAACCGCTGTCATATGCTCTGCTTCGCTGCCGTCGTGAGGTACAGTTTCTTCCCCGCCGAGAATGCCCATCGTCACTCTGCATCTCGATTCAAACAGCTATAGCAGGCGAGAAGCACGACTTCTCTTCTCTTGACTGTACTGTATGCTATTCAGAGAGATAAAGCCTAGAACCAGCAGATTGAATTGAAACTGAGAAATAAAATCACAACCGTTGGATTTTTTAGAGCCATGTGTCATTTGTAGATTCAATGAACTGGAAACCTCCATTTCTATAAGAAATGGAGAGGAACTGGACGCCCTCCGGCGTCATAAACTGCGTCATCGTGGCACAACCCCACCGTGATCAATTTGGCTCCTTTGGTGGTGGACACTGCGTCATCGAGACACAGTCACGTCGCTGTTTTATGTGTCTTCTGATCGTACATTTCTTAGTCGTTAACCGATTTACTGCACCGTCGACAGAGTGCCACACCACCTTGAGTCATCGGCAGTCATAGTGGGGTGGGAGAGGGGCGACAATGTAGGTGGGGGTGGGAGAGAAGGAGAAGGGGGTGGGGTAGTTTGGGAAATACATAAAAAAAAGAAAAGGGGTGTGGATAGGAAACAAGGTTAGAAATAGCCATGACCTACATTGTTACATTGTGAATCTTTGAGAATCTCCTAATTGCTCTTTTCTTTTCCCTATTTATTTCATTTTTTATTATCTTATCTTATTATTTGCAAGCAATTTGAATTTTATTTGGATCAAAACTTTATAATTTTTAAATATCTTAAATCTTAAATTATTATAATAATTATTATAATAATAACATGGCTGTTAAAAAATTAAAATAATACTTGATCCTAATATGTAAAACTGCTTCAACGAATATCTTAATTTATTATAATGAATTTTATTTTTATTTGATGATTAAATATTACTATATCATATAAGGGATGAAATAACGATTTTCATATAATAAGAGATATTTTAATTTTTCACTTTAACAAGATTAACATTTAACATAATTAAATGTTATAGTAAATTACAATCATAAATGAACTCACATCAAAGTATCCTTTTGGATATAATTAAATTTAAAATGGTTGAAAATAAGTTATCTACAATTGTAAAAAACATTTAACGAAATTAAACTTTAGAAAATTAACTATTAATAGTTCTGATAAATTTTACTGAAAACGGATCCTCTGCAACGGGGTAAGTAAAACTGGAGAGTCTGTAGTAAGCTAAATTTAAACCATAGATTAAAAAGTAAAAACAATTGATCAAGCGGCTCACATTAAATTTGCTCAAACACACCGTTTCACTAACCCGTAAACAATCCCCTTCGCTTCGAATGTCCAGCAGCAGGAAGGGTAGTAGCAAGTGGAACTGCCAAGAGAGTTTGTTGCGACAGCGACCGTGAAGCACGCGGTGATGCGGCTGCTGCAACGGGCTATCCTCTGATTTCTCTGTGTCTTCTGCTCTTTCTATTACGCGGTGAGAGTGACAGGGGCGTGCGATGTTTGTGAGCCTTTTCTATCTCATTATGATGGTTGTACTCATACCTCTCTATCTGTGATTCCAGTGTTTGTATATTTATGAGCTTGTTCACTGACATTTTGAACTAGCAGACTAAGGAGAGATGTCAGGAGCTCAAAACATTGTACATTGCGGTTATTCAATTCAACACACTCTGCATCCAAGGGTGTTGTTTAACTTTATCACAAGGAGAGCTTTTATGTAATTCCCTTCAAGATGATGCTAATTTTACTTTGTCAAGTTACATTGAGCGCAATGCTTAGTTGGTAGCATTAGCATGTCTTTCCTTTGTTATTAGTCACTATAAATTATAATTATAGTTATAATTTTATAATTAAATACACTATAAATTATAAATTATAATAAATAAAAATATACTATAAATAAAAGCAGTTTACAAATGCTACGTGTTCCGTTTCGGGCGGCCTCACTCAGTCACTCACTTATTTCGTGCCCTGACAGCACAGACATATCCTTGACCAAAGAGGAGTTTTTGTCGTTTTGTGACTCTTCATTTACTTTTTCATTTATTTTTTCTCAGCAACCCAAAACAAAACTTAGCAAGCAAGCTTCTGCTTCATTTCACCGCAGGAAGAAGGTGGTTTCGCCACTATTCTCCAACACAACACTGCATTGGGACTCAGTCTTCGTTCTCTGTTATTAAACTCTTCCCCAGAGCAACAACGAGTAGTGCCATCCAATGCAGCAACCCGGCGAAGTTCTCACGGTAAAAAACCGGAAACCTTTTGCTTTCGTGGGTCCATTTCTAGGCGCCAGTTGCTAATGCACGTTTGTTTATAGATTTTGGATGCTGAAAGATTCATTCAGTGGAGTTCCTGCTTTTTTTTTTTTAATTATTATTTATCACTTTTATTTGAGTGCGTGGTGTCTATTTGGATTTTTTTTTATTGTTGCTATTAGCTTACTTTCTTCTTTTGTTGTGATATCGGGGAAGAGGAGGCCGGTGCTGTAACCATTTTCCCTTGTTTTATTTATTTATTTATTTTTTTGCGTTAGCATAGTGAACAACTCTTGCATTGATTTTGAAGAATATTCTAACGTGAATTTGTCAATGGTTTAATTAAATAAATGCAATAATAATTGTGATAAGAAGCTTTAATCCTGTACTTGGAAACAGAGAGGCTGACCAGTGATCACACATGGGTCTAGTTGGCGAGTGTTAATTACAGCCGTAATTGTAGGAGTTAATTTTAATTTAGGCCCTAATTGGTTCGACTGATATGCATTAGTAACCAAGCTTCTACGCATATATCATAAATGCACTGAGCTTGTTATGTCTATAGTTGACCTGATGAAATATTTGCAAGCTGGTCATTTGAATTTACAAACCGTGTAAAACAAATATCAATTTCTTCAAAGCTGAATTTTCTCTCCTACAAAGTGAATTTCCACTAGGCTTTGTCCTTTCATGGACAGCTAGATGCTCAACATGTGAATTTCACTGGTTGTGGTTCATAGATGTTTAACACTTTGAGCAACTGTCCTAATCATTACATCCCATTTCTCCATTCCACACTTGACTTGGGAAAATAATTTCTCTTTGTTGGCATTTTACTGAAAGAACATTTGAAAAAAGCAATTATTTCTCACAATTTAAGCTGGGCTGTACCTAGACTGTGCCACCTCCATACCATTGAAATTTTCATGCTTGCCAAATTCTTCGGTTGAACTTGTATGCAAGAAACTGTACTTTTCTCACTTGAGAGAATGAGTGGCTTGAAGATTTTGTATTAAAAACTTCATGCAGAAAATTTAGCTGTTCTTTGTAGTTGATGGTTATGTGTTCATTATCCCCTGCAGGTTGAACCTTGCAATATATGCGGTGATGTTGGCTATCCTGAAGCAATTGCTACTTGCTGTAAATGCAACATAAATCGTGAACATGTGTAATGATCTCTCATTTTAATTTCTCTTACATTCTTTATGTGCCTTTGATTATTCTGACATTACTTTTTTGGTTCATTCTGTTAAAGAAACCTTATTAGTACTAAAAATTTAGGGCAAGTGATATATGTGCCTGCTTGTCTATTTGAATATATACTTGCTGGGAACCTTGAGCAATTAATTATGAGGGCTTCTTTGTTTCTAAACCTGATATGTGCAGTCTACTATCAAATGCAATAGGACATATATTATGGATTGAAGAAGGAACATAATTAGTAAGATTAAAGAAAGATTGAAAAAGGGAAAATTACAATTTAATTTGGGAACTTTGTTTTATACATTTTCTTCTGAGCTTACAAATTATTGGTTTTGGCTTTTGACCGATAGTTTTGCTATATGACTTTGCAGTACTAGTGCTGCACAGAATCTTGTTCTGAATCAATGCAATTTCTGTCCTTTTTCAGTTATTGCATGCGAATTTATCGCACAGATGTTCCTGATGATTGGATTTGTGATTCTTGCCAATCCAAGAATGGTGCAGCTTCACCATGTAAAGTGAATCAGGATTTTGGCTTGCAGACTTCTAAAAGGCAAAGAGCTGTTACAACAGGGAAAGTGAAGTTCCTTCATGAGGAAGAAGTCATTAAACTTTCTTTTTCCAATGCTCCCATGAAACCTATTCCAGCAAACTCTACTTTTCTGATGACCCGAAAGGCTTCTGTTGGATCCAAAAATGTTATTTCAAAGATTTCCTCCCAGATACCTTCTGTTGGATCCAAAAATGTTATTTCAAAGATTTCCTCCCAGACACCGAAATCAAATCCTGGCATATCTATGGTACTTGGGAAGCTTCCAAGAAATGATGTGGTACACAAGAATCAAATGACTGATAAACATGCTTTTCACTCATTATCAAAAGGTGAGAATTTCTCTCCATCTTTGCTTCAGTCCCAATTCTTTTGTGCCCTTTGAACAGAAAATATGCTTACACCCAGAAAAAACCATTTCCTCCTAACATTTATGATTCATGTGCTTAAAAGCTTAAAATGTAGGTTGATTATGCCTGTTTAAGCTGATTTGATGGAATTAAAATTGTGTTTGCTAATACCAATTAAGTCAGAGTTTCTTGAGTCACTGCTTTCGTATATGTGCAATATTGTTTAACAGAAATAGGCTTTAAGTTTAATAACTTGACTAGAATGTTTTTAGAAAAGGTTATACATTTTGTGAGCTGGATTTAATTTTCATCCACTGACACGGACCTTGTAAGGAGTATTAGTATTACACGTATTACACTATCCCTCTATCAGTGATATTGAACCATATGTGACTATGGGAGAGTATTAGTTTTAAAAAAATATTTAAATCCTTTACTTTGCAGTTTTTATTGGACTTGTTTGTGATTTCTATTTGAGATTATGGTTTTTGTAGGACCAGCAAAGGAGCATAGACATGTATCTAAGCGACGAGTGGGTGCAATGATACCTGACAAGAAAGTTGAAACCTGTGATCTTCAGATAGAAAAACCTACAAAAGGGCCACCTTGTGAATCTTTGTCAGCAAGAAGTTCTTTACCTATTGTTGGTTCAGGTAGGACACTTGTTATGATTTAATTCTTTGTATTTTGTCTGTTGCTTTCTTCTATTGAATGTTGCATTTACTCAAGTCCTAAAATCTCAATATGAATATGTAGATATGTATCTTGGTATGTAGTATGATATTAGTCACTTGAAGCCTGTGGGTTTTGAGCCTATCATCTCCTTTTTTTTTTGTCCGTTTACTCTCTGTTTTGTCATTAGGTGATATCCTTGGTGCGGCCGCTGAATGTAACAGATCTTATATTGAAAAAAGCAACCTTCAGAGTATTCAGGAAAACTTCAACCTTCATCGCAAATATTTACCCTCTTCAATTTGTGCTTGGAGGTGCGTACCTCTCCTCCCCTGTTGTTGATAACTTACCTGTCTTAAATTGCCCTTGCTGGCAAATGCATAGCAAATTCCAATCTGTAGTGAATAGGAAGAATGAAATTATCAGATTTCCTTTCAGTTTTATCTATATTACTATTTTCAAGCGGTCTTAGAAAATGAGTATGTACATGGGTTCATGTAAACCATTTATGTTTACAGTCATGCACTTTTGAATGATCTTTTCTTCGATTTTGAATATTTATGTTGGGGAAAAGACTTTTGTTAAGATATGTAGAGATATTACTGTTTATTCTCTTTGATTTATTGTATAGTTTCCTGATTTAGGTTGATCCTAAACTGATTTAGATTGATCCTATTCTCAAATCTCTAGGGATTGGTTCTCTCATAACATGTATATATATACATTGTTGTATTTGCTAATTCAATCAATCAATATACACTTTTCCATATTTCTATTTCAAGTTGGTACCAGAGCTCTTCTGGTCCAGGGAACTGTTTTTACTCCGGTCGCCCACCTAGGTCATCCTTTTTTTTTTCAGCGGCTGCCTGTGTGGACGCCGCCAAAGTGTTCAGAAGTCGCAGATCTGGCACCCCACCGCGCGCCGCCTCCGACGCCTCCTCCACGCGCCGCCACGCGCCGTTTTTTTCTCAAAGCTGCTCGTCGGCGCGTGGGGTCCACGCCCCGCCCTCCCGGCCTCCGTTCGCGACGCCGCTTGTTTCGTTGGGTTCGTCGGCTCTTCCTCTGTCTGTTTTGACCACTTTCAGGTCGTGGGTCACACTCTTTGGTGGCTGTTCGGTTGTTTTTGGTTGCTGCCAAACCGTTTTTTGGCGGCTGTTTGACGTTCCTGCTGCTGTTTGGCGTTCTTTCTACTGTTTGGTGGCTGTTTGACGTTCTTGCTGCTGTTTGGTGTTTTCTTGTTGCTGCAAGACTGTCTTTTAGTAGCTGTTTGGTGTTTTGGTTGCTGTTCTCCTTCTTTTTCCACATGGCGGAGATTTCCAAAGTTGATAAGGAGGATCCAAAAATTGAGTCTTCTAAAAGGGGACTGGTTTCCTTTGCTTTTTCTGGTTCACCGGTTATTACCTCTGAGAAGTTGAATGGTAAAAATTATTTAGACTGGTCTACTGCAGTTGAGATATGGTTTTTAGGCCAGGGTCTTTATGATCACCTTGTTAAGAAGGCTTCCGAGGTTGATAAAGATATGAGTGATGAATGGCAGCGAGCAGATTATCAACTTGTATCTGTATTATGGCAGTCCATTGAGCCCAAATTAATGGTGCATTTTCGCCCGTACAAGACATGTTATGATGTTTGGAAGAAAGCTCGGAATATTTATGCCAATGACATCCAGAGATTGTATGAATCTGTTCGTGGTTTAGCAACACTTCAAATGGTTGATCATGATTTGCCATCTTATTTGAATCATGCTCAATCCACCATTGATGAGCTGAAGCTGATGTTGGTTAGTGATGATCTTCAGAAAGTATTAAGCAAGCTCGATAATATGTTCATGGTCTTTATCCTTCATGGACTTCATAAGGACTACGGATCTGTTCGTGATCAGATTTTGACAAATCCCACCATCCCTACGGTGGAAGAACTCATAGATCGTTTGATTCGGGTTCCTTCACCTGAGGCAGAATCTCAAACAGCATCCGAGTCCTCTGCTTTTGTCTCCAGTACCACTGAACGTGGAGGACGAGGTCGTGGTCGTGGCCGTGGTCGTGGAAAAGGGGGGTAGAGGAAACCTTCATTGCACCTACTGCCAGAGAGATGGACATACACGTGATAGGTGTTACTCTTTGCATGGCTTTCCGAGCAAGACAACTAATGTTGCTCAATCTCTGACTTCAGAGCCCAAGATTGAATCTGAGAGCAATCATCCAATCTCCTGGTCTGTTGATGATTACAAAGAGTACCTTCAACTGAAGGCAGCCCAACAGACCTCTTCCTCAGTCACTGTTGCTCACACCGGTAATTCTACAGTCTGTCTCTCTCATTCTACGCCTCTTGGACCTTGGGTTTTGGATTCTGGTGCTTCTGATCACCTAACTAGTAATGCCTCTCTTTTCCCTAACTTATCCTCACCTAAAACTCCACATCATATCACCCTTGCTGATGGGTCCAAAGTCCAAGCCACCGGTATTGGCCAAATTTCACCTGTTCCCTCACTACCATTGAAATCAGTTTTATTAGTTCCTGGATGTCCCTTCAATTTAATTTCTATAAGCAAGTTGACTCAATCATTAAATTGTGCCATCACCTTCACTTCTGATTCTTTCTTGATACAGGACCGGAGTACGGGACGGACGATTGGAGCAGGATCTGAATCACATGGTCTCTACTACCTTCAGTCCTCTGCTTCTGCCATATGTGCATCTACTGAGTCTCCTGGTTTGCTCCATCGTCGTCTTGGTCATCCTAGCTTACATAAACTGAAGAAAATGGTACCTCATCTTTCCCAGTTGGAGTCCTTAGAGTGTGAGTCGTGTCAACTAGGAAAGCATGTTAGAACTTCTTTTCCTAGTAGTGTTCATGGTCGAGCTGTGTCTCCTTTTGATATTGTTCATTCTGATGTTTGGGGTCCTAGTCGTGTTGCGTCTATTTTAGGACATAGGTATTATGTTACTTTCATTGATGATTTTTCAAGATGTACTTGGATCTTTCTAATGAAAAATCGTTCTGAGTTATTCACAATTTTCAAAACTTTCTGTTTAGAAATCAAAACTCAGTTTGGCAAAGTAATCCGTGTTCTACGAAGTGATAATGCTAAAGAATACTTCTCTGATTGTTTCACTTCCTTCATGAATTCCCATGGCATTCAACATCAATCTAGTTGTCCTCATACACCTCAACAAAATGGTGTCGCCGAGCGAAAACATAGACATATTGTGGACACTGCCCGTACTCTGCTATTGAATGCTAATGCACCTCCAAAATTGTGGGGTCATGCTGTCCTTATTGCAGGATATTTAATAAATCGGATGTCATCCTCTGTTTTGAATGATCAAGTTCCTCATTCCCTGTTATATCCATTGGATTCTCTTTACTCTGTCCCCCCTCGTGTTTTTGGTTGTACTTGTTTTGTTCATGATTTTTCCCCAGGTCGTGATAAGTTGTCTGCCCGTGCTATCAAATGTGTGTTCTTAGGATATTCTCGTGTCCAAAAGGGGTACCATTGCTACTCTCCCACTACACATCGGTTCTATACCAGTGCAGATGTCACCTTCTTTGAAGACACAACATTTTTCAGTACCTCAGAAGTCTCTTCACTGGACTCCGATCTCTATTCTCAGGTATTGCCTATTCCTCTTGTTGATTCTGTTGAGTCTCCACCTGCTACTTTAGAGACACCTGAGCCTCCACCAGAGTGTCCTCCTCCTTCCCTACCAGGGTCTGGTCGTCTCCCACACCGATATGGGATAACTTATGAGCGTCGGTTACATACTTTGGTTCCACCTCCTAGTACACCGTGTGATTCCACTTCTGCTCCAGTCTCCTCACCTACTCCGGCTCCACCTCTCCCAGTTGACTTGCCCATTGCTCTTCGTAAAGGTAAACGTTCTACTTCTAATCCTCATCCCATTTATAATTTTCTCTCATATCATCGTTTGTCTCCTACCTATTCTGCTTTTGTCTCTGCTATATCCTCTATTACCATTCCCAAGACAGTACAGGAGGCCTTAACCCATCCAGGATGGCGACAAGCTATGATTGATGAGATGACAACTTTAGAATTTAACCATACTTGGGAACTTGTTCCACCTCCGTCCGGCAAATCTGTTGTTGGATGTCGGTGGGTCTTTAATGTTAAAGTGGGCCCTGATGGACAGGTGGATAGATTGAAAGCTCGTCTTGTGGCTAAGGGATACACACAGGTATATGGTTTGGATTACAGTGACACTTTCTCTCCAGTTGCGAAGATGGCCTCAGTTCGCCTATTCTTGGCCATGGCTGCTGTGCGACATTGGCCCTTGTTTCAATTGGATATAAAAAATGCTTTCTTACATGGTGACTTGGAGGAGGAGATCTATATGGAGCAACCCCCTGGGTTTGTTGCTCAGGGGGAGTCTGACCTTGTGTGTAAATTACGGAAGTCCTTATATGGCCTTAAACAATCACCTCGAGCTTGGTTTGGTCGGTTTAGCAAAGTCATACAGGAGTTTGGAATGATCCGCTGCGAGGCAGACCGGTCTGTTTTCTTTAGATGCTCACTGACCCATAAATTCATTTATCTTGTGGTTTATGTGGATGATATTGTAATTACAGGTGATGATCAGGAGGGCATCAAGGCTCTAAAGCAACACTTATTTGAGCACTTTCAAACTAAGGATTTAGGTCCTCTGCGCTATTTCCTTGGGATTGAGGTTGCTCAGTCAAAGTCCGGTGTTGCTATTTCTCAGAGGAAATATGCTCTTGACATTCTGGAGGAGACAGGACTCACAGATTGTAAGCCAGTTGACACCCCAATGGATCCTAATGTGAAGCTTCTACCTAACCAGGGGGAGCCCTATTCTGACCCAGGGAGGTATCGAAGACTAGTGGGCAAGTTAAATTATCTCACCATGACCAGACCTGATATATCCTTTCCTGTCAGTGTTGTAAGTCAGTTCCTTAACTCTCCTTGTGAGAGTCATTGACATGCAGTTGTGCGGATCCTCAGATATCTCAAAGGATCACCTGGGAAGGGACTTGTTTACAGTGATAGAGGACATACAAATATTGTTGGGTATTCCGATGCAGATTGGGCAGGTGATGCAAGTGACAGACGGTCAACAACGGGTTATTGTGTGTTCTTGGGAGGTAATCTTGTTTCATGGAAGAGTAAAAGGCAAAGTGTTGTTGTCAGATCGAGCACAGAAGCAGAGTATCGTGCAATGGCTCACACCACATGTGAGCTTCTGTGGCTAAAGTCTTTAATTCAAGAGTTGCAGTTTTGCAAGGTTGGCCCTATGGAACTAATGTGTGATAACCAGTCAGCCTTATACCTCTCCTCTAATCCAGTTTTTCATGAGAGGACAAAGCATATAAAAGTTGATTGTCATTTTATCAGAGAAAAGATCCTCTCCGGTGTCATCAAGACTTCCTCAGTTTGCTCCAAGGATCAACTTGCAGATATTTTTACTAAATCTTTACGGGGTCCTAGGATAACCTATATATGTGACAAGCTGGATGCCTATGATATGTATGCTCCAGCTTGAGGGGGAGTGTTAAGATATGTAGAGATATTACTGTTTATTCTCTTTGATTTATTGTATAGTTTCCTGATTTAAGTTGATCCTAAACTGATTTAGATTGATCCTATTCCCAAATCTCTAGGGATTGGTTCTCTCATAACATGTAT
This sequence comes from Sesbania bispinosa, assembly GCA_026901365.1. NCBI lineage: Eukaryota > Viridiplantae > Streptophyta > Magnoliopsida > Fabales > Fabaceae > Sesbania > Sesbania bispinosa. The sequence continues at coordinate 493,754 of QLOH01000287.1, forward strand.
ATATATACACTGTTGTATTTGCTAATTCAATCAATCAATATACACTTTTCCATATTTCTATTTCAAGTACTTTGATAGTGGTAAATATTAATTTCTCATGACATTTATAGACATGTTAGGCTTTAAGTACAAGCCATCACAATTGTAAAACTTGTATGCTTATTTTTGTTGAAATAAAAGGTGATGAGGATCTGTAGGTCACTAGGTCCTTATAGTTTTACTTGTTTTTCAAGTAGGTCCCAGTTTTAAAGTTTGTAATTGGGTCCTTTAGTCCTTAGACTTCTAAAAATTTTCAAGTAATGGTTTGGGCATGTATGTTGATGTATTGGTAAGGAGGGTTGACAAGATGGAGGATAGTCCAATCATAAGAGGTAGTGGGAGACTGAGGAAAACTGTAGGCTTACCAAACCATTAAGAAATATTTAGGGGTGAACAAGTCTTTCTTTGAAGTTATTTCATGACAAAACATTATGGCGTCATATGATCTATATAGCCGATCTCACCTAGTAGGAAAAACCTTAGTTGTTGTAATTGCCTACTTGTTAACACCATTGAGATTTTGTTAACAATTGCTAAACTATAGGGGCTTATTTATATTAATATCAAACGAACTATAGGGACCTATAGAATTGTGTTTTCTGTCAAATAGGTCCTTATAGCTTATTTGAATTATTCAAGTAAATCCCTATAGTTTAATGGAGTCTCAATGCTGTTGGTTTGTAGGGGCCAAATTACAAAATTTTGAACTATAGGGACCTATTTAAAGATTTGGTGAAACTTGAGGGACCTTCAGTGTAACTTAAGCAAGTATGTATAGCAAGTTATATTTTTAAAGAAGTGACTGACATGAATTTCTTTTTCGTATGAAATAAGCTATTGCTGCATTATACAAGTATGGTTCTTGTGTGGAGTAATGATACTTTATCCTCACAAATCCCTCATAGACTCCACGGTGGACTTATCTGGAGTCTGGACCATTGTCCTTGTGTGCTGCTGAAAGTTGGAATTATTGAACTTCTACACTTACTTTTTTGTAGCTGAATTTATTATGTTATTAAATTGGGAGTTTCTGGCTGCCCAAGAACAGCTTCTGTCAAGAGACAATGGACAAGATCACAGGACCTTGTTTATTTCTTTTATTTTTGAGATAAAAGTTATTCTCATTAATTATTCCCTTCTTGGATCCAATGTTTCCATTTTCTGAGCAAAAGCTTAGAATAGAGCATGTTATGAGTATGGTGCAAGTTTCAATCACTTAGTGTGTGTTTGGATGGAAAATTCTAGAACTCCTAAAATTGTGAAATGAATTGTAAGTGATGATTAAAAAGAGAGTTAAGTATGAGAGGAATTGTAAATAATAACCTAAAAAGTTAAACATAAAAAGAAACATTGAAATTCTCTCTCAATATGTGTCATTTGAAATTCCTCATAGTTGTTATAAAAATCCCTTCTATTTGTCATTTGAAACTTATTCTTTTATTATCCTAACACATGGAATTTAGTAATTTAGAATTACTCTATCCAAACACAAGGTAAAGGAATTTATTGTTAGTATTATATGCCACCTACAGATGCTATATATTTAGTTTCATGAAATCCAGTTTTATTAACATGAAATTTTGTATGCTGTTGACCATTTTCTAGGGGTCGATTCCAAATTCTTCAAACATCTGCATCTGGTGAATTTTATGACGGGTTTGAGGCCCACCCTCCATGCACTGTCAATAGAAATGCGTACAAATTTTCAATTAAAATGCCTTCAGTCCTTCAATTGGAATCATTTTCTGCGATGAATGTCTTGACTGATGTATTTGAGAATGATTCTCCTAGTCTTCAGGATATTGCATTGTATTTCTTTCCATCAGATAACACTGAGAGGTCAGTCTTTGATTCTTATTTTGATGCTCTTTCTTCTTTTTTATTTTTGTGTCAGGCCATTAATTGTTATATAAGCTACTTATACATCATGTTCTCAATTGAGTGTAGGTCCAGAAAGAACTTAAATAGTGTATTGAAGTTTATGAAGCATGAAAAATCAATGTTGAGAAGTTTTATTGATGGAGTGGAGTTGTTGATATTTGCCTCAAATCATCTTAATATGGATTTAAGGGGTACGTTTATTATTCTCATGCATTTGTCTGCTCTACCGCATTCATATTAACACCCTTAACTACAATCCCTATTCTTGGAAATTGAATATTAAATCGTGAGAGCAGGTTCAAAAGATTGAAACCTGCTTTGACTTTTTTACTCTTTGAAATTGCGCTTTCTTGAATTTATTATTACTTTGTGTGTCTTCTTGAGGATGACAAATATTAGTGTGCATAGGTACTGTTGCTGCAGTAAATGCAGGACATTTCCTGTGGGGAGTCTTTCGCCAAAATAGAATTGATAAAGCTATTGAAAGATTACCTGACATGGAGCCTATTGACATGGATGTTGATATGATTGGAGGAAAGGACGTGGTGGAGAGAATTGATCATGTTCATAAAGATAAACCCAAGAGTCTCTCGGATTGGTCTTTGGATGGGACTGTTCTTCAGAGCACCTCTAGGAAGGTTGAAGAAAAGACCTTAATCACTTCAAGCCATTTGAATTTGTGTGTTCAGGATAAATCAGTTTTGTCTGAAGAGCTTAGAAAGAAAACCAAGTCTGAGCTTTCTTCTGATCCATTCTTGCGGAATTCTGTCAAGGAGTACTCTAAATACTTGGACAAACTGGATGTTCCACCGGGCTTCGAAGTGCATGCTAAAAAGTTTTCAGGGAAAACTGCAGCCAATGAGGAAAAAGCTATGGTAAATGGTGGAAGATCAGTGTCTAACAGCACATGCTTTGTGGGACTTTCAGGACGTGATAGTGTGCAACCTTCCAAATTTAAGAGACTTAACGACTTGAATTAAAATATCTTCAGGTATTGCCGTATTGGTATATATATAGTATACTACAATGGCTAGAAGTTATAGATAGCTTGTATGTACAGTTTCTGAACAAACTCTAATATCTTCGACTGGCAGATAATTTGGCGATTTGCTTATGGTCCAATTAATATATACCAATAGAATAGAATGTGCATATGCTTATTTTCTCCCTTTCTAGTAAATCGTAATGTGTTTCCCCACCACTTTTTGTTTGCACTTTCATCCCTGGGTCTCACATCACGTGTCAATTTGTCAAGGGGGTTAATTTAACCCGAAAACTAGGAATTGTGAATATGTCACTTGACTAATTAATTATACCACTTGATGAAACTATTAATGAGATTTAAGATCATGTCATGGTTTAATTTTATGTTTTTCCCCTTCAATTTTTGACTGATGAAAAATAGTAAATAGGGTTTATTCCAAAATGTACATTGTAATTTTTTGTTAAAAGAAGTTATGGAAGATTGTGTGGTACTTTTATTAATCATTAAGTATTGGACTTTATATATATATATATATATATATATATATATATATATAGGAAAAATAGAATATAATTACCATAAACTTTCACCCATTTTTAAATAGGCATTATGAACTTAATTTTGTCCTAATTAATTCTTAAATTTATAGGCTTTTTGACCAAAATAAGGTTAAAAAAATTATTTACTAGAATAATGTGGGAAAGAAACATTTTACCATTGTGATTTTTGCCAGCATGGAAAGTAAATACCAAAGTGCAAATCATAAAGTGCCTCTGTGAATAAATTTCACGCAGAACCTGTAACGTCCTAATTTCTAAATCTAAGAATTAAGTTCATTGGAAGCAACATTTTTGAATTTCTGAAATTATTTCACGCCATTTTAAATATCACACAACAAACATCATATATCGCTTAAGTCCAAACGCCTACTTAAACAGTATACGAAAACATAAACTAAATACATAAAAGCCAATAAGGTTACATGTTTATCCAATACATAAGAATAACTTGGGATACCCCCATACATGTGCCCTAAACAAAATAGAGAGGGCCCGAAGGCTACACATGTATAGTCGTATCCCACAAAAGAATAAATATACATTGCAACATAATCTAATCATAAATAGGGTCTAACAACTAAAACATAACATCCTGGCCCCAAACAACATATAAATGAAACAACTCCCCAGACTCCAAGCTCACTGTCCGGTGTGGGGAGGAACCTATGCATCTAAAAATATATCTCACAAAACGTGTGAGGCAGATGTCTCATTGAATATAACTATGCTCACGCAGTGTAGGAAAGACAGACAAATGCTATGCAATAATTAAGCAAGTACATATCAGATAACACAATCATTCTCAACTCAAGTGACTATAATTCTCATAACATGCTTTTCCTGGCAGACGGGGTCTTTTTACTAATTTTAACACTAGACCTGAGCTCAGACTATAAGAAACGTCTCCATTGGGACTAATACCCGCCACTTATAATAGATGTATATTGTATTTTTTAGGGACGGGAGTGATTTTCTATTTTGTTGAAATCGTACATAGTAGTGGTATTTAATTGCTTAAAAAGTCACTGGTGGGCAAAAACACGGTGAAATGTAAAACTAGATCAAATATTCATAATTTATAAAAAATAAAAAAATGTTATCAACGATTACAACTGGAACATGTGAATGATATAATAACTCAACATTAGCTTTCTTGAGTAAACACAAATAAGACGCTATGCTGAATAGCGCCACCATTTATACAATATATGGGAGGCGCTGTATGAGTAATCGTTTTGTGTAAAAAAACAATTTTTGGTCCTTCTCGTATGGGAGACGCTAACAGAGTTCGCACCTTACTTTCGCTCTGCATGAAAATTATTCACAGGGGCACTTTATGATTTTGCGTTTTGCTATTTACTTTCCACGCCGGTAAAAACCACACCACAATGGTAAAATGTTCTATTCCCACATTATTCTGGTAAATTTCTATGGTACCCGCTTAATTTGGAGGGTTTTGAAACCCTTCTATTCTTCACCAATAGCCGTGCGTTTGCATTTAATGAAGCCCTGTTTTGTTTTTTTTTTTGGTGCACGCCTTGTTTTGTTTTTTAACAATTGGTTGTAAAATATTGGTTTTTTTGCATTATAGTTCTCTGAATTTAAATGTGCATTTTTCATCCTTTTATTTCAAATTTTATTTCTTTAATTAAAATAATTAATTTTATTTATTAATTAAAGGCTTAATTGCACTTTTGGTCCCCCTATTATCATCAATCTGCGATTTTGGTCCCCCTACTTTTTTTTGCGATTTTGGTCCTCTTATTATTCCAAATTCGGGATTTAGTTTAAAATCTTGGTCCACCTATTTTCAAAATCTGTGTTAGAGGGACCAAAATCGCGAAAAAAAAAGTAGGGAGACCAAAATCGCGGATTGATAATAATATGGGACCAAAAGTGCAATTAAGCCTTAATTAAATTAATCTAAAATCTTAACGGTTTCTTTCTTCCCCTTGTTCTAACCCTAGCACCTTAGTCCCCAATATCAGAATCCACGGTTCTTGTGCTTGATTTTCTCCTAGACTTTCATTCCTTTGTTGACCATTTTTTTCACTTCCTACCATTCTTCTCAAGCTTTCATTGTTTCCATATTTATTAATTTGAAGCTTGGTCACTCTAATTCCACCGGTGCAATCTGTGGAAAGTTGCCCTGTTTGTGACTGTATCCTTTTGCTGGTGTTCTTAATTTGTGACAGAGAGGTGAAGCTTGACAAGTGCAATTATTGCTTCCAATGGCGAGACGATGATAGATGCTTCTATTATTGATCTGGGCGTTCAATAGTTGCGATGTCCCTGTACTGTTTCTTCATCGGCGACGTTCTAGTAATCCTAGATCTGAAACTTCGTTTTTTTAAATGTAATACATTATTAACATGGCAGCGTCTAGGGTGAATTACCGCGTGGGTGAAACACCAGTGATTCACCCTCTCTTAACCGTTGGATTTGCTTTATTTATAATCAATGGATCACATTATGTCATGGTAACCGGTCGTTCAATGAATTTACTGAGCAGTCACTTTGTCTCATAGTCTCTCAATCTCCATCATCTTCCTCCAACTTCGTCGCCTGCTGTGCACCTACGCCGGTGTCTCCAACTTGGCCAACAAATTCCCCAGCGTGTTCTCCGCCACTTGCCTCACTCCCTCTGATACCGTCAATGCCCCCTCCATCAACAACTTCAACGTTTTCACCGTCTTCGGCAAATACACTTCTTCGGAGGCAGCGATTGAGATCCTCAAATCCTAGATATGTGACCGATCGAGAACGTTGAAGTTGGAGTGAAGCCACTCCTTGGCTTGGTTTGTAACTTCCATCTGGGTCTTTTGATCCAAATAAAAGATGTATTCATGAGCGAGTGTTAGGAATATGCACTAGAGACTTTTATATTTATGAACATCCATCACTTGTATCATGTTATTTTATAAAGTCAAACTTATTCTTTTAGAATATAATTATTGTCCTTAGAATAGTAAGCTTAAACTTCATAAGAAATCAAGTAGATGACTTGATCGTGAGATCTTATGAAGAACTATTCTTAAATAGTCCCTAGTCAAGTATCATCTTAGGACAAAGATGCATTTAGACTAGTATGTGAGTTCATTGATGATCACATCTCACAGATCATGGATATGAGATATCATGTGCTCACATAGGTACACATTAAAAGTAATGGTGTACTGGACAGACCCACCTTAAGAACGTTGCATGGGTTGTTACACAAGTGTCATGAATGTTTCTTAAATTGATAAATGTTATATGAAGTCCTTCGACCTGAAATCACTACGATTCCTACATAAGGAATTATATGTTTTAATTATCATCAAACGTTACCTGTAACAGGGTAATCATAAAGATGGTTTTTGGACATATAATAAATTATGTGGTGGAATGTGAGTGCCTTAGATGGGATTTGTCCCTCCTATGTAACATGAGTTATATCTGTAGGCCTCTTGATAAAGTGAGACTGCAAAATGCATGACCATGCTCAGGAGGATAAATATGAGATATTTATTTTTGTACAGTCTACTTGGGGATCAAGAAATATAAATTAAACTATACAAGGTTGACACAATCCATGCCATTGTGTTCAATTAGATATTTGGACAAAGGGACAAATAATATAAATTATTATCATAAAATAGGATTTATCAAAGTTGTTGACAATCTCAATATTTGGATAGTGATGTGTTGCTAGATACCGCTCACTATTTATGATATTAAATATAAAAGGGTTTTATTTTAATATTATAACCAAATATTAAAAGCCTATTGGGTCGCACGCATACAACAAGCCACTAGGAAAGGATAATAATTCTAATTTAATTTAATTAGAATTATTATAACATAATGGGCCAGGCCCATAAGTGTGAGGGTTAAGTGAGTGAGGGGGTAAAACCCTAGCCACCACTCTATAAATAGAGCATGAGATACACTACTCCATACACACATGAACAATCGCTTTTTACTCTCTAAGACTACTAGCAGAGTTGAGGAGGGTTTCCTAGTACGGCTGTTGGCGTGGATACCAATAGAGACGCCGCTACTCTTGCCTCGTTTGTAATCCTAATAAGGTACGACCTTTCGTTTCAATACCTTTTATGCCTTGATTCGTGTTTTCGCAAAACGATCATAACAAGGGAGGGAATCCATTTATTTCCGTTGTACCCTGACCATATGCTTGATTCCCTTCAGCTAGAACATCCACTAATTGCTTAATGTTGGTGTTGTAAATCAAAAAGGCCAAATTGGTTAGGCTCCATCTATACTTTCCCGAATACTTCTTTAAACTCTTTGGTGCCTTTGAAAATCTCTTCCAAGATCATGGAGGTTGCAAGGACACATCCCTCCCTCGATGATGGCCTGGACAAGGTCCTTGACTACACGAATGAAAAAAATGCATCTAATAGTCATTGTATTTCTTTGCATTTTGATTCAGACCTCTACTTGCAATTTTAAAAACATTCTTATTTCTAAGTGGTAGGTAGAAAAACCTGTAATAGCAGGTAAAAAAGGTGGAACACTAGTGTTACACTCATACTATAATTCACCCTAGCTTAACCCTATTAATATTCTCAAATGCAAAAGTGTGTCCACCATGAGCCTGTCAAAGTGGCATTAGCTATTTTGAGAATACGTGAAGGGTGGGTTAGATTCTCAGGTTTACCCCACCTTTTATTTTAATTTTATTCATTATTAATTGTGTCTTATTTTTTAGATGAAATTAAAGCATAAAAAATAATTAACAAAAAGATAAAATAAATAATTAAAATATCTAATGATATCATATAAATAGATATTATATTTTTATTGTAAAAGCAAATATTTATATTAAATGAATTATATAAATTATTTACTTATATCTTATAACATTCAAATATATTAATTAACATTTAGATATTAGTCTTTTTCTAGATGAAATTAAGATACAAAAATTTAATTAACAAGTAACTAAAGTAAATAGTTAAATTATCTAATAACTAGAAAAGATGAAATTACCGACGGAATATCCTATTCTGAGACGGAGGTAAATTTTTTTCTTTAGAGACAGAATTGAGAGACGGAATATTCCGTCTCAGATGTGTTCCGTCTCTAAGTCCGTCTCTAAATTGTTAAAACTATATTAGAGACGGAATTTAGAGACGGAATTGTTCCGTGTCTAATATATTCCGTCTCTAAGGCCGTCTCTAAATCCCAAGCTAATAATATCAATGGTAATAATAATATTAGAGACGGAATATAGAGACGGAAATATGATTATGATATATAATCCGTCTCTACGTGTTATTATTGAGACAAAGTGTAGAGACGGAATTATTCCGTCTCTAATTTCCATTTTTTACTCTAAAAATTAATTCTTATTTAGGATATAATTTATACCATGTCAAATAATTTTAATAAAAATAAATATAACATTTTTTAAATGCAAAAGTAAATATTTATATTAAATAAATTAATTAGTTATATTTTATGACAATGGATTATATTATTTATAATTCATATATGGCTCATTTTGTAGATGAAATTAAAATATAAAAATTTAATTAACAAGTAGCTAAATTAAAAAATAAAAATATCTGATGATATCTGTTGAGAACCATAATCTGAAAATATCGAAGGAAAGATTATGGGCTGAGCCCATCTTAAGAAAGGACAAAAAGAATTAAAAGAAAAGTAGACCAAGTACAGGTAAGGGGCGTGCAGGTGAAAGACAGGCGACAGGAGCGACTTACAGAGCCTGATAGGCAGGAAATGTTTTACATAATTTAAGAGGATTAACCACTGGTCCACGAAATGCTCCAGACTTATTAGCAAAAAAAAAGGAATAGCGTCTAGCAGGGTCTCTGAGTTAACAACATATCAAAACACGCTTTGTAGTCGTTGGAGGTGACCAGAGTCAAACTAGAGACATAGGAACAAGGAAGGGAGATAAAAAGGAAGGCAGATGGGGCAAGGAAGGGACATTTTGCTTGGCACCTCACTAGTGATCTTTAGTTTTTTCTTTTGTAAAAAACACCATTAAGTGAAGATCTGTGAAATATTCAAAACCGGACTGAAACAATATCGATTACTGAATGAAATGGTTTTATTGAACCGTTGACACCAAATAGGCATCAGTGGTTTCACATGTATAAAGCAAGTGCTAATGACCCAATGTAATGCTTGCATTTTAATTTCAGTGATCTTTTAATTATAAATTAATTTCAGAGACCTAATTGGTGAAAAATAGGGATAAATAAAAACACCTATGGATCACAAACAAAATTTTAAAAAATCATTCTAAGGTGTTGTTGTGTGAGTTAGGACTATCTGTGAAGGACGCGTGTGTCTATGGCCTAACCAAGCATAAGGCTAGTAAAACCATTGCTTTAAATCCCAAAAAAAAAATATTTTAGGCCCCCAATTTATTTTAGTTATAAATATTTTTTTAAAAATTAAATGAAATTAGCATTAAGAGTATAATATTTTCTATAAAAGATTACGCCCTTCACCTTATCTTGGTAATTAAATACTTTTTTAATTTTACTTTATTTAATTTCTATAAAATATTACTTATTATTTAATTTTATAGATGTTGAAATATGTTAAAGTATGTTAAAGTCAATAAAATACCGATTATCATAAATTTTAATACTTGTTAAGAAAATATAAAAATTATTAAGTGAATTTATTTTATTATTAAATGAAAAAAACATTAAATAGGTTTTATTTTTTATAAGCAACTAAATAGGTTTTGTTAAGATAATAACTTTTAAATAAAATTATAATATTTTTAATATATTAATTTAATTAATTTATAAGGTCTCATTTTATAACTTGTTTTAGGCCTAGATAGACGTTGGGACGATCCTTAATGGGTCATGTTGAAGTCATGATTCTTCCGATACCAAGTGACCGCCATAACACCGACATCAATAATTCAAAACTCGAGTCGTGTCAGGGATCATGTGAAGTGCTTATATACCAATCTCGGTTAATTTTCTAATTAAAACGTAATTTTGGCTTATTAATTAATGGAAAATAAAGAAAAATCAATAAAAATACCTATGGACCACGTAAATTTTTTTTAAAAAACATTTTACGGTGACATTGGGTGGGTTTAGCATTGTAGGTGAAGGATGTGTCACTTTATGATGGTGATCTAATGGGTAATGTTAATACCATGAATTTTTTCTACATCAAGCGGTTAAGAGTTTCTATGTTAACATTTGTGCGTCCAGCAAAGAAATGTCCGTCATAACACCAACATTTAAGAATTCAAAACTTGAGTCACCAGAGTGTTAGGGACCATGTGAAGAGTCTAAAGTGAACTTTCCAATTAAAATATAATTTTAACTTATTAATTAATGAAGAGATAAAATAAATCAATACAAATATGAGTGGATCACGAAAAAATGTTAAAAAATCACTCTAAGGTACACATTATATGGGTTTAGCATTGTATGTGAAGGACATGTCAATTCTTGAAGTTGAACCAATGTTGTGGTTGTTAGAGTTCCACATTGCTTAGAGATAAGGCTAAATTATGGTATATAAGCCTTGGACAATCCTCACCCTACAAGCTAGCTTTTGGGGTTGAGTTAGACCCGGGTCCAAAATCTAATAGTGGTCATGCATGATTCCCATACCAAGTGTTAGAGTTCTCACATACCCTAGCCTTTATGCTTCATATAAAGGAAGTGACCACCATGATACCAACATTCAAGAATTCAAAACTCGAGTCACTAGAGTGTTAGGGACAACGTGACGTGCCGAAATACTAGTTTTAGTGAATGTTATAATTAAAATGTAATTTTGCATGCTAAGTAGTGAGAAATTATAAATAAATAAATTAAAAAAAACTTGGGGTCATAATAAAAATTTAAAAATTAAATCTAATGTGTCATCGGTGGGTTTAGCATTGTATGTGAAGGGTGTGTAATTTCTTAAATGCATTCACGCACGGGAAAACCACTAATGCCAACTTTGTGCATTCATTCATTCACGCACGGTAAAATAAGAATCGAACTCCAACCCTCCTATTTAGGGCAAAGTGCTAGTGCCACAATGGCAAGCTTGCCTATTGTTACAACTTGTGCATTATAATATATAAATAAACTTAATAAATTAGATTTCCTTCAAAAAAAAATTCGAGGCTCCAGATCTGGGAGCACATGAAACGCCACAGATCTGGATATGGCGTAGTGGGACTTCGCAACACCGAAAGTCGATCAAGAAATAGAAAAACATATCACTCATTGCGCCATTGGAAGCAGTAATTGCAGCTGTCAAGCTTCACCTCTTTATTGTGGATCAAGAACGGCCATTTCGGCTGTGGGCATGGGGGCACCTCAACGGTGGCTGCAGCTGGTAGGGTTTCCGGGGCTGTTTTGCTCCTCTCTATCTCTCTCTCTGATCTTAATTCTGGATTTAGGATCTGTTTTTCTTTCATTTTTATGTCTGAGATCTCCTTTTCATGGTGCTTGCCGGTTGTTACAAGTATGGTGACTATGGTGGATTAGAGAAGGCACGACTTTTTTTTTTGGTGGGGAGGCACAACTTTGAATAACCATGCTTGACAGTGTTTCACCGAGAGATAGAGAATGTCGTTGGTGGCAAGCGTGGTGGAGTCATGGTGGTTGGGGAGGAATAGATTACAAATAATTTGAGTAAACTAGCAAATCGATTCCCGACTCTGCGGGGATTGTGCAGTTTCGTCCTTGACTTTGCTAAAATATCACTTTAGTCCATACTTGTAAAAGACACATGCACTTTAGTCCCTAAAGGGCATATTTTCTAATAAAGTGAAGGACTAAAGTGCATGCTTTTTAGTGAAATAATGACTAAAGTGCATGTGTTTTTAACAAAGTATGGACTAAAGTGCTATTTTAGCAAAGTTAGGGACGAAATTGCATGGTCCCCGCAGAGTCAGAGACCGATTTGCTAGTTTAATCCAAATAATTTTATAAAAAGTCATAATTTAAAAATTTAAAAAAATTAATCAAATAAAAACATTTTTAACTAAATATTGAAAATAAATTATTTTATTATGAAGGATTAACTTGTAAATTAATTAACTTTGTCTCATTTAAGTCAATACTCCCTTCATTAAATGAGATCTTATTTGTTATTGGTCAAGTGAGTGAGGGTTCCAAAACCCTTTGATTTAGTCGAGTACCATAGCAATGCCCATATTTTTTTGGGTAAAATATGTTTTTGACCCTTATAAAATATGCGAGTTTTGCTTTTAGTCCCTATAAAATTTTTCTTTAATAAATCGTCTTCCCAATTTTTTTTTTGCAATTAGTCCCTCCCATCAATTGGCGTGTGCCAGATGCTGATGTGGCATATTCTCTCTTTCCTAAGTGTCCATTGTTGTGTTTATGGGAGTCTTAAACCGCCAGAAATGTGATTGTTTGTGACCGCCACAAACACACCCCTATTATTTCCCTCACTCCCTCTTCTTCCTTCCCCTAATAATTACCCACCCACCCTAATGTCCTTCGAGATATTCCACTAACAGGACGGGCAAGACTAGCTGAATTTTGTTTAGGAAAGTTCATCCTCTGAATCAATTTCTTCATAATCAAAGCATGCAATTGACAAACGTGAGCTTGATTTCCTTTTTGCTACACTTTGCTCTTTTGGAAGCGAGGTCTTGATATTCAGTAGCATTAATTATTTTCAACAGTAATGTTGGGTATTTGAATTGACATGCTTGAAGGAATTTGGCCCTAAGCAAATCCCAGGGTGATGTTTCTGTTGCAGCTAGAGTCATCAGTGCACAATTTGCACTACTATTGATGGTCTGCATTACACTAGCAGACCCACCAGCCCCGGATGATGGAAAAGCCACGCAATCTTGTTGGACTGATGATGACGCTTAAAACAAACACATAGATGACAATTAGTTTCTTACATCACTGGTAAGCCTCATATCAATAAGGAATTTTAGAGAGGAGAATAATAAAATAAGTTTGCAGGATTATCTCCATGGAACTCTCAATAAGACTACTGGATTTTTTATTGGTATATTCCTATGATCCTATCCATTAATAGAAAATCTATTTATCCATCTTCAAGGTAGTATCTTGAGGCACCTTGGGAGCAGCCAAATATTTCATCGCACCTTCAAAGATTAATTGAACATCACCCACATTGAGACCTTCACATGGACCATCTTTGCAATACTGCTTGTAGTTTGGATTTGAAGGAATGATGGGAGATTCCTCCATCCAAGGTTCATATTTGACACATGGTAATGCAAACAGAGACGAACAAAATCTGGCTTGCAGTAAACCACGACTCTTACACAAACCATCACAATGGAAATCTTCAAGGGTTTCTAATGAGAGTGAAAACCAGAAGGCCTCACCCACAATGAAGAGTTTTGAAAGGTCGTGTGAAGAACATTCACAATGTCACCTATATGGAAGGTCTTGGTTTGTCAATGGAAGACGTGAGCTCCTCTTCTCACGGGAAGGGTGTGTGTGCTGTGAAGAGATGAATGAGGAAAACAACTTTAGAAGCTCTAGGTTAACGGGGGTGGGGGAAAATGGTGGGTGGGTGGGTAGTTTTTAGGGAAGGGAAAATGGGGATGGGAGAAGTGGGGAAATGGTAGGGGTATGTTTCTGGCGGTCACAAGCACATTTTTGGCGGTTTAAGACCCCCATAAACACAACAATGGACACTTAGGAAAGAGAGAATATGCCACATTAGCACCTGGCACACGCCAATTGAAGGGAGGGACTAATTGCAAAAAATAATTTTGGGAGGACGATTTACTAAAGAAAAATTTTATAGGGACTAAAACAAAACTTGCTTATTTTACAGGGACCAAAAACATATTTTACCCGTTTTTTTTGCCTTATTTTGGTCAAAAAGCCTAAATTTTTATCATTATTGCAATAGCTCTTTTCATTAACATTGTTATGGATCCGTTTTTAATATGACTTGACAAAATACGCCTAGCCATGACGCCTTACTTAAACACGCCCAACACTTTACCGTTTTGACACGCCAATCTAGGCGTTTGACACCGCTGTTGACACACGCCTTGCTTGGCCTCCAAGATTGCTTTTCTAGACTGACAACGACATCCTGCTATTTGCTGACAGTGATAGCCTGCAACCTGTTTTTCTGACTAACAGAGCGACAGTCTACTCTTGTTCCCCATGCGCCCATGATGTCGTTGTCGCCCAACAACTTCTTTGACCCATTTTAATTCCTATAAAGGAGTTCATCTCGTGACCACTGGAGGGGAGATTGAAGCATACAAAAGGGAAAAAGAAATAAAAAACCATTGGACACCATGCGAGAACCAAAAAACACAGCCAAGAATGAAGGCGTATTCTGTAAAATCACCTCATCCTTCATGAAGAACCATGATGGCCCTTCCATTCACCATAATATTTCAAGAACCAAAGTCTCTCATCCACTTCCATCATCTTACACCTCTCAAGCATATGAATCCTACTCTCTTTCTCTTTGTATTAAACTTATATTAATTCTCACTTTGTAATGATCAACTCCGACCCTCACAATATTGATGTATATCATTTGAAATCCATATTGAAACAAACATGAAATTAAATAATTAACAAACTATTCAACCCTTCATGACTTTGTGTTTAAAATATTAAAATCATAAAAAAATAATAAAAAATAGAAAAATACCTTAAATTTAAAGAACACACCATTATCTTTCGGTTTTAGAATTTTAAATTTGACAGAATTCAAAATTAAGAATATGCTTAATTTTACTCTCTTAAATGCTTATAATATTGCCTTTATCCACGAGTGAGTTGTCAAAACTCAGGGATCCACAAATTAATTTTTAAATTTTATTTTATAAAAAATTTCCAGGAGCATTGAGTTATTAAAGCTAAGGGATTCTTAAAACAATTTGTTTATATTCATTTTGTTATTAAGTTTTAGGAGCCTAAGTTGTGAAAACTTAGACATCCTTAAAATGATTTTTAAATCTATTTTATTTTACAAATGCATTAGGTTTTATGCGATTTTTAGTTTATTAACATGAGATTTCATGTACTTTCACCTTTTTCTAGGGGTCGATTCCAAATTCTTCAAGCAACATCTGATGAATTTTATGCCGAGTTTGAGGCTCGATCTTCGTACATTGTCAATACAAATGCACACAATTTTTCACCTACAATGCCTTCAGTGCTTCAACTTGAATCACTTCCTGCGATGAATTAATGTCTTGACTGATGTATTTGGGAATGATTCTTCTAGTGTTGAGGACCAGTTTGCAACAATGGATTTTAGA
The DNA here is from genome assembly GCA_026901365.1 of Sesbania bispinosa. Lineage (NCBI taxonomy): Eukaryota > Viridiplantae > Streptophyta > Magnoliopsida > Fabales > Fabaceae > Sesbania > Sesbania bispinosa. Next base: position 509,484 of record QLOH01000287.1, read on the forward strand.
GAAGCATGGGACAAGCCCAATAAGCGCAGAGAACGAGGAATAAGGACAAGGAAGAGACCAGGGGACAAAAGGGAGAGCTCTCAGGCGGCAAAAGGAAGGAACAACAGCAGTCTGCGCATGCTAGCAAGCAGAAAAATGTCTTATACCGTTAAGGGATGGTTGTCCATAAACATACGAAAGGTGAGCTAGAAATTAGTGAAAAAGAGGGAAAGCGTCTCTGAGGATACCTCCCTGACAAAGGACGCGAGAACAGAGACGCTTGAGGACCGTTGAATGGAGGAGCGGGAAAGAGAAAAGATAAAGGAAGGAGAAGGAAGCAATAGAGGGATCATTGGCACCTCAACAGTCATAACTTGTACACTTAGTAGAATAAAAAATATCAAAGAGAACCTAATCTGAAACATTTGGCGACTCCACTGGGGAGGTGCCAAGTCAGAATGAACAAACAAGGTAACACCGAGGAGATTGTCATTTAGCCTCGAAGATTTCCTAGAAGGGGAGACGGAGAGGATAGACCTCAACACGGCTGCTGGAAATGAACGTTTGAATAATGAACGGGAGAATATGTATTTCATAACTCCCACTGATCGGAGGAAGGAAGTACGTACAGAGCTAAACCTACTGAGTGGTTTAGAGACGCCCACGCGGGCCGCTACGAAAGAAAGTCCCCATACAATGATACCCATCGATGTGCTCAACAACATCATCATGAACCAACAAAGCCTGGTCAATCTGGTGACAAGATTGCAAGCTCAAGTTAAGGAAGGAGGAGCTGCCGTAGCCAATCGCCACGTTCATGACCAGGAGGTTCCAATGAAACACCAAGATGACGCCCCAGTCACGCTAGGAGAGTTAAGACGATTACTCTAGGCAGGAAAAGAAAGTACCACCATTATGATTGATCTGGAACCCCCATTTGCCAAGGAGGTACTAGCCACACCGTACCCGACCGGGTACTAACCACCCTCCTTCAGAAAGTTTGACGGAACAAGCAGTGTGCGAGAACATTTGATGTGCTTCCTTGACGACCTGGGTGTGCACCGGAACAACAAAAAGCTGAGGCTCAAGGAATTTTCCAAGTCCTTGTCTGGAAGGGCTTTCACTTGGTACGTAAAACTACGCCCTTACTCAATAAAAGAATGAGAGGAGCTAGCCTCAGAATTTTGTGGTAAGTTCCTGGAGGAAGAAGGCGCCTTGCACATAATGGATTTAGGCAGCGTCAAACAAAAAGTAGGAGAGGGTCTGGTAGCCTTCATAAAGCGTTATAGGGACCGGGCCCTGCAATGCAAGGAAACGCTGCCATAGGCAGATTTGGTTTATGGGTGCATAAAAAACATAGAGGATGACTCACAAATCTTCCTCAGCCTTCGCTGAACTCATGAGGAAAGGAGCTGATGTAGCTGAAGCGATTAAGAGGCAGGGGAAGTGATGACACCTGTTAGTGGATTTCTGAGCTGATAGCTGGGAGCTGGTGAGCTAGCAAGCTTGGACCTGTTGGAATGCTTGGAGCTGAGTCAAGGCATGGGTCAACCTTATTTTTGCTCAACCCTCCCATGGTCAACCTTTGACCTTTGACCACTTGACCCAAGTCAACATGAAGATTTCCAATTAATTAGAAGATTAATTAGGATTTATTTGTAATTATGACTTATTTGTAATTTTCTTAATTTTGTACTCATGAGGGGCGCTACTTTTTATGGGTTTATTGGTTAGGAGATTGCCTTGCTACAAGGCTTAGGAGTCATGGGTTCAATTCCCACCTAGGATAATTTTCACTCATCTTGTATTTTCCTTCCCACTACCTAGCCACCTCTTTTTCCTATAAATAGGAGGCCACCCCCCTTGTATTACAACTTTGATGAATTAGTAAAGGCATTATGCCCATTTTTCTCTTCAAGTGTGAGTTGAGAGTAGGCTTGGTGGTTCTTGATTAAGCCAACCTGGGACTTATCTGGTTCTCCTGAATCGGTGGCGTCTATCGATTGGACTTATCTGCTGTGGGTGGATTCCTGCTTCAGTGGCGTCCCAACCATCTCTTTCTCTTCCACTTTTTCTTTCATTTTCTCTCATTTCCCTTCATTTTCATGCGTGAATATAGCTGCTGCCCTGCACCTATATTTCGCATTTTAAATGCTAATTCTTGATTCTAACCGGTTGTTTTTGCTCAATTCTAGATCCACTACTTCCCTGCTATCAATTGGTCATCAGAGCTTTGTTGAATTAAGCAATTTTGGAGCATTTTGGGGGCTGTTTTGGGTGCTGCACTTGGCTGTCCTTGGTGCAGAATATTCACTCATTTTAGTGTAATTCCATACCTTTGTTTCAATTGTAATTGGACTTGGACTGTTTCCTGGGCCCGAGGTGCCTTTCTACTGTTGTCAGCATTGTTTGTTTGCTTGTTGATTGCTTGAATTCTTTCTAGTATGGGGCTGTTTTTGAGCCGCTAATCCCACCCCTCAGGTGTTTGATAAAATGCCTATTCTAATTGCTCATACTTGTTCTTGAGTGATTCTTGCAATAAACTGCTATAAACTGCTTGTTTGTTGGTGAAGTGTGGTAAGAGGAGGCATTGTTGTCTTCATTTTTCCAAAGATCGTTCACCTACATTTTCTCCCATTTCACCATTACTTGTTTCATCCCCCATATCCATCTCTTTACTTTCCGCTTTTAATTTTCCGCCATTTAATTTCAGTTTCTCCCTATCCTTTTACTTTTTTGCCATCCCCTTTACTTTTCTTCAATTTAAATTCTGTCCTCCCCATCCTTTTAATTTCTGCCATCCCCTTTACATTCTATCATTTAATTTCAGTCCTCCCCATCCTTTTAATTTCTGCCGTTCCCCTCTACATTCAGTCATTTACATTTGTGGTCTCCCCATCCTTTTAATTTCTGCCATCGGTACTTTTTGCCATTTACATTCTTCCATTACATTTCTGTCCTCCCCATCCTTCTAATTTCAGTTTCCCCCTTTACTTTCTTGTCATTTAATTTTGCACAATTTTCTTCCTATTTTTGCCATTTTTGTGCATTTTTTGGGCACTGTTTTGTTCATTTTTCTACTCCTGTTCTGTTTGTCTGTTTGGCATTTTGATTGCAAACATGAATTGATTGATATCTCTACCTTGGACTTTCCCTGTTTGATTGTGCAAAACGCTCACCGTTAGACTACTTTTTGGTTCACAAAGTTGGAAGAAAATCAATAAATTCCAATTGTTGATTTTCCTCCAAAATTTAATTCCCATCTTAAAATTGAACCAAAACGCGTTTCTGTGACCGTAGTGTGTTTGTATAATCAACAAGGAAGTGCTAAACAATTTTTTTGGAATTTTTTGAAATCAGGTTTCCATACCATTTTATTTTACAGTTTTTAGAAATCAGCTTGTCCATTTTGTTTTTTTGGTACCGTTTGGACCAGTTTAGTGTCAAAAATATAAAAGAATTGCAGTAGGTGCAGTTTATTTTTTTATAATTTTGTACAAATTTCTGTTGGGGAAAAAGCCAAAAAGAAAGAAAAGAGGCAAAGAAAAAATACAAAAAAATTATATTACCAAAAATACAAAAAGAGGTGTAAAAAGATAAAAGGGTGCAAAAGTCAACCACAAGGCAACAAAAGTCAAAAGACACCCAAAAAGTCAAAAAAAAATTCAAAAAAATTCAGAAAAATAGAAAAACAAAAACAAATAAATATCCCAACAATACAGTGATAATTTTACTGTAATTTTCTTTTTCTTTTCCCTTTATACTATAAATTGAGTTGTATTTGCTGTTTTTCAAAAACGACAATTTTGGCAACTCTTTTCAAAAAATCACCAAAAACAATTCTCTTTGCAATTTCTTCCGTCTTGTCTTGTTTGCTTTCTACTCTTGTGTATAAACCTTCTAGAGTGCTTGCTTTTCTTGTTTGTCTATATCAACTATTTATTTTGTCTTAGGAAATTCTAAATCCTCTTTCAGTAGGTATTTTCTTTTGTTTGTGCGCTTCTATTTGGGAAGGGTTAAGACTTAGTCTCGCTGTTGGTCTTTTGCAAGATCAAACCAACCTCAACCAAGTAGAAGAGGCAAGAGAGTTTTCATTATAGAAAAAGCCAAAAAGAGTGTCATACACGAGTGTTACATTCCGTTGAGTGTAAACACTTAGTTTGAGTGGAGAGGTCCATAAAACTCTAAAGACTAAAATCAATCTAGGAGAATGGAAGGAAGGAGGCAAGGGGAAAGGGCAACCATGTTGTTTAGAAAAGCCTTAGAAACACCATTGGGTGAAGAAGAGAGCCAAAGAGAGAACCTATTCCACACTAGGTGTCACATTGAAGATAAGGTATTCTTAGTGATCATAGATGAAGTAGTAGCAACTTAGCTAGCCTTAGGTTAGTTAACAAGCTAAACTTACCTACTACCCCCACATCCAGAACCTTATACACTTCAATGGGTGAGTGATGAGGAAGAAATTATGGTGGATAGGCAAGTGAGAATAAGGTTTAACATATGAGAATGCAAAGATGAAATAACCTTTGATGTTATACCCTTAGAAGCCTCACACATCCTATTAGGAAGACCTTGGCAATATGAGAGAAGGGTAAAATATGATGGGTTTGCCAATACCTATAGGTTTCGCCACTAAGGAATAAAATTCACACTCATGCCTATGACCTCAAAGGAAATAAAAGAAGATCAAACCACACTTAAGAGGTTAATAGAACAAGAGAAAAGAGAACAAATAGAAAAAGAGAAAAAAGAAAAACTTAAAAGAGAAAGTGAGGAAAAAGAATTAAGAGTGAAAGAAGAGAAAGTATGTTTATCTTGTGATCATTTGAATGCTAACTCTTCTAGTAAAAGCATGAATAGGTTGATGGAAAATACTTCTAGTGTTGCAAAGAGTACAATTCAAGTTGTTGAAAGGGAGTTTCCTAAACTTACGTTCTTTATGCATGAAATGCCTCTTTCTATGCACAATTTTATGCCACAGAGCATTACATGTTTGAAAGAAATGAACAATGTTGATAATGCTTTGAAACCTATTGCATGTTTAGAAAAATCAACTAAGTTTAAGAGTACCATGAAACTTACTAGAGATGTATGTTTAGTCAATTCCTTTGATCAATTTAGATTGCATGATAGGAATGATAACAAAGTTGGATTGAATATGCATGCACCTTTGGTTTGTATTTATAATGTGCATACACATTTTGGACCTAAAATAATTGTTTCATATAAAGATGTGTATTATGCTCTTGAACTAGTTAGTAAAAAGGATAAAAATTTGGATGAAGCTATCACATATGAGAAAACTTGTTTGACATCCATTTCACATGATGATATGCTTCATAGTGTGCTTTCTCAATGTGATTCTTTTGATGTTTCACCTTACATGAACACATATGATAATATGCAAAAGGTGTGATATTACTTGGGTGAGTGCATTAGAATGGATATGCCTCTTGAACAAACATGCATGAATACCTCATGGTATGAACATATGCACCACCCTTTTGACAATCATACTCAAGATGCATGTGTTTTGTTCAATAAAAATGTTGGGATCTCACTTCCAAGAAATAAGACATTCATACCACATAGTTTCAAATGTGCTTTCATTTGGGAACACACTTTAGGATATTTTGATGATTCTAATGAGTTGCAGTGTACTAGGAACTTGTGCAAGGGAAGTTTCTTATTCTTCCCTAGTGTGCAGTTTGTTGTTCTACCTACATGGCATGGCTTTAGGAGATTGGTCTTTGATCCGGGATCCAATTTTTAGCCGCTAAAGTAGGGAGGGATGAGTTGGTCTGACTTTCAACAAGGGAGTTTCCTTACCCCTATATTATTTACCACATGTTCATCCCTTATGTTTTCATGTTGCTAGTCTTTATGATTCCCAAGTTCTTTTGCTATGAGGTTTGAAGATAAATTGCTTAGGAATAATACTAATGGGTCTTCTTCTTGTTGGCTAAGGTTCAAGGGAGATGTTCATAGCTTGAGGAACCTAGCAGGGACTCTCCATCTTCTAAGGGAAGTTCCTACCTACCTCTCCACTTTTGTTATCCATCCCCTTCTTATCTCTTCTTTTCCTCATGGCTTCTTTCTGAATTTTCAGATTTGAGGTCAAATCCTTTCTAAGGGGGAGGGAATGATGGCACCTGTCAGTGGATTTCTGAGCTGACAGTTGGGAGCTGGTGAGCTAGCAAGCTTGGACCTGTTGGAATGGTTGGAGCTGAGTCAAGGCATGGGTCAACCTTATTTTTGGTCAACCCTTCCATGGTCAACCTTTGACCACTTGACCCAAGTCAACATGAAGATTTCCAATTAATTTTTAGATTAATTAGGATTTATTTGTAATTAGGACTTATTTGTAACTTTCTTAATTTTTTACTCATGAGGGGCGCTACTTTTTATGGGTTTATTGGTTAGGAGATTGTCTTGCTAGAAGGCTTAGGAGTCATGGGTTCAATTTCCACCTAGGATAGTTTTCACTCATCTTGTATTTTCCTTCCCACTACCTAGCCACCTCCTTTTCCTATAAATAGGAGGCCACCCCCTTGTATTACAACTTTGATGAATTAGTAAAGGCATTATGCCCATTTCTCTCCTCAAGTGTGAGTTGAGAGTAGGCTTGGTGGTTCTTGCTTAAACCAACCTGAGACTTATCTGGTTCTCCTGAATCAATGGCGTCTATCGATTGGACTTATCTGCTGTGGGTGGATTCCTGCTTCAGTGGCGTCCCAACCATTATTTCTCTTCCACTTTTTCTTTCATTTTCTCTCATTTTCCTTCATTTTCATGCGTGAATATAGATGTTGCCCTGCACCTATATTTCGCATTTTAAGTGCTAATTCTTGATTCTAAACGGTTGTTTTTGCTCAATTCTAGATCCACTACTTCCCTGCTATCAGGAAGAGGGCTAAGGACGCGGATAACACATATGACGTTTGTGCCTTAGAAGAAAGAGAAAGAAAGAAAAACTTCAGGAGCAACCAACCACCAAAAAGATTCACCAACACAACAAGTGACCTACGACGTTTGCCTATCAATAGGCAACAAACATTTCAACTGGTAGAAGAATGGTTAAAGTAGGGGACAATCCAATCTAGAGTGAATAGGCCCCCTCTATCCAAAGAACAATATGACGACCTGTCGTACTGCGTACTACATCGTCCCAAGGACACACTACCATGGAATGCTGGACAATAAGGTGTGCTTTTCACATACAAGTGAGGGCAGGAAAAGTCTTGCTACCTGAGAAAGAAAAGGAAGTAAGCGATTTGCACTTAAGACCATTTCCAGAGCATGGGGTCAATGTCATAGCTTCATCCAAAAATAGAATACGCATTGAAGAAGTGAATGAAGAAGATGACACTGAAGAAAGGATGCTCGCGGTGGGTTTGTCCAAAACGAGGGGATTCCGCATTCTATTCGGATAGTTGGGTCTTCATAGAGAGGCCCAACAAGAGGCCGCGAGGGTCTGCATAGAAGGTGTATCGCGTAGAGCTGGAGGAGGGAAATAGACTCAAACCGTGTTGTTATATTGATGACACGGTACTGAATGATCTATGGGTGCCTTGGATGGATGCTGTTATTGTCAAAATTCTTTGCAAGAATTTGGGGTTTCTAACTATGAAGGACAAGTTAAGATCAACTTGGAGGCTTCAAGGGGATTTTGATTTGATTGGTATGGGTAATGGATTTTTCATGGTAAAGTTTGATATTGTGGCGGATAAAGAAAAAGTGATTGGAGAAGGTCCGTGGGTGATTTTCGACCACTATTTATCTATTCATCCATGGGTACCTGATTTCGTGGCACAAGAAGCACATATTAATAATACTTCAGATTGGGTATGATTTCCAAGTTTGGACATAGAATACTTTGATGAAAGTGTTCTACTTGCTTCAACAGTGGGGAAACCTTTCAAAGTAGATATCATGACCAAAGATGTATCTCGTGGAAAGTTTGCAAAAGTCTGTGTAGAGATTGATCTCAAACTTCCGATTGTAGGAAAAGTCTGACTTAGGGATCATTGGTACAAAGTGGAATATGAGGGTCTTCACATCCTTTGTTCTAAGTGTGGCTACTATGGTCATGTAGCTCGCCATTGTTCTCATCCAATGCAAAATACAGTTCAAAATGGTGACAATCATGCTACAACGGAGACTCAGGAAGTTTAGGAAATCAATGAAGGAATGTAACATCCCAAAATTAGGGCCTAAAAATTAGAATGGAGGCTTTAAGTTGTGCTTTCGGTCAAGTATCAGAGAGTTGGGAACGGTATGAGAAGTAGGAGTTTAGAATATGAATTTAGACAAACATTAGGTAAATAAACCAAGAGTCTCGAGTTTCAAGGAGTATTAGGAAGTATGACCAAACATTGAGTAAGATAACAATAGGCGGAACTTAGGAGAAATCAAACTATGAGTCGAAGAGAATGTTAATGATACAAGAATGAGGGGACGAAGTTAGATTAAGATGAACTAAGTAGGAAGACACGTTATCAGGAAAGTTAGTGAGAACTGTATCACCCCAGGCTTAATATTTAGACATGCTACAATGGAAGAGAATCAGGTGTCAAGAATTAATGTGTAAAAATCAGAGTGAGGAGAACTTTAGATGAGGAAAGTTGAGTGAGGAGAAGGTGTTAAGGGAAAGAACTAGGTTTAAGTGGGAGAGGTAGAGTTGGGTTTAGAGAGGAGAAAAAATTAAGGAATTGAATCTTAGGATTCTGATGGGTTTCTGGCAAGCGAACCAAAAATCCAGTAGTATAATAGTAAGAAAAGTATCGTATCCACAGGGAACGGTCAATTCACGTATACTCGTGATCTAATTATCAAGGGAAAAAACGGGTTTTGAGAATATTGTTGTGCGAAAAATGTAAATAACAAATTAATAATCAATTGAATTTAGAAAGGAAGAGTTAGAGACACTTTACTCGGATTAGGATTGAACTTCATCTCATCACACACCCCTCATGTATGTCGAGACTACCTATTACTTATAGGATTTGAACTATAACACTGTAGACAAACTATATTGCTAAGACCCCGAGTTACCAGGCGCCACTCACACTCAAAGGTAATCCATGCGGGTTCTCCCAAGCGACAGACTTACCCTCGACTTATTTTGCTTTCTTTATTCCATTTGTAAAAGGACTAATTGATAAACGAGGCCTACTCCTCTGGACGCACCTTCGCTAGAGTACTGTCACTACCCATCACTCATTAGAATACATCCACGTTTCGCTTCCTGGATTGACAATCAACTAATTCTTTGCTATCGATCCATTAGACCATGCCTATCCTTTAGATGCCCTTCATTAGGATACTCACACTACCCATCAATCATTAGCAACACCCATGTTTCAGTCACTGGTTAACCGAGTATTCTCATTCACTCATAGGTTGAGTTTCCTATGTCTAGGCTCCCCCAAACTCAATCCTAGTCGTAACGTTAATTACAAACTAGCCTATAACTCTGGCGCAAGCGCAGAAGTTAGGAATTAAGCACAGAACAAGATTACCAATATTATAGCTAGGGAACTGCATAAATAAATAGATAGAGTTCAACATACACTTGGGAATGGAATCAATTACATTCAATCCTAATGGAGATTTAACTACACAAGGTAGCCATACAAACCACCGAAGATGCTGTCACCATCTTCAATCCTTGTGAAGCGCTCCTCCTCTCCTACTCTAAAATTAGAACTGGTGCATTATCACTTGAATATAACTGAATTACAATAATCGTGCACACCTGATCAGGTGCAAGAGGTTCCTATTTATAGGCTAAGGAAAGACAAAGAAAATTGGAGAGAAATCTATCTAAAAACGGTAACAGGGTAAGAATCAGCGTGATCTGCGCTTCACCCTGTGCTACAACGCAGGATGCAGCGCAGGTTCCAGAGAGCTTGCGCTTCATCCTGCGCTGTAGCACAGGTTGAAGCGCAACATGCGTCCTGCAGCTCCAAACTTTCTCTTTTTAATTTGATCTCTCCCCGAGACTGGTTTTGGCTGATTTGTCTTTCCTTGTTTCCCTTTATTTGATGAAATCTTTGTATTTATTGAGCATCTTTGATTTATTTGGGAAAGTTGTCTGCAGAATCCTTGTTTGATTGACAGAGATATCTTCATTAATGACTCTCAGATATTCTTCAAATATTCATTATTGCTCACAAATAATCTTCCAATCTTCATTAATTGCCTTCAATCAAACTTCAAATCTTGCAGATATCTCTCTTATTTAATGCTATCTTTCCTCACATCAAATCCTTGCAATATTCTACAAAAATCAGCAATATTTCTATCAAAATAGCATCAAATTCAAATCTAAGATTAATAAATACAATTTATCTAATATTTAATAAAAAGGGATTAAACTGGGGCAAAAATACCATTTTATCCTTGATAAGTGAACTAAAAAGTGCTCTAATTTATCATATGATTTTCACTTATCAAAATACCCCCAACTTAACTTCTTGCTTGTCCTCAAGCAAGAGACCTCTTTGCAATAAAAAAAAATCCATTCTATTCCATGTGTAATGAAAAACAAATTCAAGGAACTTTCCATCATCTCCTTGTTAAGCAACAGTCACTTTCCAAACATAAGAAAAAAATCAGGATTAAGAGATGTTACCAATCTTCAATCAGAATAAAACACCAACATCAATCAAACTTCAAAAATAGCAATTAAAGCAGTAAGTGATAAACCAAGGAAATCTCTCATTCTCACGGGCAAGTGTTTCCCTCAATCTTTTTCACCACTGTTGAACAACTAGAATTGATAGTCGTTTCCAATATCTGAACCTGCAAGCAGTTAATTATGGATCAAAAGGTCTTTTCTTTGGTTGTAATGAGGCTGGGCTATCAAGAAATCATGGTCTTTCTAGATTTGCAAAGAACACTTTGAATAGAGAGCATCTTGTGATTGTGCTTGGGACTTCTCTCCATTCACCTGGTCATTCTTGAATTGTTACCCTTTTTTCAGCTTGGCCTCTTTGTTTGAAGAAGTACTCCCCCCCAACTTATTTAGTATCCACATCTTTGTGCAGATTTTTTTAGCTAAATAAATAGATAGATAATTTATTTGTGGGGGAGTATTCTTCTTTGTGATTTCTTGTGCCTGCTCTTTGAATCTCTTTGACCTTTCATTTCACCAACCTCTTGTCCCATGTTGTTGTGGTGCATCTTGCTCTCTATCCCAAGTGTTAAGGGACATGATATAATCATTGAGTAGTGCTAGGGTGCATCAAAAGAAATATTAAAGGCTCAAATGGGTAATCAATAAATGGAAACATTCAATCAAGGTTGGCTATTTGGCACTGAGCAAAATATTATAATCACAAAATATTCCTTTGTCACTTCCATATTTTCGACTAGCAAGACAAAATTCAGAAACTCAAGCAATAACAGTTGACAAGCAGCGGTGAAAAGCTCTCAATTTCAGTGTTTGGGCTATCAGCTCACCGGTTATTGGCTAAAATTTCCTTGATAAAGCACTTAATGGTTTTAATTAACTATCCTGATAGGTTCTCTTGAGTAGCATCCTGATCCTAACTGATTATGGAATTAATCACAAAACCCTATCATCTTTCCTAGTCGGGTTAGTTAAACTACCTAATTACAGAGATTTTTGAAAAAGTTGCTTTAAAATCCTAATTTCCTAAGGTCCTAAAAAGTCCTAAAAATTTAAAGATTTAGTAGAAAACAGAAAATAACAGAATAAGTTCTGCATAATATAGATAATGTATCAGTGGCAATAATATACAGTACATATCAAAAGGAAAATAAAAGAAAAATAAGAAAAATAATAAGAAAAAGAAGGAAAAGCAGCAAATAGGAAAGAAAAAAATAATCATCCTGGTCCATGTGAGAAGCTCCATTCTCAGCTCCGGCATCAGCTGCTCCATCCCCCCTTGGGAAAATAAGTCTGTCCCCAGGCCACTGTAAATAATCATGGAACTGCGCAGGGGTCATGGGGTCCACACGAGTCTGATAATGTATACTCTGAAAATGAACAGCTGCTCGGTGAATAGTGGACATCTGAGCCATCAAATAAGTGTGCTGGGCCTCAAGACGCTGGGTCCAGACAGGAGCATCCATGTCTGCTGATGGTGGTGGTGCCTGCTGCTGCTCCTCATCATCCTGTAACTCCTCAACTGGGATACAATTAGCTTCAATATATGCTCTAGTCATAGGTAGTGCGATGCGAACCCTGGGGTTCACCTCTACACCCCCAGATCTGCAGAGTGAGGTGATGAGAGAAGGGAAGCCAAGCTTGATCTTGGAATTAGGGGTCCGGCGCCCCACAGAAGATGCGAAGTCTGATATCCTACTGGTGATAACCCGTGAGATATCGATAGTAGCGTCGGTGAGGATACTGTAAATGAGGTGGGATATAAGCATAATGATATTAGAAACATGCCCTGTAGGATGTATGTTGGCCAGCGTCAGTACTGTCCACATCTGTGTGATACTCGTCATATCATGCCTGTGAATCCTGGAAGCCTCCTGATATGCATTCCTCTCAAAGGAACGCCCTGGTAAGCATAGCAGCTGAGCAGTCTCAATGTCAAGGGGATGATTGCCATGAAGCCCCACAGCACCCATCCTCTCGTTGTATTGGCACTCCATGAGGTCTCTATCCTCCTTTATGGGATGTCCTAGAAGTGCATTGATTGCATCACAATCAAATCTGATAATCTGTCCTAGAACATAGGACTCCCTCCTGCAGTTAACGCCGTGGTCTCCGATGGCGTTAGCATAGAACTCCCTGACAATGTCTGGATCGAAGTAGTTGTCAGGGCGGCTGAGGCGGTCCCATCGCCTCCTGTGAATCTCAGCCGTAAAATCCTCATACTCCCCCTCCTGGAGGATGACTGGTCGCTCCAGGATGAACTTGCAATCAACAATGTCAGTGTATGCTTCAAAGGACTTGAGGTCCTTGAAGCGATGAGGGTCGAACTCAGGTTCCCTCTGAGGGGCCTTCCTCTTGGCACCCCTTGTGCCCCTCCTAGAGGAACTATCACCACTGACATTCTTCGTGCGAACCATCTACAAAGCAAAAGCAACTCAAAATTATTTATGCATCATAATATTTAATTGCTCATAATTATGAAATAAATGGCCAATTAATTTCAATAATTAGAGCAATCAATTAACCAAACAATTGTGCATAAAAATTTTGATTTTAAATATTACCAAATAAATGCCAATTAATTAATTAAGACATGCTAAAGTGATCAGTTAAAGCAAGTCCTAAACAATTCTAAACAGGCAAAGTGAGAACCAAACTCATGCTCAAAAATCATGTCATCAGTAACATGCAATATTGCAGAATCATTTATGTATGGGCATGCAAAAATATCAGAGCAATTAATTAAGCATACATGCACCAACAAAATAATTTGCAGAAACTATTGAGCACTCAGAAACTACCACCTAAACAAACAGGAATTACTCAAAGAATCCTATCAACATGAAATTTAGTTTAAAGCACTATGGATAATTATTTCTTTCCTAAAGATTCCTAAAATCCTAAGTTTCCTATCCTAAGGTCATGCTCAAATAAAATAAAAAAATCAAAATTTCAATCGGTTAAAAAGAAAGAAAATTATAAAAACATACCTGGTATAAACTCAGAAATTGAAAATGAAGGTTATAGGAGTGAAAAAAAAGCAAAGCAAGGGTTAGGAACTCAGAGAAAATGCAAAGGAAAAGAACGAGGGGAAGTTCGAATGAACTTCCCTTGTTCAAAATTCAGAATTTAAAGATCCGCTTCCTGCGCTACTCCTTGCGCTACAGCGCAGAGTGGAGCGCGTTCCATCTCAGAAGTTGAAGCGTTCCGCTGCGCTTCATCCTGTGCTACAGCGCAGAGTGAGGCGAAAAGTCAAAGTCACTTTATTTTATTTTAATTCTGCGCTTCACCTGCGTTACAGCGCAGGTTGAAGCGCAGATCTGCAGTATTTTTATGCTTCTGCTTCTGCTATTCCTAACTGGTTCCATGCATTCCTTTAAAATTTAGATCCTTCATTTTAACAATCTCCTATTTAAACAGGTAAATACTAAAGCTAAAAATTAGCAAAATGAAAATTAAATGAAAATTAAAACTTACAAAGACTGGGTAGCCTCCCAGGAAGCGCTTGTTTAACGTCTTTTAGCTCGACGCCTGGTTACTCAACCCTTTTATGGTGGCCTCAAGTGGAGGATGATGTTTGACTCCATACCAGTTCTTCCTTTGAGCTCCCATCCTCCATGCCAATTTTTGACTCTTCCATCACTGTCACTGTCTTCCTCAGTATCAGATGTTGATCTCCTTCTCCTCTTAAATTTTAACTCCCATATTGACTCTGGATGCTTTATCCTCATCCTATGCTTCCTCAGAAATTCGGAGTCTGGCAACTTTGTTGGATTTTTGGAAATAGCATCAGTTTGTTGTAACTTGGGCGTACCTCTATGAAACGTAATACTTTCATCTTTTGAACTCAATTCATATTTTCCTCGATCAACATCAATGATCATCTTAGCAGCTTTCATGAAGGGTCTTCATAAAATTAGGGGGACTTCAGTATCCTCCTCTTCTGTCTCTGCAATGTAGAAATCTACAACATATGCAAATTTATCCACTTTGATTTGAATATCCTCTAATATCCCATGAAGGCATTGAGCGAATTTATTTGCAAGAAGTAACCTCACATTTGTAGGCTTGACCCTCACATTACTCAACTTGTTAAAATACGATAGCGGCATCAAATTGATGCTCGCTCCAAGATCTAATAAAGCATGAGTAGGAGGTAGATTACCAATAGAGATGGGTATAGTAAACCTACCTGGGTCAAGTGACTTACTTGTGACTAAGACCTTCTCTTCATGATGTTCCTTTTCCTTTTGTGTTGCTTCTTTATCTTGCTGAACAACTTCCTCTTGGAGCAATTGGTCTTCAAAGATGATTTCTTCTTCCTCATCAAGTTCCTCCTCCTCTGACTTGTTGCCATCAGTAGCAATCAAGTTGCATTGTTCCTTTGGATTGGTTTGGGTCACAGCTGAGAAGTGTTGTTGCCTGTGCTCTGCCATCTCAGTTGCTAACTGACCCACTTGACTCTCTAGAGTCTTGATTGATGCCTCAGTAGTTTTCTTGAATACACTAAATCCTTGCACAAGGTCATCAATCTTACCTTCCAAAGTGTTTAGTTTATCATATGTTGAGGGTTGCTATTGGTAAGGTGGTTGTCTTGTTCCTCCATTCTGACTCCAACCTGAGTTGGTTTGGTTATTTCTCCAACCTTGTAAATATTGATTGTTGTTATTGTTGGAGTAGTTCCCTTGCCTTCCCTGGTTACCCATGAAGTTGACTTGTTCTGGTTGTGTTCCTTGGCTAGCACATTGACCATTTAGATGGTCACCTCCACAGAAATCACAAATCAGTGGTTGGGCTTGGATGGGTTGTGAGTGGACAGCTTTGAGTTGTTGAGGGAGTGCCTTCAATGTCTCAGTGAGTGCTTCTAGTTGACGTTTAATGAGCTTGTTCTCAGCTAACAGAGCATCACTTTGATTGAGTTCCAACATCCCTTTCTTTGGTAATTGCGCGGGCTGTCTTCCACTTTGAGCTTGTTGATCGTTCTGTGCAAAGTGGTTGATGATTTGTGGTGCTCGATCAACTTCTGCGGATAAGATAGTTCCACTTGCTGCCGCATCTATGAATGACCTTGAATCTGAACGAAGTCCCTTGCAGAATATGTTGAGTTGGGTTATATCCTCATAGCCATGGTTGGGACAGTTGCGCAGCATAGACTTGTATCCTTCCCAAGCTTCACAAAGTGGCTTATCAATCCCTTGTCTGAAGGTAGAAATATCTGCTTTGGCTTCTATCTGCTTCCCTGGTGGGAAGAATCTTGTCAAGAATTTCTCCTAAACCACACCCCAATTGGTTAGGCTTTGATTTGGGTGTGATTGCAGCCATTCCTTAGCTTTACCTATCAAAGAGAAAGGAAACAAGCGTAAGTAAACCGATTCTAAATTACCTTCCTCGAAACCCATAGTACCAATCAATTCATAAAAATTAGAGAGATGAGCATTTGGATTTTCATGATCCAATCCAGCGAATTGATGTGCACTAATGAGGTTGAGGTGTGCAGTCTTCAACTCTAAAGCTCTGGCATTTGGTGGTAACACAATGCTTGAGAAGTGACGTGGTCCTTGATGAGAGATATAGTCTCGTAGCGTCCTTCTTTGAGCTTCCTCTGCCATGTTTTTGGGTTCTTCAACAATTGTCCTTCTTCTTCTTCTCCTGTTCCTACCTCTGTTTCTTCGCGACGTCCTTTCTATTTCCGGGTCGAACTGTAATTGATTGGGGGACGCCTGACCTCTCAGAAGCATAAATAAGAAACTTTAAAAAAGGTAAGTGTTGAAGAAAATTAATAATAATAGAAAAACAATAAATTACCTAAGATAATAATAGATCCTAAAAATAATAAGAGTAATAAAGAGAAGAAATCCTAAGAAAACAAATAAACAAAATCCTAAAATAAAAACTTGATAACTAGACCGCCAAGGTCTACACGAATTGGAAACCTTTCCCCGGCAACAGCGCCAAAAATACTTGATGGGTTTCTAGCAAGCGAACCAAAAATCCAGTAGTATAATAGTAAGAAAAGTATCGTATCCACAGGGAACGGTCAATTCACATATACTCTGTTAGATCCACAGGAAACACTAGAAGGGGGGGTTGAATAGTGTTTTAAGCTTTTCGTGTCAATCTTGAAAATCCTTTGTTTAAATCATGAAGGTGAATAATGTTTAAAATGAATCTTAAGATCAGAGATAATTAAAACGTGCGGAAGATAAGAAAAATAAAGTTTCTTTTAAGTCTTAAGATTATTTTAAACAGATACTTCTAAAGATATCTTCTGAAGATTATTACATTGAATGTTTTTCAAAACTGTTTCTGAAATACTTCAGATGACTATAGGTTGTCTGAAGTCTGTTCCAGATTTCTGAACTGAGGTCTTTCGAGACTCACTTCAGATAATTGTTTCAGAAGTAATTCAAAAGACATTCTTTGTAATGCTTCAAGTGATGTGAGAAACATCTCATGTTTTGTTCTTATGAAAGATCATTTTATTGAAATCGTTGTGTTAAGTTTGTTATGAAAATAACTTTTCAATCCCTAACATAAATAAGAAAACTGTAAATAGAGAAGTTAAGGGAAAGAAGACTTAGGCACAAAGTTTATCCTGGTTCACCCATAAATCCGTGAGCTACATCCAGTCCCAGAGGCAAACAACCACTGGATTTTCCACTATCTGAACTTAGATACAAGTATTATTTTACCACAGACTCTTCAAGCTAAATAATGAGTATTCCTTTGTTTTCGACTGCCTCTCCAGGAAACTCAATGAGTATTCTTTGCTTATCAACTGCCTCTCCAGGCAACTTAATGAGTACAGTCTCTCCAGACACAACGAGTACAGTCTCTCCAGACATCACGAGTACAATCTCTCCAGACACCACGAGTACAGTCTCTCCAGACATCACGAGTACAGTCTCTCCAGACATCACGAGTACAGTCTCTCCAGACATCACGAATACAGTCTCTCCAGACATCACGAGTACAGTCTCTCCAGAAATCACGAGTACAGTCTCTCCAGACACAATATTCTTTCTTCCACCAAGCCTCTCCAGGCTCTCAGACACATAAAGTGTTGAGTAGTTTCACTACTCAATCCAAGTTAGATGTTCGCCAGAACCTCTAAACTTAGATTCTACTTGTACATAGAGATTACTGAGTATACACTCAGGATACAGACATTACAAGCTAAGTACAAGGATAGAAAGTGATACAAGTGTTTGAATTAAGTACAATCCCTGTCTTTCTATGAGGAATGCATCCTCTGAGAGTAGGCTAACTAAGATGTGAAATGATGCTCCAGCCTTGTTCTCAAACCATTAGTTTCCATGGGCTACATTCTCACCCATATCATAGGAACACCAAGGTATATCAAAGCTTCAAACCGTACCCAGATTGATAGTCATTTGTTCAACATGATTGCCTTTCGAACAATCAACTCACTTGATCAAACAGACCAACTGAACAACCTAACTAACTGACCAGCTAGTCAGTAGCCTGATTGTGAACCAACTCTCTGATCAAACTTCGTTGACATCTTCATGATCCACTTAAGCTCAAGTCAACTCTTGTTAACCATAAGGCATTCAGCCTGATTAACTAGTTTGATTCTGTTGATCAACAATTTTGTCTGACTGACCAATAGGTCGGCAACGTGGTTGATTCAAGTAAGCATGGTCAACAACCAATAAGGTTTTTCTGATACATCTTGATCAACTGATTGAACCAAGTGAATGAGTTCAACGTCTTCAAATTCTTCCTTGAGGCTATTTATATGTTCTGTTGGAATATAGCCATTTGAAGATGATTCATAATACCGTTGAGATAATTGATGATGTGGCTCATATAGCCGTTGTGTAATAGGGTCTCAAACGGTTGCTTCTTCTTAAGCAAATAAGTGTTCAGACAGTCCTGTTTTGACACTTCTGTAGATGGGCTCTTTTAGAGAGATTTTCTTGATATTGTTTTGCATGTTCTCTCTCTTGATTTCTTCTGCGTTCCTCAGCTGACTTCTGATTTCTTCTGCTTTTCTTATGAGTGTATATGAGAAGATATCCATTGGATTTGTCCTTTTGCTTATTTTGTATATGCTCCTTTTCTGTTTGCTTCCTGACACCATTTCTTCTTTCTTCTTTGAGTGGGGTGTCTTGTCGAATAGCTGTTGTTGCAGTTTCTTCTTTGAATAAAGACATATGATATTATAGTCGTTGTATCATATAGTCTTAGCTTCTGTGTTGATTTCTTTAATGTTGAAATCATATTAATTCAGGCTTTTCTCATTTCTTCAGCTTGAATATTATATCATATTAATTCCAGCTTTTTCTTCTACTTCAGCTGATTGCTATTCTGTTCTTCTTTGCATTTTCTTCTTCTGAGATATAGATGAATAAAGATGTTGAATCAATTGTATTTTATTCAAACATCTTTCTGGTTGCTTTTTCTTAGTCTTCTGATCACCTCTGTATGGCAGCAGTCGCAGGTGCAGGTATACGCACACAGATCCTTTATGTTGCAGGTGCAGCATGCGTTGCCGAAAATCTTTGCCGAGTTTCCTTATTTGTGAAAGACTTTGGTCGAGGTATAAAAGTATGTTTAGCTTTTATACTGAAATGCCTTTTGTTGGAGGTGCAGCAGTCATTAGAAAAAGTCATTGCAGAGTTTCCTTATTTGTGCAAGACTTTGATCGAGGCATAAAAGCATGTTTAGCTTTTATACTGATATAAGTGTACTCCATTTTGGTAGAGTGTGCTTTACACTTTAGCAACGTCTTCAAAAGATAAATTCTTGATTCTGTTTGTAGATTTCTTCAGATAGTCTTTACGTCTTCATACGGTCTTCACATCTTCAGATGGTCTTCACGTCTTCAGATGGTCTTCACGTCTTCATACGGTCTTCACGTCTTCAGATGGTCTTCATGTCTTCAGATGGTCTTCACGTCTTCAGACGACTTGCGCACTTCAGACAGCTTCAGCACTTCAGACGGCTTGCGTTCTTCAGACAGCTTCTATGCTTCAGACGAATTGCTTACTTCATACAGCTTCTGCACTTCAGACGAGTTGCTTTACTTCAGACAACCTTTATATTAAATCCTGCATTTGTTCTTCTGATCCTTATCTTCTGATTCTGATTCTTATCTTCTAATTCTGATTCAGTTCATCAAATCTTCTTCTTCTTCTAATGAATATTTCAACCTGAAACACAATCAACAAACCAATACCTTTCTCAGTAGAATCTGTTTATATAATCTTATTATGTTCTTATATGTTCTTTATATACTCTTTATATACTCTTATTTTTTAATCATTAAAACTAAAGGATATTAAGTCTTTGAGTCAAGTTTGAATGCTCAAACTGATTAATAGACTTCACAATCTCCCCCTTTTTAATGATGACAAATAAGATATGTATAACTTACAAAATGTTTTAAGGAAAGAGGGTTAAGTATAGAAAAGGCTCCCCTATCTATAATACTCCCCCTGAGAAGAACATTTATTCTTTAGTTTGTTAAATGTTGCCAATTATTCTAATTGCTAACAAGATTAGATACATTTTGTTAACTTATCCTTTAGAAACTAGATGTTAATCATTAGATTCCAATTGTTAGTACTTCTTAGAACCTAGATGTTAATCTTTTAGATACCAATTATTAATCAGATGTTAATCTTTTTAGATACCAATTAATTTATCTTGTATACATTGTCATTGATCCTCTATAGAACTTGGAATGGACCATCTCCTCTTGGTTGAAGTTTGTTCTTCCTTTGAGCTGGAAACCTCTCTTTCCTCATGTGAATCCAAACCCAGTCGCCTGGTTCAAATATTACCTTCCTCCTCCCTTGATTGGCTTGTTTTGCATACTGCTCATTTTTCCTTTCAATATTAGCTCGGACCTTTGCATGTAACTCTCTGACATAACCTGCTTTCCTTTTACCATCTAAATTGAAAAATTCAGAAATAGATAATGGCAAAATATCTAAAGGAGTTAGTGGATTAAAACCATATACAACCTCAAAGGGTGAAAAAGAAGTAGTATAGTGTATCGTCCGATTATATGCAAACTCAACATGTGGCAAACATTTTTCCCATTGCTTTAGATTCTTGCCAATGATAGAACGTAATAAGGTTGAAAGCGTTCTATTTACTGCTTCAGTTTGTCCATCCGTTTGAGGATGTGCAACAGTAGAAAATAGAAGATTTGTTCCCAATTTATTCCATAAAGTCCTCCAAAAATGACTTAGGAATTTAACGTCCCTATCACTCACAATTGTCCTTGGTAAACCATGCAATCGGACAACCTCTTTAAAGAATAGGTCAGCAATTCGTGTTACATCATTTATCTTTGAACACGCAATAAAGTGTGCCATTTTACTAAACCGATCAACAACAACAAAAATACTATCCTTACCACTTTGAGTTTTTGGCAAACCGATCACAAAGTCCATGGAAATATCTGTCCAAGGCTGCTCAGGAACAGTCAAAGGTGTATAAAACCCATGTGGATTTAATTTTGACTTAGCTTGCTTACATGTTATGCACCTTTCACACTCAGCTCAGACGTCCTTCTTCATGCTCGGCCAAGATGTCCAGTGTCTTCTGCACTCCAAAGTGTCCCATCAAACCGCCTCCATGGGTCTCCTTAATCAACAATTCTCTTAAAGAACTGACTGGTACACACAGTTGGTTCCTCTTGAACAAAAATCCTTCATACCTATAAAATTTCTCACAAGTTCGGTTAGAACAAGAATCCCAAATTTGTTTGAAATCAGGATCACTTTCATACAGACCTTTAATTTGTTCAAAACCTAACAATTTTGCTTGTAAAGAAGTAAGTAAAACATACCTCCTTGACAAAGCATCAACAACTATATTGTCCTTACCATTTTTATACCTTATTACATATGGAAACATCTCAATAAATTCCAACCACTTTGCATGTCTTTTTTGAAGCTTCCCTTGAGATTTTAAAAAGTTTAGACTTTGATGGTCAGAATGTATAACAAACTCTCTTGGCAACAAATAATGTTGCCAAGTTTGTAATGCCCTTACCAAGGCATACAATTCCTTGTCATAGGTTGGATAATTCAATGCTGCCCCATTAAGCTTTTCACTAAAGTATGCAATTGGTTGGGATTCCTGCATTAAAATAGCCCCTATACCAACACCAGAAGCATCACATTCAATCTCAAAAGCTTTATCAAAATTAGGTAAAACAAGTAAGGGTGCATTTGTTAATTTTTCTTTTAAAGTGTTAAAAGCTTTTTCATGTGCATCTGACCATTTAAACACAATATTTTTCTTAACAAGTCCATTTAAAGGCGCAGCAATAATGCTAAAGTCTTTCACAAACCGCCTATAGAAACTTGCTAACCCATGAAAACTTCTCACTTCACTAGCACTCTTTGGGGTAGGCCACTCTCTAATAGCCTTAACCTTTTCCTCATCTACACTTACCCCCTTTGAACTTATCACAAAACCTAAGAATACAACAGAATCAAGGCAAAAGGTACATTTCTTTAAATTAGCATATAATTTATTTTCCTTTAATACCTTAAAAACAGCATGTAAGTGTTCAACATGTGCATTATAAGATTTGCTGTAAACCAAAATGTCATCAAAGTAAACTACCACAAACTTTCCTATGAAAGAGCGTAATACATGGTTCATTAACCTCATAAAAGTACTGGGTGCATTAGTTAAGCCGAAGGGCATCACTAACCACTCATACAAACCATACTTTGTTTTAAAAGCAGTTTTCCACTCATCACCCTCTTTCATTCGAATTTGATAGTAACCACTTTTCAAATCAATTTTAGAGAACAAACATGCCCCATGTAACTCATCAAGCATGTCGTCCAACCTAGGAATTGGATAACGATACTTTACCGTAATCTTGTTAATGGCTCGACAATCAGTGCACATACGTCAAGAACCATCTTTCTTTGGTACCAATATTACCGGTACAGCACATGGACTAAGGCTCTCCCTTACATACCCTTTTTCCATTAGCTCACTGACTTGTTTTTGGATCTCCTTGGTCTCATCCAGTTTGGTTCTGTATGCTGGCCGATTTGGTAGGGCACAACCGGGTACAAAGTCAATCTGGTGTTCTATACCTCTTGAAGGTGGTAATCCTTGAGGTAGCTCATCCGGAAAGACTTCTCCAAACTCCTTCAACAAATTTTGAATTTCAGAAGGTAAAGAATTGTTAGAATCATCAGAGAAGTATATGTCTTTAAAAACAAGAATCAACGATTGCCCTTTATCTAACAATACACTTTCAACTTCCCTTTTTCTTGCAAAAGCGTTCACCTTGCTTTTGCCCTGGCTCGGTTGTAACGTCGAACATACATCCAATCTTGAATTCGGATTCGAACTCATGCCCACTTCTCTCTTCTTCTCTTTTCTTTCTTTTTCTTGAACAGAAAATTGTTCTTCCAATTCCTTGCTCTCCCTAGCAATTCTTATTTGATCTGCATATGCTTCAGAAGGTTGAAGAGGGGTTAGCACAAAGGTTTTATTATTTAATTTAAAACTATACCTGTTGTGATACCCATCATGAGTTACTCGCCTATCAAATTGCCATGGTCGACCAAGTAGAATGTGTCCAGCATGCATAGGTGCAACATCACACAAGACTTTGTCTTCATATTTTCCAATGGAAAATGAAAGCAAAACTTGTTTTGTTATCCTTATGTCCCCACAATCATTTAGCCACTGCAGTCTATAAGGATTAGGATGTTTTATGGTAGGTAATTTTAATTTCTAAACCATCAAAATACTAGCAACATTGGTACAACTACCACTATCAATTAAAAGACTGCAAACCTTATCACTTATGCGGCACCTTGTATGGAATATGTGCTCACGTTGCTCCTCAACTCCCCCATCTTTGGTTGTGCATTCAACAACCTCCTGGTGACTAATGCATTACCGTGGTCTGGCTCAGTGTATTCCACATCACTGCAATCCTCCAGCTCGGGCATTTCATCATCTTCTTCTTCACTTGCACTTTCCACTTCACCATTGTCACGCATGAGTATGACCCTCTTGTTCGGACAATTAGAAGCAATATGTCCAAGACCTTGACACCTGAAACATTTAATTTCACGTGCTTTAGAAGATGAATTGAATTCAGACTTACCTTTACTGGCTGAGGTCGATTGTCCCATCTTTGCCTCTTCTTTTGGCCGAGTTGTCGGTTTGTTGGTAGCCCAGGATTTCCAAGAGGTACTAGGAGTTCTTGGAAATCTTACAACTCTGGATTTGAGTTGTCTCTCTACTTGGATTGCTTTGTGTAATAAATCCTCCATCTCCACATAATGATGGAGTTCCACTACATTTGAAATTTCTTTCTTTAACCCTCCAATGAATCTAGCCATTGTTGCTTCTCGGTCTTCTTGCACATTGGCTCTCATCATGGCTATTTCCATCTCCTTGTAGTAATCATCTACACTCATAGAACCTTGACGTAGGTCCTGCAATTTTCTGTACAAGTCTCTATGGTAATGACTTGGTACAAATCTCCTTCTCATCACAGCCTTCATCTCCTCCCAAGATTGAATCAGTCTTTCTCCACACCTTCGCCTGCTCAACACATATTGATCCCACCATATACTTGCATAATCAGTAAATTCTACCACAACTAATTTTACCTTTTTCTCCTCAGAATAATTGTGGCAATCAAAAACATGCTCCACCTTTCTTTCCCACTCCAAATATAACTCAGGATCATTCTTCCCTTGGAAAGAAGGAATGCTCATCTTTATGTTTCCAAGATGATTATCCCTGTTGCTTTCTCTTCTAGAACTACTTCCCTTGTCCTCTTCTTCCTCTTCCTCTTCCTCTTTCTCTTCTTTAGTGCGGTTAGGAGACGTTCTACTCCTTCTTCTTGGAAACCGATCTTCCATCTCATCCATTCTTACACTCATTCTCATAAATTCACTTTGTAGTGTCTTGAGGAACGATTTGAGGTCTATTTCTCCAGCATCCTCCTCACGTTGGTTTACTATACTCATAATTAAAAGAAATTTGGCTGTAAATCAAATGATGTTAGTGATAAAAATAAGAATCCTCACAACACTCTCTTACGTGTTTTCACTCAAAAGTTTTGATTCTCTCGTGTATCACTCTAATTTTTGGCTTTTTCTCACTATATTGTACTCACCACTCTTGCCTTTTTCCACTCAACTTATCCTTACAAGCTCTTGAAATAAGGAACTTTTGGGATAGATTCTACTAACAAGTAATAGAGAAGGTGTTGATGATAACTTGACAACTTTTAGTGACAAAACACTAGCCCGGAAAGTAATCAAGATGTGTAGCCGGTTACAACTCTTCAATTCAGATGGATTCGTCACCTCGGATGAAATCTTCTGCTTGGAATAAATATTGTGGACAACAGAATTGGATTTGCTGTTGAGAAAATTTAATATTGCACTTTTTTTACTATCTGCACCTTTCTCTTTTTTTTTACTACTGCAGATCTCCCTTTTTTTTGTATTGTCTGTACCTATTTTTTTTAACTAATGCAGTTTTTTTAATAAGATAAAGACTAAAATATAAGGATAGATGTTACCAATTGATCTCAAGAGCCGAAGCTCTGATACCAAATGATACAAACCGGAGGCGTAAAGATAGGAAAGTCTTGAAGATCAATTAACGGTAAATAACTGTAAATAACTGTAAGGAGCTTGACACAATCCAAGACCTGCTGGAAACACCAAAGCTATCAAAGATAGGAACTTGACACAATCCGTGACCTGCCGGAAGCACCAAAGTTATCAAATATAGGAATTTGACACAATCCGTGACCTGTCGGAAGCACCAAAGTTATCAAGATATACGCAACTAGACCCTAACCAAGACCTGCTGGTAGAACCTAAGTTATCAAGTAGTTCTTTAATCCAAGAACAAAGGATAAGCTCTCACAATGAGAAAACTCAAATTTTATTGATAAAATAACTGTCTACAAACTGATTCTCAATGCTAATATATAGCAAAGGAATTTCCTAAAATAAACTATCTAAAAGATACAATCCTAAATTAAATAGATTTAATTCTAGATAAGATAAAATATAATCCTAAAAGATTTAATCCTAAATAAGATAAAATATAATCCTAAAAGATATAAATATAATCCTAAGAGATCATGATATTGATTCCTAACAGATCTCATCCTAAATAAATCAGTTATGATCTGATTAGATAAACTTTCCCGAAATAGGCTCTCCTAAGATTCGGATAACAGACATAACCGATTATCAGAATGGATATCACTCTTGTACTTCAATCCGAGCTAAGTTAAACCACTTCTTTGGTTCTTCTTCTGCTTTGTGGTCTACTTTCCTTTGGACTTCAGTGATCAAGAGTTGCAAAGCTCTCTTTAACCGCTCAGATCTGGCCTTGGTCATTGGATATTCAATCCCTTGCAATGCATCCGAGGCATCTTGGTTGAGGTCGGATGGGATCGTGTCAGTAGGTGATGTTGATGAGTTTTGGTGCATATGATGATGCGTTATACTGAATGATGAAATTGAGTTATATAATGATATTGATGGGTTTTGGTGCATACATGATGGATGTATATATGAAATATATTTGATGATGAAACTGAGTAAATAATGATGTTGTGAGTATTAATGATGATTGAGCATTATGTGTGAAAATAGAGTACATGATTCCTTTGGTGAATGATGGTATGAGAATTATGTGATGATATAAACGAATGGTTATATGCTGATTTATAGATAATTATTATCTGATGAATTATGTGATGTTTGGGGTATGTGGTGTGGTGAAAGATGATGTATTTATATGTGGGTGAGGATAGGGTAGCCTCCTATGTGTATGTATGAGTAGTATTCTTTTCCTCACCGTTATACTGTGGATATTTTTACAGGTGACAATGATGACACGACTGGTATCGAGTTTTGATTAAAGGGAGTGTGATCTGGTATATGTGACATCAGGGCATAGTTTTGGGGATTCTTTTCTTTATGTTTCTACTTAGGAAGGATTTTGTAAACACTTTTAAATGCCTTACATGGCGAGTAGGATGTTTTAATTATTGATAATTTGGAGATTCTGCTGCTTGTGTATTTTGAAAACCTTTGAGTTCTACTTTTATTTTAATTAGTTGTTTTACAATGAATGAGGTTTTAAAGGAAGAGATATGTGAACCTTTTTACCCGTTGAGGGATACTGTTTTTGAAAAATATTTCGACTTATTAATTGTATAAGAACTGGGGTAGGAGGGTGTCACAAATTGACCTCAAACCAATCAGGAGTACTAGACCCATACCCAAGCATGCTGCTTGAAGAGTTCCGAATATTCATGCAGTGGCCTGGGGACAGGCCTATTCATCCAGGGGGAGGTGGAGCAGCAGCAGGACAAGGACTTACAGGATACAGAGGATAAAGATTGATACTGGTGTTTTCTTTGTTTTAGTTTTTCTTTTATTTTCTAGAATTTTTAGTTAATTAGGATTTTTAGTTGGTATTTCATTTTTTTTTTTGAATTTTTAAAATTTTTTAGGACCTTAGGAATTAGGATTTAAGGTAACTTTTCAAAATTCTCTGTAATTAAGTAGTTTAACTAACCAAACTAGGAAAGATGATAGGATTTTGTTATTAATTCAATAATCAGTTAGGATTAGGATACTTCTTAGGAGAACCTATCAGGATAGTTAATTAAAACCAGTAAGTGCTTTATCAAGGAAATTTTAGCCAATAACCAGTGCACAGGGAACGGTCAATTCACGTATACTCGTGATCTAATTATCAAAGGAAATAACAGTTTTGAGAGTATTGTTGTGGAAATTGTAAATAGCAAATTAATAATCAATTGAATTAGAAAGGAAGAGTTAGAGACACTTTACTTGGATTAGGATTGAACTTCATATCATCACACCCTTTGTGCATGTAAAAACTATATATTATTTTAGGTTTACTCTATAATACTATAGACAAACTATATTGCTTATGACCCCGAGTTACCAGGCGCCACTCACACTCAAAGATAATCCATGCCGTCTCTCCCAAGCGACAGACTTACCCTCGGCTTATTTTGTTCTCTTTATTCCGTTTGTAAAAGAACTAATTGATAAACGAGGCCTAATCCTGTAGACGCATCTTCATTAGAGTACTCACACTACCCATTACTCATCAGGATACATCCATGTGTCGGTCCTGGATTGACTGTAACACCCTGTGATACCACTAAATGTAACACCCTCATCCCATGACGGGTATTACTCGACTAACTCGATTGCGATTTGTTAATTCATCTCTTAATAAAATGAGGAAAGTTGGTGATTTTTTTTGTAAAGCATATTATTAAATTATATTTGAGATAAAACAAGAAGGAGTAAATTGGTACTAGGTATATCATTCTGTTACTAATCGAAATTACAATGGAAATAACATACATCAAGATTGGGATTTTAGTATATTACATTACAAAAAGAAATGGGGCTTTCTATTAGGCTTTGACCTATCTTTACTGTATACTGCTACTCAAATATGTCCCTAAACACTACGACCTGACTCAACAAGATCCGGTTCCACCTGAACGCCACGTCTATCTTCAGGACAATGTGCATCCTTCCAGAGTCCATGCCCTTTTAGGTGCCAAAATAATAACAGACAACAAAAGAAAGACAAGGGGGTGAGAACACTTTACATGAACTCACAAACATAGGATATGATGCACTAGATCACACACACAGAAATTCCCCACAATTCAATCAACAAGTGAATATAATTCATATCATCACAATGCATACAGACTAATGCATACTTTGTACTATGATGCCATAACTAATGCATGAGGGCCCAGGGAAACATCACCATCCACAGTGCACACAGCAACTGCCCGGCCATATATGTACAACGTATCAGGAGTTAGAGTCTGTACAAGCATTGGTACAAAGAGCATTGCTCATTTATTTTGGCCAAATCATTTTACGCGTTCTTCCAGACAATCTCAACTGACCCCGAAAATCATGAGAGTGACAAGAATAGCTAAACTGGGTTCCACGATCTCGACAGTAGGGAGCTAACCTACATCACCTAAGATCTTCTAGGAGCTAGGCTATCCTCAAGGCTGGTGTCCCTTTTGAGGACCCACTAGCGTTCTTTGCAAAACCCAGTTGCACCCTTCCCAGCCGATTTCACACTGTACCAAGTGGCACTGCCATATAGGTCGTAAGGTTTTCAACCTCGAATATCATCAATGCTTTATGATACATGTCACTCAATAATGCTTGGAAGCATACACATCCTTACAGGAAAAGCCCATTGAATCATTCTACGTCACCACTTACCCGTGGTACGACCCGATTCAATGTCTTTCCTTCAAGGAAGCCAAACAATGCTTTCTCAGCATACACAGTCCTTACAGGCAAAGCCCATCGAATCATTCTACGTCACCACTTACCCGTGGTACGCCGATTCAATGTCTTTCCTTCAAGGAAAACCAAACCCTATCTTGGGTTGA
The DNA here is from genome assembly GCA_026901365.1 of Sesbania bispinosa. Taxonomy (NCBI): domain Eukaryota; kingdom Viridiplantae; phylum Streptophyta; class Magnoliopsida; order Fabales; family Fabaceae; genus Sesbania; species Sesbania bispinosa. The sequence continues at coordinate 538,586 of QLOH01000287.1, forward strand.
AACCGCACTCTCTCACTAAGCTTCTCAAGTATTATGCAAAAAGAGCGTGTTGGTTATAATCTTTTAAGGTAGTTTGTACTAATGTTCTTCTTTGAATCAATAATCATTTCCACTTAAGTCCTATAATTTACTAAGACTTATGATTGTGTCTTATGGATAGTGTTACCTACCCTAATTCGTCTTGTATGTCTAATTAAGATTGAGTTTAACCCTTAACTATGATTAGCTTTCATTAACTAAATTATAATTAATCTTAATTCTTACTTAAGATCCTAATTAATTCTTAATTATCCCTTAATCTCTTCCTTAATCTTGGATTAAGCTTTTAATTACATTTGATTAAGGTTAATCATAATTAATTAGTTCTTAATTGTCATTAAGGCTTAATTACCTAATTAATACCTCATTAGTGATTAGTGATTAAGATTAAGATTAATCTTCATTAAGGTTATTTAACTTTAGCCTTAATTAATTATTCTTCACTTAATTAACTTAGTGGATTGAATTAATAATTTTAGACAAATTGAATTAGCTAATCCCACTAATAAATTTCTAAATTTTAGTCTTAATAGGTTGGATTAGAGTTGAAGTCCAACTCTAATCTAAGCCCAAATCCATGAAATGTTTTTGGTTTACTTTTGATGAGTCATTTGACTCTTTTTTTTTGAAGGTTTTGGGCCTGAACTAAGGGTCCAAAGGTTAGATGACTCTCAGGAATCCATTTTTACACCTTACCACTCAAAATTTTGCCTTTTATGGTGACTTTTACTTGGGTTAATCTTGGCATCCGAATTTGGTTCCTTTAGTATTTCTAAAAATTTACTCTTATTTGAATTTAAACCTTTTTAGTTAATTATGTTTCTTGGCCTATTGGACCACTAAGGACCAAAAACACCTTATCCAACTTCTCTTGATCATTTCAAGATCAAAACAAGTTCTTGGTGAGTTTTCTTATGAACAACTCAAGAACAAAGATGAACACTTTGAATGTTCATCAAAACACCAAAATTTCAACAACTTCCAAACTTCACCAAAATTCAACACAATCATCAACAAGCATTCTAACCAACCAATATCATACTAATTCACCCAAATTCATTCATAAACATTTTCAAGTTCACACCTTTATTCATAAACTCATAAACACCATTTTTTCAAGAATCAAGCATCCAATCAATTTCTATAACTTCAAACAACCACATGCATGTTCTTAAATCAATCATCCAAGCTCATTACAACCATCAAATTTTTTTAAACACATGCAGCCCCTATTAAAGAGAATAGCGGAACCATTGTGAGGAAAAAGGGAAAATTTTTTTCAATCAAAATCATGGTTTGCATGTATTCCAAAACATCATCCAAGCACATTTTTACCAACAACAACATTTTAAATCAACCACACAAGGCCACCACAAAATAGCCGAACCAAATCTCTCAAGAGATAGGTTCCAACAACTCATTTTTTTAAGAGAAAAGAGGATCAAAGACAAGGATCAAGGGTAATCCTTGACTCTAGTCACCAATCCTACTAGAGTTCAAGTTCTCCCCCCTTTTACTTAAAGAAATTCCTCAAAGATTAGGTGCTGCAACAGCTCCAAAAATCCCTCCTTGAATCACTAAGCAAGAGTCTACAAGGCTTGGAGGCTTGGTGTTTAAGCTTTGGTTAAAATATGGAACCTTGACTTGAAAGTGTTTGATGGAAATTGAAAGATTTTTAGGAGAAATGGGGGAGGGGTCTTGTAACGCCCAAATTTCTGAACTCAGAATTAATGCCCGTTGGAGACACTATTCCCGAAGTTCTTGAAATCATTACGTTAAATTTTCAATATCGTCAAACATTCGCTTAAAACTATCCAACGATTAGTTTAAGCAATTACATTACAACATCAAAATCTCTAAATAATAGCAAATCTTACTTAATGTTAGGGAAGAATCCACACTTGAAGGAGTATGGTTCAATGAACTCATACAGGAAATCCGACAGAGTCTCCCCTTAAAAACCGGATGTTACCAATTCCAAGGTTAACCTCAAACTCAGCAAAACCAGTACAATCTAATAACATGAATACTTTAAAACTCATAATTAAGCCTCCATGGCTAAAAACATGATCATGCGTCTATACATCATTAAGTCAATTATTCACAAATACAATTAAACTAATTTCTATTACAAAGAACTTCCATTTCGGAATAAAACTCAGCTCCTTCAACACATTTTTCCATCATATCACTTGGAATTTCCTGCACAACTAAATAAATCCCCGAAACGTGGGGTGAGATAATAATCTCAGCGAGTATAACTAAACATGCATAAAGTGTGGGGAAGATCAACTTAACTAACTAATATAAAGCTAAATATCATACTCAAATTCATATCAATTAAAGATAACTAACATAACATATTCATAAACTTAATACTCAAGTCATTACAATGCAATAATAATGCAACTCACTGCTGTGCCCAGCAGGCATGAACTTATTACTGAAACTGGAGTTAGACCTGAGCTCAGACTACGGGAAACGTCTTTCCCGGGGACGAATCTCACCCATTACTGGACCGAAGTCAAGTTTTCTTATCATTACTGAATTTTCTTAACTCACAGCACAAAGGCCCGCTTAAATTAACTCACGGTCGAAACCGGCTTACATGAATCAATAATGAAAATTGAAGTTTTAACTCATAGCACAAAGGCTGGCTTTCTTAACTCACGGTCGAAACCGGTAAACATGAATTGATAACCCAAAACTAGAATTTCGAGTAGTTCGAGTGTTTCGAAAACTTTCGTAACTTTCGTAACTTCGAAATACAAGGGATTTACAATCAATCCATAGCATAAATTACTCAATTCTTAGCATAGACTTCATAAATCTATTCAATTCAACCATATAGAAGGGAATCGACAGGTAGGGATCATACAATGAGTATTTCGTTAATTTCGTAATCTCGCTACTTACGTAAATCTCGCCACCCTAAGGTTTTCCAAGAAAATACTAACCAAACTACTCAATCTCATGCATACATTACTAATCTAACCACAATAATCATATAGAAGAGGGATTAAAGAGTAGGGTTCATACATTGGGGAGAAATCAAACTCAAAGAGAAAAGTGGGTGTGTGAGTTATACTCACCAATCCTTGGGAATCAAGAGTAGGATGGAAGATTGAAGTGTTTCACTTGATGATTCTAGCTCCGAATTCCTTCCCAAGCTCCCAAATCAGCTTTCTCTCACTAGGTCCACACACTCTCTCTCTAAAAAGCGTGAAGGAAGAAGAAGAAAATAGCTCTCTTCAGCTTCCGCATGTCCGAGTATTTATACTGGACAACTGGTAATCGATTACCATAGTGCTGTAATCGATTACCAGGGGTAAAAATTACACTAGAAAATGTTTCTAGAAATCTGGTAATCGATTACAACCCTTGGTAATCGATTACCAAAAACTCAGCCCTCAGGTAATCGATTACGTAATCGATTACACAAAATTCAGCTCTCGGGTAATTGATTACAACCTGTGAGTAATCGATTACCTAAAAACTAGCTCTCGGGTAATCGATTACAAACTCCCTGTAATCGATTACTAGAACCCATAACTCTTCATTTTAACCTGAAATAGAATTCTAAGTTAATTCCATAGTCCCCACTCAACCTCTAATTACCGAACACAATAATCTTATTTCTAACCTAATGAGTTATTAAAACTTCTGGTTAAGGCTAATACTTGGCCTTATACTTGAGTTTTAAATCATAGCTCCTCAATTAACCCTAATCTCTTAGCTTATTTTCCTTTACTTACTAATACTTAACCCTCTTATTTTCAGCCTAATAAGTTGTTTAAAGTTTCTAATTTGCGGGATGTTACATTCTACCCCCTTCTAGCAATTTTGCCCTCAAAATTGTACAAGAAACAGAATTTAAATTTACCTCAACTAAAAAGTTCCGAGAATCGTTCCCGTAACCTGGTGAAGAGTATCCCAGAACCTAAAAGTGAACCTAGAGTCCCTATTTGATATGAGGTTAGATGAAGTGCCATGGAGTCTGACGATCTCTCTAACATACAAACCTGCAAATTGCTAAGGGAAAAGGTACTCCTAACTGGTAGGAGGTGAGCTGGCTTGGCCCGTCGGTCCTCATACACCCAGATGACATCACCAACAGCTTGGACTCGGGGCAAACCTATCACAACGTCCCTAACTATACTCTCCCACTTCCACTCAGAGATTACTAATAGTAAAAGGGTTCCTAATGGTTTCGATGTTCTATATAGATCTGCTGACACATTAAACACTCAAAAACCTAATCTACTATGTTTCTTTCACATCCTGATACATCTTGGTAGAGTCAGGATGTACGAGAACTTACCTCTATTAGCTTATTCTAACACCTGTTGCCTGAGGTTACCCCTTTTAGGGACACTGACTCTCCCTTGGAAGAGAATTATCCCATCTTCTGATCCAGAAAACCCTATGGTTTCCTTCCCTCTTGGAGGCTAGAGTCCAAACTCTGAGCCTCCCTAATTAGAGCTCTTAGCTCACTGGTGAATGCGATACTATGAAGTCTGACACTATGCTCCCCAATAGTTACTCCTAAACTTAGGTTCCTGAACTTCTTTAACAAACTCCTTTCATGTATTCTCACGAGAGACATATGAAGAGACTTTCTACTCTATTTGAGTATACTTGACTGGCTTGGTTAGACAACACCCTTGATAAAATCTAATCATAGGAAAAGATTTCACACAACAACTAAGTAAGGATCCTAATTCCATACCCAAACCCATCAACTACCGGTTGGTTACAAGTCTTATGTTCTTACTGATCTAGCTAGGTTTGAGAAAATTCCAAATGATTTACATGTGTATATTCTAAGCTCTACTGTATTACTAACTATAAGTCATGCACACATAATTACTCAATCCCTCGAATCACTAAGTTTGTGTTGGCTAAATAATCCAACGCTCACGTCATGTTCGAGGAATTAAGTTCACATAATCACATAAACAAACATCTCACATGAGTGAGAGGAAGGTCACTCATTCTTCTAATAAAATAACGGAATCCTAACAACACTCATGCCATAAACGTAGGTATAATACCTACCGGTTACAGCATGAACATGGTAACCCTCGCAGTCTCCTATCTTCCCTTACTGGGATCTTTCTCTATCTCACCCTACCGGTCAGGGCTTGTACTTAATTTGGTTCTAAGTTTTCACTGAAAAGGAAAGTGACATAATATCGTCCATACCCTAGTCCTCCTATAAGAAAAGATTTCTAAATGCTTTAGAGTTCTAACCTAGTGAGTGTGCCTAACAATATCTAATTCCTTTCTTAAAATTCTGACTAGGCCTAACTATACACAATCAAATCTAGCTTTCAGGTTGGGTGAAACTTAGTTGGGTTCAAGTACTGAGTGCCTTCTACGGATTCTCATGGTCTGACTATAAAACTACCCCCTTAAGGGTTCAGGCTCTCCCTAATATTTCTCAGTGTTTTAAATCTTGATTTCTCTCTTGGAGTTACCAAACCTACATCCAGATATCTAAACTAATTTGTTTTTCCCTCATGGAATTCATAGAGAAGGCTAAGTATTTGGGTGGTTGGGAGAACATCTACCGCTACTTGATAAATTCTTGGTTAACTCTAGAGTTGTCTACTAATCTACTTATTCTATTCACTTCCCATTAATACCTCAATTATAGTTTCCTCCCCATTTCTATTAAATTCTAAAAGTCTATGTTATTCCCGCTACTTTGTTATCTTTAACTAAGGTATTAGGTTCACTCACTTTCTCTTTAATAATTCTCTCAGGTGATTCCTAACTCCTTTCTACAGGACTACCCTTAATATGGCTTAATTGTGAACTTTCTGTCCTTACCTGAGTTGTAGGTAAATCTACACTACCTTACGTAGTCTATACTAGAATTCTTAACTTTCTTGATTAAGGTTCCTCTCCCTTAGAAGAGTTATGGCTAAGGTTTCTTTCTACTGGTGGTAATAAGTTGAATTAGGTGATTAAGGATGGTGGAACTACTAAGTTGGATTTCTGAGAAAAAAATTTGGTTCATACCAACTATCTTGACTAAAAGCCTCTACCTAATTCCTTTCCCGAGTACTTCTCTGAGTCCTCGAAGCTAAAACCGATATGGTTAGACTTAAGGTATGGGTGAAGTGTTCTTATTTGATGATTTCTAAATTTTCAGATATCCAAGGCATCACTTCCTAATATTCTTAAGTATTTCCTAAGGGTGAAAAGAAAGAGCAGAAGTATTGTTTTCTCACGACAACTTACCCACTCGTTAGGGTTAAAGATATTACTAATGGTAAGTTCTGGAATGGTACTAACATCAGATAATCGAAATCTCACTATCTTTACCAGGGATCTCTAGCTTATTCATCTCCTAAACATGCCCCCAACTCTCAGTGGCTAACAATTAATGTTGTAGTCTTAAGGTGCAAGTATGGTGATCTCTCCTAAGGATTTCTAAAATATTAGGGTCGTAAGACTCTGTCTCTAGGGCCACTAAGTGTTCTCTAAATGTGAGATGTAAAGGTGAGGAAATGGTAGTCGTCATGACTACCTACCTGTCTGGTAGAGTCTAAAGATCTGTCCATGTAATCCATGGACAAAGCAAAAGGGCAAGGTGGCTGAAAGAATCCCCACTCGCCTGACCGTCTCCCGACTACCCTCAAGGAGGCCTAGGAAAAATGCCTACTCCTACATCGACTCAAAAGAAACCTCAATTTCCTAACCCTTGTAAGTTTAGGTCTAAATGTCTACATGTCCCTGCTAAGTTTGCTAACTTTAGGTAAGGTCTTAAGCCTACTTAATTTAAAGTCCTCTTAGGTGTCTCCATGATCACTGGTTTACCCTACGTAGAGTTTCTATCTTAACTTGGATTATAGTCCCGCATTCCTTCTAACATGACCTCACAAAAGTTTCTCTCAAAAGAAACTCTAACTATGTGAATTACTACCTAACGTATACGCACACATTCTAACATAACGTGCCACAAAACCATTCAAACAACCAACATTACAATTCAAACAACGAGACACACACAAAACATTCAAATTATACAAGTCACACAATGAATACCACATTATAAGTAAAACAACAAATCAACATCCACAAGTAAAGAATCTATTTTAACTAACTACCTCAGAGGTGCCTAATATTCACTAGGATTCTAGGGTCACATTCTATAAAGCTTCTATGGTGAGTATAATGTTCTTAGGAATAAACTTAAGTTACTCTTTTTCTAATACAAGATGGGTGGCTCTAGCCTTGTTAAGAAGTATTCTAACTCCTTGACCAAGGTAACCTACTCACATGACTAACCATAATCTCCGTGTACAATTCACACACTATAGGAGTGATCAGTCCCAATAATGAGTACACATACTAGAAGATCATAATAAGCCACGGGCAACTATCCTAACCACAACCCAGTTGGATTGAACTGCTCTGATACCAAAATGTAACGCCCTAATTTCTGAACTCAGAATTAATGCCCGTTGGAGACACTATTCCCGAAGTTCTTGAAATCATTACGTTAAATTTTCAAAATCGTCAAACATTCGCTTAAAACTATCCAACGATTAGTTTAAGCAATTACATTACAACATCAAAATCTCTAAATAATAGCAAATCTTACTTAATGTTAGGGAAGAATCCACACTTGAAGGAGTATGGTTCATTGAACTCATACCGGAAATCCGACAGAGTCTCCCCTTAAAAACCGGATGTTACCAAATCCAAGGTTAACCTGAAACTCAGCAAAACTAGTACAATCTAATAACATGAATACTTTAAAACTCATAATTAAGCCTCCATGGCTAAAAACATGATCATGCATTTATACATCATTAGGTCAATTATCCACAAATACAATTAAACTAATTTCTATTACAAAGAACTTCCATTTCGGAATAAAACTCAGCTCCTTCAACACCTTTTTCCGTCATATCACTTGGAATTTCTTGCACAACTAAAATAAATCCCTGAAACGTGGGGTGAGATAATAATCTCAGCGAGTATAACTAAACATGCATAAAGTGTAGGGAAGATCAACTTAACTAACTAATATAAAGCTAAATATCATACTCAAATTCATATCAATTAAAGATAACTAACATAACATATTCATAAACTTAATACTCAAGTCATTATAATGCAATAATAATGCAACTCACTGCCATTCCCAGCAGGCATGAACTTATTACTGAAACTGGAGTTAGACCTGAGCTCAGACTACGGGAAACGTCTTTCCCGGGGACGAATCCCACCCATTACTGGACCGAAGTCAAGTTTTCTTATAATTACTGAATTTTCTTAACTCACAGCACAAAGGCCGGCTTAAATTAACTCACGGTCGAAACCGGCTTACATGAATCAATAATGAAAACTGAAGTTTTAACTCATAGCACAAAGGTTGGCTTTCTTAACTCACGGTCGAAACCGGTAAACATGAATTGATAACCCAAAACTAGAATTTTGAGTATTTCGAGTGTTTCGAAAACTTTCGTAACTTTCGTAACTTTGAAATACAAGGGATTTACAATCAATCCATAGCATAAATTACTCAATTCTTAGCATAGACTTCATAAATCTATTCAATTCAACCATATAGAAGGGAATCGACGGGTAGGGATCATACAATGAGTATTTCGTTAATTTCGTAATCTCGCTACTTTCGTAAATCTCGCTACCCTAAGGTTTTCCAAGAAAATGTTAGAACCACAGGAAACACTAGAAGGGGGGTTGAATAGTGTTTTAAACTTTTTGATAGTTTTTGGAAATCTTTAATTTAAAACATGAATATGGGCACCGTTAAAAATAAGTCTTAAGATCAGAGATAGTTGAAACATGTGGAAGATAAGAAAAACAATGTTTCTTCTAAAGCTTAAGATTGTTTTAAACAGAGGCTTCTCAAAGTATCTTCTGAAGATTAATACAAAGAGTATTTTCAGCACAGTTTCTGAAATACTTCAGACGACTAGAGGTTGTCTGAAGTCTGTTCCTGATTTTTGAACTGATCTCTTTCAGACTCACTTCTGAGAATTTATTTCAGAAGTTCTTCAAGGAACATTCTTTGTAAAGCTTCAAATGATATAAGAGATATCTCATGTTTTGTTTATATGAAAGATCATTTTATTGAAATAGTTGTGTTAAGTTTATTATAGAAAATACTTTTCAAATTCCAACTTAAATATGAAAACTGGAAATAAAGAGATTAAACAAAAGGACTTAGGCATAGAGATTTCAGACAGGCTTTTAAGTGTCTGTCTGAAGTTTTCAGATGGCTTGTAAAAACTAATTTTAAAAGATGTTTTGTGTCTTTATAAAATATCAGATTAATTATTCTGACCCCTTGATTAGTATAAAAGGAATTAATAAGAGATAAGGGTAAGAAAACTTAGTCAAGGAATTTATCCTGGTTCACCCACAAACCCGTGAGCTACATCAAGTCCCAATGGCAAGCAACCACTGGATTTCCACTATATGAATATTCAGATTACAAGCTTGAATGTGAGTACAGTCTCTCCAGACACAATGAGTACAGTCTCTCCAGACACAACGAGTACAGTCTCTCCAGACTCAACTAGTACAGTCTCTCCAGACACAATGAGTACAGTCTCTCCAGACACAACGAGTACAGTCTCTCTAGACTCAACGAGTACAGTCTCTCCAGACTCAACGAGTACAGTCTCTCCAGACACAATGAGTACAGTCTCTCCAGACACAACGAGTACAGTCTCTCCAGACTCAACGAGTACAGTCTCTCCAGACACCACGAGTACATTCTCTCCAGACACCACGAGTACAATCTCTCCAGACACAATGAGTACAGTCTCTCCAGACACAACAAGTATTCTTTTCTATCAAGCCTCTCCAGGCTCTACCACAAGTATTCTTTTCTATCAAGCCTCTCCAGGCTCTACCACAAGTATTCTTTTCTATCAAGCCTCTCCAGGCTCTACCACAAGTATTTTTTTTTTCACCAAGCCTCTCCAGTCTCTCAGACACATAAAGTGTTTACAAATTAAAGTAAGTTTAAGTTTCCACGAAACATAAACTTAATCTTTTCCTGTACTAGAGGTTAACTGAGTACTACTCAGGATATAATGGATAAATCTAAGTACAAGGGTAAGACAGTGATACAAGTATATAAGTTTAAGTACAATCCCTGTCTCTGATATGAGGAATAACATCCTCTGAGAATTGGCTCCGTAGATACTTGACTTTAAGCTCCAGCCTTGTTCTCCAGCCATTGGTTTCCATGGGTTACATTCTCACCCGTATCATTGGAAAAACCAAGGCATACTTGCAGCTTCAAACCATTCTTGGTTCATATGAGATTAAGCACAGCCTGGTTGTTTGTTCAACTTAACAACTACAATTTTGACTAACTGATCAATAGATCAGCAACATGGTTGATTCAAGTAAGCATGGTCAACACAAATAAGATTTTTCTGATATATCTTGATCAACTGATTGAACTAAGTGAATCAGTTCAACATCTTCAAATTCTTCCTTGAGGCTATTTATATGTTCTGTTGGAATATAGCCGTTTGAAGATGATTCATGATACCGTTGAGATGTTGATGATGTGGCTCATATAGCCGTTATGTAATAGTGTCTCAAACGGTTGCTTCTTCTTTAGCAGATATGTGTTCAGACAGTCCTGTTCTGTTACTTCTGTAGATGATCTCTTTAGAGAGATTTTCTTGATATTATTTTGCATGTTCTTTCTCTTGATATCCTTTTACTTTTCTTCAGCTGACTTCTGATTTTCTCTGCTTTTCTTAGGAGTGTATATGAGGAGGTATCCGTTGGATTTGTCCTCTTGCTTATTTTGTATATACTCCTTTTCTGTTTGCTTCCTGACACCATTTCTTCTTTCTTCTTTGAGTGAGGTGTCTTGTTCAATGGCTGTTTCTTGCAGATGATAAAATATGTTTGAATTAAAATATTTCATTCAAACATTTCTCTTTGTTGCTTCTGCTTAGTCTCCTGAGCTTTTCTTGTGCTTTCTTTTGGATTGGTGATGATGATATTTCCGTTGTGATACCACCCTTTAGAGAAAGCATTGAATGCTATTCAATCCATCGTGAGACACGCTTCTGGGTGTCTTCACAATTCTGACAGAGTACAACGTTGGTGCTGCTATAAAGCTGCCATCGTTGTTGCTGCAATTTCTGCGTTGCAGAGATTTCCTCAGTGGTGTATGAAATTCAAAATCACCAAGAAAGGTCTCTGTGTTCCTTGCCATAAACGTGTTTGAAAAGGTACGTGCAGCAGAGGTTCAGAAAAGTCTTCACAAACTTCAGCAGAGGGTGCCACGTCATAAGTGGGACTTCAGACAGCACTGATACTTCAGACGGGTTGAACTACTTCAGACAGCTTCAACTCTTCAGACGAGTTCTGCTTCTTCAGACATCTTCGTTGCTTCAGACAACTTCTTTGCTTCGGAAAGCTTCCTTGCTTCAGACAGCTTCTTTTCTTCAGACTGCTTTATGTTGTCTTCATTTGGTCTTCACGTCTTCAGACAGTTTGCGCACTTCAGACGAGTTGCATTCTTCAGACAACTTCTTTATAATTGATCCTGCATTTGTTCTTCTGATCCTAATCTTCTGATTCTGATTACTATTTCATCCTGAAACACAATCAACAAACCAATACCTTTCTCAGTAGAATCTGTTTATATAATCTTATTTGTTAATCATTAAAACTAAAGGATATTAAGTCTTTGAGTCAAGTTTGAATGCTCAAACTGATTAATAGACTTCACAGAAAATACTAACCAAACTACTCAATCTCATGCATACATTACTAATCTAACCACAATAATCATATAGAAGAGGGATTAAAGAGTAGGGTTCATACGTTGGGGAGAAATCAAACTCAAAGAGAAAAGTGGGTGTGTGAGTTATACTCACCAATCCTTGGGAATCAAGAGTAGGATGGAAGATTGAAGTGTTTCACTTGATGATTCTAGCTCCGAATTCCTTCCCAAGCTCCCAAATCAGCTTTCTCTCACTAGGTCCACGCACTCTCTATCTAAAAAGCGTGAAGAAGAAGAAAATAGCTCTCTTCAGCTTCTGCATGTCCGAGTGTTTATACTGGACAACTGGTAATCGATTACCATAGTGCTGTAATCGATTACCAGAGGTAAAAATTACACTAGAAAACGTTTCTGAAAATCTGGTAATCGATTACAACCCTTGGTAATCGATTACCAAAAACTCAGCCCTCAGGTAATCGATTACGTAATCTATTACACAAAATTCAGCTCTCGGGTAATCGATTACAACCTGTGAGTAATCGATTACCTAAAAAACTAGTTCTCGGGTAATCGATTACAAACTCCCTGTAATCGATTACTAGAACCAAAAACTCTTCATTTTAACCTGAAATAGAATTCTAAGTTAATTCCATAGTCCCCACTCAACCTCTAATTACCAAACACAATAATCTTATTTCTAACCTAATGAGTTATTAAAACTTCTGGTTAAGGCTAATACTTGGTCTTATACTTGAGTTTTAAATCATAGCTCCTCAATTAACCCTAATCTCTTAACTTATTTTCCTTTAGTTACTAATACTTAACCCTCTTATTTTCAGCCTAATAAGTTGTTTAAAGTTTCTAATTTGCGGGATGTTACAGGTCTCACGGCTGTTCTTGGAGAGAAAGGTAGAAATGAGACAAAAATCTCAAGGCTTGCATGTGAGGAAGAAAAGAAAGAATAAGTGTTTTAGTGTTTTTTAATGCCATATTTGCCTAAGCTTGACACTTGTCTTGGAAGAAAGAAAGGAAGAGACAAGTGTCTTCCATGCAACATACTCACACATGCACGACTTGCATGAGAAGGAAGGGAAGGGTTGTGCAATTTTTCTGGCCCGGATCAAGAGTATTCGGGCCCGGTTCAGGAGACAGTAGGGGCAAAAAGGTCATTTTTCACAAAAATTCCAAAAATCCCCAAAAATTCTAGAAAAATAGGAATTCATTCCTAAACTTATAAAAATTAATTTTGATAATTAAAAACAATTTTAATCACTCAAAATTCAATAATCACACAATAGGAAAATCATACAAGCAAAAATGTGGGTGTTACAGTAAGTAGTTGGAAAATTACGGTGTCACACACAAAAATTATTACCAAGTTATAAATTTGGCTAATGATCTAACTTTAAGGTCCAAGGTACATTTATCCTATTATTTCACATATTTTAATATACTGGCTAGGGTTACACTGCTAGTCAGGGGCATTTTGGTCTTTTTACCTAAAAGTGCCAGAAAATTCTAAATAATTTTCTAAAATTCATTATTAAATATATTAAGACTTATTTTGACTAAAAATATAGATCCCTTTAAGTTTTAGCTATTTTTCATAATTAAATTTATATTTTCCTTAACTGTATAATCACTAAGGGTATCTTAGGTCATTTTCTCAAACACCTCTCTAGAAAAATTATATTTATAATTATGGTTGGATAATTTCAAAAATATAAATTTGATTGTTTATTAATAGCTCCCAAATACTTCATAATTAAATCTATATTATCATTTTTTTTAAAACTTTCTCTATTTTATTTATATATATATATTGGTAGGGGAAATTGTGGGTGTTACATTGACAATCAACTAATCCTTTGCTATCGATACTAAGGCCTAATCCTGTAAACACGCTTCGCTAGAGTACTGTCACTACCCATCGCTCATTAGTAACGCTCATGTGTCGGTCACAGAGTACCGACTCCTCTTATTCAATCAGAGTTTGGGTTTCCTATGTCTAGGCTCCCCCATCCTAGTTTGAAACTAGCCTATAACTTCGGCGCAAGCGCGAAAGTCAGGGATTAAGCACAGAATAAGATTACCAATATTATAGACAGAGAGCTCAGGAAATAATAATATAGAGTTTACATACACTTGGGGATAGAATCAATTACATTCAATCCTAATGGAGAGTTAACTACACAAGGTAGCCATACAAACCACCGAAGATGCTGTCACCATCTTCAATCCTTGTGAAGCGCTCCTCCTCTCCTATTCTAAAATTAGAACTGGTGAATTACCACTGGAATATAACTGAATTACAATAATCGTGCACACCTGATCTGGTGCAAGAGGTTCCTATTTATAGGCTAAGGAAAGACAAAGAAAATTGGGGAGAAATCTATCTAAAAACGGCAACAGGGCAAAAATCAGCGTGATCTGCGCTACAGCGCAGGTTGCAGCGCGCAACACGTCCTGCAGCTTCAATCTTTCTCTTTTTAACTTGATCTCTCCCCGAGACTGGTTTTGGTTGATTTGTCTTTCCTTGTTTCCCTTTTCTTGATGAAATCTTGCATTTATTGAGCATCTTGGATTTAATTGGGAAGGTTGTCTGCAGAATCCTTGTTTAATTGGCAGTGATATCTTCATTAATTGTTCTCAAATAATCTTCAAATCTTCATTATTGCTCACAAATAATCTTCCAATCTTCATTAATTGCCTTCAATTAAACTTCAAATCTTGTAGATATCTCCCTTATTTAATGTTATCTTTCCTTTAAATCAAATCCTTGCAATATTCTGCAAAAATCAGCAATATTTCTATCAAAATAGCATCAAATTCAAATCTAAAATTAATAAATACAATTTATCTAATATTTAATAAAAAGGATTAAACTAGGGCAAAAATACCATTTTATCCTTGATAAGTGAACTAAAAAGTGCTCTAGTTTATCATATAATTTTCACTTATCAAAATACCCCCCAACTTAACTTCTTGCTTGTCCTCAAGCAAGAGACCTCTTTGCAATCAAGAAATCAATTCTATTCCCTGTGTAATTCAAAAACAAATTCAAGGAACTTTTCACAACTCCTTGTTAAGCAGCAGTCACTTTCCAAACATAAGAAAAATTCAGGATTAAGGGATTTTACCAATCCTCACTCAGAATAGAAACAAACATCAGTCAAACTTCTCAAAATAGCAATTAAAGCAGTATGTGATAAACTAAGGAAATCTCTCATTCTCACGGGTAAGTGTTTCCCTCAATCTTTTTCACCACTGTTGAACAACTAGAATTGATAGTCGTTTCCAACATCTGAACCTGCAAATAGTCAATATGGATCAAAAGGTCTTTTCTTTGGTTGTAATGAGGCTGGGCTATCAAGAAATCATGGTTTTTCTAGATATGCAAAGAACACTTTAAATAGAGAGCATCTTGTGATTGTGCTTGGGACTTCTCTCCATTCACCTGGTCATTCTTGAATTGTCACCCTTTTTCAGTTGGCCTCTTTGTTTGAAGAAGTACTCCCCCCAACTTATTCAATTTCCACACCTTTGTGCAGATATATATATATATATTTTAGACAGAAATGATAACATGGGTAATTTGTTTGGGGGAAGTATTCTTCTTTGTGATTTCTTGTGCTTGCTCTTTGAATCTCTTTGATCCTTCAATCCACCAACCTTTTGTCCCATCTTGTTGTGTTGCACCTTGCTCTCTATCCCAAGTGTGAAGGGACAGTATTTAATCATTAAGTATGACTGGGGTGCATCAAAAGAAACATTAAAGGCTCAACTGGGCTCTCAAGAAAATTGGAAAAATATAATCAAGGTTGGCTATTTGGCACTGAGCAAAATATTATAATCACAAAATATGCCTTTGTCACTTCCATATCTTCACTAACAAGACAAAATTCAGAAACTCAAGCAATAACAGTTGACAAGAAGCGGTGAAAAACTCTCAATTTTAGTGTTTGGGCTCACATCTCACTGGTTATTGGCTAAAATTCCTTGCTAAAGCACTTACTGGTTTTAATTAACTATCCTGATAGGTCCTTTCTGAGAAGTATCCTAATCCTAACTGATTATGGAGTTGATCACAAAACCCTATCATCTTTCCTAATCTGGTTAGTTAAACTACTTAATTACAGAGAATTTTAAAATTTTTACCTTAAATCCTAATTCCTAAGGTCCTAAAACTTTTAAAAAATTAAAAAAAATGAAATACCAAATAAAAATCCTAATTAACTAAAGAAAATTCTATAAAATAATAGAAAATAAAAGAAAAACTAAAAGAAAGAAAACACCAGTATCAATCTTCATCCTCTGTATCCTGTAAGTCCTTGTCCTACTGCTGCTCCACCTCCCCTTGGATGAATAGGGTTGTCCCCAGGCCACTGCAAGAATATCCAGAATTCTTCAAGCAGCATGCTTGGGAATGGGTCTAGTATTCCTGATTGGTTTAAGGTCAACTAGTCTTATACTTTGCAGCAGTCTGTGCAATTCATGAAGAACATGGAAGCCTATCATTAACCAACTTGCATGCATAATTCAAAGAATTAATATTTTCACAACAAAAGTTCAGTGCACTTGGTAATGACTTCCGAAAAAAAAAACATACTCATTTGTTTTGCAAGCATTCAATCAATCCATGGAAAGTGAAAGTTCAAGATTTTTGAAAGAAACAGAGCATAACACTTTCAAATTCAACAACTCACAAAGAGCATTCCAATCAAACAATTTTGTTCTTCATGTTCCACACAGCCAAAATCACATTTAAGATAACAATTATCAACAGTATTCATAATCCTAAGGTTGCTACCCTAAAGTTCAAATCATAGAGTAAATGAAGATTTCAATTGGTAAAAACATACTTGAAACTTGAAAGTTTCAAAATTGATGGAGGTTTGTGAGTGGAAAAAGTGAAAAGAAGAGCTTAGGAAGTAGAAAAATAGTATATGATAAATTAGAGGATTTTTTTAAAAAATTCGTATTGCTGCGCTACAGCGCAAGTGAAGCGCAGAAGACAGTGACTAAAATTGCATTCCTGCGCTACAACGCTGGTGAAGCGTAGAAGACAGAATGTAATTTTGCAATTTTCAGTCACGTTTTCTGCTACTTCCTATTATTTAAAATTTTATTTTTCACAAACTTATTCCAATCAATTTTGAAAATTTTCCTAAATCCTAAAAATGAAAAATCCTAACAAAAACAAAATAAAACTGAAAACAATTAAAAACTTAAAAATCTTTGGGTTGCCTCCCAGGAAGCGCTTGTTTAACGTCTTCTAGCTCGACGCCTGTTCTCTCAAGGTGGCTGAAACTGAAATATTTTGGTGAGCTTCTGTGCTGCACCCTTCCTTTCTTTGGCCCATAAAGCTCTCCATAATCTTGCTTGGAGCAATTTGTAGTGTGAAAAGACTTTAACCATTTGGGCTTCTTTCTAGAATTAGACCATGCATGAGTCTTCTCCTCCTGAAGCTTGAATGATTCATAAATGATTGCTCTCAATTTCTTTGCTTCACAGGGGTCTTTGATATGAAACACACCTGACCACTTCTTCCAATATGGCTCTAGGCTCAGAATCCGATCCTCTTGGCTCAAGTTCTTCTTCTTTGCTCTAGTCAGGTCAGTGTATTCGCAGGCCTTTCTTTTGTGAGGCCTGGAAGGTTTTGTACCATGCCTGTCTTGATCTTCCTTTAGAGGACTGGTTTGATAAGGCAAGGTCTTTGATCTTGATACCACTTCCCTTCCTTCCTCGGGCTTTGTTTCACCATCTCCCTGTTCAATCTTTTTCTCATTTTCTTGATCTTTTTCATCATGTACACCCCCATATGTGTTGTTCTCTTTCTCTCTCCTTCACAGTCAAACTCTTCTTAAGCATAGTCTTTTCGGTTTCATCCTCTCCTTTTTCTTCTTCTACTTCTGCTTCTCTTGTGTTTTCTTCAGATCCCTTCTCTTTATCACCAGATCATTATTGGTTTCCTCCCCTGTCAATTTAACAATTATGGTGGGACAAAATTCTACGGCGGTGGGGTTGAACGTTTGCTGAGCTCTGTTCTGACTGTTGGTTGGCCTAGTGCTTCTGCTATCCGTTCAAATGTTGCATCGGGAAACTACTACTCATCTTGTTGAGCAGGTTGTAACACCGTTATTTTTTACCGTTTTCCCGTTTTTTGCTGTTTTAAGCGTTTTAATGATTTTAAATTGATTAAAATTATTTTTAATTGTCAAATTTATATTTTTGGTATTCAGTATTAAATTTTCCTATTTTTAGGAATTTTTCTGGGAAATTTTGGGATTTTTTCTGCAAAAATTGACCTTTTGCCCTCCGGTACCCCGACCCGGGCCCGAATACTCTTGATCCGGGCTAGAAAAAAATTGTACAAACCTTATTTTCTCCTCTGAAATTTGCGCTGCACAGCATGGTGCATGTGTGACACTTGTCCATGTCTTCCTTCACACCTTAAGTCTTATATAAAGGAGAAAGCTTCACTTTATGTGCCCATTTTTCACTTAGCCACTTCTCCAACCTACCCATTTTCTTTCTTCTTCTTCTTCTTTCTCCCTTGCTGGCCGCGCACACCCACCCTTCTTCTCCCCAAAATTTCTTCATCTCCACCCAAATCACCAACCAAGCTTAAGTCCCATTCTTGGATTTAGCTAAAAAAAAAAAATATACAACTTTCTACCAAAATCCACTTGTTGAGAGGCTTGAAGGAGGAGCTTGAAGGGGCTGTTGGGGGAGGAAAAATCTGCACTCATTCCCTTGAAGATCTAAGGTAAAGGGGGGGAGAACTTGAACTCTAGTAGGGCCAATTGTACTAGAGTCAAGGATTTGCCCTTGAATCCTTGTTTTTTTCTCTATTTTTTCTCTTGAAAAATCAAACCTTTGAGCTTGTTTTTAAGAAAATATTTTCGGTCTTGATGAGCTGGGTTATTGTTGTTGTTTGCATGTCTTTTATCTTGCTTGGATTGTTGTTGATGGTTGGGTTGTGTTGCATGCGAGCCATGGAAGGATTTTGTTGAAAAATCCCTACTTTTTTCCCCTTAAGCTCTCGACCAAGAGAGGAAGAGGTGGCTGCAGGTGTGCCAAAAATTATTTTGATGGTTTGGATGTGATTATATGATGGATATATGTACATGCATGTGGTTGATCTTAAGTGGAAAAATTGATTTGGTGATTTATCTTGAAAATAATGATGTTTTGAGCATGAAAAATGCAAGTTTGAGCCTTGAGCATGTGCATGTGTGATTTGGATAGTTTGAAATATCCTATTGATGTTTAAAACACATGGATGAGATTATGTGTGATTTTGGCAAAGATTGGAGAAAGAAAGAAAAAAAAAGAGAAAATTTGATGAACATTCAAGCTTGTTCTTGAAGTTCATGAGGATTCTTGATGAGATTCATCAAGGGAGACCTTTTTGATCTCGAAAAGATCAAAAAGAGGTTTAAAAAACATGTTTTAAGTGTAAGGGACTAAAGATAAATTTTTTTGTACAAAAGGGGCCCAAAAGTGCAATTAAGTTAAGTTGTTAAAATAATTGGTTAAATTCGGATTTCCAATTCCAACCCAAGTAAAAGTCAACTTAAAGGTCAATATTTTAGGTTGCCATGACTAAAAATAAGTTCCTAAGAGTTATAAACCTTTAGGCTTTTAATTTAAGTTTAAACCTTTAAGAAAAGGAGTTAAAGACTCATTAAAAGTCAATCAAGATTAGATTATGAAAATTAAAGTTAGATTGGAGTTGGACTTCAACTCTAATCCACGTTATTAAGATTAAAACTCAAAATTAATTAGTGGACTTGGCTAATTTAGTTAACTAAGTTAATTAACCTAATCTACTTAAGTTAATTAAGTAAAGAATAATAAATTAAGGCTAAAATTAATTAACCTTAATCAAATATAATTAAAAGCTTAATCCAAGATTAAGGAAGAGATTAAGGAATAATTAGGAATTAATTAGGATCTTAAGTAAGGATTAAGACTTAATTAAAGAAGATTAAGACTAATTATAGTTCAGTTAATGAAAACTAATTGTAATTAAAGATTAAACTTAATCTTAAGTAGTCATACCAAGAGGAATTAGGATAAGCAATGCTATCCATAAGACACAATCATAAGTCTTAGTAAATTATAAGACTTAAGTGGACATGATTATTAAGAATATTAGTACAAACTACCTTAAAAGGCTATAACAAACACACTCTTTCTTCATAAAACTTGAGAAGCTTAGTGAGAGAGTGCGGTTTCCAACCCAAGGTAGGGTTCGATTTCCTTGAAGGAAAGACATTGAATTCGGGCCGTGCCACGGGAGGATGTGGTGTGACGTTGAATGGTTCAATGGGCTTGCCTGTAAGGATGTGAATGTTGTGAGCATTGTTGTGTGACATGCATCATGAGGCATTGTTGATGTTCGAGGTTGAAAACCTTATGACCTATATGACAGTAGCACTTGGTACAGTGTGAAATCGGTTGGGAAGGGGTGCAAACGGGGGTTTTGCAAAGAACGCCAGTGGGTCCTCAAAAGGGACGCCAGCCCTGAGGATAGCCTAGCTCCCGGAAGATCTAGGTGACGTAGATTAGCTCCCTACTGTCGAGATTGGGGAACCAGCTTAGCTATTCCTGTCGCTCTCATGATTTTCGGGTCAGTTGAGATTGTCTGGAAGAACGCTTAAATGATTTGGGCCAAAATGTATGAGCAATGCTCTTTGTACCAATGCTAGTACAGACTCTAACTCCTGACGTGCTTTGTATATATGTCGGGCCAGCTGCTATGTGCTCTGCCGATGGTGATGTTCCCTGGGCCCGCATGCATTAGATATTACATTATAATAGTAGAGTTGCGTTCATAAGAGTACACCATGATGAGATGTCGTGATTGCTTATTGATTCGACTGTGTGGATTGCTCTATGTGTGTGCTCTAGTTTGTTGTATCCTACAGGCTGTGAGTTCATGCGATGTTCTCACCCTCCTGTTCTATGTTTTATTTCTAGCTCTTCTCGTCACGTGATAGTCGCGTATCGAGGACTTCCGTCATGACGTCAATGCAGGTGCGACTCAGATGGTTGCCGAGGCGGCACCCGGTGCCGGCGACGAGTATCCCCGCGCAGGTGTGAGTTCTATGGAGGGGGAGTCTGTGTCATCATCACGCACCCCAGAATTCCTCTTGTACTTGAGAAGGAATAGGTTGTGTTGAGTCTAGGAGTAGTGGCAGCTCTGATCTAGCGACCTCTTGTTTTGTATTTAGTTGAGGTCTTATTTATTTTAGTCTACTACTGGAACTCATGTTTTGCCGTGGTTGCCTTGTTGGCTCAAAAGTACATCGAATCCGTGATGTATGTAGTATATATATATATATTATTATGATGTTTCCTTCCTTATGATTCATTTTTATAACTATGTGTATGCTGTGTAGGTAGGCCGCGGTGATAAGCGTCTAGATGTTTTCAGGAAAATGAGTTTTAAATTTAAGGAAAGGATATTTCATAAGTACTTAAAATAAAGCTAGAGACGGTAATAGGCCAAATGGCACCTAAACCCTTTTCAAAAAAAAAAAAAAATTCTGTATTTTGACGTTTTTAAAACAGTAAGTTCGTTGGTCACGTGTCATATGTGACATTCTTAGCGGTATAACTAAGGGTGTCGCAAGCAGTTCCAACATGAATTGCTCCATGGCTTCCAACATTGGGATGTTGATTTGCTCTATTTTGTTACTCTCCATGTAGGCTGCCAAGTAGCGTGTTCATATCTTTCATGGAGGGATTCTTTGGATATGGTAATTCCCTGACTTGCAGTGCATGCGTGAACTCTTCCTTTTGTCTTCTTTATTTTCTTTAGCAGCTTCCTCTTCTTGAATATCCGGATAAGAGCAGTGACCATTGAGATGGTTACCTCCGCAAAAATCACAAATTAATTGTGGCTGACTAGTCAGGATAAGAGTGAACTGGTTGCGGCTGGCTGAGAAAGTCTGTCTAGCTGCTTTTGGAGTGCTTCTAATGACTACTTCAAACTCTTATTTTCTGCCCTGAGTTCATCTTCAAAAGTTTGCTTATGGGATGAAATAGCATCGTGTTTCCACCCCAAAATTTTGATTCTCGGTAACTTCCCCAATCCTATGAAAGACTGTTAGAATAATTATTGTAATTAAAGAAGTTACCTTGAATCGGTGCATGGGAGAAATATTTGGTTCTTGTTTGAATGAAGAAATGTCTGCCTTTGCTTGAATGTAACGTGGCCTGCAAAAGAATCTTCTTAAAAAATTTTCTTCTACCACAGTCCAATTGTTCAGACTTTGGCTGGGGTATGACCTTAACCATTCCTTTGCTTTTTCTATAAGAGAAAAAGGAAATAAACATAAATATGCAGCCTCTTTGTCTTTTTTCTTCAAAACCCATAGTTTCAATCTGTTTTAAGAATGTAGAAAGAAGATCATTTGGATCCTCGTGTTCTAATCCTGCAAGCTGATGAACTTTAACAAGCGTGGAGGTGTTGTGATGCTTTTAGCTCTACAGGTCTTGTGGTAGTTGGGAGAGCAATACTTGAGCGATAACGTAGCCCTTGAGGCATAATATAGTCTCTCAAGAGTCTTTTGGTGGATTTTGCCATTCAGAAGCCATTTAACATTTACTTCACTTGGGGTGGTTGAACAGAGAGTGTTGAGATTGTCTCCTTGCCCTTTTTTTCTGTTACCTGTCTTCTCAAGAGAAATAATCAAGAAGCTCAAACAAATGTTAGCTCAGATGAGAAGAACAAAATAACAAAAAATAATATTTTTATTATTATTATTATATATATTTTTATAATAATAGATAATTTTTTTGAATATAATAATAATAAAAATAATAATAATAATATTTTTTAATTAAAAAAAGGAAAATAATTAAAATAATAAAATTTTTTTGTTTTCTTCTCGACTTCTCCCTCGTCTCTGTCTCTTGTTTCTACTTCTGTTCTTCCTTGATGTCCTTTCTGTTTCTGGATCAAGTTGTAATTGATTGGGGGACACCTGACCTCTCAAAAAAATAAACAAGAAAACTTGAAAAGGGTAAGTGTGGAAGAGAATTTTAATAATACTATAAATTTCCTAAATAATAAAATTTTCCTAAAATAATAAGAAGAATAAATAAATGAAATCCTAAGATAGATATGACTTGATAATTAGACCGCCAAGGTCTACACGAATTATAAACCGTTCCCCGGCAACGACGCCAAAAATACTTGATGGTTTTCTGGCAAGCGAACCAAAAATCCAATAGTATAATAGTAAGAAAGATATCGTATCCACAGGGAACCGTCAATTCACGTATACTCGTGATCTAATTATCAAGGGAAATAACGGTTTTGAGAGTATTGTTGCAGAAATTGTAAATAGAAAATTAATAATTAGTTGAATTAGAAAGGAAGAGTTAGAGACACTTTTCTTGGATTAGGATTGAACTTCATATCATCACACCCTTTGTGCATGTAAAAACAATATATTATTTTAGGTTTACTCTATAATACTATAGACAAACTATATTGCTTATGACCCCGAGTTACCAGGCGCCACTCACACTCAAAGATAATCAATGCGGGCTCTCCTAAGCAACAGACTTACCCTAGGCTTATTTTGTTCTCTTTATTCCATTTGTAAAAGAAAATTGATAAACGAGGCCTAATCCTGTAGACGCACCTTCATTAGAGTACTCACACTACCCATTACTCATCAGGATACATCCATGTTGTAACACCCGCATTTTTGCTTATATGCTGTTATTGTGTGATATAGTGAATTTTGAATGATTAAATATTTTTAATCATCAAAATTGGTTTTTAAAAGGTTAGAAATTAATTTCCTATTTTTCTAGAATTTTTGGGAATTTTTGGGATTTTTGGTGCAAAATGACCTTTTTACCCCTACACTTTTTGGAATCGGACCAAAATGCCCTTGATTTGAATCACCAAAATCTGCAACATTTAGCAAAAATATCTCATTTTTCCCTTCCAAAACCGTGAGCCATGTGATGGTATGGCACTTAACTTGTCTTGCACATTTCCTTAGTCAAAGAAGTAAGAAAGCCATCATTCTTACACTTGCACCATACCTCCTCATTTGCATGCAAACCACTTCTCACTCTTCATTTTCTCTCCTCCAAACCGTGAGCTTTCTTCCCCTTTCTCTCCATCTACTTCATTTCTTTCCTACACACACTTGGTGAAAGGTTCCATTTTTGAACCTTAAACCTCAAAATCTAGCCTACATCCTTTAGAGAAACTTACTTGGGTGATCAAAAGGAACGTCAAGAGGAGATTATCTTTGAAGTTGCTGCACCTTTTCCAAGTTTAATTTCCTTAGGTAAAGGGAGGGAGAACCTTGAACTCTAGTAGGATTGGTGACTAGAGTTAAGAATTACCCTTGATCCTTGTCTCTAACTCTTTTTCCTCTTGAAAAATGAATTTTTGGAACCTATTCCTTGGAGGAAATGGTTCGGCTATGTATATATAATGGCTGCATGTGTGTTTAAAAATTGTTATGATGCTTAAAATGTGTTTCTTTGGTGGTCTTGGATGCATGCAAACCATGATTGTTGCTTGAAAATTACCAGAAAAAGAGAAAGGTTTTCCAGAAAGAAGGTGATAAATTACCAGAAGATCCTGGTTAGAGACTCTCTCTAAGGTACCAGCCCTAGGTAGAAGAGAGTAGCAGCAAAGTTTGTGAAACAGTCTGCAGATTGGGATAAGCTTGCTTGACAGAAGAGGAGAATCTGGATGATGGAGAATTTTTTTGGTGAATTCTTCCTTGGTAATGCCTGTAGAAGCATACCAGTTATCATCATATAGTTTGTTTTCCACGGGCTGGCTACCTATGGCTTCATCTATTCCTTCTACAGTAAGAACAATAGTTGACCCCTTTATCTTTACAACTACGGAGTTCCCATCACTCCTATATCGACTGGCGGAGGCATAGAAGGCTTTGACTAGCCTAGGATACATGGTTCTCTCATCAGAAGGTAGTTTCCCCAATCCTGCTTCTGGACAAAATGTCCAATTTCCCAGCCACATTTCCTTATTTCTTTTAGCAAGAAAATTCTTCCAGGAATGATGGTCTTCCATTCCCATTTGTCATAGAAGATTTTCAACATCTCTTTGTCTTGAAAGAGTTCCAAATTGGTGTCTTCTGATCCTTCAGAAGGATCACTTTCTTCACTGTCACTTTCTTGTGACATTTCTGCAGAGTTTGGTATTTCATGGCTAGATGATTTTGGTTCTGTGAGCGAGGTAGAGGACGCAGAGTCAATCCCAATGGGATTGTTAGGGTCATTTCCAGTTGTGTGGAAACCTGGTCCAGTTGTTAGTCTGTCAGACCTTCTGACAAAGACTACAGACGTAGTTTGAGCTCTAGAGGAGGATGGAACTGAAGAAGATGAGGGTGCAGTAGGAGATTGTGATGGAGGTTCTTCAGAATGAGGTTCCTTGGGAGGTAGTTCTGTGGAAAGGTGTTGCTCAGAAGGTGTAGGAGATGAAGCTGTAGAGTGTGGTTGAAATGGTGGTGGTTCAATGGTGATAGGCTGGGCATCTAATACCCCTGTGTAAGGCATGATTTCATTTCCCATTATCTCAGGTTCTTCAGAATTTCTAGAGGAAGATGAGTTCTTCTTATCTGCAACATGCTTGATCCTCATTTTTCTTAAGGAGGTAAAGGAAAACAGAGTGTGGGAGTATTCTTTGTGGGAGCAAGAAGATGAGAATGCAAAGGAAGAAAAATTAGCTGAGTGCCTTCCCAAGCTGCAATGCAGTGCTTAAGTACACAACCATACTAGCCGTTAGCTGGAGGGAGAGAGAGAGATTCGAATAGAGAGAAGAGAGAGAACATGCGCAGGATTTTAGGCACAATAGGTAAACCCTAACGGTCAGCTATTTATTGCTTTATTCATGCAATAACTGTCTTCCCTTTCTGCTAGGGACCAAAGTCCTTTTTCTTTATTCCCTTTTGCACCCCTAATAGAAGGAGGTACCTGACCTAGTATTGACTCTTTAAAATATATTTATTTAGTTTGATTAGTATTGATAACCGTGAAGGATAGAGACATATCCTAGGATTAAGGACAGTCATGGTACGATCATGTTGGTCAATGATCACTGTATTTTTGCTACACATGAACAACATAGGAACAGAATCAACTATGGTGAGCATCTTCTGCATAGGAAAGTTGCAGAAGATGGTATTCTCTTCTGGAGTTTCAGATTACATCTTCTTTTCTCATAGAGAATTTTGCAGAAGATTAGAATTAGATCAGGGATATCAGAAGATGAATCTTCTTCTGATTTCATGAGAGTTCATGTTTCTACGAGAGATGAGAACATTACATCTTCTGCATAGGAATTTGGATCTTTCAGTCTTCTGAGGAGTAAAATTCATTTAGGGTTTCAAAATTTAGATTTTTCATATTTCCTAAGAAACACAAATCTATCTTCCACAAGAGGTTTTGTGAAAATATCAGCAATTTGAAATTTAGTTTCAATTAATTTTAATTCAATATCATTCTTCTGGACATGATCCCTTATGAAATGATTTTATGTCAATATGCTTAGATCTAGAATGCTGGATTGGATTTGGACAAGTTAATGGCATTAGTATTGTCACAGAAGATGGGGATTTTAGAGTACCTTAAACAATTGTCTTCCATTTGATGCTTAATCCACAACATTTGTGAGCAGCAGCTAGCAGCTGACACATATTCAGCTTCTATTGTGGATAATGCTATAGTGGGTTGCTTCTTACAAGACCAGGAGATCAAGGATTCTCCAAGAAATTGACAAGCTCCACTTGTACTCTTTCTCTCCATTCTGTCCCCAGCATAATCAGCATCACAATAACCTGTAAGCTCAAAATGTGTGCCTTTCTTGTACCAAAGTCCAAGGTTAGTTGTCCCAACAAGATATCTAAGTATTTTTTTACTGCAACAACATGAGACTCTTTTGGAGAAGATTGAAATCTAGCACAAAGACCTACTAAGTATAAAATGTCAGGTCTGCTAGCAGTTAAATATAATAGAGAACCTATCATCCCTCTGTATTCCTTTTCAGAAACAGGTTTTCCATTTTCTTCTAAGTTTAAAGTTGTAGAAGGATGCATAGGGGTTCCCATGGGTTTTGACCCTTCCATTTTTATTTTAAGAAGATCTCTAGTGTATTTTTCTTGATTAATGAAAATTCTAGAATTTTCTTGTTTGATTTGAAGACAGAGAAAGAATTTATATTCTCCCATGAGACTCATCTCAAATTCTCCTTTCATAAGTTCAGAAAACTCTTCACACATTTTTAAATTTGTTTAACCAAATATAATATCATCAACATATATTTGCACAATAAGAAGATCTTTCTTGAGAGTTTTTCTAAACAAGGTGGTGTCAATTTGACCTCTTGAAAATTTATTTGAAGAAGGAAATTGCTTAATCTCTCATACCAAGCTCTTGGAGCTTGTTTTAAACCATATAAGGCTTTGATCAATTTGAAAACATGATTAGGATGTTTTTTATTTTCAAAACCAGGAGGTTGATGTACATAAACCTCCTCATTTATAAAACCATTTAAAAAAGAACTTTTCACATCCATTTGATAAAGTTTGAAATTTTTGAATGCAGCAAATGCAAGGAGGATTCTAATAGCTTCCTGTTGGTTGTAACCTTGGGCTACTAACCTTGCTTTGTTTCTGATTACATTACCTTCATCCATCTTATTTCTGAAAACCCATTTTATGCCAATTATTGAATGATCTTCTGGAGGGGGGTACTAGGGTCCATATCTTCTTCTCAACTTGATCAAGCTTTTCCTTCATAGCTTTGATCCATGATTCTTCTGCAAGAGCCTCATTCACATTCTTTGGCTCAATTTGGGATAGGAAAGCTAAGCTATTTTCATTTCTTAATTGACCTCTGGTTTTTACTCCTTTTGCAGTATTTCCTATGATTTGATCATGTGGATGATCTGTGATGAGCTTCCAACTTATGGAAGATCTTGTTTCTGGATACCAGCATCTTCTGCAGAATGTTCTGCAGGATTTTTAACCACTGGAGTATCTTCTTGAGAGCTATTGTTCTTAGAAGATACCTTCTGCACTGGTTCAGTCTCATCATCTGAATCCTTTTTATCATTTTCTTGAGAAGGAGGGTTAGCATCATTAAAGATAACATGCATACTTTCTTCTATAGTCTGATTTTTAATATTATAGACTCTATAAGCTTTTGAAGTGGTTGAGTAGTCAAGAAATATACCCTTTTCTGATTTGGCATCAAATTTCTCAAGGTTTTCTTTGTTGTTTAATATGTAGAATTCACATCCAAATACATGAAAATATGCAATGTTGGGCTTTCTACCTTTCCATATTCATATGGAGTTTTATTAGAATGCTTCTGGGAAACCCTGTTAAGTATATAGCATGAAGTGGATCCAGCCTCAACCCAAAAGTATTTTTTAATCCACTATCATTAACATGGTTCTAGCCATTTTTGGAGGGTTCTCTTCTTTCTTTCTAAACTCCTTTTGTTGTGAGTTCTAGGACAAGAGAAATTGTGTGAAATTCCATTTTCATTAAAGAAGTTTTTGAAAGCATGATTTTCAAATTCCCCTCCATGATCACTTCTTACAGAAGCAATTATTTGGCCACTTTCATTTTGAATCTTCTTGAAGAAGATCTTGAAAGCATCAAAAGATTCATCCTTAGTTGTAAGGAACAAAACCCATGTGTATCTAGAGTAATCATCTACTATAACAAGTCCATATTTTTTATTTCCCAAGCTAGGTGTTTTGGTAGGCCCAAATAGGTCAATATGTAGAAGTTCTAAAGTCCTTTTTGTGGTGATTACATTCTTGTGGGTGGAAACTGATTTAGTATGTTTGCCTCTAACACATGTTTCACATACTTTGTCTTTATAAAATTTTAATTTTGGTAAACCTTTAACTAAATCTAACTTAGATAGCTTAGAAATGGCTTTCATATTTAGATGACCAATTTTTCTATGCCAGGTCCATTTATCATTTTCAAAAGAAGCAAAGCAAGTTTGGTCAGATAATTCTTCTAAATAAATGCTATATAGGTTTTTGCTTCTAATCCCTGAAAACAAGACCTTTTTAGTAGATGACTCTCTGATCTCACAAAATGTAGGTTGGAACATAACTTCATAGCCACTGTCACATAGTTGACTTATGCTAAGAAGATTATGTTTTAACCCTTTCACATAATATACGTTATTAATTTGGATAGAATTCTTCATACCTATCTTTCCAATGCCTTTGATTTGAGCCTTGTTGTTGTCTCCAAAGGTTACTGTTCCACCTTCAATTTTGTGTAACTGGATGAATTTGCTTCTGTCTCCAGTCATATGTCTTGAGCATCCACTATCCAAGAACCATAGCTCTTCTTCTTGGAGTTTCTTACTGGTTCCTACATAAGAAGATAGTAAAGCTTTAGGTACCCAAATCTTCTTGGGTCTTGAGTGGTTAGATACCTTTCTTCTTAAGCTCATTTTCCTTCTGTAACAGTTTTGGTGATTTTATCCAAATCTGTTACACCAAGAACAATTTGGAGGTTTCCTTTTGGCAGGAATAAATTGTTGAGTCTCAAAAATATCATAAGAGAAAATATGATGTTTAAGACAACTCAATTCCCAAGTTTTAATGCTTAACAAATTTGAGTTAAAATATTTATCATAGATACATATATGTTTTAATGATTTATCTGTGATTTCAGCAAGAGTCACTATGAGCCTACATAAAAAGACTAAGTGTTGAAGCTGTCTGAAGAAGCAGAACTCGTACGAAGAGTTGAAGCTGTCTGAAGTAGCTCAACCCGTCTGAAGTATCAGTGCTGTCTGAAGTCTCACTTATGACGTGGCCCTCTCTGCTGAAGCTTGTGAAGACTTTTCTGAACCTCTGCTGCACGTACCTTTTCAAACACGTTTACGGCAAGGAACACAGAGACCTTTCCTGGTGATTTTGAATTTCATACACGACTGAGGAAATCTCTGCAACGCAGCCTCTGCAACAACATTTGTAGCAGCCTTAATGCAAGAGAAACCTTGTATCGTGTCAAATATCAGAGCTCTCAGAAGCATGTCTCACAACGGATTAAATAGCATTTAATGCTATCTCTAAACGGTGGTATTTCAACGGATTAAAATTTGGGTATAAATACCCCTCTATGAAGACCATCAAGGATGACGAAGAAAAAGAGAGAAATCAATATACAAGAAAGCCAAGAGAAACATCACGCTGCAAGTTTTTACTCCGTAAAAACTCTCTGATAGAATTCTTTGTACATTTGTATATCCTGAGCATACCTCAGTTTTTATTGTACATTGTATTGGTTTGAGCTTCAAACTTGGATAGTTTAAAAGCTTAAACCCCTTTCTTTGTAAACCTTGGTAGAGCCTGAAGAGGCTTGACAAAAAAAGAATACTTGTGGTAGAGCCTGAAGAGGCTTGACAGAAAAGAATACTTGTGGTAGAGCCTGAAGAGGCTTGACAGAAAAGAATACTTGTGGTAGAGCCTGAAGAGGCTTGACAGAAAAGAATACTTGTGGTAGAGTTTGAAGAGGCTTGACAGAAAAGAATACTCGTTGTGTCTGGAGAGACTGTACTCGTTGTTCTGGAGAGACTGTACTCGTGGTCTGGAGAGACTGTACTCGTTGTGTCTGGAGAGACTGTACTCGGTGTCTGGACTGTACTCGTGTGTCTGGAAGACTGTACTCGTTGTGTCTGGAGAGACTGTACTCGTTGTGTCTGGAGAGACTGTACTCGTTGTGTCTGGAGAGACTGTACTCAATTCAAGCTTGTAATCTGAATATTCATATAGTGGAAATCCAGTGGTTGTTTGCCATTGGGACTGGACGTAGCTCACAGTGGTAGTGAGTGAACCAGGATAAATTTCTTGGCTAAGTTTTCTTACCCTTATCTCTTGTCAATTCTTTTTATACTAATCAAGGGGTTAGAGTAATTAATCTGATATGTTATAAAGGCATAAAACATTGTTTTAAATCAGTATTTTTATACCGTCTGAAAACTTCAGACAGTCCTTTAAGAGCCTGTCTGAAATCGTGTTTTTAACACCTGTTTGCGAAAAGCTTTCAAAAATATTCAGAAACACTATTCAACCCCCCTTCTAGTGTTTCCCTGTGTTCCTACAGTTGGTACCATCGAGCTCTACTCAGGGTTGAAGCACCTAACAAGTGACTGAGGACTGAAAGATCCAAATGGAAGCTTCTAACAGCAACAGGCAATACATCACAGAAGGAGCCTCTATCACAAGACCCCCAGCATTCAATGGAGTGGATTACCACTACTGGAGAGATCGTATGAAGTTGTTCATTGAGAGCAACAACATTGATGTTTGGGAGGTGGTCACTGATGGAGATTATGTGCCTATGCAAAATGGTTTGCCTATACCTAAGACTGAATGGACCCTGGAGCAGAAGACTAGAGTCCAGATGAATGCTAAAGCCAAACTCTATCTGATATGTTCCTTGAATAAATCAGAATATGAGAAGGTCCATGGATGCACTTCTGCCAAGGAGATTTGGGATACTCTTGCAGCAGCCCATGAAGGGACTGAAACTGTCAAGCAATCCAAAATCAGCATGCTTATACATCAGTATGAGATGTTTAAGATGGAAGAAACTGAAACTATTGACCAAATGTTTGGGAGGTTTCAGACCATAACCAATGGACTCAGGTCCTTAGGAAGAACCTATGAATCTGGAGACAACAACAGAAAGATTCTAAGAAGTCTACCTAAGTCCTGGAGACCCAAAGTCACTGCCATTCAAGAGGCAAGAGATTTGAACTCTCTAAATGGAAGAACTGTTGGGATCTCTCAAAGTCCATGAACTTGAGCTTGGAGAAGATGACAACAAGAAGAAGTCTCTGGCTCTAAACTCCAAGGTCAAACAGTCTAGGCATGGCAGCATGAAGGCTATGCAAGCTGAGGACAGTTCAGAAGCAGATGAAGATTCTGAAGACAGCTCAGAAGATGAAGATGATCTTGCTCTTTTAAGCAGAAAGATCAAGAGAATGTTGCAGAACAGAGGAAAGTTCAGAAAGAACCAACCGTCATCATCCAAATCAGGTAAGACAGGTAAAGAGTCTAACCCTGATAAAATTTCTTGCTTTGAATGTAAGCAACCAGGACACATATGGCTGATTGTCCAAGACTGAAGAAAAACAACTTCAAGAAGAAGTTTTCCAAAAAGAAGAAAAGTCTCATGGCAACATGGGAAGATCTTGATGAATCAACCTCAGAAGAAGAAGAAGATACTTCAGAAAAGGCAAATCTGTGTCTCATGGCTAGTCTACCATCCTCAGACAGCTCTGAAGCTGAGGTATTTCCTCTTACTCTACAAGAAATGTATGATGATCTGGTGGAAAGTTCTCAAGAACTTTTCCAAGAGTATAAGAATCTATCCAAAGCCCACACAGAAATGTGTAACAAATATGAGGCACTTGAGATAGAACATATTATGCTCAAAGAAAAGGTTCTTGAGACTAAAAACTGCAGTTCACAAGCTGTGTCTGAAGAAAATAAGAAACTTCAGAAGCAGGTTGTGGAACTGACAAAAGATCTGGCCAAATTTGTCAAAGGAACTAAAAATCTGAATATAATGCTTGGAAATCAAAGGCATTCCCTTGACAAAACTGGACTAGGCTTTTGTGATCATAACTTGTCTGAACCTCCTACTGTCTTAAATTTTTCTAAAAAGAAGGTTACTGGGTGTTCTCACTGTGGTAAGCCTGGACACAATGTGGCTCAGTGCAAACACAGGAGAAAGACAAGGCCCAAAGCTAACAAGAAAGGACCCAAAAGAATATGGGTACCTAAAAACTTAATTATTCCTGTTGCAGATGTGTTTAACAGGACAAAGGAGACCCCACAAATGGTACCTGGACAGTGGGTGCTCGCGACACATGACAGGAGAAAGGTCTTTGTTCCAAAACCTTAGACCTAGAGCTGGTGGAATGGTCACCTTTGGTGGAAATCAGCAAGGGAAGATCATTGGAATAGGGACTGTAGGTATATCTCCTTCATCCCTTATTAAAAATGTACTTCTAGTGGAGGGACTACAACATAACTTACTGAGCATAAGTCAATTATGTGACAGTGGTTATGTGGTATCCTTTACTAAGGAAGGATGCATAGTCAAAGACTCCTCTAAGCAAATCCTCTTTACTGCTAAGAGACACAACAATGTGTACAAAATTGATCTAGAGGATCTAGCAAGTCAAAATGTAAAGTGTTTCATTTCTGTTGAAGATGAAAAACAGATTTGGCATCAAAGACTTGGGCATGCCAGCTTGAGATTAATCTCAAGATTAGCAAAACACAATCTTGTTAAAGGATTGCCCAAGCTTTCATACAAAATCTGACATTTTATGTGAAAGCTGTCTGAAAGGGAAACAAACAAGACACTCTTTTAAGAGTAAAGATGTTGTTTCAACTAGCAGACCACTAGAACTTTTACACATTGACTTGTTTGGTCCTATTAGAACAGAAAGTCTTAGTGGTAAGAAATATGGCTTGGTCATTGTTGATGACTATTCTAGATTTACTTGGGTGTTATTCCTAAGAAGCAAGGATGAGACTTTTAGGAATTTCACAATATTCTGCAAGAAGGTACAGAATGAGAAAGGATTCTGTATTTCTGTTATCAGAAGTGATCATGGTGGAGAGTTTGAGAATGCAAACTTTCAAATGTTCTGTGATGAGAATGGGATCTCACACAATTTCTCTGTGGCTAGAACACCTCAACAGAATGGGGTTGTTGAGAGAAAGAACAGAAGTTTGCAAGAGATGGCAAGGACCATGCTCAACTCATGCAGCTTACCAAGATCCTTCTGGGCAGAAGCTGTTAGCACAACATGTTACCTTCAAAACAGAATATTGGTAAGACCAATTCTGAAAAAGACTGCCTATGAACTGTGGAAAGGAAGAAAACCCAACATATCATACTTCCACACCTTTGGATGTGAATGTTTTATACTCAACACCAAGGATGATCTTGGAAAATTTGATGCAAAGTCTGATAAAGGATTTTTCATTGGATATTCTGAAACATCTAAAGCCTATAGAGTGTATAACTCTAGAACTTTAACTGTTGAAGAAACTATTCATGTTAAATTCAATGATAACAAAGAGACTGATAGGGAACTATCAGATCTAGAGGATGACTTTGCAGGAATGGAGCTGAATGACCACAGCAAGGATGAGCAGCTGTCTGAAGTACCTACTGTTACTAAACCTCTTCAGACAAATGTTGAGTCTCAAACAGAACAAACAGATGTGATACTTCCTCAGAAACCTGATTGGAAATACAAATCACATCATCCTAAGGAGCAAATCATTGGCAGCACTTCAGAAGGAGTTAAGACAAGATCAAAATTCAAGATTCTGAATTCTCTTGCTCTCCTATCTGAAATAGAGCCAAAGAACATTGATGAAGCTCTGCATGATGAAGGGTGGATCCTAGCCATGCAAGAAGAGCTGAATCAGTTTGCTAGGAGTGATGTCTGGACCCTTGTTCCTAAACCCCATGGGAAAACTATTATTGGAACCAAATGGGTGTTCAGAAACAAGCTGTCTGAAGAAGGCAAGGTAGTCAGAAACAAGGCAAGATTAGTTGCTCAAGGATACAACCAGCAAGAAGGTATTGATTTCACTGAAACCTTTGCCCCAGTGGCCAGGTTAGAAGCAATTAGAATTCTTTTATCTTATGCTGTAAATAATGGCATCAAGCTATATCAAATGGATGTTAAAAGTGCCTTCCTCAATGGTCTCATTGAAGAAGAAGTCTTTGTTAGACAACCCCCTGGTTTTGAAGATATTGCTTTTCCTGAACATGTTTTCAAACTCAAAAAGGCTCTCTATGGTCTGAAACAAGCCCCAAGAGCTTGGTATGACAGATTGAGCAGTTTTCTAATCTCAAATGGTTTTGAAAGAGGAAAAGTGGACACAACTCTTTTTAGAAAACAGTCTAACAAAGATCTTATACTTGTTCAGATATATGTTGATGACATTATCTTTGGTTCAACTAACTCTTCATTATGCAAGGAGTTTTCAGAGTTAATGCAATCAGAATTTGAAATGAGTTTAATGGGTGAACTAAAATTTTTCTTAGGACTTCAGATTAAGCAAGATTCTGACTGTATATGGATCCATCAAGAAAAATATACAAAGGAAATGCTTAAGAAGTTTAACTTACATGATTGCAACCCATGCCATCCAACTCCAATGCATCCCTCTGCATCTTTAAATAAAGATGAGAAGGAAGAACCAGTGAATCAAACTTTGTATAGAGGAATGATTGGATCATTACTATATCTAACAGCAAGCAGACCTGACATAATGTTCAGTGTATGTCTGTGTGCTAGATTTCAATCTGATCCAAGGAGCACTCACTACAAAGCTGTAAAAAGAATTTTCAGATATCTTAAAGGTACTACTAATCTTGGTCTGTGCTATAAGAAAAGTAAGGATTGCAGGTTAATAGGTTACTGTGATGCTGATTTTGCTGGAGACAGAATTGAAAGAAAAAGCACTAGTGGTGGATGTCATTTCTTTGGAGAAAATATGATTAGCTGGTCAAGCAAAAGGCAAAGCACAATTGCCTTATCAACAGCTGAAGCAGAATACATCTCAGCAGCCAGTTGTTGCTCACAACTGTTATGGGTGAAGTATCAGTTAGAAGATTTTAACATTACTATATCTGCTATACCTGTTTTGTGATAATACAAGTGCTATTAATTTGTCTAAAAATCCCATTCAACATTCTAGGGCTAAACATATAGAAATAAAACATCATTTCATTAGAGACTATGTTCAGAAAGGTATTTTGATATTCAGTTTATTGATACAGAGCATCAATGGGCTGATATATTCACAAAACCTCTGACTGAAGATAGATTTAAGTTCATTAGAAATAATCTGAACATACATGCATTTTGAATGTGTGTGATCTGATCTGTCAAAAATGTATCTGAAATTTCAGCCTGTCTGAAACAAGTAACTTGTCTGAAATTTTGGGTTGTCTGAAATTCATATGGGTTTCTGAAATCTGTCACTTGTCTGAAGTAAACAAATGACGTGGCTTTATGAGACGGTTTAATTCCATTTATTTTGTCTCTTCCACTTCGCACGTTTTCCTATGTCTGCGCACCCAGTACATGCCATCATTGCTTTATGGATCTATAAATACGGAAGCTAGTGGGTCACAGAACTTCACCGTTCACTATTCAGTAGTCATCTCTTGAGATCCTTCTTCTACAAGCAATTCTTTTTCTCTCTCAAGTTCTTCAGAAAACTCTCCAATGGCCCCTAAGAAATCTGCTGGAAGCAACATCGTGAAGACTAAGGGTGTAGTTCTGGAGGATCTTCAATCTCTGGGAATGGACTTGTTTGCTGAGTTCGATGCAGCTGGGTGGACTCCGTATTTCAATCACAACTTGACACAGTGGCATGAGCAAAGTGTGCTGGATTTCTGGGCTACTGCCAGAGGAATACCCAATCCTCAGGGTATCTACACTAGCATCAAGGCCACAGTACGTGGTGTTCCTGTCTTCGTTGATGAAGATATCATTGCTCACATCTGTGAGGTCAGAACTGAAGGAGCTGTATTCACTCCTGGCTGGGAAGCAAGAAATGGAGGACAGAAGCAGTTCACAGTTTCTGTATGGCACCTCTGAACCAGTAAGCTTGGATGCAAAGCATATGTCAGACAAGGCTAGGGTTTTGCATGCCATCTTAGGGTGCTCTATAATCCCTAAAATGGAAGCAGAAACCATGTTTCTGAGTTGGAAAGATTTTGTCTGATTCACCTACTGCAGAAGAAGAAGGTGAACCTCCCCAACATCATAATGTACCACATGCAGAAGCGTCTCAGAGACTCTGCTGGGAGCTTCCCTCACAATACCATCATCACCAAAATCTTGCTGCATTTCAAAGTTCCCATTGAAAGGCTTTTTGATCGCCTTTCACAACCTGTGTTTGGTGAATCAAACCTCAAGAGCATGGGAGTGAAGCTGACTCCAAGACCTCCCTCTCCGTCCATGAAGGAGAGCCTTCTTCTTGAGAAAGCTGCAAGAAGGCAGACAACAATGGAGGTTCTTGAGAATGAACTCAGAGGAGACATAAGGAGGCATGAGTTCAAGCCATCAAAACCCTCTCCTCAAGCAAAATTGAAGAAGCTACCTGTAAGGAGTGCTGCTAGCATCTGCATCTGTGCAGAGTCAGGTGTCTGAACCTGTTCAGAAGGCATCACAAAGGCCATCTGAAATTGTGGGTCAGTTGTCTGAACCTGTACAGACTCCACAGCCTACTTCTGAAATGGAAGGACAGGCTCAAGAGGCAGAAGAAACTGATGTAGTTATAGCTGAGCCATTGGCTGCATGCCCATCTGATCCTGAACTCATTCAGGTGGCAGCATTGGCTACTGCCTGGAGGAGGAGCTGGAGAAGAAAGCAAACAAGAAAAGACTGATAGAGCTATTGCTATTGCTTCACAATTGGCCTATGCTGAAGATGATAGGCAAGCAACCATAGCTGAGGGAGCAAAGAAAAGGAAGAGGTCAAGTGCACCTCAGAGAAGGAGAACCAAAGGCAAGCTACTTCAGACTGCACCTGAACCTAGGGTGACTAGAAGTATTGCCTCTCAGCTGACAGCAGAAGATGAAGCTGAGAAGTATCAAAATTTTGTTAAAGCTCAACAATACTTTAAAAGGAAAAGGGAAGAAAAACAAGCACAAAGGGAGAAGGAAGAAGCAAAGGCAAAAGAATCTGAGGTAACCAAGCCTCCCTACAAGAGAATTAAGGTGAGATTTGATAATGTAACTCCTTCACCACCCTCCTCACCAGAAAAACAAACACCTCATCAACCCTCACAACCTCACAACACTTCACCACAACCTTCACCACCTTCACACAACCACCACCTTCACCTATAAACCAACCATCTTCACCTCTATCACAACCATCACCACCTCCACAAACAGAAAACCAAACCCTCTGAACCTACCTCACCACAACCTTCAGAGAATCAACTCTCTGAGCCCACATTACCTTCCCCACAAATCCATGACCTTGCTCTAATACCACTCTTACCTTCATCACCTCCACCTCCTACACCTTCTCTGGAAGAAGAGCTCTCTGTTGAAGAAGAGCAAGTGCTTGCTGATCCCTGCTCACTGCCCAAGTTTAGCACCCTGTCTGAAGAGCTACAGTATTTCAGATCAGCACCTGCTGTATCCTTGCATCCTGGCTTAATCAGGAAAACTGCTGCTGAAGTAAGGAATCAATACAGTGCTTCTTCAGGTGGATTAGACAAGATCAGGAAGGGTGTCCCTCTGCACATATTTGGGCTCCCATCAATCCATTCTCAAATGATTCCCTGAGGCTGTCTAATGATGAATGGAGCTTTGTGAGGCAGCTGAACACTGAGTCTGAGCTGTTTCAGAGGGATCTGCACAAGGGAGTTGGGATGAGAGGCTACAGGCCCCCTAGAACTTGTTCAATCAGGCCAACCAAAATCTTGGTGAAACCTGATAGAATAGTTCCTAGGTATCCCTTACTGGAAGAGAATTCAAAGAAGCTAAAACTATTCAAAGAAAAACTCACCTGTGTCTGAAGTGATGAGTCCATCAGAGTGGGACTCTTTACCAGAATTCATCACAAATCTAGGAGGAGGCCTGGATCATCTACTTCAAGATTGGATGTGGTCCTCTTACTGGAAATCAGAGAAGTGATGTGGATCTTCTTCTGGATCAACTGGTCCTGATGCTGATTCTGGTGTTGGACTTGGAAAGTCAACCACTGTCAAATATCACTATATGAGAGATCACTTTCCCCCACCTGCTGACTCTTTCCATGAAGATTGGGTTCTGCTAAACCTATTGGCACCTTCTTTTGCCCTGTGTTCAGCCCATCTGACTACAGACTACAGCCAGGATTTGGAGTGCTTAGATTTGTTTGCCCCTACATCCAGCTCATCTTCTATGAATCTGAGCAAGACTTGGCTAAGGAAAATCTGAAGTTGAAGTCCAAAGTGCAGAAACTTGAAAAGAAGTGTGCTGATCAAGAACAGAAGACTAAGCATCTGATTGCTCAACAAGAACAGATTCTTCAAGAACAGCAGCTTATCAGATCTGGTCAGCAAGACTTGAAAACCTCAGTGGAAGCTGCAATAAACAAGGCCAAGGACGACTTGATTTCCTTTCTCACTGAGGCCTTGCTGAAGAAGAAAGATTAAACTGTTCATTTTAGCCATTGTCTTTTTTTATTTTCATGCTTATGACAAGTGTCTGATTGTTTGTTTCTTTATCTGAACATTCCCATATATACAATCAGTGGCTTATCTCATTTTTTTGAGTTCATTGTTAACAATGATATATGTTTTGTGAATTTATTGCTCTGTTCTGTTTAGCTCTGATATTCCCTTTTGATTGATGACAAAAGGGGGAGTATTAAAATCTAACAAAATCTGAATCTGAAGTGATTACAGGACTCAGGGGAGTAATAAGAACAGGACTCAGGGGGAGTAAATAAGAAATTGATTTTTGATCAAATCAGTTTAAGAGATCACCATCTGAGGGGGAGCATCTATACTTTTATCTTTAAAACTCCTTTCAGATTTATGTATTTTAAACAAATTTGTCATCATTAAAAAGGGGGAGAATGTTGAGTCTCAAAAATATCATAAGAGAAAATATGATGTTTAAGACAACTCAATTCCCAAGTTTTAATGCTTAACAAATTTGAGTTAAAATATTTATCATAGATACATATATGTTTTAATGATTTATCTGTGATTTCAGCAAGAGTCACTATGAGCCTACATAAAAAGACTAAGTGTTGAAGTTGTCTGAGGAAGCAGAACTCGTATGAAGAGTTGAAGCTGTCTGAAGTAGCTCAACCTGTCTGAAGTATCAGTGCTGTATGAAGTCTCACTTATGACGTGGCCCTCTCTGCTGAAGCTTGTGAAGACTTTATAGTGAAGACTGTTGTGAAGTCTCACTTATGACGTGGCCCTCTCACTTATTTTGTGAAGACTGTTTGAAGATATTGATTTGTTTTGATTAACCTATTATTATCTTCTTTAAGCTTTTCATTTTCTTCTTTAGTTTTGACTAGTTGTTTTTAAGAAGTGAACATTTTTGTGCTAGAGTGTTGTGAGTCAGATAATAGGTTTTCAAAGGCATCTTCTATCTAGTTCTATTATGCAGTAGGGTTTATAAGTTATTACCTCATCATCTCCATTAGCTTCTCCAGCCATGAGGCACAGATCTGTTGTTTCATTTTCAGATTCATCTTCTGATAGCTTTCTGAGTCATCCCATGTTGCTATCATGGCTTTCTTCTTCTGGAATCCTTTTGATTCTTTTACTGAGGACATTCTGCTTTGATGTGTCCAGGCTTGTTACATTCATAGCAAATGATTGGTCCTTTGAAGCTCTCTCCTTTTGGTCCATCCTTTTTAAAGTTGAAGAGTTTCTTTCCTTTGCCCTTTCTTCTTATTAGTCTTTGGATCCACTTGGATATGAAGGCAAGTTCATATCATTCTCTGATGATGAATTTTCTTCAGTGGCTTTATCTTCTGCTGCTGCAAAATTTCCCTTTTGTTGTACTTGCTTTGAGACGCGATGGATTTATCTTTTCTTGGTAATTCATCCATAAGCTCTTGCTCATGACTTTCAGGGATCCAAGAAGTTCATCTAGCTTAAGTGCAGCCGGTCTTTTGCTTCCTGTATAGCAGTTACCTTTGGTCTCCATATTTTTGTGGAGACTTCTGAGAATTTTTCTAACTTGCTCTTGATTAGAATAACTCTACCAAGGATTTCTATCATTGATGATGATTGTGAATCTCTGACATCTCAATCTATGGTTTCATGTTCAATCATATTGAACATTTCATATTAGTGAATAAATTTTATTTTTGATTCTTTTACTTGATCAATTCCTTCATGGGCAATTTTTAGTGTGTCCCATATTTCTTTAGCAGTGGAGCAGCCAACTACTTTATCATATTCTCCTCTACTTAATGCACAAAGAAGAGAATTTAGCTTTAGAGTTCAGAAGATACCTTTGCTTATCTTCTGGTGACCATTCTTCTCTGGGTTTAGGTTTTGGAATTTCCTCTTGAACTTCAGATGCTTCTTCTCTGGGAGGAGTTAAGATTCTGGTTCTTCTGATCATAGGAATATAGTTTCCATTTTCTATGACATCCCAAAGATCAATGTCTTGAGATTCTAGAAATAACTTCATCCTATCCTTCCAATAGTAGTAGTCCTTTCCATTGAAGGCTGGTGGTATGTTTGTAGAGGATCCTTCTGGGATGAACATTGTAGCTCCATGGTTGGCCATTTCCCTTGATCTTTTCGTCTCTCACTATTAAGTGAGTTCAACCCTAGAGGCAAGATCTAGTACCAATTGAAGTTGAAGTTTTAATCACAAGAAGGGGGGGTTGAATTATGATTGAATAAAATTTTCTGTAATTATCTTTTAATATTGTTCTGCTCAAGTTTTACTTGGCTTAGTATTAAAAGGCAGATGGACAGAAGATAGATGTTAGAAGTTAATGTAGTATGTAGAAAATAGGATTCCTTCTTTCGAATCTTGATAGTTAACACTTACTTAGGTATTAAATAGTTTTCAAAATATTTTCATCCACATGCAATAAGTAAGGAGAGTAGGGAAGAGAATAGGACACCAAAATTTTTATATACTGGTTCACCTCTTCCAACCTGAGGCTACGTCCAGTCCCTACACCTAGTAGGATTTCTTACTCAATCAACCAAATTACAATCTTCTTGGGTACACACTACCACTAGTATTCTTTCTACAAGCCTCTTCAGGCTTAACACAACTCAGTTTACACAAACTAGAGCTTTCTCTTACTGCAGCACCTTCTGCAGAAGATACAGCTTGGATAGCAGACTGCAGAGCACCTTCTGCAGAATCTGTAAACCCTTTAGCTCTCACCTGAGCTTTCAGACCTCTCAAAGTACACTTACTCTTACTGTCACAAGAGACACTTTTAATCACTAGTCTCCTTGTGACTTTACAGAAGAAAAATGAAAAGTAAGGTAAGTACAAAGCTCACAAATGATACATATAAAGCACAACAGAAGAATACTAGCGAGCCAACTCCCCCTCAACAACTTGCAGTAGCAGATTCTTAAGAATTAGAGGAGAGAGAAATGTTTCGAGAAGATGGGATGTAATTCTGATAATATTTGATCTTCTGGAGAGAGAGGTGTGTTAAAATGAGAGGAGAGCACTTCCTTTTATAGGGAAAATGAGCAACTAGCCGTTGGGAAGGCTCTAAGCATGTCCAGCTTTCCTCTCATATGCTGTCACTGTCAAACAGTTGTTGCCTTCTGCAGGAACAGCTGTCAGTTTGACTGGATTGCATCTTCTGCAGATTCATCTTCCGCAGAGAGCAAATTTGGTTCATTCTGTGACACCTTCTTCTGTAAACATGTTGAGAGTGTTTTTGGATGATTATAAGTGTATCTCAATTGTTTTATCAGCTGCTGCCATAGAAATGATTCAAACAATCCACAACGGATTCTGCATCTTCTGCAAAATTGCTTTGTTTCTTCTGCAAATGAGTTTCAGGTTCTGTGCAGTACTTCCAGTTCATTTATTTCATTCTTTTTGATCCTTGGAAACCTTGGGAGAACTTCTTTTGCTTCTTTAAAAGTGCATCTTCCTTCTAAAGCAGATTTGTCATGAATTCCTTTATGAGGACGCTGTTTCATCTTCTGAAGACTTTATTAAGTTGCAGATGGTTTCCTTTTGATTTTACCAAACATCTTTTATGCATTCTTTCACAGATTTTTCATTCTTAATAGATTAGAAGAACTTACATTTTCTGAAGGAGTTTCCTGCATCTTCTGGACATATTCTCAAATGAAATGATTAGTCCTTTGAGAATCAGAATTATGTTAAGTGACTTGTGATGGGTTGTCATAATTAAAACCACAGTGGGAGGATTCTTGGACCTTACAGTAATTCCCCTGCTTATTAATGAAGTATCCTTTTGAATGCATTACAGTTCTTAAATCTTAACTTATCATTTCTCGGTAAAAGGTTCTTAATGTGTTTGAATTAAGAATCAGTAACAAAGATCCTTAGTCTCAGGGGGAGCTAAGCTCTTAAAAATAATAAGACCCTCTTAAAAGGATAAATGATAAATTCAGGGGAGCTAGGTCTCAAGACTCAAACTTAAAATTGTTTCATACTAAACTAAAACTTCATGGTTTTCCATCATAAAAAAGGAGGAGATTGTTAAGACAAACTCACTCCTAAAGGTTTTTAATGTAGTCAAACCATTAAGTTGAGATGATCACAAAAGCAAGTATGAAATGCATCTTGTTATTTACTAACTGTATGCTCAAGTTTGTGGCAGAACTCCTAGACTTTGAATTTGCAGGAAATGATCAGAAATGAAAGATCAAAGATCATCTTTGATGATATGAAGCACAAAAGCCATACTCAAGATCTGCCAAGACAAAAGACAAAATAAAAAATATTGAGCCAAGTAGAGATTTAGAGTCAGCTTGAGATGCTGGCTTAAGATCAGATGCAGACTCAAGCACGATACACTATCTCATGCAGACTCAGACAAAGACCCAGCTTGAGACAAATGTTCAAGGAAGATACTCATGCACAAACTTAAAAAGAAGGATCAAAAGTCAGATGCAAGATCTGCCAAGAGACTCAAACTTAGCTTGAGAATTAAGAGAGAAGATTAGACTAAAAGATGATAAACAAAGAAGAGACTCTAAGTCAGCTTAAGACACAAGCTCAGAGATCAAATGTAGACATCAGAATCAGAATCATACTCAAGACATTAACACAAGACACAAAGGTCAACAAGAGTCAAGACAAGTACACTGCACGCTGACGAAAAGCAGTGACATAATACCTTTTGACAGAAGACCTTCTCTCACTTGCAACGACTCTCAACGGCTAGAAAACGGCCATAAACGGCTAGTTTTCATTTCAAATAAATACTGAAGTCAATAGTGAAGAAAACAGAGAGACTACGCTGCATATTGAATACCTTCTGCATCTCATCTGACATCTCAAGTCTATCTTATTTCAGATCTGATCTCAATTGAGAAACCTAATAGTCTCAGCTTGAATTTAAGGGTGTGTTTTTCAGGAACAGAATTTTAAAGTCTCTATTCAAACCCCCTTCTAGAGACATCCAGCCAACTTTAGTCTTAAGGCCTTCTTCTGAAATTACCTTCAGCATATAGAACTTCTAAGCTTTGCCCATTCTCCAAAGACAATTCTGAAGTCTGATGTTTCTTATCATCAGGATTCTGATCTTTCTGAATCTCAGGAAATACTTGCATTGTTTGCTCAATCTCAGGCTGACCTTTATCTTCATCTTCAGTCCGAGGATTACTACCAGTCTTAGTCTGCGGTTGCCTCTCATCTCAGACTGAGCTTGGTCGCGGTTCCTCTAATCTTTCTGAGTTCTTTACTAAGCATAAGAATCCTGTCTTTCTAGATCTCTCATACAAAACATCAATAACTTCAAGAATAGAAAACGTTAAGTTTGATCAAAAGGTTTGTTGTCATTAAAACCAAATCTCAGAGGGTTTTGCGCTAACAATCTCCCCCTTTTTGATGATGACAAACCTATTTGAACAAAATTAAGTTTTCATGTATAATAGCATATAAGGGATGATGAGAGTCTATATATTTTTCGTAGTATGATCCACTCAATTGAACTCCCCCTGAATTCATGCTTAACAATGTCTCATGCGAACAATAATAATATATCATAGCATGATTCAAAAACTATATAGCATATAAGAATTTCACTTTCTTTCTATTTCTCCCCCTTTGGCATCAACAAAAAGATGGGGCAGAGAAATATATCAAATAACCAAGAAATCTGTCAAATAAGCACTTCATATTGATTTTTATTTGTAC
Organism: Sesbania bispinosa; assembly: GCA_026901365.1. Taxonomy (NCBI): domain Eukaryota; kingdom Viridiplantae; phylum Streptophyta; class Magnoliopsida; order Fabales; family Fabaceae; genus Sesbania; species Sesbania bispinosa. The sequence goes on from QLOH01000287.1 coordinate 583,331, forward strand.
TAATGGCATCAAAGACATGATTTCCACTTATCAAACAATATGGTTATTCTTAACAGAGGGTTTGAGCAAGAGATATATGTAATAATTTCTCAATATCCAACTGTTTTAATAACAATCCTAAGTGCCTAAGATGTCTAGATAAACCAATATGATATGGAAAAGGATAAATATGCTCCAACAAGAATGCTTAGAATAGAAGAATCAAACTAAGAATGAGAATATTTAGAGTCTAGATTCTAGAATTTTTCTTAGTATTTTGATATTCAGATTTTTCTTTCTTAGCACAGAATCTTCCTAAACACTCTTTCTTAATCATTGCTTATGCTATACTTTTCTCTTTGATCTTCTTTCTCAATTTAACTTCAAGGAGTTATTATCCCATTCTCTTTTTATTTTAACATTTCCTCTCAAAAAAGAGTAAAAAGTGATTTCTAGAGTTGTAGAGGGAAAGAGGTATATGCATACACCAAATTCCATAAAATATCACTACCCAACTAAGTCATGTGTACACAATACCTCATTTGCAAACAATTTGATAATCTCCCCCTCAAATGAATGGTTCTGCTTATATTTCCAAACTTGCTGGTTTACAACTTTCAATGACTTTGCAGAATTTTTTAACTTTCAGAAAGATCATTTGAATAAGGATGCCATTAGGATGGAACAGATAAAAACAGAACTCAATCTTAAACCAGAACAATGATTTATTCTGTTTACATACTTGATTAAATGATAGAAATTTCATTTGACGCATGATCAATTAGTAAGAATACATTCAACACAAAGATTGAATCAGCTACTCCCCCTAATTATGTTACTCACCTTGATTTTTATGCCCATAATGAGTTATATTTGTAGAACATGGATAGAGGCATAAAAGGTCAAGATTATAGACTTTAGATAGTAAGAGAACAGAACAAAAAAATTCATCAATATGATTCATGATCATTACATATTTTTCAGCATTGAAAAACTGTTCTGATAACATTTCAAAGATTGAAATATTCCATGTTAAGTTCTTCTTCATATTCATTGATTCACCCAATATTCCAAATCATAATATGCACATCAATTAGATACAATAATTCACATTTGATATACCATAGTCTATCACAGATTTGGGAATCAAGGGGGCTTTGTCAAAGGTCTCACTTTCAATAGATCAATTTTTCACTACTTTTCTATCATTGAACAAGCATTGCTCCTATCATAGATTGATCTAGAAATTCATATTTTATCAATAAGCTACATCATGAGTGTAAGAAAAACAAGGAAACACTAGAAGGGGGTTGAATAGTGTTTCAATGGAAACCTTTTGATTTTAGAAAATACTTTAAAAAGTTTCTGTAAAAACTTCAGATGATGAAAGATCGTCTGAAGTTAGTTACTACCTTCTGAACCTTGGTTCAGACGCAAAGACAGTTTTGATAAATAGTTTTGTTTGATGTTAAGATTTTTGATCTTGAAAACTTTTCAAAACCCCTTTGTTAGTTTAAAAACTAAATTGAAAGAGTTTGAGGGAAAGAAAACTCAACCAAGAATTTATCCTGGTTCACTCACTACCACTTGTGAGCTACGTCCAGTCCCAGGGCAAACCACCACTGGATTTCCACTAATCTTACAAGATTACAAGTATTTTTCTATCAAGCCTCTTCAGGCTCTACCATAAGTATTGTTTCTTCCACCAAGCCTCTTCAGGCTCTACATGTTTCTTTCACCAAGCCTCTCCAGGCTCTCAGACACTTATCCAAGTGCAACCCAAGTATTCTTTCAGACAATAAGCCTCTCCAGGCTTGTAACCCAAATTGTTTTAAGATAAAAATAGATAAAGTTCAATCAACTATCTTCAGATGATAGATTGAACTTATCAGAAGTGTACAAGTAACTGAGATTTACTCAGGATAAGCAAATAAGCAAATGTAAAGAAAATATCAGAGTATTTTTGCAGCGTTTACGCAGAGTAAGATTTCTTTGATAACTTTTCTTCAACTTTTTCTTCAATCTGCATGGGCATATTTATAGTCTTCGAGAAAAATGTTGCCCGTTGTCAAATAGTATTAAATGCTTCAGGAGACGTTGAGACACACTTTGTCCAACACATTCTGAGCAGTCTTAGGTGCAGCAGGTCTGTGCACACAATGCTTTTGAGCAGGTACAGCAGCTTTGCAGACTTTCCTTAAAAATGCTAAACATTTGAACAAGGAGAGAAAGAAGCTCTGATTCTTATGCTGAAAAGGGTTAGACCATTGGGATGAACGTTCTTCTTACATAGTAACGTCTTCACGGGTCAAATCTTAAACTTGATACCTTCAGCCTTCAGATGCAAGGAGTGCTTCAGATGATCTTCAAGTCTTCAGATGATAAAGACTCTTAAGATGATAAACATTCTTCAGATGAAGTTGATCTTTCAGATAATCTTTTACACAGACAATATGATCTGAAACAGTGCAACATCCTGTGAGAGCATAGTTTCATATAAATGCCTTTTATATTTTATATTTGTTGTTCATTAAAACTTAAGAGAGTGAGACTCAAAATATTTTTAATTTCATATATTTAATCCTTTGAGACTCAACAATCCCACTTTTTTATGATGAAAAATATAAAATATGATAAAATCTGAAAAAGGTTTTAGTTGAGAAAATTCTCCCCCCTAAACAGATATTTCATCTGAGATGATCATATTCTTTCTGAAATGTTCTCCTTCTGAACCATCCTTTCATCTTTCTAGTTCTGAAACATTTTCTGAAGTACTTACTGCATTGCTTTCATATTTGTTAGTAGTCCCATAGTAAATACTGCATACTGCATAACTACCAATCACAACATATTACTGCTCCCCCTTTTGGCATCAATAAAAAGGGATAAGCAACAGACAGATAGCAGTTAAGATTGATGTTCAGCAAAGAGAGCACATAGAATGATAACAATCAAAACTTTAAGGATTAAAATCGGAAAACGTATTGACATAAACAGTGAAACACAGTGTGAATCATTCTAGACATCATCAAGAACTAGGTCTTAAGCTTCCCAGAGCTCTCTCAAACAATTCTTGCATAGCCAGTCTCTGCCATTCCAGTTCAGCTACTACAGCCTCTCGGAGATGATTTTGACAAGCTTGAATCTGAGCTTGAGTCTCTAAAATCTGATCTATTTTTTGCATAAGTTGTTGATTCTTCAGACGAAGTTCCTCATTCTCTTCAACTAAAGCACTGACTTCGACTTCAAGATTCTCTTCATAGAAAATAAGAGAGATATGCTTGCAGGTGAATCTGAAGTACTGAAAACCAGTAGGTAGGTGATACTGTAATTGAAGGTTTAATCACAAGAAGAGGGGTTGAATTGTGATCACTTATAAAATTCTGTAAATGACTTCTAATACTTTTCAGCTCAAAGATTATTTGGCTTAGTATTAGAAGGTAGAAAATCAGAAGATAGATTGTTAATGTTATGTGCAGTATGCAGAAGATAGGATTCCTTCTTAGGAACCTTGATTGTTAACACTTACTTAGGTATTAGGTAGTTTTCAAAATACTTTTATGCTCATGAAATAAAGGAGAGTAAAGAAGAGAAGATTGCACACAATCTTTTATAGTAGTTCACCTCTTCCAACCTGAGACTACGTCCAGTCCCTACACCAAGTAGGATTTCTTACTCAATCAACAAATTACAATCTTCTTGGGTACACACTACCTCTAGCATTCTTTCCATAGCCTCTTCAGGCTAAACTCAGCTTAAACAACTCACACTTCAAGCTTTCTCTTACTGCAGCACCTTCTGTAGAAGATGTGGCTTGACTGCAAACTGCAGAGGACCTTCTGCAGAAACTGTAAATACTATAGCTCACACCTGAGCTATCAAACCTCTAAAAAATACTTACTCTTTCTGTCACAGAAGATACTAACCACTTCCTAGTATCCTTGTGACTTTAAAGAATGAAAATTGAATGGTAAGTAAGTACAAAGCTCACAAATAAATAAATAAATCACAACAGAAATACTTCAGTGAGCTAACTCCCCCTCAACCACTTGCAGAAGCAGAATCTTATGAATTAGAGGAGAGAGAATTGTTTCCAGAAGATGAGAATGTAATTCTGAGAAAATTGGAACTTCTGGAGAATGAGAGGTGTTTCAAATGGGAGGATAACACTTCCTTTTATAGGGAAATGAGTGACTAGCCGTTGGGAAGGCTCCAAACACATCCAGCTTGTGCCTTGTGTGTTGTCACGGTCAAACAACTGCAGACTGCTGCAAGTCCAGCTGTCAGTTTGACTGGATTCTTCCTTCTGTAGAAACATCTTCTGCAGACAGTAAATCTGGATCATTTAGTCACACCTCCTTCTGTGGTCTTGCTGAGATTGATTTTCGGATGATAATAATTATGTCTCAACTAGTTTGGCTCAGCTGTGTCAAGGAAATGACTTAATTACTTTCAAAGGGTTTCTGCATCTTCTGCAGGAATTATTCCTGTCAGTTACCTTCTGCAGAAATGCTTTGTTCTTTCTGTAGAATTGCTCTGTTCCTTCTGCAGATGAGTTTCAAGTTCTAAGCAATGTTTCACTTCTTCATTTCATTTATCTTGATTCTTGAAATCCTTAGAAGAACTTCTTTTGCTTCTTTGAAAGTGAATCTCCCTTCTAATTTGATTTTGTCATAAAACCTTCTATGAAGATACTGTTTTCATCTTCTTTAGACTTTATTAAGTTGTAGATGATTTCCCTTTCAATTTATCAGATATCTTTTGAACTCTTCTTCACAGATTTGTAATTCCTAATCTGTTTGAGGTACCTACATCTTCTGTAAGAGATTTTCTGCATCTTCTGGACACATTCTCAAATGAAATGATTAGTCCTTTAAGAATCAGAATTATGTTAAGTGACTTTGAATGACTTTGAATAAGTTGTCATAATTAAAACCACAGTAGGAGGATTTTTGGACCTTACAATCTCCCCCTTTTTTATGATGACAACCCTTTCAAAAGGTACTTAATTAATTCTGATTTTAATAAAACTCCCCCTTAATTCTTGCATTATTTTGAGGAGATAAAATTGAAATCATAAGCAAAGCATTTTAGTTCAATTTCATAAAGATGCAACAGAATGAAAATCACATATGCAACAAAAGACAGCAAACAACATGTCACTATTAATCATTCAAAATAACAGATTAGAAGATCATTACAGCAGAACATCAAAGTACTTTAAGCCAAAAAAGTTTTGAAACTAACTACCCTCTTGAAACCTACATACTACTTCTCCCCCTTTATCATCAATCAAAAAACAAGAATTTGCCTAAGGAGAAGCAGGATCATCATCTTCCTACTTGGATGGAGAGGAATGATCAGAAGATGAAGAGGTAGAGGGCTGCAATATGTTCTGAGGAGGCTGAAACTGTGTAAAAGGCATAGGAGGGGCTTGAGGAGCAATAGTTGGAAGCACAAAACTATTGAACCAGAACTGATGCTGAGTGAACCTCTCAATCATCTCATTGACAGTGTTTTGCAGAATGTTCACATTTGAGAAGAGCTTCTTCATGTCATCTTTTAGTTTGTGAACATGTTTCTCTATAGAGCTTGAAGAATCAGGTTGATCAGAGGTTCCACCAGAAGGTTTGGTAGCAGCATCAGGTTGTTGTGACTGTGAGGGGTCAGAGGAAGGAGTGGGAATCTTCTCAGAGCTAAGCTGCTGGAGAAATGTGTTCATGGAGGAGAGATGAGAAGATATTACTGGAATGTTATATCTGATAGGTGCAACAGCTGGGATCATAGAGTCCAGAATTGGAGAAGCAAGAAACTGATTGACCAAATTTGTGCTAAAGGTTCCAGCAGAAGGAGCTGATTGAGTGCCTTCCTTCTGCATTTCTTCATTCAACTTCTCTTTTCCTTCTGGGACAACTATTGGAGAAGCAATTTTGGTTGGAGATTGGGGCTGAAGTATGGGCACGGTGGAGTCAAATGGTGGAGGTTCTGAGTAGTTCTTGGCAAGATTGGCTAAGGTGTCAGCTGCCAATCCTTCTGCAGAAGCACTGTGAGTTTCCTGAGAAGCTTCTGTAACCATTTCCTCCCTTTTCTCACTAGAAGTTTCCTCAGAAGATGATTTTGGCTGTGAAACAGCTTCATCACCCATATCTTCAACAGAGTCAAAAGGTATGGACAAACAGAGAATGACTTGCTGAAATTTGTTTTCTGGAGAGGGAGAAGAGACTTTTTGAGCTTTGTGAGAGGTCTCTCCAGAAGCTTCCTTGGACACCCCTTTTCTTTTCCTTGTGAAGGTCTGAATTTCCTTCTATTTCTTCTTTTTGGTCCTAGGAGCTGTAGGTTCCTCCTCATCTTCTTCACTAGGGCTAGAATAAGCTTGAGATGGCTCAGCCCTGCCAATTTTCATCTTCTTTATGTTCAGTTTTCCAAAGAAGGTGCAGGAATCTTCATTTTCTTCTCCTTCTAAAGGGATGTTGTGAAGCCTAAAAATTCTAGTTAAGAGCATGCCATATGGCATGCTAGCATATGCTCTCTAATGATTAGCAGAATAGATCATGCTCCTTAAAAGCAGATAAGATAGAGAAAAGGGTTTTCCAGAAAGAAGGTGGTAAATTACCATGAGGTCTTGATCAGAAACTCTTTCTAGAGTACCAGCTCTTGGCAGAAGAGAATAGCAGCAAAGCTTGTGGAATAGTCTGCAAATAGGAGTGAGCTTTGCAAATAAAAGAGGGGAATTTGGTTTATAAAGGATTTTCTTGATGAATTCTTCCTTGGTAATGCCTGCAGAAGCATACCAGTTATCATCATACAACTTGTTCTCCACTGGCTTGCTTCCTATAGCTTCATCAATACCTTCTGCAGTGAGAACAATGGTTGATCCTTTGATTTCCACAACTAGGGAGTTGCCATCACTTCTATTGACTAGCAGAAGCATAAAAGGCCTTGAATAGCCTAGGATATACAGGCTCTCTCATCAGAAGATAGTCTCCCCAGTCTTGCTTTTGGACAAAATGGCCAAGGTCCCATCCACATTTCCTTATTTCCCTTAGAAGAAAGATTCTTCCAGGAATGATAGTCTTCCATTCCCATTTGTCATAGAAGATCTTCAACATTTCTTCATCTTTAAAAAGCTCTAGGTTTGAGTCTGTAGATCCTTCAGAAGGATCACTTTCTTCACCTTCTGCAGATTCACTCCCCTGTGATATTTCTACAGAAGATGAATTTTCTTCTGGCTGAGGATTGGATGGTTTTGGTTTTGGTTGAAGATTTGATGGTCTTGGTGGAGAGTCAACCCCAATGGGATCATTTGGGTCTTTTCCAATGGTGTGGACACCTGGTCCAGCCCTTAGCCTTCCAGACCTTCTGACATAGACCACAGGAACAATGTGTTCCTTGGAGCAGGGTGCAGCACAGGATGAAGAGGGTTGGAATGATGGTTTTTCTGGCTGAGGAGTATTGGGAGATGCTTCTGTGGAAGAGGATGGTTCAATGGATTGTTGGGAGTGTACTGATGGTGATTCTATGAATTGAGGCTGAACAGAGGGTGGTTCTGTAGAAATGGGTTGAGCTGTAATGACTCCAGTATATGGAATCATCTCATTTCCAATTACTTCAATGCTCTCAGAGGTACTTGAGGATGAAGGATGGAGACAAGAGTGTGAGATTAAGATTTCAGAGGAGGAAAGAGTAGCTGAGTGTCTTTCTATGTAGCAATGTAGAGCTTAAGTACACAGACTATACTAGCCGTTATATGAGAGGGAAGGAAAGAGAAAGTAATTTGAAGGAGAGAGAAACGGTGAGACGCGTGCAGTATTTTAGGAGAAGTAGGTGCCTCAAACGATCAGCTTTTAAATTGCAATTCTTGTGCAATAACTGACCACCCTTTTCAGCTAGGGACAAAGGTTAACTTTCCTTATCCCATTTTGTATCCCTATTAAAAGAGAAAGGTTGTAACCTAGTTTTGACCTTTTATGAAAATATTTATTTAATATTTGATAGGCTTTGATTGCCGTGAAGGATGGAGACATATCCTAGGATTAAGGACAGCATGGTACAAGATTTTTGGTCAAAAGATAGCTGAGTTTCTGCTGAACAGAAACAGAGACAGTTGTTTGTGAATCTTCTGCACACATATAGTTGCAGAAGGTAGTATTTCAACTGTTATCTTCTTAGTGAATTCATGTTATAACATGGAAACAAATGCATCTTCTGTATAGGAAGTATTCTTCTTCTCTCATAGAGAGTGTTTTGCAGAAGATCAGAGTTAGGTTAAAAGCATCAGAAGATGAATTTCCCCTTTTTAATTTCAAGAATGTTCCTGCAGAGGGATGAGAAAATTTCACCTTCTGCAGAGAGTTATTGGTCCTTCTAAGGAGTAGATTTTAATTTGAGTTTCAAGAACTTAGACTTTTCATGTTAATCCTATTCCTAAGAAACACAATCTATCTCCTACAAGAGGTTTTGTGAAAATATCAGCAATTTGAATCTTAGTTTCAATGAATTTCAATTCAATATCATTCTTCTGAACATGATCCCTTATGAAATGATGTTTTATATCAATGTGCTTAGATCTAGATTGCTGAATTGGATTTTTGGACAGATTAATAGCACTAGTATTATCACAGAAGATGGGGATTTTTTAGTACCTTAGACAATAGTCTTCCATTTGATGTTGATCCACAACATTTGTGAGCAGCAGCTTGCAGCTGAAACATATTCAGCTTCTGTTGTTGATAATGTCTATAGTAGGTTGCTTCTTGCAAGACCATGATATTAGGGATTCTCCAAGAAATTGACAGCTTCCACTTGTACTTTTTCTATCCATTCTATCTCCAGCATAATCAGCATCAATATAACCTGTAAGCTCAAAATGTGTGCCTTTCTTGTACCAAAGTCCAAGGTTAGTTGTTCCAATAAGGTATCTTAGTATCCTTTTCACAGCAACGACATGAGATTCTCTTGGAGAAGATTGGAATATTTCACAAAGACCTACTGAGTATAAAATGTCAGGTCTACTTGCAGTTAAATAGAGTAAAGAACCTATCATCCCTCTGTACTCCTTTTCAGAAACAATTTTCCACCTTCTTCTAACTTTAGGCTGTAGAAGGATGCATAGGGGTCCCCATAGGTTTTGACCCTTCCATTTTATATCTCTTAAGAAGATCTTTAATGTACTTCTCTTGATTAATGAAAATTCCAGAATTTTCTTGTTTGATTTGAAGACCAAGAAAGAACTTCAATTCTCCCATGAGACTCATCTCAAATTCTCCTTGCATTAATTCAAAAAATTCTTCACACATTTTTAAATTTGTTGAATGATATCATCAACATAAATTTGAACAATGAGTAAATCCTTTTTGAAAGTTTTTCTAAACAAAGTGGTGTCAATTTGTCCTCTTGAAAAATTATTTTGAGAAGAAAGTTGCTCAATCTTTCATACCAATCTCTTGGAGCTTGCTTCAATCCATATAAGGCTTTAGTTAATTTGAAGACATGATTAGGATGTTTTTTGTTTTCAAAACCAGGAGGTTGATGTACATAAACCTCCTCATTTATGAAACCATTTAGAAAAGCACTTTTCACATCCATTTGATAAAGTCTGAAATTTTTAAATGCAGCAAATGCAAGAAGAATTCTAATGGCCTCTAATCTAGCTACTGTTGCAAAGGTTTCATCAAAATCAATACCTTCTTGTTGGTTGTACCCTTGGGCTACTAACCTTGCTTTGTTTCTGATAACATTACCTTCTTCATCCCTTTTATTTCTGAACACCCATTTTGTCCCCATCACTAAGTGATTCTGGATAAGGAACTAGGGTCCACACTTCATTCTTCTCAAATTGATCAAGCTCTCTTTCATAGCTTTGATCCATGATTCTTCAAGAGCCTCATCCACATTCTTTGGCTCAATTTGAGATAAGAGAGCTGAGTTGTTTTCATTTCTTAACTGCCTTCTGGTTTTCACTCCTTCTGCAGTATTTCCTATTGTGAAGTCTATTAATCAGTTTGAGCATTCAAACTTGACTCAAAGACTTAATATCCTGTAGTTTTAATGACTAACAAATAAGATTATATAAACAGATTCTACTGAGAAAGGTATTGGTTTGTTGATTGTGTTTCAGGATGAAATAATAATCAAAAGATCAGGATCAGAAAACAAATGCAGGATTTAACACAAAGAAGCTGTCTGAAGAATGCAACTCGTCTGAAGTACGCAAACTGTCTGAAGACGTGAAGACCATATGAAGACAACATAAAGCAGTCTGAAGAAAAGAAGCTGTCTGAAGCAAGGAAGCCTTCTAAGGAAAAGAAGCTGTCTGAAGCAAAGAAGCCTTCTGAAGAAATGAAGCTGTCTGAAGAAGCAGGACTCGTCTGAAGAATTGGAGCTGTCTGAAGTAGTTCAACCCGTCTGAAGTATCAGTGCTGTCTGAAGTCTCACTTATGACGTGGCACTCTATGCTGAAGTTTGTGAAGACTTTTCTGAACCTCTGCTGCACGTACCTTTTTCAAACACGTTTATGGCAAGAAATACAGAGACCTTTCCTGGTGATTTTGAATTTCATACACCACTGAGGAAATCTCTGCAACGCAGAAATTGCAGCAACAACGATGGCAGCTTTATAGCAGCACCAACGTTGTACTCTGTCAGAATTATGAAGACACCCAGAAGCGTGTCTCACGATGGATTGAATAGCATTCAATGCTTTCTCTAAAGGGTGGTATCACAACGGGAATATCATCATCACCAATTCAAAAGAAAGCACAAGAAAAGCTCAGGAGACTAAGCAGAAGCAACAAAGAGAAATGTTTGAATAACATATTTTAATTCAAACATACTTTATCATCTGCAAGAAACAACCATTGAAAAAGACACCTCACTCAAAGAAGAAAGGAGAAATGGTGTCAGTAAGCAAACAAAAAAGGAGCTTATACAAAATAAGCAAGAGGACAAATCCAACGGATAGCTCCTCATATACACTCCTAAGAAAGCAGAGAAAATCAGAAGTCAGTTGAAGAAAAGTAAAAGGATATCAAGAGAGAGAACATGCAAAATAATATCAAGAAAATCTCTTTAAAGAGCTCATCTACAGAAGTGTCAGAACAAGACTGTCTGAACACATATCTACTAAAGAAGAAGCAACCGTTTGAGACACTATTACATAACGGCTATATGAGCCACATCATCAACATCTCAACGGTATTATGAATCATCTTCAAACGGCTATATTCCAACAGAACATATAAATAGCCTCAAGGAAGAATTTGAAGACGTTGAACTCATTCACTTGGTTCAATCAGTTGATCAAGATGCATCAAAATCCTATCAGTGTTGACCACACTTACTTGAATCAACTATGCTAGTCAAAATTGTAGTTGTTCAGTTGAACAAACTACCAGGCTGTGCTTAATCTCATATGAACCAAGAATGGTTTGAAGCTGCAAGTATGCCTTGGTTTTTTCCAATGATACGGGTGAGAATGTAGCCCATGGAAACCAATGGCTGGAGAACAAGGCTGGAGCTTAAAGTCAGTATCTACCTAGCCAATTCTCAGAGGATGTTATTCCTCATATCAGATACAGGAATTGTACTTAAACTTATATACTTGTATCACTGTCTTAACCTTGTACTTAGATTTATCCATTGTATACTGAGTAGTACTCAGTTAACCTCTAGTACAGGAAAAGATTAAGTTTATTTCGTGGAAACTTAAACTTAGTTTAATTTAAAAACACTTTATGTGTCTGAGAGCCTGGAGAGGCTTGGTGGAAGAAAGAATACTCTACACTTGAATAAGTGTCAGAGAGCCTGCAGAGGCTTGGTGGAAGAAAGAATACTGAGTTGCAAAGCCTGGAGAGGCTAGACTGAGAAAGAATACTGCATATGTTGCTTGGAGAGGCAGTTGAAAACAAAATAACACTTGTGTTGGCCTGAAGAGGCTGTGTGAACAATACTTGTATCTGTGGATTCAGATAGTGGAAAATCCAGTGGTGGTTGCCTCTGGGACTGGATGTAGCTCACGGGTTTGTGGGTGAACCAGGATAAATTCTTTGGCTAAGTTCTCTTACCCTTATCTCTTATCAATTCTTTTTACTAATCAAGGGGTCAGAATAATTAATCCGATATTTTTGAAGGCACAAACCATTTTTAAAAATAGTTTTTACAAGCCGTCTGAAAACTTCAGACAGCCCCGTAAAAGTCTGTCTGAAGTCTAAATGCCTAAGTCCTTTTTGTTTAATCTCTTTATTTCCAATTTTCATATTTAAGTTGGAGTTTGAAAAGTATTTTCTATAATAAACTTAACACAACTATTTCAATAAAATGATCTTTCATATAAACAAAACATGAGATATCTCTTATATCTTTTGAAGCTTTACAAAGATTGTTCCTTGAAGAACTTCTGAAATAAATTCTCTGAAGCAAGTCTGAAAGAGATCAGTTCAGAAATCAGGAACAAACTTCAGAGAACTTCTAGTTGTCTGAAGTATTTCAGAAACCGTTCTGAAAATACTCCTTGTAATAATCTTCAGAAGACACTTTAAAACCTCTGTTTAAAACAATCTTAAGCTTTAGAAGAAACACTATTTTTCTTATCTTCCGCATGTTTCAACTATCTCTGATCTTAAGACTTGTTCTTAACGGTGCTCATTTTCATGATTTAAATTAAAGATTTCCAAAAACTATCAAAAAAACTTAAAACACTATTCAACCCCCCCTTCTAGTGTTTCCTGTGGTTCTAACACCTATGATTTGATCATGTGGATGATCAGTGATGAGTTTCCAGCTTCTGGGAGGATCTTGTTTCTGATCATCAGTATCTTCTATAGAGTGCTATGCAGGCTTTTTACCTACTGGAGTATCTTCTGGAGAGCTGTTTTTCTCAGAAGATACCTTCTGTACTATTTCAATATCATCATCTGAATCCTTTGTATTTTTTTCTTGAGAAGGAGGGTTAGCATCATTAAAAATAACACGTATGCTTTCTTCTATTGTTTGATTTTTAATATTATAGACTCTATAGGCTTTTGAAGTAGTTGAGTATCCAAGAAATATGCCCTTTTCTGATTTGGCATCAAATTTTTCAAGATTTTCTTTGTTGTTTAATATGAAGCATTCACATCCAAACACATGAAAATATGCAATGTTAGGTTTTCTTCCTTTCCAAATTTCATATGGAGTTTTATTGAGAATGCTTCTGATGGACACCCTGTTAAGTATATAGCATGAGGTGGACATAGCCTCTGCCCAAAATAATTTTTAATGCCACTATCACTTAACATGGTTCTAGCCATTTCTTGGAGGGTTCTATTTTTTCTTTGTACAACTCCATTTTGTTGTGGAGTTCTAGGACAAGAAAAGTTGTGTGAAATTCCATTTTCATTAAAGAAGTTTTTGAAAGAATGATTTTCAAACTCACCTCCATGATCACTTCTTACAGAAGCAGTCCTTTGGCCACTTTCATTTGAATCTTCTTGAGAATGATTTTGAAAGCATCAAAAGATTCATCCTTAGTAGTAAGGAATAAAACCCATGTGTATCTAGAGTAATCATCTACTATAACAAGGCCATATTTTTTACTTCCTAAGCTTGGTGTTTTAGTAGGCCCAAATAGGTCAACATGAAGTAGTTCTAAAGTTCTTTTTATGGTGATTACATTTTTGGGATGAAAACTTGACTTAGTATGTTTCCCTTTAACACATGCTTCACATACTTTATCTTTTTCAAATTTTAGTTTGGTAATCCCCTAACTAAATCCAACTTGGACAGTTTAGAGATGGCTTTCATATTTAGATGACCAATTTTTCTATGCCAGGTCCATTTGTCATTTTCAAAAGAAGCAAAGCATGTTTGATCATTTAATTCTTCTAAGTAAATGCTATATAAATTTTTACTTCTGACTCCTGAAAATAAGACCTTTTTAGTAGATGATTCTCTGATTTCACAGAATGTAGGTTGGAACATAACTTCATAGCCACTGTCACATAGTTGACTAATGCTAAGAAGATTATGTTTTAACCCTTTCACATAGTACACATTATTAATTTGGGTAGAATTTTTCATACCTATCTTTCCAATACCTTTGATTTGAGCCTTGTTGTTGTCTCCAAAGGTTACTGTTCCACCTTGCATTTTGTGTAAGTGAAAGAATTTGCTTCTGTCTCCAGTCATATGTCTTGAGCATCCACTGTCCAAGAACCATAGCTCTTTCTTCTTGGAATTTCTTACTTGTTCCTACATCAGAAGATAGTAAAGCTTTAGGTACCCAAATCTTCTTGGGTCCTGAGTGGTTAGATACCTTTCTTCTGAAGCTCCTTTTCCTTTTGTAACAGATTTGGTGATTGTGTCCAAATCTGTTACAGCAAGAACATTTTGGAGAATTCCTTTTGGAAGGAATGAAGACAGTTTTATTGTTATTTGAAAATTGATCTTGATTATATCCTAATCCACTTTTATCAGAAACTTCTCTTCCATTTCCTATTAATTTGTTCAGGTTGTGTGTGCTATTTACAAACCTACTCAAATCATTATGTAGTTCATCAATTTTCCTTTGCAGAAGATGATTTTCCTTCTGCAGTGTTGCCTATTTTTCATCTTCTGCAGAGCTGTATTAATTATTTTCACTTGTTTAGATAATTTGAAATGAGACTGTTGAAGATATTGATTGGTTTTAATTAACCTATTGTTATCTTCTTTAAGCTTTTCATTTTCTTCTTTAGTTTTGACTAGTTGTTCTTTAAGAAGTGCACATTTTTGTGCAAGAGTGTGTGAATCAGATAATAGGTTTTCAAAAGCATCTTCTAATTCTTTATATGCAGTGGGGTTATAGGTTTATTTACCTCTTCTTCTTCATCATCTTCTCCAGCCATGAAGCATTAATCTGCTTGTCCACTTTCAGATTCATCTTCTGAAGAGCTATGTGAATCATCCCAGGTTGCCATAATGGCTTTCTTCTTCTGGAATCCTTTTGATTCTTTTAGCTGAGGACATTCTGCCTTGATGTGCCCAGGCTTGTTACATTCATAAAAGATGATTGGCCCTTTGAAGTTTTCTCCCTTTGGACCATCCTTCTTGAAGTTGAAGAATTTCTTTCCTCTTCCCTTTCTTCTGATTAGTCTTTGATTTCTTTTGGATATGAAGGCAAGTTCATCATCATTTTCTTATGATGAATCTTCTTCAGTGACTTTATCATCTGCTGCTGCAGAGTTACCTCTTTTTGTTGTACTAGCTTTGAGAGCAATGGATTTATCTTTTCTTGGCAATTCATCCATAAGCTCTTGCTCATGAACTTTCAGAGAACCAAGAAGTTCATCTAGCTTTAGAACTGCTAGATCTTTTGATTCCTGTATAGCAGTAACTTTTGGTCTCCATATCTTTGGAAGACTTCTGAGAATTTTTCTTACTTGTTCTTGATTAGAATAGCTCTTACCAAGAGATTTAAGATCATTGATGATGATTGTGAATCTGCTAAACATCTCATTAATGGTTTCATGTTCAATCATGTTGAACATTTCATATTGGTGAATCAGAATATTTATTTTTGATTCCTTTACTTGATCAGTTCCTTCATGGGCAATTTTTAATGTGTCCCATATTTCTTTAGTAGTGGAGCAGCCAGCTACTTTATCATATTCTCCTCTACTTAAAGCACAAAGAAGAAAAAATTTAGCTTTAGAGTTCAGAAGATACCTTTGCTTATCTTCTGGTGACCATTCTTCTCTGGGTTTAGGCTTTGGAGCTTCTTCCAGAACTTCAGATGCTCTTTCTCTGGAGGGAGTTAGGATTCTGGTTCTTCTTATCACAGGTACATAGTTTCCATTTCTATAATATCCCAAAGATCAATATCTTGGGATTCTAGAAATAGCTTCATCCTATCCTTCCAATAGTAATAGTCCGTTCCATTGAAGGCTGGTGGTCTGTTTGTAGAAGATCCTTCTGGAATGAACATTGCAGCTCCATGGTTTGCCATTTCCCTTGATCTTTTCCTCTCTCACTGTTAAGTGAGTTCAACCCTAGAGGCAAGCTCTGGTACCAATTATAGTTGAAGGTTTCATCACAAGAAGGGGGGGTTGAATTGTGATCACTTATAAAATTCTGTAAATGACTTCTAATACTTTTCAGCTCAAAGATTATTTGGCTTAGAAGGTAGAAATTCAGAAGATAGATTGTTAATGTTATGTGCAGTATGCAGAAGATAGGATTCCTTCTTAGGAACCTTGATTGTTAACACTTACTTAGGTATTAGGTAGTTTTCAAAATACTTTTATGCTCATGAAATAAAGGAGATAAAGAAGAGAAGATTGCACACAGTCTTTTATACTGGTTCACCTCTTCCAACTTGAGGCTACGTCCAATCCCTACACCAAGTAGGATTTCTTACTCAATCAACAAATTACAATCTTCTTGGGTACACACTACCTCTAGTATTCTTTCCACAGCCTCTTCAGGCTAAACTCAGCTTAAACAACTCACACTTCAAGCTTTCTCTTACTGCAGCACCTTCTGCAGAAGATGTGGCTTGACTGCAAACTGCAGAGGACCTTCTGCAGAAACTGTAAATATTATAGCTCACACCTGAGCTATCAAACCTCTCAAAAATACTTACTCTTTCTGTCACAGAAGATACTAACCACTTCCTAGTATCCTTATGACTTTACAGAATGAAAATTGAATGGTAAGTAAGTACAAAGCTCACAAAT